>CM076250.1:13849612-14449612 GCA_038380765.1 Odontothrips loti | reverse complement strand
TGAGTGTTTTAGTCCACCACAAAGCATGGCGTGAGAATAACATGCATTTACTAAGAAGACAACAATTGTAACAGGCCAAGGTACAGACAAATACCTGTTCACCATCACATCCTTGTGAAATAACATTTAAAAGGAACACTTCAAGGAGCTCGAATATATTTCCCACACGTATTAATTATTTACAGCATCCTCAACAAACAATTTGATAGACTCTCAAATTCAAATACAACAAAAGTTTACTGATGTAACCAAGATAATAAGTATCTACCGAAATTAATGTTGAAACCAAGCAAACACAATGAATTAACAGTCTTGTATTTACAATGAGCACTAACATTCCCATCAAACCAAAACTAAAAATAGTCACAGTAAACATAGAATACCTTCAATCCGTCCAATCTTCTTCAAGCAGTACTTAGCTCCATAAATGCGACTGCAATCAAGAGGTTCGAGTGATCCATCATGGATTGCATTGTCGGCACAGTCCAAGTTGTCATGTGAGGTGCACTGATAGCACTTAATACTGTCGCCTGACCAAAACCAGCCAGAAACTACCCGCACAGAAAAAAAAAAGAAAGCCAAAGAAAGTGTTAGCAATGAGTGCCATGTACCAAAATGAGGACAACAGTGCTTATTTATTTACAATGAGAAATTGTTAGTAACAAAGCATGAGTGGCCACACCTTAGGCTGCAAAAGGAAAAATCAAAATGTACAATGTTAGCATGATAATCTCCTGATGACAGCAAAACCAAACCACAACACAGACCCCAAAAAAATGAAAAAAAGGAGGTTTGGACCATCTCCATTCTGGATTTCCACAGCTCTCCAACTCGTGCGTTCCCAGTTAAATTATGAACCTCATATATTCAAAACTGCTACATTCTAGATTTGAGTGAAAAAAGAAATGCTGTTATAAAGAACTTTGTGTAACATTCTATAGTTCCTTATTTATCTAATGAAAACCATCCATGGGGCATTACTTGACATATCCACCCCCATGGGTTTAGATTCACCACTAAAGAATAAAGCAATTTTCTAGCAATAATTCACAGATACCCATACCAATGACCTACTGACAGGTATCATGAGAATTTCAGTCTTGGCAAAGGGCCTATGCCAGTTTTTCTAATCTACTAGCATATCTAATCTCTCCCTATAAATTTTATAACCAAAGTTGTATGTTTATAAAACTATGATCTCATCTGAACAAACTTTCAGAATGTAAAATCATAAATAATCATACAATATTTAAAATTTGCACGTGAAAAAGACTTCAAAAATAAAAATAAGTGACCTACTGCTTGCTCTGTGGGATTTTGAGGGGCAAGGATCTATAAAACCCCGATTTGATATACACAATGATGGGTGATAAGAAGAAGCAAGCAAGTGTTCAAGCAAGACTAGACAGTAAAATCACCAAAGAGAAACAGTGCAGCGTGACCGCATCCAATGTGCCTGCCCAAACCAAGACAATAACATCTCAGAGGGTACCTCTGTTACGGCCCACCAACTTAATGCAGTACTTCGCATTATCCACATAGTCACAAGAGGTGGGCTGCAGCTCAGAATCTTCTGGCAAGTGTTCATTGCACTGGTAGGGGTTATCATGGTCAGTACTTTCACACTGAAAGCACTGTATGGCAGTCACTGAAAATTAAATTCATCTTTAGAATAAAATTGACCAAACTATAGGTATTGATGAGGCGTAGCCGTGCTACATGCATATTCAGAAATCTCCGTTTCCTGACAGTCAGAAGAAAACAAGAAATACAAACAACTTACAACTGCAACTGTCGGAGGCCTAAAATTTTAAAAAAACAATCTACTACATCAAAAACTACTTTAGCTGTTAGATATTTAAAAAAAAAAGATTAGACAATTAGGAACACTGTTCACATTTGTTTCCTTCCACTTGGGTTTGTGCAAGATAGTGAATGACCACTCATCTGTAAATGCCATTATGTAGGCAACAATAACAAACCAAGAAGTGGAAAGTTTGAACGTTATAAGAGGGTACAACTCAAACTAAGCTCCAGAAATTTTGAAATCAATAGTTTGAAGAAAATTCAATTGCCAGCAACAAACTGGTCTAGGAAAACTTAATTATCATTATAAGAGTTCTCACCTGGGCTTAAGTAAGCGCACAGAACGACCACAACAAAGAAAATTTGACTTTCTCGTTTGAGGGCAAACATTTTCGTGGGTGCTCGGAAAACCCGCCGTGCACTGAATATTTCCAAAACAATATTTTTTAGCCACAGCGACCTAACCAACATTCAGCATCATAAACAACGCCCTTACTTTCCCCCGCTCTCCCGCACACCTCACCGCACCTGCACTCGCGCCCGAAGGCAGAGCTCAGCGCGCTCTGGTTGCGAATAGCGGACAGTTGGGGAACTGCAGCTTTGCTGAAATGGGTGGAGTCGGTGACGTCACGCACCTGATCGGCTCTGGCGGCCAAAGCGGGAACTACGTCGAGCAGGAGGTGTTCTCTGACCGCACAGCAGATCGCAGCACCGTCGAACAGGCCATTTCCGACTCAGCCCCCCTCCCCTTCACCTAATCTCCGGTCGGGGCGGCGCGCGCCAGATTTCAAATCAGAATACAGCAGCTGAACCTGCCACCTGCTCTACCCTGGACACCAGTGCTAGGAAACTCCCCGGTTTTAGCGATTCGCTAAAAACGCAAACTGGAGGATCATGTATTACCAACCTGACAACATTAAAAGAAAAATTGACATATTTAGCGATGATCAATTTTTTCAATACTTTCAGGACTCGTTTAGTAAATTCCAATGTATCTATATCACAACTGCTTTTAATTTTTTAATGCTGGCTTTTGAAAGTTGGTTATCGATGTTGGCAGTAATTCATTTGTTTTATCCTCCAGTTTTGGCTTCCCCACCTCCTATCTTTTACCACCGAGAGTTTCCTACCACTGCCTGGACACCATGACGTAGACCCTGGGTTACGGCAGGCCTATTCGCGCCAGAACCTTCAGTGAGCCCCTTGTCTCGTCTCGTCTCGTCGGTGCCGGGTCGGCATCCGGAAGTCCGGAAGTGAGTGCCGTTCGGACGCAGCCCTCCTACCCCTTACCCCTGCCCTGCCAGTGCCTGATGAACCTCGTCAGCGAACGGGCCGGACAGTGACAGGACCAGAGCTGTGCGCAGCCCTGTGCAGGGAAGGAGGTCGCGCTCCCCACTCACCACACAATATCTATCACCACCTGGAATTGGAAAAGAAGGTGAAAGCTTGCCGACGCCGACAGAGGGCAAGGCTACAGGCGAGAGAACGGCAAGTGAGTTTATTAGTTTATTATTGTTGGGTTTTGTTTACCATCAGAGCCGGCAGTGGTCGGCAGGGCAGTGTGATAGGACTGACAGACAGGTCGGGTTGTTGACACGCACACGTCGCGGTCCGCTTTCGCTTCCAGGCATGGCGGTGCTCGGGGTGCAGTGGGCGCCCCTCAACACGCCCCTGCAGCGCCGTGTGCAGACGCTGGCCGTCGTGGTCTGGTTCGTGACGTTCGTGTTCGGGGGGCTGGCGGCGTGGGCGGCGCTCGCTCTGGCGGCCATGTACACCCGCTGCTGGTGGCTGGTGCTCGCGTACTTGGCCTGGATGTACGTGGACAGGCACACGTGTGAACGGGGCGGCCGGAGGTGAGTGTTCGAACCCGCCCGACCGGGAGGGGGCAGGGGGGGGGGGGGGCGAGGGGGCTCACCCCACTCACTGTTTGACCACTGTCCAGGTCGATGTGGGTCCGGAACTGGGGCATGTGGCGCTTCTTCCGCGACTACTTCCCCATCTCGCTGGTGAAGACGGCCGAGCTGGACGCGGGCCGCAACTACCTGCTGTGCTGCTACCCCCACGGCATCATCTCGACGGGGGCTTTCGGCGCGTTTGGCACGGAGGCCGTCGGCGTGCGCGCCGCCTTCCCCGGCCTGGAGCCCGTGCTGGTGACGCTGCCGCAGCACTTCTCGTCGCCCTTCGTCCGCGACGTGACGCTCGCCCTGGGCGCCGTCTCCTCCTCGGTGGACAGCATCGTGCACGTCCTGCGGCAGCCCCGCGGGGGGCACATGGCCGTCCTGATGGTGGGCGGCGCGGCCGAGTCGCTGCTCTCCCGGCCCAACAAGTACCACATCATCCTGAGGCGGCGGCGCGGCTTCTGCCGCCTCGCCTTGCAGGAGGGGTGAGTTGGAGTTGGTTGGTACCCGGAGGATTTTTTTGGTTTTGTTGTTATTGCCGGTGTTCTGCGCCAGTGTCCCTCTGGTGCCCGTGTTCGCCTTCGGGGAGAACAAGCTGTACGACCAGGTGGACAACCCCCGCGGCTCCCGCCTGCACCGCCTGCAGGAGTTCCTCCGCGGCTGGATCGGCCTGGCCCCCGTGCTCCCCATTGGCCGCGGCCTCTTTCAGTACTCGTTCGGCCTCGCCCCCCGCAGGCTGCCCATCTCCGTTGTTGGTCAGTGTCTCCACCTGCCGGTAAAATTATTTTCGTATGGGAATTTTAAACGGGGCGTTAACTGTACTCTTTCAGTCGGAGCCCCGATACCCGTGGAGCGCGTCGCCGAGCCGACTTTGGACCAGATCGTAGACCTGAACAAGCGGTTCGAGGACGCGCTGGTCAAGCTGTTCGAGACACACAAGGAGACCTATCATCCTGGAGAAAACATGGAGCTTGTCATCGAATGAGCTTTCTAACCGTCACGCCTATGTGGGTGCGAGAGTGTTTTGAAATTTTATTTATTGGAATTTGTTAATTTTTGAAAATAAATTTTATGGAGCGTTTATAGAAAGACTGTTTTTTTTCCCACATCGCCTTAACACATTTAAATCATGCTTGTCTTGAATTCCATTCCAGCAGCGTAGGGACGTGCAGCCCCCCCCCCCCCCCACCCCCGGACACTTCCCTCCCACTTCACCGACTCTGTCTCCGTCAGCGTTCGCAACGCCAGCCTAGCTTCGTGCTGTCAGGAGTTTTTCACGCTACCGCAGGCCGTAGGCGGGCACACTAGCAAAGCGCCCCGTCAAACCCCGAGTGTCATTCTCGCCTACCTCGTCGTCCACTCACTCAACTGGGATGATCCGTGTATTTCGCCCACATTTCGGCTATCTATCAGCGCGCGGTGTATATTGCACATTCCATATAGCAACGCGTCTTGTAAGAGCATGATCGGACCGGTTCCCCCTCCATGACCCAACCTTCTCCGGGACACCACGCGGCGCCGCTGTGTACTACGGGATAAAGAAAGACGACAAACCACACGGTGTCGCTATGTATACTACGGGCGTGGACGAGCGGACGCCACCAAAACCCGTGCGTCGGCAGCGGTGTGCGAGAGGTAAGCCGGCTGTCGGTCTGTCGCGTCGTGTCCCGCGTGGTCGCCGGCAGGGCCGGGGCCGGGGGCCGGTCGCCTCGCGGTGGGCTCTGCTAGCTCCGCTCGGTGCGGTGGCCCGTGGCCCGCGGCCGCGGCCCGGCCGGTGTGGGTTTGGCCCAGGCACGGAAGGGACGGGGGACGGCGGTGGAGGAGAAGCAGCGACGAGGAGGCGGCCGGGGGGCGGGGCGGGGCGGGGGGCGGCCACGGGGAGGAGAGAGGTAGCGGCGCGCGACTGCTGTGGGGCCTAAACCAGTACCAGTCCGCGGTGCGCCGTGGATAGAGGAAGACGGAAGACGGACTGCGGCGGACGAGATCTGGACAGGACGCGCCGCGCTCAGCGCTCTCAGAGGTGCAGCACAACACCACCTTCCCCCGGCCCCGTGCCGCTCCCGCCGGTCCCGGTCCCGGTCCAGGTCAAAGACACGGCCGCTCCGCTCCACGCTCCGTGCGCGCTCATTGGTCGGCGGTCGACATCGGCCGACTCCTGGCCTCCTCCTTGCCGTCCGTGCTCGTCACCAAGCCGCGCACGAGAGCACGATCACAGACAGGACAGTCCGTGCTCCGTGCCCCGAAACGGAATGGGACCCTTTGTGCGCGGCGGCAGCGGCGGTAGCGGCGGCAGCGGCGGCGTGCAAACACCTGGCTGCCCCGGGCCGGCTGTAGGGGACGGCCGCGTGCTGTGAGGCTGTCCTCCGCGCCACTAAACCCAGGTCACTAAGCACGCCCGGCCCAGCGCGAGCCCGTCCCGTACCCCAAGTGAGGTTATGTTGACCGGGTCCGGCTAGGCTGTTTGCGTGCGTTGCCAGGCGCAGTCAGCGCCGCCTCCAGCGGAGGGGAGGACTGTCTGGAGCCGGAGCCAGCCGGAGCCGCCGCTGACCAAAGACAAAGGTGCGTCCTGGAGTAGACGGTAGAACCCCAGCGTCTGTTTGTTCCGGGCATTGTCGTCGGGAAAGTGGATGTGTGTGTGCGCGCGCGCTGCCGTGTTTACAGTTTGGGTTTGGTGGTTCGCCACCGCGCCGCGGCTGCAGCGGCAGCTAGGCGGCAGCAAGCCGAAGCAAATATCTGCGCCGCGCCCGCTGCGCCGCGCCCCGCCGAGAACGACCCGACGGTAGAAGGCGGTGAGGAAGGGAAGGGCGAGTGGGATTTTCGAACTAGACCGTGACCCTGTCGCGAAAACATTGCGCGTCACGGGGGGGGAATGTCTTTGATTCGTAACCAGGTGACATGGAGCATGCGCGCGGAGAAATAAATAATTCGATTTGAAAAGGGTGAATGAGAACTGAGAACTTGTCTGGGCGCACTTCTTGCGAACGGGAACGTTACTTTCCGGGCACCTGGCTTGGCAACACTGTCCGCCCGTGCCTCGCACTCGGATCTGTGTGGATGGGTCTAATTTGCCTTCCTAAGTGAGGTCGTGGAAGGCACGCGCTGGGCAGGGCTGGGCAGGGCACGTGCACCTCGGTGGAGTGTTATCACCACGAATCGAGGAAAAGGAGAGGGGGGGGGGTAAGCACTAGGTGGAAGCGGCCGCTGTATCGCCAGACCAGCACTGGCGGCCGTGATAGTGGGCCGAGGTGT
This sequence comes from Odontothrips loti, assembly GCA_038380765.1. Taxonomy (NCBI): domain Eukaryota; kingdom Metazoa; phylum Arthropoda; class Insecta; order Thysanoptera; family Thripidae; genus Odontothrips; species Odontothrips loti. The sequence continues at coordinate 14,442,659 of CM076250.1, read as the reverse complement.
CGGAGGCATGAGGAGCATGGCAGGGCACCGCCACCGCCCCCCTCCACTCCACATGTTCATCGCGAGAGGTCGATCTCGCACAGGATGTGGGGGATGCGGGAGAAAAGTAGGGGGTGGGGGTGCCGGTGGGTGGCTGGGCTGGTCCGGCCCTGCTCTGCTCTGTGGTGACAATTGATCGGTGGCTGGTGTACCCCCCCCCCCCCCCGCCCCCCTTCCGTCTCGCACAGGAACTCCCGCGCTTGGCTCGCGGGGTCGTCCGCTTTGATATTGACTGTGATCAGCGACGACTGTGTTTTTCGCGTACGGCTTATTTTGCTTTCCCGTCTCGGCTCGTCGCGACTTCAAAGCAGACGCGTAACGATAATGGCGTGCGGACTGTGTGCCCGGCGCGGCCCGGTCCGGTAAACGGCGGTGCCTGGTCACGCCACATACCCCCCCCCCCCCCCGCCGGCCCGGCTGAGACTGGTCACGAACCACGTAACAGCCCACCGAGTTCGACAACCATCCCGACACGGTCGTAAGCATTCAAGGCAAAATATTTCCCGAGCCAAGCAAATCATGTACGGCCCCCGTGGAGCGTGGGTCCGACTTTGGCACATTTCGTGGCCGCTGGCCGCACCCGGGCCAAGGTCGGGAATGGGGACGTATCTGCTCTGCTGCCCCCCCCCCCCCCCCCGGGGGGGGGGGGGGGGGGGGTCCTTCCGGGACGTGAGCGCGGACGTGAAGTGAAGCAATGGACTCTGGAGCGGCGGATGGCCGGGCTGGGACCCGCAGGCCGGGCGGAGGGCCTCCATGTTCTCCACGGGGGGAAGTCCGTCCGGAACCCGCACTGACCGCCCACTCCCGTGTCCGTATCTGCAGATGGGGTTCCTGGGCGTGGAGTGGGCGCCGCTCAACACGCCGCTGCACCGGCGCCTGGAGACGCTGGCCGTCGTGGGCTGGTTCGGCGTCCTCGTGTTCGGCCCCCTGGTCGGCTTCGCCCTCACAATGTACGTCATCTTCTGGACCAGCTTCTGGTGGCTGGGCATCGCCTACGCTGTCTACATCTACTACGATGACGCCCACCTCACCGGCAGACTTTGGTAGGTGTCTGCGTGGACTCCCCCGACCCGGCCGGCACACACGGCGCAGGAAATGCGAACGTGAATCTGAATGTTGTGTGCGTTTGCAGGACGGACTGGGCGCGCAACTGGGCGTGGTGGCGCTACTTCGCGGCCTACTTCCCGCACAGCTTGGTGAGCACGGCGCAGCTGGACCCCAAGCGCAACTACCTGTTCTGCATCTACCCGCACGGCGTGCTGTCGACGGGGGCCTTCTCGGCGTTCGCCACCAACGCCCTCAACGCGAACAAGGTGTTCCCTCACCACAAGACGCACCTGCTCAGCCTGCACCAGCACTTCTACGGGCCCCTGTCGAGGGAGGTGGGGCTCAGACTGGGTGAGTGGCGTGCCGGAGGAATGCACGGCGGGCTGGGCCAAGGGTGCCAAGGGCGCCAAGGGCAAGGGCAAGCCGGAGCTCGACGCGAAAGTCGGGAAGTCCGTCGGAACCGCGCCGCGGCGGCGACTCAAGTCGCTGTCGCCGTCGCCACGCGTCCCGCGTGTAGATTCAACGACAACGCCTACTGTGCACACCAACTCTGACCTGCCACTCTTAAATCTGTTTCGCCAGGTGCGCTGTCGGCCGCCCCGGAGGCCATCGAGAACATGCTGAGCGCCCCCGGCGGCGGCCAAGTCGTCGCCCTGGTGGTGGGCGGCGCGGCCGAGGCGCTGCTGTCGCGGCCCTTCATGTACCGCATCCTCATCAAGAAGAGGAAGGGCTTCTGCCGGCTGGCCCTCAAGCACGGGTGAGTCGGACAGCTGTCGCACAGGGCTCAGGACTCCCCCCGACTCCTGTCCGGGGGGGACCCGTCCCCGTCACGTCACCGTCACCGTCCCCGTCACGTCACGTCACCTCAGTGACTCGCGCCACTTTTTATGCCGGCCTTCGTATGGCATTGTCACACGTTCGCGCAGCTATAATCAATCTTGTGGTCTTTGTTGCTTTTCTTTAAAAGAAACAATATAAAAAAAGTTGAAAAGCTTTCAAATATTGGGCGGTCTGTGGAGATGTTGTGGGTCTACAGACAATTGGCACGTTGCGCACGGTTCTCACCTGGGCGCCAACCACTCACCGTAGTGCGGTACACTTGACGTGACAAGAAGGACACAGGCCTAGGCTGGGACCTCTCCTCCAATATCTTATCTCGTTAATCGTACGATGTGGTGCAATACGTCGGCAATCAGATACACATCGATAATTTTCATTTCAAATCGGCTTGTTAACAATCATTTTATTTACATTGCAGGTCGCCGCTGGTGCCGGTGTTCTCGTTCGGCGAGCACGTGGTCTACGACCAGCTGCAGAGCGAGCCGGGCTCGGCCATGTTCCGCTTCCAGGAGACGCTCCGCAAGCACGCCGGTATGGCTCCCGTCATCATCCGAGGCCGGGGCATCTTCCAGTACACCTTCGGCCTGCTGCCCCAACGACTACCCGTCACCGTAGTCGGTAAGTTGAGGTCGATGGTTCGAATACCAACGCTTGGAATATTTTTGCATTTTTTTTTTCCGCCTTTATTGTTTTTGGTATTCGTTGTCTAATACCCCCCCCCCCCTATATTTGACCCAACTTTTCCTGTTTTCCAGTGGGTGAGCCTTTGGATGTGAAGGCGGTGCAGAACCCGAGCAGGGAGGAGGTGGACGCGTTGCACGCGCGCTTCTGCGAGGCGCTCCGAGCCCTCTACGACAAGCACAAGGACAAGTACAACGGGGGGAAGGACATCCCACTCGTGTTTGAGTGAACACAAATTAGTTAGGTACTTTTAGACTTTTGTGGCTTGACCATTCAACTGAAAAATCTTTATTGCTCAATATGCTGCTTTGGGTGAGACCAGCCCACTATCACAGCAGTAAGAATTGTGTTCATATGTGACCATTCCTACGTTTTTCTTAAGAGGCTAACTCTGCCGTTCTATGTGGCAAAAAAAGGTTGTGATGATTGTAAGACGCCATTAATTTTGTTCACTGTGGTATTATTTCAATGTTTTTTGTGAGTGGTGTCAGTGATAAAATCTGCATTTTAAGCAGTATAAGACGCCTTGCTCCATATTGTATGATTAGTTCAGACATATCGTATTAAAGTCTGGGCATTTTGGGTTTTGATAGAATAATGTGATAAGTTAGGAAATTGAATTAGTTTAGGAAGAGAGGTTCAAAAATTAGACTGCTGGAAAATTTCTTTTGTTTTTTGTTTACTTACTTTGTTGTTGATCTGTTTTGTTTGGTGTTCTATTTATACAGTTCTTTCTTACATAAAAGTCTATTTTACTTAAAATACACATACTTATTTATTGGAATGTCTTTTCGATTTTTTATACATCACATTATGTTAATAACATTATGAAAATCAACGCAAATATGACATGTCGGTAAGCTCAGTGTATCCCAATCTTCGCATTATGCAGTTTGCTCTCTGTGGACCACTACTTGTTCATGACAGATGACAAAGAAAAACCACGGTGAATACGTTACCAGAGCTATGATGGACAGACTGTCAAAAAGATCTGAAAAAGTGCACGTTTGGCCCGCGTTGATGCCATGCCATGCCCGCGTTCATGCCTTGGCAATGAGGGTGATGGCCAGCATGAGCGCCAGCACCGCCAGCACCACCACGAAGCCGCGAATCACCTGCGCCGACACAAACCGTTTGAAATTTATTCGCTGCCGATTGAGAAGCAATTAAGAAAGATGTCACGATGTGCGCACTGCGCCTGGTCAGCGCACCTGGTCTTGCCATGCCCGGTTGCGCACGCACTCGGAGTAGCGCATGTCGGAGAAGGTGACGGCATTGTACAGGGGCACCCACACGTCCGGGAGAGCGGCGAACAGGGCGTCGTCGAGCTTCTTGCGGAGCAGGAATGAGGGCCGGTTGACGAGGTCTCGCATCTGTCGCAGCGGGGACGGGAGGGGAGGAGGGCAGGAAGGCCGCTCACGTCGTTAGAGATAAGGGCACCGCAGGCAGAGATGCACTCACATTCACCTCACGCTCACCTCGACGTAGTTGTACATGGCGAGGTCGCAGATGGCCTCCGCGTCCCGGTTGCGGTGCTCCGAGAACCTCTTGAGGACGGCGGGGAGGCCGGCGGCGCCCAGGCCGTCGAGTAGCCCCGCGAGCAGGCGGACGTCCTCGAAGCCCTGCGACAACCACGACAAGATAAAATGTTTTTTTTTTTTTTTTTACCAGTGTGGCCTGGTCTGTCGACGAGGATCCTCAAACCGCGGTCCTCGTGAGGATGGGAGAGTTTGCGAACAGCACGACGACGCACAAAATGGGAGGCCTTGACGGCCATATCATAAACCCGGGGTACCGACCGCGGCCCGCAGCCTCAGCTGTTCATAAAACCGCATTCGCTGCATTTGAATGATGTGTCTGTTTGGACTGCGTGATTACTCTTTGCGACCATCATTCGTCACCGCCCAGCCCAGCAGCGCGCGGTGCCAGCGGTGCGGGGGGTTTAGTCCGCCCTGCTGCATGGCGCTCAGCGCACGCGCGGCGCGGGCACCTGTGAGCCGGCATAAGCTCTGTCAGGCGGCCGAGGCGGAGGGTCGGACGTGAAAAGAGTTTCTGGGAGGGCGGGGCGGGATGGGTCCTTACCGCGTTCATGCCCTGGCCGTAGAACGGCACCATGGCGTGGGCCGCGTCGCCCAGCAGAAGCGCCCGCCCCACGTGGTACGGCCGGCACTAAAACAGAGAAGCGGAGCAGCGCGGCAGCGCACCCCATTGGGACATGACAGGGAGCGGAAGGGTAAAATTAGCGCACGCCACGCCTCACGGCCGACGCCGGCGTGAGCCCTTACGACCAGGAATAAAACACAAAGGGCAGAGGGCGGCGGAGACGTCCTTGAGGACGCGGAAGCTGTGCCGCGGCCGCCGTCCGCCCGTCCCGTTCCGGCGCCTACCTTGATGGAGACGAGGGGCAGGGGCTTGGAGCGGAAGAAGTCGGCGACCAGAGCGTCCTCGCCCAGCAGCGGCACGGCGTCCTGGAAGTGCTGGCCGAAGAAGGCGAGCAGATCGCCGTCCGTTGTCAGCGCCTCGAACTGCGCGAATGGCATGAAGAGCGTCACGGTCCAGGACCGGTCCTGGTTGGGGAGCGCGATCATCATGAACTGGCCCCGCGGCCAGATGTGCAGGTAGTTGGCCGGCATGGCGAACTGCAGGTAGGAGAAGCAGAAGCAGGCGGTAAGACCCACCATCATTTTGATTCTAGCGGCCCGGCGCTGCAGTCGGCCGTGCTCGCTCAGAGTTCAGCGCCGGGAGGTTAGGCAGCCCAACGTACGCCGGTGTGCCGCTCCGCGGTACTGCCTACCCTACGGCCTGCGGGCGCCCGCCGGTCTGTGAAGTTAGGGCGAGCGTGTGTGCAAGACTTGAAGTGTAGTTTGGGCTGCCTACCCTCTAGGCGCGGACATGTTTCCCGGCTTTTCCGGGGTCATAGATGTCATGAAACACTAATTTTATGATGAGACCAGGGATTTCAAGGCCCGCAAAAGCTCTCTGTTAATTGGTAGAAAGCGTTTCATTTCAATAATTTTTTTTAAATTCAAAAGTATCCTCAAGATTCAGACCCTGCAAATAAAAAATACAACAACAACAAAAAACGGCAAAAATGGGTGGGTCCTACCTCGTCCCAGACTTCCGTCCGGAACCGTTCCTGCTTAACTTCGGTGTTCGGATGGGAACCGGTGTACCAGGAGTTGACCGCCGCTAAGACACAGGCACGACGCAGCCGCCTTGGTAGGCAGGCTTCCGCAACGGCCAACATCGCCCCTTCCGCTGACCAGATTTCAGGAGTCAGCCCCCTTCGACCAGCCAGTTGGTCTGTGGCCGTGAGGCCACTCCCTCGCGGATTGAGAGGGAGGTAGGATGCCCAGATCGTACACGGCCGAAGCCGATTGTACTCTACTCTTCTACGCCATGTATCCAAGTAGGTGTTGCCCGAATACTCCAGATTCCGAGGCCTTACGCTTGAAAAATGTAGAAGGCCGAACCCTAGGCCTCTACATTTAACTTCTGCCGAGTCTTGGCAAGCACCATTCCCCTGCTCGGGCGTCGAACCACTGAGTTAACGAGTGTATTCAACCTCCGGGGAATGTCCGCGGCCCAACGTCCGCGGTCACTCAGACAACACACTTTGAACACGTTCTTTTGGGATATTTTACCCACCATACTCGGTCGGCAGACTTCAGAAAAATTTTCACCCCGGCAAAGAATTGAACCTCGAACCTTGCGGTCACCGATCAGTCCGCTAGCCCACTACGCTACGGTGCTACGATGGAGAGGAGCGCGCTCTTGGCGCTTACTGTAGTCCCGCAGAGAGCAGAACCGATGGGATGATTATGTTATGTGGAAAAACATACTAAAGCGTACTATTTTTAACAAATACCCGCTGTAAATAAATCTTTCTCATTTTTACCAAAAATACCCGTAACTTACCTATCTTTCCGTAACTTACCGTAAGGTTGAATCTTACTGGTATTTTTAAATCCCTAATTAACCGGTTATTCTAAAAGAAAATAACCGGGCAACCGGTTATCAAAAATAACCGTTTAATAACAGGTTAACCGGTTAACCGCACAGCCCTATGGTCAGCCTCTTGGTTTGTGACCATACGGTGCGGTGCGGAAATACTCAACGCTGTGGCCAGGTTACTTTACACAGTCCGCGGCCCGCGGCAAGCACGTGGGCAGCAGGGCGCCGCACCGCGTGCGGGACTCACCTCGCCGTCGGCTGTCGGCGGTATCCGCAGCTCCATGTAGCCGTGCTCAATGTACGTCTGGCTGAAGTTGAACATAGCCTTCTTCATAAAGAGGCGGCGCACGGCGGAGTAGGCCCCGTCACAACCGACGACCAGGTCCGCGACAGCCTCCACCCTCGCCGCGGCCGCGCCGTCGCCTGGACGGCTCTCAAACTGCATGCGGCCCTCGTCCAGGTCCCCTCCCGTCATCTTGTGGCCGAAGTGCAGCCGGACGTTCGGCATCTGCTCGGCAGCTGCGGGCAGAGGGGGTGGTGGCGGTGGATCAGAAGGGCGGTCAGTATCAGTGGAGGCGGCGGCCGCGGCAGTACGCCTTGCTTACGACTTACCGGACAGCAGGATGTCGTTCAGAAATTTGCGGCCCACGGAGTAGATGCACTGTTCGGAAACACGACTAATGATTAACACACGAAATACCCTTTTCCCATTTTTACCCAATCTTTCCCCCAAAAGTGGAACACTGAGGCGGCCGCACACGGCACGCACACGGCACGCACACGGCACGCACACGGCACGCACCTGGTTGGTGCGCGGGTCGTAGGGGATGTCCCTGGTGCTGCCGTCCAGACCGTGGATCATGCGCGCCCTCATGGGGATGCCGTGCTTGAGCATGTCCCCCTCCAGCCCCACCAGCGCCAGGGCGGCCCGCGCCCGCTGCGACATGGCCAGGTTGATGGAGCGGCCGCGGGACACGGTGCTGAGACGCGGGTCTGGGAATAATAAAAGTCCCGGGTTCGGTCCGCGCCTCTTCCGGCTTCCATTTATTTTTTGCCCAAGCTTCGGGGGTGTACTGGGGAGGCTTTCACAAACCACGTGACCGTACTTCAGATCCTTGCAGGGTGTGCAAGTGCGCTGGAGCAAACCGTCGTTGGCGCGGGCTCGATACTCTCACTCGGGCCTCGGGTTGGTGGGTTCGATTCCCACAGACGGCTCCACGCATTTCCCCGCGGTTCCGTGTGTCACGTGGTTCCTGAACAGCCCCCTAACCCGACCCTACCTTGGCGGTACTCGTAGACGTCCACCTCGTATCCTCGCTGAGCAAACAGGCACGCGCTGAGAGACCCGACCTGGGGGCGGAGTGAACAGGCAGCGGGTAACTAACTCCAGGACTCAGCGCCCCGCTGGCTGTGGACGTGGACTCACCAGTCCGCCGCCGACCACGGTCACCCTCCGGGGCTGCGCCCGGGGCTCCGCCATGGCCGTGGGCGCCGAGGGCTGCGCCGCGACCGCTGCAGGGCTAGGGCTCATGCTCATCTGGGTACTCGAACACCGCGCCGGTGTGGGGGTAGTCTCCTCCTCTGACCTCCGTCGTGTGTGCAGGACTCTGGTCTGGATATGATCGTCAATGGATTTATTTCACACTCGTCGGAGTGCAAACAGTGGGGCGTTTCCAGTCCGCTGTCCGCAGCCGTCGCCGTTGGAGGGCTGCGGGTTCAACTACCGGTCGTAACGTACTCTTTCGCTCGGCAGCCGCGGCCGTAGCGGCGCGGTGGTGACACGGTGCTGTACGCAGAGCCACACCCACGCACACACACACACGCACACACACACACACACGTGCGCGCGCATACACAACTGGACCCCGCCGGACCGTGGCGGACCAGATGACCGCTTCGTGCTACCGGCTGCCCGTCGCGCATCGGACTGGCATGGGTCTGGTCTAGTCGGGACTGTCCGTCTGGAGACACACCGCAGAGGGCCTTGTGGCCCCGGCCCTCGCCCCGGCGCCGGCCCCGCCATCAGACCCGCGCCCCGCCGGCTCCACGTAGGGGAACTCCAAGGGCTTCCGCGGCCGCTGCGTTACATGCGTGGAGGGAGCGGCCGGCCCGGCCCGGGCCGAAGTGAGGAAACTCGTGGTACTGTGTTCGATAGCCACGACACTTATGAGTAGGCAAAGGAATGTTCACGCTGTCCCCAGGACCAATCTGGATGAAAAAAAACTTTGCGGGCTAAGGGCCATAGCATAGCAAGTTTTCACAATTTTCACAAAAGAAAACAAGTGTTTTTTTTTCATAGCTGCTTATTTCATGCATAATTTTCTACAAATCCATTCACATCCAGTCATTTGATATTACAGCCCCTGTACAAAATTTTCAGGTACTGACGTACCCTACGGTTTCAACTATTTTTCGATGATCAAACTTTTCAACGTTCTGTCTTCGCCGTGATATTATTTGAGCACGGCGTTCAGCCTCGGATTGCGTGCACCCAGACAAGGGGTAGCGCCGCGTAGGGCGCTCAGCTGGTCCCGGACGGTCCCGGACGGGACTTAGGACGAGGGGGTTCTGGTTACGGCCACTCGATACCCGCCCGCCCCGCCCCGCGCTGGATAGGGTGTCAATATCGCACCTCGCGTGGCGACACGCGACGGAGCGAACGCCAAAAGCAGGACGTCGTCACAGGATGGATATCTTGTTTTGGGTTTGGCAGCGGAACCACGCGCCGCACCCCGTGATGTAATAGAGTACTCCCGAGAAGCCCGAAACGGAAGTAATAAGTCGCAACGAAGAAGAACGCTGGAAAAAGTACGAGAAATGGTGTGACTTTTGAAGTGGAGCAGGGTTCCACACATGCGCTTTCTCATACGCCGGCGACGTGTCGGCGGCGCGGCTTCGAGTACCAGCACCGGCCAAAAGGCTGTTTTCTGTCGGGTATGGCTTGAATTTCTCGCCCGCCTGATTCGGAACACTAACTCGCGTCCAAGACGAGCGCTTTCTGCGGGCAACGGAACTGTGTTAATATGTATTTCCTACCAGGTGTACAAATGTGCGCAAGTACAGTGTGGTCCCAGACGCAGCTTCGTTGCGTCACAGAGATAACGTCTGTTCAGATAAGACGCCCTTGGGCCAGGGGAGAGGTGGGTGGACAGGGTCACGACCCCTTGACACGCATCGGTAGGTAACCGGCGTGACATTCCGTCTGTAAGTAGACAAAAACCTGACGCCTGACGGCCAGCTACGTGCCTGTTAGACTAGGCTGCCCAAAGGCCAATCGCGGGCGAATTTGTGTCACGTGTTTCGTAGTGGTAGTTTTAGTCCTTTAGGGTTCAAAATTCGCGTCGCTCGCTCGCTTGATTGTAATTAATCAATAAATATTAAAGAACATTCAAGATATTACAAGAACAATATTTCAGTTATCAGTTTCAATCATCGCGTATAAGGAACGTCACCGCTGACATGCACCCATAAGGCGGTCGGCACGGGGGCACACGGTCCCTAGGGCTGGTGAGACCCCAACGACCCGTTAGTAAATTTACAAATTCTCTGCCTAATGCCAAAAAGGCATGTTTAAAGAAATGTTTCGATTCTAGGTCAAAGAATCATTTTAAAATGCCTTTTCGTACTTTCAAAACAAAATCGAGGAATTAATGAAAAAAAGTGAACCTACGGCTCCCGGCCCTGGGTATTCCCGCAAGGGCTCTCAAAGGTTTGTGCCATCCGGGAGACACCAGTCGTGCCGTCCGTAGGCCCCGTCCTACCCCTCCTCGAGGGGTACTCTCTTGGCAAGCGAGAGAACTCGTACATGCTAGAGGTGCACTCCTACGTCCCAGATTCATAGGACTTACGGTTAACGAAAGGTCAACTTTTCGACGACGAATGGCTGAACCCGTAGGCATTCGCCCCAGCCGAGTCTCGCCAGACACATTTCCCGGGGTTGGGAGTCGAAGCAAGCTACCAAGGTTCGACACCGGGAAGCGCCGCTTACCACCAACGCTGACGCGTTAGTGTCCACGGGGATTTCGGAGTCCACACATGACGCCCGTTCTTTTGGTATATTTTACCCTCCGTTCTCAGTCGGTAAACTTGCAGAAAAAGTTTGACTTCGGCAAAGAGTTCAACCACGAACCTTTCGGTCACCGACCAGTCTTTTAACTCATTACGCTACGGAGCTGCGATGGAGGTGGGCAGTGCGCTGCCGGTATATTTTACCCTCCGTTCTCAGTCGGTAAACTTGCAGAAAAAGTTTGACTCCGGCAAAGAGTTGAACCACTAACCTTTCGGTCACCGACCAGTCTTCGAACCCACTACGCTTCGGAGCTGCGATGGAGGTAAGCAGTGCGCTGCCGGTGCTATAGCCACTGTCGTTCCGCAGAGCAGAACTGCTGGCCTGGCTCGCGCGGGGACCTCTATCCGCCCGCTGGGCCTGGCCAGCCGCCTCGTCCCGTCTGCTGCTGCTGTCGGAACGACCAGGTTGCCCGTTCAATGCCCTTATTAAGCGGCGTGCACACATTACGTCATCGGCCGACCCCTTATTCCCTCATTCAGTCTATAAGGCGGTTACAATAAGTTCTTGAATATTTATTAACCAATAGCGTATTCTGGAGAAGAGCCGAAGCGGAGGCAAGAAGTTATCAAGAATCATAGAAGTGGATCCAGCATGAGGGGAACCGCCACATAGAGTATCTCCGCCCGCGAGCCGAGCCAGCGTCAAAAATTTGGAGGCTCAGCTCTCGCTGATAATATGTGATAGGGTCACACTGCGCCGATCGCGTGACGCAGTGCCTGAGGTAATTCCTCCGGGGGCGCGTGGAGAAGGAAGGAGGTATTTTATGAATAAAGAGACACGCTATGGCTTGAGAATGGAAGTTTCTTTTTTATTGCCTCTGTAAGAGGTATATATATATAGGATCACAATATATATAGTACAAGTAGTAGTAGTTTACTTTGAACACATCATCACAGTCCGCTAAATCGTCCACATGCACACTCAGAGTCGTATGGATTTTTCTTCTCCTTTACTTATTGAGTCCGTTGTCTCACCTCACCTAACACGCATCATCCAACACGAGCTGCACTCGACGCGGCTCCCCACAACGTGACGCGATGCGATCGGCCAGATATTTACTTCAAATGTTGGCAGCTGGGGTTCACTGCGGGATGCAGCATACAGATTTATGCCTGCTGACCTACGATACTATAAAGCCTTCAAGAGGGGGCTGTAAAATACTAATGTTTTGGTTGGAGTAGCCGGTGGCCGAAATTGCTCGCGTTCTGTCGTGGGGCTTCCGACGGCCGTGGGCTCGGCGGCTCGGCCTTGGGCTGCCCTCTCGCCCCTCCCGGAGCCTGGGCGGCCTCGGGTGGCCTCGGGCGGCCCCGGGCCTCTCCCGGAGGGAAGGGGAGGGGAGGGGAGGGTCGGAGGGTCGCACTGCTGTTCGCATTGCGGTTGGTTTGAGATCAGTGAATTTCTTACGACTACTGGGCCTCTACCCCCAAAACATGGGTGGACGCTCGGGCCCGCGCCTGTATCAGTAGTGCTGCACCGAATAGCGCGGGTTCAACTCCCGGCAGCGGCGAGTGTCTTGTGTTGCCGACCCACCCCGCAGGAGGCCCGGGACTGGAAGGGGCGCGGCGCTCAGCCGGTCCCCGCCGCGCCGCGTCTCCGCACGCAGCCTACCCGTAGAGTAAGCGAGAGAGCGGCCGGGGCCCACGGGCGTGCCACGGGTGCGCCACAGGCGTGCCCACAGGCGTGCACTAGTCGACTCCATGCGGCCTCCCCACGGCAGGGCCACGGCAGGGCCACGCCGCGCCACGCCCCGCCACGGCGCGGTCATCACGCTGTCTTGGCGTGCGGCTGGAAGCCGTACATGAGAAAAGCGGTGTACATGACGAAGGCGAGCGTGATGGCGATCAGGGCGTACATGAAGAGGTTCAGCTCGGGCTGACGGAATCGGTTCTTGCGCAGCCATTCCAGGACGTCGTCCTCGTCGTTGAGTTCCCCTGCGTGAAATGAAGATCGTGTTTAATACTCTGTCCTCCTCCGCGACGCCAAACCACTCCACGGTCATCTCGTGTACCTCTGTAAATGCTGGGGAACCTCTTCCTGAAGTAGACGATGGCGGGGAGCTTGGTCACGCCCCACTTGCGCGCGTACCGCGGGTCGGCCATCTTGACAAAGGTGATGTCCATGTTGTCTGTTTCTCCATCGATCCTCTCCAGCCTATCCAGGATCTTGATGCCGTCATCTTCGTCCTCGTCGTCTGTGTCGAAACAAAAATGATAGTTAGCTTCAAAACATGACAAACCAGATATTTTTTTTTTTTTTTTTTTTTTTTTTGGGGGGGGGGGGGGGGGGTGTACCGCCTGCGTATCAGACTATCCCGCAAAGCAGCAGTGCGTGGCAGGGCTGCATACCCTCTGGTTCGCAGGCGCCACCTTGTAGGTAGGCCACAAGTCAACACAGTTGCATAGCGGGATTGCCTACCCCGCAGTTCGCAGGCACTCAGTACTCACAGAAGTACACGGCGAGGAACTCGTTCTCGTCCAGCAGCTTGTCCAGCATCTTCCTGTTGACCTCCTCTATCTCGTTCTTGATCTCGAACACGTCCTGCGCAGTGAGCCAGGACAGCACCTTCTCTTCGTCGGATAGGTCGCCGTCGAACAGAAGCGGCACACGCTTCCGGAAGAAGACGAGTGACGGCGTGTTGATGATGTTGTGCCGAGCAGCGGCCTCGGGGTCCGAAATCTTTACCATGTCGATACCTAGCAAAAAATACACGTTCATCAAATCTTCTCTGTCTCTAACTCTCTCTTTCTCTCTATATCTCTATCTCAGAGACAAAAAGGGGGGGGGGAGGGTAAAAATGAACCTACCAAACTGATCAACCTCCCCGTCAATCTTTTCCAGCTCCTCGAGAATGTCATCACATTCAGGACAATCGTTGTCGTCTGGTTGGCACAAAAAAAACGCAACAAAAATTAGAGACTTTGCAGTTGATATTGCATATTGGCACCAAGGTCTGAGCTGTACTCACAGAATAGCACAGCGAGGTACAGACTCTCGTCCAGCAGCCTCTCCAGCATCCGCTCGTTGACCTCCTCTATCTCGTCCGCCAACTCCCTGTTGTCGTCGTCGATCAGCCACTCCAGGACGGACTCCTCGTTCTGCAGGTCACCTGTTCAGAGATAGTGCGTGCCAAGGAATTATAATTGGGAATTTAGGATCCTGGGTAAACACTTTGCTGAAGACCTCTTTGACGTACCATCGAACAGCAGAGGGTTACCGTTGCGGAAGTAGACCATGGCCGGGAACGTCTTGATGGAGTACCGTTTGGCAAGCTGTGGGTCCTGGATCTTCACCATATGGATCCCGTACACGTCGCACTCGTCGTCGACGCGCTCGAGGCCGTCGAGGATCAGGTCGCAGGTGTGGCAGTTGCTCTTGTCTGATTTCACACAAATGTAAGTAAATGTAAGTGACGACCGCGAAATGTGCCGAGATATAGCTTTATTTCAATACTCACAGAAGTAGACGGCCAGATACTGCGTGGTCTCAACGGCGGCTTCGAGCATCACTCTTGTGATGAGTTCAATCCTGTCCTCGGTACGCTGTGTAATGAGCCAGTTCAGGACTTCCTCCTCTTCTGCCAGGTCACCTACGACAGAGACGGCAGAATTGGTATCAATTTTGAACAGAAGCTACCGTGTGAGGGCATTTTCCGAGTTGCAGGACACTGTTGTACCTTCGAATACGTTGGGTATTTGGTTCTCAAAATAGACCAAGCAAGGAAAGTCGGTTACACCGTAGTCCTCGGCAATATTGAAGTCCTGCAATCACACCATATACATACAACTCTGCGATTCACAGGCCCTTTTGGCCTTCAGTAAAACGTTAGCACCTTGCTCACCTGTGTCTTCACAAAGATAATGCCATGCCTATCGCAATCGTCATCAATGTTTTCCAGTTCTTCGAGGATCTCTTTGCATTGGTCACACCCATCTGTCCTGTCTGCAACAAGGAACATCAGCGTTATTGATCTGTGTTATTGTCGCAACTGGGTGGCAAGCAGTCATACTGCCTCCACTGTTGCTGATTCAAAAAAAAAAATCGATAGTTCACTTTGTTGGAGTTCCATCGCGCCCGGGTTGCCACGGAGCTCGCGCCACCGAGTTTGGCAAACCCGACAGGAATGAAAATGTAACATGCGCGGCTCTAATACTGGACTGCTCGTGTCCCTCAACTGGGAAAACAAATGTGTGCATGCACAGCTACCCGAGAAACACTTTTTGTTTTCGGAAGCCTGAGGATTTAGAAGAAGCGGTAAAGCTGTAAAACTTCAAACCAAAAAGAAAAAAATTTCTGTAGATTTATACATTTGTTTTCCCAGGCCGAATGATCTCGTGAGCAATAAAAGAAATTCTACGAAACTACGTTATACTCCGTACAAATGGAATACCGTCACAAAACTTCCATATACTACATCCCAACCGCTGTCGTACACGTCACGTCCAGGTCTCTGTCAGATATACACTGTCAAGGGTCTATTTACAGGACTGTGAATAACGCAACGACCACAACAGGTTCGGAACACGGGGAGGATCGGACACTGGAGGGATAAGCCACTGGCTCTACTCTCTCCGCCAAAATTCCTAGCCTCTTCTCCATAAGAGGATTCGTAGCATGCGGCGGGAGATGGCTGCGGCGCCAAGCTGTGCTCTACGCGTAAGGGAAAGGTGCGGGGCACGGCAGGCAATCGGGGATAAAAAATTAATCTTCCAGTTTTGCTCTCGGGGCTCTGGTCCTGGAGGTCGTAGCATAGCGGCAACTGCGCATGCGTCGTGTTCTACAGAAGCCGGCCAACCCCATGCCGTCGACACGATGCAAGATACCGTCGGTGGTCTCCTCGACCGCCGCAGCCGCGGGTGACGGGGTGACGCCGGCCGCCGCCGCGGCCTCCGCCGCTAGCACTTTCTCCTCGAGGAGCTCCTTGCGACGCTGCTTCCGGAATTGTTTGCTGCTACACATGTCGCAAAGCGTCTTGTTCCCTGGAGGGTTCCAAAACATTGACAAAAGGCCGTTCTCAGTGAGCGAGGGCGTGTGAGGTCGCCACCTCGTGACGCTGCGTCATGACGCACACGCCTGCCATCTCAACTCGCAGCGAGCAAGGACGCTACCAACATTTATTGCAAACGGTCGAAATTAGATCTTTGTGCTGACCATGTAACTGAAAACAATACTTACAGAAATACACCGCTAGCGAGTCGGACTCCTCGATAAGCCGAATCAGGTCCTCGCCATCAAGGTCCTCGATGAGGTCGCCGCCGGGGTCCTTCTGAGTAAGAAGCCAACTCAGGAGCTGTCCCTCGTCGTATAGGTCACCTGGTTACAGATCCATTAAAAAATATAATTTTTTTCCAGTTTCAGCGTGACATTAATCGCCACGTCCAGGTCAAGTCGTGGTCCAAACCTGTGCAAATGTGTTCCGGTCCTTACCAGCGTAGATGACAGGGTCCTTGGTGCCCATTTTGAAGAAGAGAACTGCAGGCAGGGCAAACACGCCATACTCTTTGGCCATCTGCTTGTCGTCGATCTTGACGAAGTTGATCCCCGCACCATCCGCCTCGTCGTCAATGTGCTCGATCTCGGCGAGCACGCGGGCACACTGCTTGCAGTCGTCACTGTCTGAGCAGCAGGACCCTCATTAAAACTCATGCTAAGACCGTACATCTCAGCCAGAAGTTCACGGCTCGGGGAACTCACAAAAAAAGACTGCCACATAGTCAGACGTCTGGCGGATTTTCGCAAACATCTTCCTATTGACGCGCTCGATGTGGTCCGTTAGTTCCATGTTCTCGGGGTCCGTTAGCCAGTCGAGCAGCTCCTCATCGTCGTCAATATCTCCTGTGGACCATAACATAAGTATGAAATTGTTGCAGACCGCTGTTAGAGAAGCAAAATAAGGAGAGAACTATCCCTCACCGTCGTAATTAATGGGTTTTCCCTTCCTAAAATACGTGATTCCAGGAGGGTTTCTGAAACCGTATTTCTTCGCCATCAATTTGTCACTGCATTTAACAATTTTGATACCGTACTGTGCGGCCTCGTCGTCAATCAGCTCTACGTGCCGGAGAATGCGAGGGACGGCTGGGTCCTCTTCTGTGTCTGAAACAATTTCGGAACGCATTGGAATGACTTTTATTTTATAAGCCCTGCTAATTTAAGAATGCGCAAATAACGGAATAAAACAAACTTACAGAACACAACGGCGAGAAACTCCTTAATATCTATATACTCAAACAGTGTCTCACGGTCGATGTCCTCTATGCTTTCGTCCGTTTTCTGTCTGGTCATCCAGTTCAATACCGCATCTTCATCCAACAAATTTCCTACAAAAAGAAAGCAACACGTTGACATGAAATTATTGATTACTAGTTCAATACTAGATGTCTGTTATTTCTTGCGGATGGAGATACAGAACAACCCTTCTCTTACTGACCCACCTCAACTCAATGGCGGATTTCACTGGAAAACGCGTGTGCGACAACTTACCTTCATGTGATGAGCTTCAGGACAGTGGAGTGGGTTATCTTTGTCTAATTAGGCACTGAGGCTCGTTAGTTCACTTGTTATAATTTCCCATCAATGGCAAGGCCTTATTTAAATTGAAGACACACTAAATCTTAGATCCGACCGCTTGTCGCGTGACTATTATGCTAACCAAAATGAAAATCTGACGGAGGGCCAATCTTACCCTGATAGCTTAATTACAGCGCGTCCACGCCAATGTGACGAACCGCTGTAACATAAGGGACTGTCATATAAGCCGCCTCACATGAACAGTTACCCCTCCATTCAAAGTATTGACATTTTGCGATGGCAGAGAGCAGGTCGCTCGTGTATGAAATTCAAGAAATACATCACGTCCCGATTTATAACATTTTTTGCGAACGTTACAATTCACAGTTGCAGTCTTCACACGTGCAAGACAACATCTATTCCCGACATTAATAGGTTACAACACATCATTTCTTCATGTGCACGTAAACTGTGGGTCTCAGTATCTTCGGAATTTATAAAAGGCGGCGTCGTTTTTTAAAAAGTTAGTTTTATTTTCATCCAATAATTTGTACAACAGTTTCCAGGGAGTAAAAGTAACCAGTTCTCTGCTTGATATTTCAGATGTAAACTATAGGAAGGAAGGACATTCCATTTCTAAGTTAACGGACAAAAGACAAATCATAAACATCATCGGCAGGCCGAAGACAGCATCAAATTCTATGTGTTCTGTTTTAATCGGAAACTGTTCCCATTTCAAAAATCACAGTTGTAGCCTTAGAGTAGAGCAAACTTTAAAAACAGGCAGTGCAGGTGCTCTACTGTTAAACTACAGTCATCCAAAAATAATAAAAGCGAATATGCTCAACTAGAGAGGACCTAGCATGTTCGACAATGACATTTTTGTAGGTTTGCTATGGCATTTTATTTAAATGCAACGTTCTACGACACTGATGAAAATAGTTTGAGAAGACAAGAACAGATGGACAAACTAATTCTTCAGCGTAGCTTCTTTTTGTAAAGGAAAACAATTTTTTGTTAGTTATTGTTACATGTGTTACCAAAAGGCCAAGTCATTGATATTTAGATGAAGCATGACAAAATACAAAAATAATGATAAATTACAGCATGTTTGAGGAGCGCATGGGGAGGTTGGTTGAAGTAACTTGGGAGAAAGACCTGGCTAGGGCACGAATTATTTACTCAACCTACAGCAAAACTACTCAAATTGTTTTTGTTGACAAACTCATGTCAAGCAGGTTTTTTTTTCACTCGATCGTACGACTTCTGACTGTTACATAAGCCTAGCCTAGGCCTGCCCATATTCACCCACAAAGCGACAGTATGAAAAAGTCCAAAATCAAGTGTCTGCCAAATGGTGCAATGATCTTCTCATGTCAAATTCAAGGGTGAGTGACCAAAATACCACGAATATTTTGAAATGAGCACTGTACCATGGGCGGATAAGTACCACTTGATTTTAGTACACATCGTTTCAGAAGTTTGTTTTTAGACGCAATATATTTTTTTTACAATTGTGCGTTCTGAAATAGACCTACTTAAAAACTTAAGCCTACATAAATTTGACACATTGACTAGTGGTTCACTCGTCTTTTTCAGTCATACACGCTAAGTGGAGATTGTAACATACGCTTGAACATATTCAATAACCTAAATATTTACATCCTAGGGGAAAAGGTGTGCAAGGTAAGTTTCAGGACTAGTTTGGTTTCCACCCTTTTTGCTCAGCATTAATACCGAGATAATGAAACTCGCGATAAAAACTAAATTCTTTCCTAAGCTGAGGGACGTCTGACAAGAAGGAAACAGATCGTTGATCAGGGCGTTGTGTTAAAATAAAGGTACTGAACCACATTTCATGATATTGTTTACTTCATAGTCCTTGTGGAACATGAATTTTGATTGGGTTCTACAGTAAAAATATGGAACAGAGTACAAATGAAAGAGCAATGAGCTTCATTGCTTAAAATATGGTTAACATGAGATTTGAGTAAGGAGCTGATCTCGACATAACATAGGGAAAGAAAATGAAGAAAGAGAGCCTTAATCACACAGTGCAGAGGTACAAGGTTGATAAGGACAGTTCACATAGTAAAAGACATTCGTAAAATTGGGCACAACGTGCATGGGAAGGGACACGAAGCAAAGCATTCATGCGCGTCAAGCAGGGAGAGTGCTGCCCGCCTAGGTCATTTTGAAGGGCAAAATTTAAGTAGAGAGATTCATGTGTCCGTTGGTGGAAACAATGGCATATGGACCTTTACATACTTCCGTGAATGTTCGATCTCAAGATAAACTTCTCATTACAAAATACTGCCCGGCTGAATAGCAGGACGTTGGCAACTATTCGAAGCACCAAGTACATCTCGTTTCAACGCATTTTCCAATGGAAGAAAGTGAGAGGACAAACCGAACATTTACGGTAAAACATGCGATTTAGCACAACAGACATTTAGAACCCGTTTGTAAATTATTGTTATGCACATTATGAAAAGTGGTCCCCATCAGTCAGCTATGATTGTTTATACACTGTCTATATAAAGTGTTCTACTGTAACTCAGTCATTTCAATGCAGTTACTGTTTGCAAATATTTGCACAGAAGAGTCTACGGAACAATGTCCTTGTTCACTAATCTGCAAGTTGTATTCTAATATCTCGTGAAATGCTTGGTAAGGAAACATCAGTACAGTGTAGGTAGGGGAACGAACAATCTGTGTTCTAAAACTGGGGGCAATATGACAATAAATTGCCCTTCTGCATTCCCCAGGTTCTACTTTAAAACGTTCCAAGGTCATTGGATTCCGACTCCCGTTTCATACGGCAAACCCATCTAGCATTACAAAAAATCTACTGAGCAAATTTCATCACGATGTCAATTATAATAATACTGAAAAATAATAACAAAGTGTTTGCCACGAGCATCGTTAAACGACGAGATAAACATATTGCAAAATATGGCATTATTTAGGAATACTTTGCACACTATTCCAGATTAAACGAGGGAAGCCATGCTCACATTAGTTACATCGATTAGTTCAGAGCAGATGTTTTGTTTACAAATTATGTACAATTTGACTCATCCCACTTATTCAGTTCATAAATAATTATTTATTTTAAATCGAACAGCATTTGAGCATCAAATTTCATATTTATAGTGCTGGAATAACATATAAAGCACGCAATATTGCGTCTTACAGTCCAAGCACTTAGTTTCAGTCCTTTGACGCGGTTGCTGGATTATTCAGACTTTCCTTTGCACCGATCGCCTTCTGCAGGCGAAAATCTACATCTTTACCACCACCAGATGAATTTTCCTAAACCCTTCTTGCCTTTGTTAGACTTTTCGCGGCCAGTAGGGGCCACTGCGGACACAATGGAGCTGATTTTCTTTGACTTTCCCTTGTCGTCGTCTTGGAGCTTGCTGGTTCGCCCACGTGACCGCGCACTGCTGGCGCTAGCCCCTGAGTCTCTGCTTGAGCTGGTCTTGCCCTGCACTGGACTCGCTTTTGCGACTCGGCTGCCCTTCTGAGCCTTGGACGGACAGCACTGGAAGGAGTCATATGCGGAGGAAGTGGGGGGCACACTCTTACCCCCCAAGCCGATGAAGAAACAGCCGTCGCCTGCAGCAGACAGAACAGTCGGGTCAGGGGACAGGCAGGGATGTTGTGTAAGGATAATTTGAAGACTGCTTAATTATTTGCAGTTCCGTTACTGCAAATATTTTTATAAGGCACGGTATAGTGCCCATCTTATAATTTGTAGTATCAAAGCTACTTATGGGAGTTAATAGTGAGTAAAACACCATCCTCAAAACCCAACCAATTTAGATACGGTTAGTGACGTACAGTAGGAAATTTTGATATTAGAATGCATTTTATCTCCTCTAAAATAACTTTTTGGAGGTTTCATTTGAAAGAATTATGGATGATGTAAGTAAGCATAGAAGAGTTGTCAGATATATATAATTTAAACGGAAACACAAATCGATATTAAGGTGTCAGGGTAGAATTAGAAAGGTATTTGTTTGAAGCCTTCGATCCTGCTGTCTCTTGGGGCGAGGCTGGTTTAGGTAAAGGTCACCCGACCGCTCGTCTGCTGCAAGGTATGGCCGCTTCTTCACGTCAAAAGCCTAGCCCTGTCAAAGCCTACGCTCTCCACAGGTGACGGACGGTCTTCCCTTACTTATACGCACGTTGACAGGGCTAAGCTGCGTGGCTGCATTATGCACAAAAGCACGCCGGTTAGTGTCAGAGCTGATTTCTAATGTTAAGGAATCTTCTGGTGCCGAACCCCTGACTACTTCTTTAAAAACTATAATACTGCACTATTGGTCATTCCAGGCAACTACAGGCCGGTCTTGAAGAGGTTTATACATCTTGGAAGCTTAGGGTCGTGACAGACTCTACGAAGCTGTGCACACGCATGCCTTTCACATATGGCCTTGCCGGCGCAAGTAAGATTTGTTGAGGCGCTTTTTAGGAGCCAAAGTCTCCAATTCTTCTTGCAACTGTTTTTGTTTTTCAATCTTTTTAAGGAGTTTCTGTAAATAAGCATTATACGCCCCATTCTCATCATTACCTGAATTTTTTAAAGCGACTGATCCCTTATGTTTATTGTCATCATCATCATCATCGTCACCATCATCATCATCATCATCTTCATCGCTATCATCATCTTCATCGTCGTCATCATCATCATCGTCGTCGTCGTCATCATCATCATCGTCGTCGTCATCATCTTCATCACTATCATCGTCGTCTTCGTCATCGTCATCATCATCGTCATCATCTTCATCGCTATCATCACCTGCGCGGGATCATTTACCCCCATTAACTCTGACTATCAAATTTATTAAATTTAAAACGACATAAGCTTCTCTCCTTTGTTAAAATTTTGAAAAAACATTTGAAAAAAAATCTAAAAGGAATGAAATCAAGGTGTTTGCACATTGTAACTCCCCAAACCAATATGTTCC
The DNA here is from genome assembly GCA_038380765.1 of Odontothrips loti. Lineage (NCBI taxonomy): Eukaryota > Metazoa > Arthropoda > Insecta > Thysanoptera > Thripidae > Odontothrips > Odontothrips loti. The sequence goes on along the minus strand of CM076250.1, from coordinate 14,420,546 downwards.
CACTGCCGTTGGGGTTCCAACGGGAGCCTCACAGGCAGTGCAAAGGATTTCGGCACCATTATTTCGCATACAACGGTGTTGACAGCTAAGCTTGTTATGCGATAGACGTCAGAAAAAGCGACATGCTATTGGTGAGCCCACCTTCACCATATTCCACATTTTACGTTACATACCTCCCGAAAAGTATCAGAGAATACTTTCCCCCAAAGACAGCGGAAACATGAAAATTTGGCCATGCAGCTGATCTCTGGATAGTAGGAGCCGGCCCACACTGTTACTGATGTCTTGAGCGTCTCTATGCAGCTCAACATCTTGTCACGAGTCCTGGTCTTATAAAAACTATACCATTGGGTCGAATCCAAGTCGGCCCCTACGTCCAGAATCAGAACACCTGATGCATGTACGTTGTTGGATATGCGTGTGTGTGGTCAGAAAGGCGCCAAAATAGACAAAAATGAAAAGATTTCAAATGAAGAGGCCCAAAATTCTTTTATATTTTACGATGAGTTTGAGGGGATAGACGAAGCGGCAGATGATACCGCTACACCAACACAGGATAATTGTGTGCACTAGTTTGATCTTAACAAGGTAAGGGAACAAGAGGACTTAATTTTATCTGCTTCGAGCAACACAGGGAAGTCACAGAAAAGGTCAAGGAATATTTTTTTTATTGAAATGAACGTTGCAAGGGTGGGCTACAGCACGAAATCCTCAAACTGGTACCCGGCGCGTAAAAAAATGTAAAAACATCTTAGAAACAGAAATATGCAGTTCATGCACCAAAATTACATTTAAAAAAGTTCTGCCGAACACACACATAGACTTTTGTAAAAAAAAAAAATACTCCGTCAATTGCAAGAGAAAGTTACAAATAAAAGATGTTCTACCAGTGAGGGTTAATGCTAATTAAATAGTTACAAATTGACCAAGGAGAAACATGAATAATTGTTAGCAGAAACAAATCAAAGTCAACTCTTACTTTTTTGCTCAACAAGCCAAGCGAGAACCTTGTCTTCGTTCTTAAGATTTCCTAGAAAAAGATGCACAACAAGGTTAGTGGTTAGAAAGGTAATCAGAGCATAAATATCCGCTGAATCATCGGTGTGCCATCCATATCGAAATCCACTACGTATATGTAACTGCTGTCAAATATCCAATGCCGGTCTGTGTTTATGATTTTTTTTCCGTCAGAATTGGAATGACCTTGTGTACAGTTCTAATGAATTATGGTATACTGGTCATGCATCTAAAGTTTTAAATCTTCTTCAACAACCCCAATAAATCTTAGCAAGCCCAGATGGGTTTTTATTCAAGCTCGAAGATTACCTGCACCGTTGCGACTCCGGGTCCAGATGGTTTGATGATCCTCCGTCACAAGAGCTCACATAAACACAAACACCGAATACAGCAGCCTATCAGGCTACCAAGAGAAAACTGACGAATTTACGCTTCTTTCATAGGATAAACGTTGTTCGGCGTCATTGCACTACTTCCACTATCACTTACTGAGAGAGTTGATACATTGATCACTGCTGTCTATGCATAATGGATCCACTCAATTAGTCCTGTGGACTAGTCTATTCCGCCTCTCGACGAGGAAAGCTTCCGTTGAAATTATGACTGCCTTCGATAGAAGGCAATCTCTGGTCTTAAGAAATGTCAAAGATGCATACTACGTATATAGAATTTAATGGGCACACATTCTGGCGGCAGAATAAAAAAGTTCGAATTCATATGCCCCTACCCAAAGCTATTGTCCTCTAAAGTCGTACAAAGATCTACATAGGTTGTTGCCGCCTGATGCCACAATATCAAAAATAAACCCTCTATAACGTATGAATGACAGGAGCTCTGCTCTACAGAGCTCCAAAGCGTCGGTTGATTGCGACTCACCGTCATACATGATGGGGACACCCGTCTCATAGTACACAAGAGCAGGGAATGAGAAGATACCGATCTCAGAAGCCAATTTCGAGTCTTTGCTCTTAACAAATTGAATTCCATGTTTGTCGGTATCATCGTCAATAGTCTCAAGCTCCTCGAGGATATCATCACAGAGCTTTCCGCACTTATCGTCATCTAAAAATGAAGGAGTATTTTAAGCACCGATTCAGCACTGTGAGAGTACAGCACAACACAACCACGGGATATAATGCAAACTTACAGAAAAACACAGCCAGATGTTCCACGTCATCAATCAACACCCTCAACGTTTTCCGGTCAACACTTTCAATCACGTCGGGTGTGGATTCGTGTAAATCTAAGACCCACTCTAATATCTGCTCCTCTTGCATTAAATCACCTGCGCAACGTAAAGTAATAATTTCACATTAAATCACACTGCAGTGCAATTTCATGTGCGCCTATTTGCAGAAAATGACTCACCATCGTAAATTTTTCTGAACTTGTGTCTGTAAAATACGAGAGCTGGGAGGGATTGTAGGTCATACTCCTTATCGATGCCTTCGTCTGATGTCTTAATGAAATCAATGTCCTTCTCCTCACATTCGTCATCAATATTCTCTAGCTCCGCTAACACCTTCTGGCTTTTCTTGTCGCCTTCCTTGTCTGAAGAAATATTTTTTTTTTAGTAAAGACTTGGTATGCCGTTACGAAGGGTGCGCTGTACACTGATATATACGTATTTAAATACTTCACACTTACAGAAGAAAACAACGACGTGGTCATTTTCATCCAAGATTTTATCTAACATCCGAGCGTTAACTTCTTCAATACGACCAGGAATTTCAAGGGTGTCTTCATCGGTAATCCACGCCAACACCTCGTCCTCATCCTCCAAGTCGCCTGCAAAAATGAATTTTATAAGCAACTGAATACACTTATTGAGGGCACAATCGCACGGACAAAACTGAGCCAAATCCGATACAACAATTTTTTGAAATTAAGACGAGGCATACCTTTGTAGGTGAGCGGTTCTTTATTGCGGAAGAACACCAGCGCTGGGAAGTTTTTGATTCCAGTCTTCTTCGCAAAATTTAAGTCTTCAGTGGTTACGAAAATAATACCAGTCTCATCGAGCTCATCGTCGATGTTTTCTAACTCATCTAAAATATCATCGCAATCTTCTCCGTCATCACATTTTCCACCTAAGAAGACATGCCAACATGTATTAGGAAGGAAAAGTTCGCCAGAAACAGTATCATGCCCTTGCAGACACTTTGTACTTACTGAAGTAAACTACCACATATTCGTGGTCCTCGATCAACTCCTTTAAAATCTCATCAGTTACTTCTTCAATGGTTGCTGAATGCTTTTGCTCGACCAGCCATCTGAGCACTTCGTCCTCGTTCATCAAATCACCTACACAGTTTTCCAAATATTAGTCTTATCCGCACTGAACGTGTTTAACTTCGAAAATAGGCAAGGTGTAAAATCGAATACCTTCATACAATGCAGGAATTTTATTCTCAAAGTATACGAGAGTTGGGAGATGGTCGATACCGTACTCCTTAGCTTCATCCTTGTTGTCCATTCGCACGATGACAATACCTTCTCGTTCGAGGTCATCATCAACATTTTCTAGCTCATTTAGTACTCGGATATCCTGTTTGTCATCCTTATCATCTGTGCAAAACGGTAAAATGTAAGCTCAGCGTGTACCTGTCAATGCATTTTATTGCTAACAAAGTACGTACAAAACAAAACTGCTAGGTACGGCGTCTTCTCAATCAGAATGTCCATCATTTCATCAGTGATGTCGGGGATTTCACTGTGGCGTTTCTGGTGAAGAAGCCATCCAAGGAGTTCATCTTCCTTTGTTAGATCACCATCGTAGACATGAGGAATGCGATTTTCAAAATACACCAGTGTTGGAAGTTCGTCAATGCCATATTCTTTTGCCTCGGCGTCATTATCAATTTTCACAAAAGCGATGTCATTTTGGTCACATTCGTCGTCTATATTTTCCAATTCTGACAAAACCTTCTGACTTTTCTTCTGGTCACCGTCATCTGTAAGTATTTATTGTGTAAGACTATACAATTGCGAAAACCATTTTGAATGTTATATTACTTACAGAAGAGTACAGCTACATGATGCATCTTTTCAATTAAAATGTCCAACATTTCATCGGTTACATCTTCAATTTCATCGTGAGCTATTTGGTGTTCAAGCCACGTAAGAACTTTCTCTTCTTCCTCAAGATTACCCGGGTACATCATAGGAATACCCTTCTCAAAGTACATTAGGGCAGGAATCTTTTCAATGCCGTACTCTTTCGCTTCCTCCGGATTGTCGATTTTGACAAAAACAATACCGTGCTGGTCACATTCATCATCAATGTTTTCTAGCTCATTCAGGACTCTTTGGGATTTTCTGTCGTTGTTGTCGTCTGCAAGACATTAAGCCGTTCGACTAGATTAAAAAGCGAAGAACGGAGTATGTTATGATTAAAACAGATGATCTACTTACAAAATAGAACAGCCATGTTCTTCCCTTCCTTGATAAGCCTATCAAGCATCTCGTCGGTGACATCTTCGATTTCATCCTTCTCTAATTGATCTACCAGCCACTCTAGAATTTCATCCTCGTTTTCGATATCCCCGTCATAGACATTTGGAATTTGTTTTTCAAAGTAGACGATTGCTGGAACCTCGTCAATTCCAAATGCCTGAGCAGCTTTCTCGTCGTCGATCTTTACGAACTGTATGCCATGCTTATCGCAGTCATCGTCTATTTTCTCCAATTCTCCAAGAACCTGCATCGAATCCTCGTCATCGTTATCGTCTGTAAAATAAAAGGAATGGCCAATGGGTCTACAATAATTCTCAGCGTGCTTAAAAGACCACTAAAAGAGGTACTTACAGAAGAGGACGACCAAGTTGTCAATGCTACCAATCAGAGTGTCGAGAGTCTTTGAAGTAACCTCCTCTATCACGTCCTCTTCGTCCCCAGTTGATTTGTTCTGAACGAGCCACTCCAAAACGTCTTCCTCCCTCGTCAGTTCGTCTAAACAAAATCCACAATAGCTTACCTCCTTATAGAAATATTATTATTTTTTTCAAATGCTTACTGCTAAGTTCTCACTTTCGTAAATAATTGGTATTTGGTGCCTGTAGTACACGAGGCGTGGCAATTCCCCAAGATTGTATTCCTCTGCCAGTGATTCGTCGGCGATCTTCACAAATCCGATGCCCAGTTGATCAGCCTCATCGTCTATATTTTCGAGTTCCATGAGCGCCTTGGTGCACTTCTTACAAGCAGGCTTGTCTGCACATAACAAGATGTACTATTAACTGCTTGACAACATGCATCTCTTTAAATAATTTCAAACTGTATCACAGTGTTAGTCGTTATGACACCAAACGTTGAGAAAATAGATTAATATGCTGTAATCCAAAACGGAAAGCAAAACACAGCCACTGATTACGCCTGAAAAGCCACATTTTTACGTGTATCTGGAGAAAATTTGAATAGTTGCTTGTTGCAAAGAAAGAATGAGCCTGTGGCCAATTTCACTGACCTAGTCTTGGCATCTACAACTGCGAACAGTATGAGATGTGTGTCTAGCGTGAAGTTGGGGATTAAATTTATGATATCGTACGTGCCACGTGCAAAGAAAAAGTTGAGTCTGAGAGGGTATTCTGTGGTTAAGAGGCCTCGTGCAAGACGACCAGTAGTTTCTATTTTTTAAAGCTTAATATTGTTTGAAAATCATCTAACATGCTTTAAAATATGCGTGCCGAACCAAGGGATGGCTTTGGAATTGTATTTCGAAACATCTACTTAGGAAAACCCTAGGCTCAACATGAAAATGTAAAGCACGCTAGACGCCATGTGCCTAGCAGCGCAGATTTGCGGTCGCAAAGCCACCCCTAATCTATAACTGAAGCAAAGAAACAGGCACAAGCAGGATCGCGCCACCCGTATTGGCATGAGGAGTTGAATCCTCGCCTGTGCTGGGATAAAGACGCTCGTGAAAAGAAAAGAGTTTTGGAAGAGAGGTTATTGTCATCTAAACTCATTTATTTCAAATCGACATCTCATTTCTAGTGGCGGCATTATTGTAACAAGATACTTATGTGTGGCATCAAGCGTACTTACTACTCTGGGATCCGGGTGGACATGTTTTCGCTCCTGGACCTATGGGTGGCAAACAGACACGGTCAGAGCGTTACGTCGCAGATGGCCTTGGGAATGTGAACGCCGACCACACGCAGACAGCGCACGGAGTGGTAGTTACGATGCAGACAAAAAGTGGAATGCAAAAAGCGTGCTAACAGATCGAATGCACTCGAAGCACCTTCTTTAAAAGCATTTAGACTGTGCAGCTGGAACTGTCACGAAATACTTAATTTACTGTTCTGTTACTAAAATTGATACGTGCTTCAAGCCAAGTCGATTTGATTTGTATCATTTAGTCTAGTACACCTGTCCAGAGGGTGATTGCTGATACCAAAAAGTGCTCAAAGCAGCGCAGGTCTGGGTGTGGACGACGAAAACACGAGCATTTACAATGAGTCTGTAGTATTTTTAATAGTAATCGCCATTAGCAAGACTCAGTGTCTATTTGCTCTATCGTCATGTGAAAAGGACCGGTCGGATTTGCGACACGCCTGGACAAAACTCACATAAAGGCTGATAATCACGAAAAAATAAAACGCATGCAGTAAACAGGGCTTCACTGAAGCTTTTCACCACAAAAAAATCTACTCAAAAAGCCTTAAAAAAATAAAGCTTCTACATAAAAATAATAATTATGCACATTGATTTAAGATTGCATTTTGGATATATATTTATGGGAACAGGAAATACCGCGCTAACCGGAAATGTTTTGAGTCATACGTCATAACTACGGTCAATTCTTACGTTTTCGAAAACGTGAGAAACTACGGACAATATTCTATAGCTCATACATATAGTCACACCATATTTACACAACACAAAATATGCGTCTGTTGTCAGTAAGTTACGTGAATCGTCTTTTATGCGCGCACTGAACTACGTTTACGTCGGTAAACACATAATACGACCTGATCAAACGGTCCCACATATAGTTATTGACACTGAGAAATTCCGGCTCTACTCGTCTACCCAAATGTGACTATGTACATCGTACTGCCGTAAATTTAAATCATGTCCGTAACTCACAGAAGAGGACAGCGACGAAGTCTGTTTCTTCGATAATCTTTCCAAGGATTCTGGCGTTCACTTCTTCAATCCTGTCCGGCAGGTCCATCGCTTCCAGGCTAGTGAGGAAATCCAGAACATTCTCTTCGTCCATGAGATCTCCTGCAAGCAAATATAGTGTTGAAATGTCAGCAATCAATTATTGATTTTAGGTGCACACAATACAGTATGAAGAGGGTATTCCGGAAGAGAGGTTGACCGGAAGTAAGAATCGGACATGAATCACAAAAGCGGATACGGAACCGAGACTGTACGAAAAGTTCTCAGAAGAGTGCAGGCGTACCCCACGCGGCCTCAGGAGGAATCTCCTGAGGCCGCGCGGAGTAGTTCCGCGCTATGACCCTACCAAATGGTCGGATCACATCAGCATCGGCTTGGCGTCAGCGCGGCGCGTGCTGTGTAACTTTTCATGCCGTAAGGTCCCGTATCCGCTTTTGTGGTTCTTCTCTTCTTCTTATTTCCTGTCAACTTTTCCTCCGGAATACCCCATGGGAAGTAGTAACGCGGCAGTGGCCGTAGCGTGGCTACGGTGGCAACACGCCTTGGTGGCTTGCCAAGGGCGGTTTTTCCTTCACCGATCGGGTTCCCCGAGTCGAGTGCATGGCGCTTCAATGAATGCTCTTCAAATAATAAGCAGAATTTCCCTCCCGGCCGTAAGTTCAAAACTGAAACCGATTACTGACCTTCGTAAATGATGGGTGTTTTTTCTCGGAAGTAGGTGAGTGCGGGGAAGTTCTTAATTCCATAATGCTTGGCCAGTCGCTTGTCGTTGATCTTGACAAAATCCACTCCAAACGAGTCCGTGTCATCGTCTATTTTCTCGAGCTCTTCCAGCACTTTATCGCATGTATGACAGCTTCTTGTATCTGCAAGGAAAATAGTCATGGCATGTCAAAATATTCTACCTGTTCGCTGTGAAGTGGGCAACGCGCTACGTGCATAAAGTTTTCTTTTTAAAAAATCACAATGTATGCGATGTAGGCGTCCCTGTCACAGCGAGTCGGTGACGCCAACGTTGCCACCGCGGCTGGCCATGACGTCACGGTGTAATTCTGTCCCCTGCGGCGGCTGGCAGGCCGAGCGGGTTGCCTATGCTGCGGCCGCCCAGCCCGGCGTCATGGCCCCTGACCTTCCTAGGTCAAGGTTCGGCTCGCTAGACGCGACCCCTCAAGGACCCGAGTGAAAGTGACCACCCGTCCCGTTCGCTGACGGGCCCCATGTACGAAATGTCGCCCGCTGGCGACCATCCCATCTTAGGAGATTGGTCCCGAGAATAGCCCGCTCGCCGCCACCCCCACCAGGCCGCCGCCCCCCCCTCCCCTCCCCCCCCCCTCAGGGCCCCAGGGCACACTGACCGCGTCGCGTCGCGGTCCGTCGTGGCAACGATGAGGCCCCCCCCCCTCTTTTCCCGCATGTTTATCAAACAGCTGATTCTCACCGCGAATACGCCACGCCGGGCCACGCACAAGGCCCCTGCGCCATGTGGATCACCCCTGGCTCATCTCAGCCCTCTGCTGCATTCGCTGTGTTCATCCCAGGTCCATATCGCACCCCAGGGACTCGCTGCCTACCACACCGTGCGAGTCTAGAAGCCCGGCCCTTTCAACTTTTCAGCGCACCCAGATGCCTGTTTATTTCTGGCGCGCGCGAGGTTATGTGCGGCCCACGTGGCGGGCGGGTGTGCGTGACGTACTCTTGAATGGCCAGCCCCGATCTGCTGCAGGTGAAAGCTGTCAAACAGTGCTAAATGGCGCGGCGAGACGCGTCAATTATTGACGTCATACCGGTTTATTCTCAGAGAAGTACCATCCACTACCCTTGGAGCGCGCTGTGGGGTGGGCCACTAGCGGCGGGCTCCGGCCCCCCAACCACCGCCGGGCTGAGCCAGCGCGGGCTGCGCAGGCCGACCGTGTTGCACTCCGTGATCAATGAGCATCCTCGTGATGACAGTGCGTCGATCTCAGGTGTCGGCGGACACGCGGCCAAACAACACGACATGTGTTTGGTGTGATAGTGTGCACAAGGCGACAACGTGTATAACGGCCCCGCACGCGTGCCGGTACACACACTGTAACATTTTCATGATAATTATTTTTTCGGGGGGAGGGGGCAGGGGAGAGAAGGGGAGAGTGGATTTCCGAATAATGACAAGAAAATATCTACCCTGAATTGTTTGGAATTTGACAAACTTTTTCTGAAAAATCGAAAGAAAAATAGGGAGATACTGGACATGTTTTGTTTTTAACCAATTTCAGGAAAAACAGAAACTTGTTAATATTGCACAGTGCGCTACCTCACATGGCAGATACGTCGATAAAAGGCTGCGAGCATGACTCCCGCGCTGCGGCGGCGCCTTAAAATAGAGGAGTGCTTTTCTGACGCGAGAAGCATAGGGAGGCGGCGCCGGGCGCGCGCACCGCAGAGCCATGGCTGCCATGGCGAGCCCGGGCGGAGCCGTACCTGCGCCTGCGTGTTTATTGACACGGCATCGGCACGGCTTCAGCGACTTCAACCGCTTCAGCTCAGCCGCTTTGGGGGCAGCCGGCTCAGCGGAGCGGCTCGGGCCCCGGGGGCCCCGGGGGCCCCGGTGGCGGGCGGGGAGGACTGCGGGCCCGCGACGCGTGGGGCGGCGGCGGACGTGGCGCCGCGCGCGGGGGGCGAGAGTCTTCATCACGAGCCGAAACGTTTATCGCCGCTATCGCCCCCCACCGGTGGCAAAACATATGAGCTTTCAGCGCTCGGAAAAATAAAGGGGGTGAAAAAAAAAACCACCTATGGGCCACACTGAATAATAAGGTATTTTTAAATGCGCAGACTCATGTTACCATTCGGGGCAGTCGATGCGCAAAATGCGATTTTGGTACCGATAGGATTTAAAACGACATGCACCGAGCACCATGGCATGCATCTGAACCACTTTAAGTCGCCGGGCCATTGTTACGTGACTGGCCTTCCTTCGTTACGTGTTTTCGCGTAATTGCTACTGTATGGACGACACTTTGGTCAGGGAAGGTCTCCTTCTCCTCCCTTCCGACGCCTGTTTCGTGGCAAGGTGCCATTGCCAACAGCACCGTGCCACTCATTTTCTCTGCCATGCTGTATCTAACAGGCCGGGAAAGCGACTGTCAAAATTACAGCCGTCTGTCCTAATTCGTGAAACGGAATAGGCTGCCTCTCTAAAAGGATCTGATAAATTAAAATGAGGCATTCAAACAATCTCAACCCCCCTCTCCTCTCTAAGCGGTTCTTGTCAGCTCGGTTTTCTGTCCCCGAAACGTGTATTTTAAAAAACATGTTCATCTGAATATCGACAAAAATGCGAGTCAAAATGTGTGTACGCACTAATAACCATTTTCCATTTTTAGCAAAAACAAAACAATAATGACAGGGAGAAACGCGGGAAATATGGGTTACTGGGCATCGCGGCTCTTCCGTTAATCAAATCCGTTTCGGAGGGTAGCCGTGATTCGGTGGGCCACGATTGTTTTCGCTTACATGACGACCCCCCTCTCAAGCCCCTCCCCTCGTGCTCGCGATACTTTTGCAGCCTTCCAGCTTTCCGGCCCCCGAATCGCCCCGCTAAGGCTACTGACCCCCGGTGCCGGGGCCGGACACCTGTTGTGGCGCGTGCCATGCCGGCGGCCGCCCGCGCCTCGCCTCCCCTAGTGGTCCCGACCCGTCACTCGGTGCCTGCTTTGATCTGTTCCCCTGCTTTTTGGCGCGTTCGGCGCGATTCTCGCCCAGTTCTACGGGTGATATTACTCAGGGGCTGTGCCGGCTGCCGGCCGCGCTGCGGGTCCCGGCCACAAATAGCCGGCGCGGCGCGGGACGGGACGGGACGGGACGAGTCGCCATCCGCGTCCGCCCGCTGCCGAACGGCCCGAACGGCCAGCCGCCTCGCCTCGCCTCGGCCGACCCAGCTCGGCCCGCCCCGGCCCGGCCCGCTGTGCGCCCAGACCCAATGGCCCAGCAGCACAGCACAGCACGCACAGCACAGCACTGCCCCCGACTGTTCTCGCTCCGCGACGGGGTGCGACCCGCGGCACCACCGCCAGGCCTGACGGGGCGGGGCGGGCCGGGAGCAGGCGGGAGCCTCGGCGCTGCTGGGCCTCACCCTGGCCGACATATTGATCCCGTCACCGTCACACGTCCGCTCGCCTCTGATCGGCGAGGTGACGCGGTGGCCGTGGGCCGTGTGCCCCACGACGGCGAGGTGCTCGGTAGACCCGGCACTCCCGGGTCTAGCCCGGGCAGCCAGGAGCCGACCCCGCAACCTTGGAGCGAACAGACAGCATTGGGTGTTGCCGGGACCGGGCCTTGTCCCTGGCGGGGACTAAGGGACGGGGGTGTGGTCCATGGCCGAGGCCGAGGACCACGGCGCCGCACAGTCGGTACAAAGCGACGAAGGCAAACGGCGGCGGCGCGTAAAAATAACACCAGGAAAGAAAACGTCAGACAAAATTTACACCTTTGTTTCACCAATGTCCTTGCCAGAGGCAGCCAGAGAAAGCCAGAGGCAGCCAGAGGCTCGCGGGGCACGACGCCGGCGCCCCCCACGGCCACGCCAGCGCCGCCAGCGCCACCAGCGCTGCACAGGCATCCGCTGCATCGGCCAGCCAGGAGGACCAGCCAGCTCCCCTGGCCAGGGCCTAGCCAGGATTTTTATTTTCTTTGAGGCAGAGCATTCCCACCCCGCCTGACTCGCCGGGCCCAGAGCCGTGCCCAGAGCCGGACCGGACCAACGGTGCACACGTCATGGTACTACCACCGGGGCCACGGCATTTGCAGGTGCCTGCAACGGGGTTCATCGCGGACGTCCCGGGGTGGGTCGAGATCTACCCGCCAAGTTCGCACCGAGCGCGGGGGCACGGGGTCGTCCGTGGGGCACCCCGGTGTCCAATTACAGGACGGCGATGCCTGCGCGGTAGCCACCGGGGACGGCCTGACATGGCCAGTGGGCGATGTGCCGTGAGCAGCCGTGGGCGTTGGGAGTGTGGTGGTGGGCTACTCTGTGGGACATGGCGAAGACTTAGTCCCCAGGGCCGCGGTGAGTTCTCGCCACCACGGGCCGGGCGACGTGAGCCCAGCGTCCGCCCAGCGTCCGCCACGGTCCGTCCTAGTGCCGTCGTGGTCGGCGGGGCGGCTGGGCTATAATTGGGGCAGCCGCCAGCAGCCGCCTCACATGTCCGGAGGCGGGCGGGCAGCGGTGGCGGCACGTGGGGAGGCGGGGAGTGGCGGGGGTGGTGGGCGCATCCCGGTCCCCACGGCCCCCGCGGGCCCCCTCCCCCGGCCGCTGGTGCCCTCTGGTGCGCGCTGGTGGCGTCGGCCACATTCACTGACACTGACTGCACTTGCACTGCACTTGCACTGGCACGCACTGCACTCATCACTGCACACTTACACCAGAACACGGCCACAAAGTCCTTCTCGTTGAGCACACGCTCCAGCTGCTTGGCCGACACGTCCTCGATGATCGACTCGATCTGCTCCTTGGTGGCCTTGGCAGCCGGGGCACCAGCCGACGCTGCGCTGGACACTTTCTTGGCCGCGTTGGCCCATGGCAGGGCACCGGCTAGGAGCACGACGGCAAGCAGCAGTAGGGATACGGACGTCCTGGAGGGGCTGGGCCAGGGCCTGGGCCAGGGCCCCCGACAGGGCCCGCACCGAGCCATCCTGTCCCTCTCGTCCCTACGGCTCCCCGGGTCCCGGGGCACACACTGGGCGGCGGTCTGCTCCTCGCTCCGCCACGCGCCCCCGCCCCCGGCCCCAGCCCCTCGCACCCCCGGCCCCCTAGGGCCCCCCTTCGGCCCCTACGGCCAGCTTGCACAATGTGCTACCAACCGCTGAACACAGACGCGTGCGGCGCGCGCGAACGCGTCTGTCCGCCAGGTTGGCAGCGCCGCCGGGGTTATTTTTTGGGGGGCGCGCGTCGACGCTAGACGCCGGCCGGAGAGGAGAGCCCCTCTCGTCCCCCGGGGCCCCCTCGGGGTACCCCGGTCCTGACGAGTCGGGCCGAGACGGTGCGAGCCAAGCCGAGACCACTCAATCCCCGCCCGGGCACCCCGAGGACCCCGACGAGCCGAGCCGAGCCGAGCCGGGCCGGGGCGCACGGGGGCGGGTTTAGGTTACACAACAGGCACGCGAAAAGAACCGTGGCGCCTGTACTCGCCTTGCCTCGCCTGTACTGCGGTGTAGCGTGGCGTGGCGTGGCGTGGCGTGGCGTGGCGTGGCGCAGCCCCCGCAGGCCCTCTGCAGGCCCCACGCGAACAATGAGACTAACCAATTTAATCACCCGCGGTATATTTCGCATTCCCGCCGCTGTATACCGACCGCAGATCGGCGGGGTCGCAATGAGACTCGCGTGTCTTCGCCCGGCGGGGCGGAGACAGACGGCATAGGTAACAAAGTCGTTAACGGCGCCACGCGTCCCGTCCCATCCCGTCCCGTCTGCCAGGTCAGAGGGCGCGTGCAAAAAGCTCCTCCGAGCCGACAGGCACGTCCGCCTCCATTCTCGCCGCTTCTCAAATAGCGAGGCTCACACGTGCAGAGGGTGCGTCTTTAATTGTGGCGAACGGCAGACTTGGTGTGTGCGCTGCTGCTCAGACTGCCGCTCGAACAGAGTAAGAGGACTCGCAGGCCCGGCGCGCGGACGGAGAGGAATTCTGCGGGTGGAAGGAGGCGATCGCGACCCGCTCTGGTACCGGGGCCTTATTCATGTGTCCCCCCGTACGTCCTCCCACGCAGCCCCGGCTGCCCCCGGCTGCCCCCGGCTGCCCCCGGGACGGGCCGCGCGGTCCCCGCCACGCCACGGCCAGCCATCGCCGACGCGAAGGCCCGACGCCGGCAGGACCCCGGCCCAGCAGAGACTCTGGCCGCGCGGAGTCTCGGCAGCGATACGCCCTACGCCCCGTCCCCGCCGACTGCAGCTCGCGGATTCCCCGGGCTCTACCAATCCTCACAGTTCGGTTCTGCTTGCTCTTGAAACAGCAGTGCTCCACCACTTCCACTCAGCATGGAGGCACTTTCGGAGAGCCCCTGCAAACCGGAGGATAGGCCGGCCCGCAAAGCACGCATGTATCGCGCGAGTAATTTGCCTACATCGTAGGCGCTTCTGAAGCAACAACACGCTGATTAAGTATAGGTCCCCGGCGAAAATCGAGCTGGATGTTTCGGTGCTTGTTCAATGACTTCTATGGTAACTTGCATTGTGCTGAAACTTGTAAAACTTGTTATTCTGAAACCTGGAAGAGAGTCTGGCGTGGAGCACCGGGGGGGGGGGGGGGGGCGACACAACCATGATCCACTCATATAAACTCGCCGCAAACCGCCCACTGGCAATTTCACGGTCTACCAGCCCCGGCGGCCTGTGGTCCGTGCGTGTTTCGCGCCTCGTTTGAATTTGCCGCGCCACGGCCCACGGCCCCCCTTCACTTGAGTGCCCCGGACTGCGTATCGATCCGCGGCGACAGGCCTGTGGCCGCCTGTGTGGCAGCCTGTAGGAGAAGAGGAAGAGAGGAGTGCGGCGCTGCCGTCCGGGCCGTTCCCCGGCCGCTGCGAGAAGGCGTCGAGCTCGATGGCAGCCCGGCACTGCGCATGCGCTGCGGGTCCATGGCGGGCCGTAGCGACCCGCGCCCGCCCCTCCCCTCCCCGCCCGCCTGGCCTCGCCCCTCCCCCCGCCATGGACTGGCAGCTACGCCTGGGCTACGCCTGGGCTACGCCTGGGCTACGGCAGGCCGTGGCGTGCCTGCTGTGCCCAGCCAGGCTCAGTCAGTTCTGTCATGGGGCTTGGGCTCGGCAGATGAGCAGTGCTGGAGCCACAGCCCAGCCCGAGTGCGCCCGCGGCGAGCCGAGCCGAGGCAGGGACGGGAAGGGACGCGACCGATCGGAGGGAAGGGAATAGAAGGTGCGAGTGCCATGGATACGATACGCCAGCACGCGTGACAGGGCGCGATGAGGCGTAGCTGAACGCTGCCGCCGCCGCCTCCGCCACTGCTGCTGCTGCTGCCGCTGCTGGAACCCACAGCGCGGACGGAGACAAGCCTAGCCGAGTCCAGCGGAGGCTTGGCCGAGTCGAGCCGAGCCGAGCCGTGCCAGCAGCGCTGAGCGTAAGTGGTTACATAAGGAGGATTCCTACGCCAGCGGCCAAGGTTCTCCTCCGAGTCTTTGTCTCATGGAGGCTCGTGCCTTACGCTCGAACCCTCCCCCAACCCCCTCCACCTTACAGCCTCCCTTTGCCCCGGACCTGAGCCCCCCGCCCCCCCTCCACTTCGTGGGGGGTCTGGACTGCCCCTGCTAGCGCCGTGCCCTGGCCGTGGAGTCGTACCCCGTGGGACCTGCCCCGGGCCGTACCCCGTTACCCCGTGGGCCCCCGGGCCGTACCCCATGGACCAGGCGGAAGGGCCTCCTTGCCCTGCCGAGGGCCTTGCGGCCTGCGGGCGCCTGCGCCTGCGGGTCACTGGAGCAGTGGGCCTCGGTGGCCCCTCTGGCACCACTGCCACCCAGGAATGCTGGAAGAGGCAGACCTTTAAATTGTTTCCAACTATGTCACTCTCGACTTCTTGTCGTGCTTGTGCCAAAGTTACATGTGGGGCGCGTTCCCAGTAGCGGAGAATGTGAGAAAGTGGACAAAGTGGGAAATTGGGGGTTTCGGGAGAGATTAGGGGTGGACGTGGGGCGATTTAAAACGAGCTTAACTTAGAAAATTCGGGACACGAATTGACTATTCTGTATTGTTTACGTTATGCTTACAAGTAATTGCGAAGAATGTTGTTCTCAACGGCTGGTTATTCCTTAATGTTTCTACGGTTAATAAAATATCATGACAACCATAGCCTTGTCTAGCGCGCACTCTGAACATTTTACAATTTCAACTACGTTTTCTTTGATACAAAATACGGTTTTCTGCAACTGTGTTACGTACACGAAATCTACATTGCATCGTTCGGTTGTCAATATTACATTCATCTAAACTATTTCAGACATATATTTCATATCTAATTAAATATTTCATGGAACGAGATTTCCTGCACGTTGATCAAAAAAGTTTGCATTCCGTATAAGAATGCACGTAAAATGTTGGGAGCTGGAATAGTAAAAGCAGGCGTGTTTTGGTGCCGTCATCCCCAATAAACAGTACTTTAATTCTTCCAGATCCATAAGAGAGTGTACATGTACACATGTGTAACCACGTCCAGAGGCCGCGGACCATCGACGGCCACCTCGGCTGGGCTGCGATTCACTTTCCTCCACGCATCACATAATTATGGAGGCTGCTATATTCTGCCCACCCACCCACTCCAGTGTATTTCCGGCCGGCCAATCAGAGGTGGCCGACTACACGCCGCGCAAAGGGAGTACGGCGGCGATTCCGTGACGCAATTTTTGACGTCATTGTCCGCGGATTCCGTGACCAATCGCGTGTTTGGTGGCGCTGCCGTGCCGCCACCGTGCCGCTACCGCCACAGCCGGGCGCCGGCCGTCGGCGATGGCACTGGGACGTTCCGGTCGGTCGCAGAGGGGGCCGCCCGGGCCCGCCGGGGCCGCCCCCGCCCCACCCATGACGGCCGAGCCTTCCCTTCCACTCACTCCGAGATAACAGAAACGAGTTGGGCAGCCGCGCCCGGCCCGGTCCGGCCCACGGCCAGCCTCTGGTCTGACGGGATGGACGCGTTTGTGTCAACGGCCTCTCGTGAGTTTTCGCAGAGCACAGCGCCTGTCGTTGAACGCTTGGAGAGTGGCGCCAGATAACGTAGTAAATATGGGTGAAATGCTGAGGGCGATATCCAAATGTTTACAGAAAAGAATTTACAAAGTAAAAAATAAATTAAAAAGAAATAAGAGCTACATACAGCAAAAATCCTGCCGTCCGTGTACCAAATTATGCGACGACAGGCCTGTGAGCTAGCTGCCGCTGCAGAGCAAATTTTTCCTGTGCTGCTGGCCGCCCATCTTTTGCATAAAAGATGCTCCATGCAGAATGTACCATGGCATTATATTTTTATCGCTCTATTTACTCGTGAAACATCTGCCGCATGCCCTGCAGGGGTCTGGGGGTCCAGGGGGTCCAGTAGTGGGCTCCGTGTCGGACATTCCGCAAAATACAAACAGGGTCACAGCGTCCCTTTTGGCGCCTTTGGCGCCTGGATTGCGTGGTGGCGCCACAAGTCTGCGGTCGCCACAGTCCGCAGGCAGAGGACAGAGTGGGTGGGACGGAGACAACGATAGCGGAGAGGGTTTAGCCTCCGGATGTACAAAAGAACCACGGCTAGTCCTGCGCCTGCGTAAGTAAGGTCAGTGTCGCCTTATCAGTTACCCGCGCTCTTATCAGGGAACTCTCTCTCTCTCTCTCTCTCTCTCTCTCTCTCTCTCTCTCTCTCTCTCTCTCTCTCTCTCTCTCTCTCTCTCTCTCTCTCTCTCTCTCTCTCTCTCTCCCGCTCTATCCCACTCTCTCATTTGCGTGATGTGTACTGCGAATCCGCGCTGCGTGGTTCTCTGCCATCTCATCGCCGTCGTCAATGTCCCCGGGCTGACGTTGTTTGTCTTGCTTTTTGTTTCGACGGATTCTACTGACACTGTGAGAGAGTGCCGCCTGGCTCATGCTCGAGGGCAGTAGCCACCAGTCCGGGGAGGAGGGGAAAGGGGGGGGACTGGCCCACCTCCTCAAATTCAAATGAGTTCGCGTCCCAGGGCTGTCCTCAGAGGCGTCACGGGGGCGGTAGGGGAGGGGCATCCCTAGCGCGTGCACTGGCTCATGAAATGAGTGGGAGTGAGACAGGGGGATGGAAGTGAGAGGAGCCAGAGTGAGACAGCAGAGTCGTGTGTGTGTGTGTGTGTGTGTGTGTGTGTGTGTGCGAGCCGAGTGGAGCGGGACGGCGCGGTGTGTGGTGCAACAAATCTGTGACCCGGGTGACCTGACCGTCCCGACCCGATACCCGTGCCGCACAGCGGGTGTGGACAGTGCACATAGGGTATGCGGGTTTGCGCGGTATCAGTCCCCGGCAACCGCCGTCTCCACACGGGGCTGGGCTGGGCTGTGTCCCGGCCCCCACCGGCCGCGTCCCTGCGGTCCCCGCCATCAACTCCAGGCCTCGTAACAGCGAAGCGGCAAGACGAACGAAACAGGACGCCGCGGAATCGCCCCGCCTTAATTCAAGCAACTAAGTCGCCGCGTCATTACGGTTCTCAATTAGGGTGTATACACACAGCTGGGCAGCGCCGCTTCGGGGGGGGGGGGGGGGGGGCGGGGCCGTGGGGGCGTGGCCGCGGGGGCGGGGCCGCGGGGGCGGGGCCGTGACTGGCGGGGCCGCCGCGGGGCCGCCGCGGGGCCGTACCGCGGGGGCTGGCGTACACGCGGATCGTGTGCGGTGCGGACCAAATAATTAACGAAGACCCGCGCTCAAACGGACCAAACTTTACCCGGAAAAGTGGAGAACACGACGCGGGGTCGAGGCGTCCCAGCGAGGAGCCCCGGAGAGCCCGACAGGCGGCAGGCTGGAGGCGCGTGCCTGACATGAGGAGCACACCGCACTAGCCCTGCCCTTCCGTGCTGCTGCTGCTGCTGCTGCTGCTGCTGCTGCTGCTGCTGCTGTCGGATCAATGGGTGCAGCCGCGCCGTGTTTCTCTCCCCGTGTTCCGCCTCGCCGCGGTGCCGAGATATCAGACAGCAGCAGGAGAGCCGCACAGACACGGACACCGAAAGTCGCTTCGGGGAAGTAAAAAAAGATAGGCCACGCCGAAAAATAACGCATTTACGCATTTGCGTTCCGGCGGAACGAGCGGACGAGCCGGGACGAGCGGAGGGTGGAAGGAGGGTGGGAGGAGGGTGGGAGGAGGGTGGGAGGAGGGTGATAACCGATGGCCTGACGGGGACATGAGCATTGCTGTATCATCAATAACACATTCGTTTGCCAAAATGTATTCCGAAGCCCGACGTTGGCACTGATTGAACCAGATGTCGCGGGGGTCCTGGTGGTCCTGCCGGCCGCGCTGATGCTGCTGCTGATTCCGGTGGCGCTGATGGCCTGTCGTTGGGCCGGGGTGGTTGAAGATTATCATGTTGTGCGTGACACGGCCTCCAGCGCCTCCAGCACCGGCCACACGTACCGACGTACCGCCCCCTCTTTCCAGCAGAACTCTTCATCTGTAACTCGTTCCTCCCTGGCCGGCTGAGTTTTCTTTATCGCCGCCTGCTACTTCCCGCACTCATCCCATATTTCCTCCCTCTTCCGCACTTCTTCCTCGCTCACTCTCCCTCTATCCCTCTTCCCTTTAACTCGCTGTGCTTGTCCTTGCTGCTGCCGCCCTTACCGGCGTAAGCGCGAGACAGAGAGGGAGGAAAAAAATCGATGGGCTGCACCAGGACGGACCCGACGCTTCTTCTTCTGAGCGACTTGCCCCTCCCACCCCCACCCCACCTCCACGCGGTCCCAGCCCACCCCAGCCGACGCCCACCCACCTCTACCTGCAGCCAGCGCCCCCCCCCCACCCCCTCTCCATCCTTAACCCGCGGGCCATCCGAACCGCTCCGTCCTTTGCTCAATTAAGGTGACGGAGCCGGTTAATGTAAACCCTTTATTGTCTTTTACTTTTCGAAAAAAAAATTGTCTTTCGTCTGTACACTTTACGGACGCGTGCCGTATACCGCTCACCGGGCACAGGAAAAAAAATAAAATAAAGCGGAGTGTGTAAAAGAGAGACTTGGGCACACGCTAGT
The DNA here is from genome assembly GCA_038380765.1 of Odontothrips loti. Classification (NCBI taxonomy): domain Eukaryota; kingdom Metazoa; phylum Arthropoda; class Insecta; order Thysanoptera; family Thripidae; genus Odontothrips; species Odontothrips loti. Next base: position 14,400,685 of record CM076250.1, on the reverse strand, counting down.
CAGGCTGGCAGAGGTGGGTGGGAGGGCAGCGGCGGTAGGGTGGGACGGAACGGGACAGGGCGGGACGGGTTGGCCTCACACAAGCGATTGGCGGGGCCCTCCATGTTTAATGTGCCGTGATGGTCTGGCCGGGCAGCACTGCTGTACCCCTCCAGGGAGGCACGCTACGGTGTGGTACCCGCTCACAATCCGCCCCGCCAAAGAGCGGCCCAGTGTCCGCTGACGGGGCAGGGCCGTACGGAGCCGTACGGTGCGGTTATGGCGGGGTTGGGCGCAGAGCGGGGGAGTCCCGCGGGCACCAACACGGATATTGGCCTCAAGGTCAGCTACAATGGGATTCCGCCTTCTCACCTAACAAGCCTAGAGCTAATGGAGCGGACAGAAGATCCCGGACACTCTCGAGGGATGGCGACGAGCCGTCGTCGGGACACGGGGAGGAAGCGGCGCGAGCGGCGCGGGGGCGTGTGCTGGCGTGACCCTGACCGTCAAGTATTCATCAGGGACAGGGCCTTGACTGCCGCCACGGGCCGCACTTACAAGCGCTGCGGCGCCGCGGCCACTCGGCCGGCACGCGAGGAACTCTTTTGGGCAGTCACACAGCATAACGACGCTGCCAGCGCCTGCCAAACGGCTGCCAAGCGGCTGCCAAGCGGCTGCCAAGCTGCTACCAGCGCCGCTCCGGAGCGGCATTGAACTCGGCTGCAAGGCCAGCCGGCCGAGCCCAGACCAGACCCCAGACCGCTTAGAGACAGCGGCTGCCGTGGCTGCCGTATGCGTGTTGACACTGCTATACTGCTTTCGCTGAGGCCAATCCCGGCGCGGTGCGGCGCGGTGCGGCGCGGGGGTTGGTTCTGTTTCTCCGGGCCGGCGCGTCGGCTGCCGTCGCGGTGCCCCCGCTCACGGCTGGGCCCCCGATGGGGTCGTCGGGGATCGGGGGTGAGGGTGGGGGTGGGCGTTTGCCCAGCCCCCCCCCCCCCCCCCCCCCCCCCGCGCCTGCACTGTCAGGCCGTCAGGCCCGGGTCGTGATTAACGCCCGGCGGCGGCATGGCAGTGTGCTGCTCACGGTCACCGAGGCCGAGGCCGAGGACGGGGGAGGCCAGGCCCAGGGCGGCGGAGGCCAGGCTGTAGATTTTAAAATGGAATGTGTTCAAATCTGAAACAAGCCCATTAGCACAGAACACACACAGACACAGTCGGGTGTGGTGCGGGCCGGGAAGTGCCGGGGCCGGCGCTAGGCTCCCCTCTGCTCTCGGTGCGCGGGTGTGGTGGGGTTAGCGCCCACCGCCGAGGGCCCCGCAGGGCCGGACTGCCGCAGGGCCGGACTGCTACCAATCAATACGAACATTCCATCCCCGCGCGCAATTAATTACGGCACGACCTCCCCCCGCCCCCCTTTCCGCCCGGACGTACTTTATGGACGGCCCGTTACTAAGCCAAGCTGAATAAAAAACTACCCATTTCCTTCACACATGAGTAGTGAAAATTGAGGATTGTTCCCTCTACTGTTTTAAATGACACAAATAGTACATGCGAATCTACCAGGGAAATCACTGTAAATCGTAGAGTGATGTTCCTCGCCCTTGGAAGGGTGAGGTTTTTGACTCAAATTTCCTTGCCCTCCAGAGGGTGAGGTTTAAAACCATCACCCTAAAAGGGCGAGGTTTCGCGGGATCTCGCCCTAAAAGAGCGATGTCGGGGGGACATCGCCCTAAAAAGGCGATGTTTGTTTACCTAACCGGGCGACGTTTAAAACCCTCGCCCTATTAGGGTGACGTTTAAAACCCTCGCCCTATTAGGGTGACGTTTAAAACCCTCGCCCTATTAGGGTGACGTTTAAAACCCTCGCCCTATTAGGGCGATGTGTTTTACATCGCCCAAATTGGGTAACGAACCTCACTCTTCGATTTACAGTGATGGCACTATACATGTTCAAGCCACCTGTGTGGCTTTAAAGGTTTTGTGTGAGTTCTGGGTAAAGAAATCATATTTTTCCAACTTTTCCAATTTTTTCCAACTTTTCCAACCTTTGTGAAAATTTCCGAAAATTTCCGGAAATTTTCCGAAAATTTCTTAGAAAATTTCGTGACTAGAAACCCTAATTACGGCAAATGGCACACCACACGATTGTCACACCACAGCCGCCTTTGGGGGGGCCGCATCAGCAGCCAGCGGCCTGGAAGGAAGTGTGTTGTCATGCTGCAACGCTTTGGAGCTGAGCTGGCCGAGCCGAGCCCGACATGACAGCCGCATAAATAGGCGAATCGGGCCAGAGAGGAGGGGGTGGGGGAGAAAAAAGGGAAAGAGGATGGGGGGATGGGAGAGGTGGTGGCCGTGTTGCGTGCCGCCCGGCAGTGGTCGTGAGCAGCCGTGATTATGAGCGGTATCATGGGAATCTGCCTCTGTTTCTTACTCTCTCGTGACGTGCCCTCTGTGGCGGCCCGCTCCCCCTACATGCATCCTGTCCCTTTTTAGTTTTCTCCCCTGGTTTCGTTCCGCTATTATTCATCGCCTGTCCTCTCTTTTATTGAGCCGTCGTGCTGCGACGTTACCGCCCGCACGGAGGAAAAAAAAAGATTAGTGTTCGCAAACTAATTCTTAAATTGATTTTCAGGCAGGTCGTAAATTTTTGTTCAGAGAACTAACATTTTGTTAGGGGAACGAAAATTTTAGTTACACCAAACGAAACGTTAGCTGCTTCAACAAACAGGTTCGTTGTGGGCACTAATTTTTTTTTCTGCTCTTGCTCCTTCAGCGAACCACTGTTTTGGAGCAACTAACGTTGCGTTGGTTGAACTAAAATTTAGCTCCCAACAAAATTTTAATTCTTCGAAAAAAAAAGTTAGCTCTAAAATCAGTTGCGACCACTAATCTTTTGCTGCTGCCTGACGACGAAGAGGAGCGAGACCCACAGGCCGCCGGCCGCGGTACTCGAGACTCGGCCGGGATATGAGAAATCAATAGTCCTACATACCTGTTTTGGAAGTCCGAGCTGGGGGGGGGGGGCGTCTTGAAGTACATGGGGCGGGGAAGTCCGTTGTCGGCGAAGCCTTAGGAACCATCCACCACCACTGCCGCTGTGCCCGTGGCCCGTGGTCTCATATGTCCGACGGGTGGGGCGAAAAGGCAGGAGGAAACGACGCAAACGTTGTTAGACACGTTCTCCAATTGCTCGCAGCAAGTTCCCTTTTGTTTCAGGCAAACATTCTCTTATACGCACAGTCACCCACTCGCACTCGCGAAACGCGTTCGCTTCTTCTCCCTTCGCTCCCTAGTTTGCACGCGTTCTATTCCATCTCTTTCCACTTCACCCCACGCCTTTCCGTCAAACATTCATGAGGAGGGAGGGAGGGAGGGAGAGAGAGAGAGAGAGAGAGAGAGAGAGAGAGAGAGAGAGAGAGAGAGAGAGAGAGAGAGAGAGAGAGAGAGAGAGAGAGAGAGAGATGTCAGTGTATCGACTGACCTACAATGGAAGTTCTGCGAATTCGCACAATCCACCCCCAAAGCAGATGAACCGAGTAGAGGATATAGCCGCGTTAAAGCAAGACGGGGAGAGGAACCGAACTTGTCTCACCGGGGCTAGTGGGGAGACACGGCCAGGCCAAGGCGGCACCAGATGCCTCAACGGAGGGCGAGGCGGACAGTGGGGAACACTCTCAACAAAGTATCCCTAGACAATGTGCTCTATGCCTTAAACCCCAGATTCTTTCCCGAGCATAATATTCTTCAAACAAGAACGCGGCAGTGAGAATACGGCTCTGCCTGACTCAGGCATCAGACTTATGTTCCTGATTTAGACATCAGACTGTATGCTTGAATCAGGCATAGCGATGAGCGACACAAGCAAGCAAGCAAGGTTTTGAACGTAGAATTAGGGAAAAGTACCCAGCATTTCGAAGTAGGCATACAATTTCCTCCGTTTCAGGCATACATTTTTGAGAGTGTATGGAGGGTGTGGCGGCAGCAGGCCAGTGCTAACGTGTACCACTGAATCACGTCAGTCAGTCCTGTCCCTGCGGTGTCCGCCAGCCTTGTCTGCATATCATCGTCCACCGGCCTCCACTTCTCGCTCTCTCTCTCTCTCTCTCTCTCTCTCTCTCTCTCTCTCTCTCTCTCTCTCTCTCTCTCTCTCTCTCTCTCTGTTCCAAAGGGGGGGGTAAGCAAAGTATAGGGAGCGCGCACGGATGGTCCGCGAGATTCTCTCCCCCACCCCTGTGGGCCCCACGCGGCCTTGGCAGCGGGCGGGAGGGCAGGCGGCCCAGGCAGGCAGGCAGGCAGGCAGGCAGGCGGGCAGCCCGGCTGGCAGCCAGCACGCAGCGCACGCCAGGCGTACGGTAGGCAGGCGCGGCGCACAGCTGTTGTGCGGGCTGCCTATCTTGTGGTTCGCAGGCGCCCTCTGCCCACGGCTCTGCCCGTGCCCGTGCTCTGGTCTGCTCCATCGAGAGAGAGCGCGCGAGAGAGAGAGAGAGAGAGAGAGAGAGAGAGAGAGAGAGAGAGAGAGAGAGAGAGAGAGAGAGAGAGAGAGAGAGAGAGAGAGAGAGAGAGATAGCGGGAAATGTGGGGCGGGACAAAGAAAAATGACGGAAAAACAAAGGCATGTCGGTGCATTGTTCCGAAGGCGTGGCGGTGGGCTGGAAGCCGCCGGCGGCCCCCCAAAAGCGCAAGGAGCAGAGCAAGCGGAAGGAAAAGGATGTTTGCCTTATCATTTTTTTATTTTCCGTCTTTATTCCAGCGTGACGACGGCAAAGTTTGGTGCATGTGGAGCGGCGTAGCGAGGCGTGGCGTAGCCGAGTGAAGCAGGGAGGGAGCCGGAGGGAGCCGGAGGGAGCCGGAGGGAGCCGGAGGGAGCATGCCTGGATGGTCGTGGATGCCCAAGCCAGCGGCATCACGCAGTGCCAGCCTAGATTCCGACCTGGAAGGGAGAGAGAGAGACAGAGTAGGGAGAGAGGATAGGGACGAGGCTTGAAAGTTGGAGAGCCGGGGGGAGCGAGCACGCAGAGAGAGAGAAGAGCCGCCTGAAATCCCCCTACCCCCGGGTCGTCCGCTCCCTCCCCCCCCCCCCCCGCCCCAAACCAGACTGCCCCCCACCATGCCGTCACCTACCCACGCCACGCCACCCTACACCACCCTACTCCGACGGGGCTCGACTCCTGCCCCCCCCCCCACCTCCTCTTCCTCCTCCTCCCTTTCCCCTGTGTACCGCCTGGCCGATAGAGGCATGGTTTCCGGTTACAGAGGACCACGGCGGGGCCGGGGCCAAGCCGGGGTGCGCCGGGACCGCCGGGACCCGGGACCCGGGACCTAAGCGCGGCGGGGGTAGGGCCGGGCTGGGCCGGGCGGAGCTGTACGTTAGTAGAGGCGGCTGCCAAAGGAGACCAGACAGAGAGGTTTCCTTCTTTATATTCTCATCCTCCTGTTCACCTTGTGCGGTGCGTGTTCATGGGGGGCCAATGATATCCTCTGCGAACGGACCGCAATTTTTTTTTTTTTTTTTTTTGAAGGTGTGAATCTAAAGCAGCGACGAAGACATTTCAAGTCGGAAATCCTACGTTCTCGGAGCAAATCACACATGACTCATAAATTGTGACCGGTAGCCGAGGTGTGGAAGCGGCTGCCATTGCTACACTCCATTTCAACCCCCTCCCCCCTCCTCCTCTTGCTCTCTCTTGTCTTTGCCCTCCTACACGTCGCCCATTATGTGCACGTCAGCACTTGAGCTCGCAGTGCCAGCAGCAAAGCCCGAAGGGTGAACACGGTGTGAACTATGATCACTGAGCGAGAAATAGAGGGGAGAGGGGGAAGGGGACAAATAGAGAATGGAGGAGATGAAGGGATAGAGGTATAAATGCAGAGGAACTAACGCGAGAGAGAGAGAGAGAGAGAGAGAGAGAGAGAGAGAGAGAGAGAGAGAGAGAGAGAGAGAGAGAGAGAGAGAGAGAGAGAGAGAGAGGAGGGGTGAGGAGGGGGAGAAGGGAGGAGGGAAGAGAAAGAGAGACGTGTTCGGGACACGAAGGAGTGGGATAGAGAAAGGGGGTGTTTTGGCGCGGTGCGCATGCGCGCTGAACACCACGTGGTGTGTCAGCTGAGAGCCCCCCCCCCCCTGCCGTCCCCTGTCCTGAGGTCCTGGCCCTGGACGGCCCGGGCCCAGCTTGGCGCTTTGTTTGAGCAAAGCCAGCGTTCCGAAAGGAGCTGGCCAGGCCAGGGCCAGCAGGCCAGGGCCGGCAGGGCCGGCTGGGCAGGGTACCCAGGCAGGCAGCCCTGGCAGTTTGCTTGCTCGGAGGGACAAAAGGCTGTGATTGGCTCCGGCATGGCCCCGCCAGCCAATAAGAAGTGATGGCGATGACGATGAAGAAGAGGGGAGGGAAAGCAGGGCTGCAATTGAAAATAAAGTGGGTATACGGAGCAGACTTACACACACTCTGAGCAAAATTTTTGGTTCTGGGCACAGGACGTTAAGTCCCCAGGCCGAAAGTCTGGGAACGCACTAAACGATTAGCGCCTGTGTCAAGAGATTTGCTCCCGTGTCTAGCCTCTCGAGGCACAGCACTAATACAGAGTTGAGACTTACGGATTAAACGTTTTAGATGTAGGGTCCAAGTGGAACGCACTACACTACCCTTCGGTTCTGGAGCCAAAGATTTTTCTCAGTGCACACACACACACACACACACACACACACACACACACAGAGCTCCGCCAGTGAAGCGGCCAGCAGAACAAGCAGTGCCACTCGGTCCAAATCGGGGAATTAATGATGATTGAAAAAAAAAAAAAAGGAAATAAGCTCACTCTGGTACCGACACTCGCAGATCGGCGCCCTGAGCAGTCTGAGGCCTCGAGGGTCCTGCGGGGGCCCTGCGCGAGGCTATAGGGGTGCTAACGAGAGAGCAGCGCTGTAGGATGGTTGACCGGCTGCAGTTTCGAGAGAGAGCCACGGCTGCAAGGTCGCCTCCTCTCCCCCACCCCATCCCGCCCGAGCAGCCGCGCCTCACCCGCCCCTCCCCATCGATCTGGACTGGGTTAGGTTGCCACGGCTTGGCCCACTCTTCACCGGTGGCGGCGTATCGAGATCCTGATCCGGGGAAAGCGAAAGAAAAACAACAAAAAAACTTCTTCAAATAACCCCCCCTCCCCTCTTTCCCGGGTTTTGTTTCCCTTTCACTTCCATTTAAAAAAAAAAAAGTTCCGTAGCGGGAAGCAAATCCGCACGGCTTTCCGCTTTGCTATTGGGTTCTAATCCTGCCCTCTCTTGTTGCAGACTCGCTCCTGCGGCCACGGTCACCTCGTAAACAAGGTGAGCAGACTCACTACCCCCGCTGTATTCTCGCCCCCGTCTCGCTCGCACAGCTCAGCGTGGGCGAGCTACACAACTCTTCAGACGGTACTTCCCACGCGGTGTAGCCGGCAATGTGTCAGAAGGAAGCCGCTCCCCGTGTCGAAGATAAGTCGTAGATAGACTCTTGGGTTCCCATTTCGCACGTGTCATGCGTGAGGGGGACTATTGCTGTCTCCGTCGCTACTCTCTTTCCCTCCTCTCTCTCTCTCTCTCTCTCTCTCTCTCTCTCTCTCTCTCTCTCTCTCTCTCTCTCTCTCTCTCTCTCTCTCTCTCTCTCTCCCCCCCCCCCCCCTCTTTGCTGCTCCGTCAATACTCTTTTCGCCATTTGCGACAGATCTTTTCACACGACGCTGTCGATGACGTCCCCGTGGCGCCAGGCGCCCCGTCTGCTGGTGTGACGTCAGCCCAGGGCCGGGGGGAGGGGGTGGGGGCAGGGCCAAGTGGGGTACCCCCCCCCCCCCCCCCGCTCACGCATAACTGGCTGCATAAAGCGACTAGCTAGGGGGCGGAGAGAACAGCTGGAATTGTGTGCGAACCGCCATGATGACGTCAGGGCTGATGGGACCGGACGGGACGAGACGGCTGAAGACTGGCTGAAGCCTGGCCAACACAGCGGTGTCCTCAGGAGGGAAACACAGTCCGTCTGTTGCCTCTTCGGAGAGCACGGCGCCTGCTGGGTAGGCAATCCCGACTCCTGCACGCACGACTGTCGTGCGGGCTGGCCTAGCCCGGCTCTCGCGGGCGCTCAGCGTCACCGTTCGCGCTGGCCTCCCCCGCCGGCAGCCGCTGCCGCCGCCGCCACCGCCGCGCCGCCGCCGCCACCGCGCCCGCTTCTCCCAATTCCATCCGTTGCCAGTCGTGGATTTTCGGACATGGCGAGGCGAGGGGTGGCGGCAGCGGCGGCAGTGCGAGAAGGGAGAAGGGGACGCATTTCACCCCAACTCGTTACAGAGATGGTTATTGGGGCGCTCGGGCGGGTGGGGAGGGGAGGGGAGGGGGAGGGTTGGCAGAGTGAGCAACCCAGAACTCCGTCCCCATCCCCCGGCAGCAGCGGCCGCCAGCGCCGCACCGCAGCCCCCGCCCCCCCCCCCTCCTCTCCCTTCATCCCCCGCCCCTGCTGCTGCTCCCGCAGCTGTTCGTTCTTCGCGCCGCGCGCCGGTCAGGTTCGCCCCCTCACAGCTTCCGAAATTGGCCATCACCACATCATACTGCAGTGATAAATATTACTTTGTTGCATACGGCCACGACTCACTTTTATTTCGAAGCGACCAGATCTCCGTTGCACGGAAGAGTGTTGGCCACGCAAAAATGTTTCTGTAACACACGACACTTCCTTTTCACGGCACTACATGAAATCGTTACCGCTATCTCATTTTTTTTTCCCGCAATACATTCCTATCAAAACATTCTGTTGACACATGAATTGTTAAAAATAAATAAAAAGTGCGTGCGTGCGTGCGTGCGAGTGTGTGCGTGTGTTTTAAGTGCCAAGTCAATTGAAAGTCCAGTCTCTCCGGGCCCCCGGACCGCCGGTAGCCCAGACGCCGTCAGGCTGCGGTCGTTGATAGGCAGACGCCTGACGTGTGCTTACATTTCCGCTGTGGAGCGGCGGGGAGCGGCCGGTAAACAGGCGCAGACCCCCCCCCCCCCTTTCCCTCGGTCTGTTCCGGCCGGGGTTGCAGTACCCCCCCCCCCCCCCCCCCCCCGCACTTCTTGCGCCCCCGTCTCCACCGCGCCTCCGCCTGGCTACGCGTTGATTTGTATTCTCCGGCTGCTGCTACATTATGTCCTTAACTTGGCGCTTTTCCAAATGACGCCGGGGGCGGGCCGCGGGCGGCCTGGTAGGGGGGGGGGGGGGAAGAGGCAGGATCACCCTGATCCGTCCCGCGGTCCGCGGCGTACACCGTACAACAACAGGTCCCTCTCGGTGTCGACAGCATACGACGGAGACGTTTTGTTGAAAGATGGCCGGCGATATCTCTGCTCCATGGTGGTTTCTCGCAGCACGCCGAGGAGAGAGTTTCGGGGCCGCAAAGACTCGCTCGCCGGCCTGGGTTTGCCAGCAGTGCATAGACTGGCCCTCCGACTGGCCCTTCCCTCTGGACTCCGGGCCCTCGGGGCCCTCGGGGCCCTCGGGGGTGGACGCGGACCGCGGCGGACCGACTCTCCCCGTCCCGTCCCGTTCAGTGAGTCGTTTTCACTGCTTTATTGTTTTTGCTGGCCGACGGCGCAGGCCAAACGGGCGGCGCCGGTTGCTGCACTGTTGGAGTGTGAAGGTGAGGGTGAAATGAGATAACAGAAACACAACTCAATCCTCTCTCTTTCTCTCTCTCTCTCTCTCTCTCTCTCTCTCTCTCTCTCTCTCTCTCTCTCTCTCTCTCTCTCTCTCTCTCTCTCTCTCTCTCCCTCTCTCGCAGCCGTTCCACCGCAGTGCAATACGGCATCGGGTGCTTCGCTGTAACCCCTAACCAGATTCAAAACGACGGTCACGGCCGCAGTACTGGTCGGGGATATTAGGCGGAGAGAGAGAGAGAGAGAGAGAGAGAGAGAGAGAGAGAGAGAGAGAGAGAGAGAGAGAGAGAGAGAGAGAGAGAGAGAGAGAGAGAGAGAGAGAGCGAGGCAGGGGGCGGGGGTGGCGGCGCGGCGGCGGGAAAGGGCGGCAGCCGGCCACAGCCCTTGACGGATGTGAAGCCTTTTTCCGGAACATTTCCGGTGAGCGTTCCGTTCACTTCGGTTTGGTTCGGTCTGGAATGCGCGCTGCGGCCAGCCACCGGCGGCCATAATCCCGCGACTGTTTTTTCCTCGTCTTCTTTTTTGTGTCTCTTTTCCACTCTCTTTATCTGTCGTCTTCTCTCTCTCTCTCTCTCTCTCTCTCTCTCTCTCTCTCTCTCTCTCTCTCTCTCTCTCTCTCTCTCTCTCTCTCTCTCTCTCTCTCTCTCTCTCTCTCTCTCTCTCTCATAGCATAGACCGTGTGCAGACGCGACTGCGCTGCGGGCTTGCCTATCCGGTGGTTTGCAAGGCGCCCTCTGCTCCCCGCTCGTCCTATGTGGAGTCCTGTGGACTCGAGAACGACGTTTCATCGGTTCTGGAGTTTATTCGACCGCCGTCCGCATTCGGGGCAGTATCCGAGAGCGGAGGTGGGCGATTTCTCTGCTGTGTGTGGCGGCGGCCCAGCAGCAAGCGATATTCGTCGGACAGGGGCAAGACGGGGAGCGGCCGGCCCGCTCGGGTCCACTGCGCTGCTCCGCTGCTCCGCTGCTCAGCTCCACGGCGCGCCTCCCTTCCCAGGCTGTCGAGCCGAGCCCCGAGCCGTCCTAAGCCTTAGGCACGGCCCTAGGCAGCAATATGGGAGTCAAGGCGGAAGGGGGAGGGAGGGATGAGCGGGAGACGAGAAAACGGTCGAGAGAGACAGAGCGAAAGGGGAAGTAGGTCTCTGCGGTCTAGTGGCGCTATCGTCCGCGTTGAGTCGGCGATTTGGCCTCCTGGAGAACCTGGAGAGGCCTGCGCTGCCATCGCCGCTCCCTCCTGGAGTCCGCTGGAGCCGGCATGCCGCGCCCGGAGCGACGTATAGGACGGCCGAGGAGTGTTATGAGGGTGGGGAGAGGGGGGAGGGGAGAGGGGGAGGAGAGGGGTTTGGCTGGCCGCCCTGGCAGTGGCAGTGCCACGCCACATTGCCGCGACTCGGAAGAAATTGCCAAGTTATCCAAGAACTATTATTCGGAGGGCCTCTCCGAGCCCAATGGGCGCCGCGGTCACCCAAGGCTCTGCTCATTTCGGCAGATTGTTCCCACTCTCCGCACGGCTCCCTCGCGCCTACGGGCGTCCGGGGTCCGGCCGCCGAGCCGGGAGCCGCCGCAGCGGCGGGGCGTGGCCAGGCGTGGCGTCATGTGTTAGTGCTATTGATTCGCCATTAATGCCGAGAAAGAGGGAAGGGTGGGAAGGAAGGGTAGGGAGGAAGGGGAGGCAGGCGGCTGCGAGCGCATAAAAGAGAGTTCGTCGCCCTCATCAAGAGCGCACTGCAGCGCACAACCCCTCACCGCGACACTTCGGTGTCGGAACTGTTATGCCACTTCTTTTTGGCCACAAAATAATTTACCACCCCCCGAGTCCGGCTCGCGATTCACCCTCCACCCTCCGGCTCCGGGCAGCGCGAGCAGCCCTCCGGCAGAGCCCCGCGAGGCGGGTGACCGCGAGCCAAGTTGAACATCGGCCAGCGGCGGGCGGAATGAATGGGGCGCGGCCGAGCCGGGGCCGAGCCGGAGGCCTCCAGGGCCCACCACACCAAGCCACCCTCCCTCCCACACGCGCTCAGCATTTTCACAAAGCCCTCGACAAAAATCTTGAGCATTGATCAGGCCTGAGCTCCGACACAAGCACCGCCGAGAGGTAGTTTGGTGCCGACGACAGCGACCAGGAGTCCCGGAGTGCCCGGTCCGGTCTGGTCGGGTACGTGAACGCAGCACGGTCTCCAGCCTACGGCCCGGCACTGCCCGGCACCGAGGTGTCGAAAGGGTCACCCCCACCGAGTCCGCGTTAGAGGCGATTCTTTGATCAGATGTGCCCCAGGCCGGGACCGGTCCGGGGCCGCCGTGCCGCCCCCGCCCTCACCCCGTTAGCATCCCCTGACCCATCTATTTCTCGCGCGCGCGGATTCTCCTGCTGTGCTTTCCATTCGCTCCGCAGTCTGCGTGGCTGCCCCTAACCCGCCGCGCCCCCTCCCCTCCCTGGGGTCTTTTGCCGGGAACGAGGTTGGTGTGGACCCGGGAATTGGAAACGGCGGGGACAAGTTCCTGTCCAGGCCGCCGCTGCCGCCGCTGCCGCCGCTGAGCGCAGGGCATGTGAACCCCTGTGGACCTGCTGTGGACTTCCCCGCACCTCGTCACCAAGGCGCCGTTTGGAAACAATGGGTCCCGCAGCCGCTGCGCCCTGCCAGCCCAGCCCAGCCCAGCCCCTGCCAGCTGCTGCTCGGTCGCTCCGCTCCGACTCCCACCGGGCCTAGCCTGGCCCAGCCCACCATATACATAATCGTGCCGTCGGCATTCGAACCCGCACCATCCGCGCGTCGTCCTGCGTCTCATCTGCGTAACCGGAACGTTACCGCGGGACTATGGGGCCGCAGCCGGCGGCAGCTCGGCGCCAGAGGAGATGGTGGTACACTTGGCCTTCCCCGCCCCGCCACGCCACGCCACGCCCCGCCACGATGCGATGCGCCCCCCTGGCTTTCAATAACCTTGTTCAAATTAGGTTACTACGACCGGAGGGCCCGGAGGGTGGTTTAGGGGTAGCGCCGGGCCACGCGGCGGAGAGAGGGAGAGGGAAGGGGGACGGGGTGGTCGCGAACACTTTGACAAACTCTTCCGCTCATCGCGATCGCCAGTTTCTCGTCTGCTCGAAACCCTCTCGCCCCTAGAAGCAGGAGAAGTTAAATAATCCATTTTTCCCTACTAGGAGTAATATGGCGCCGCTATCCATAGATAACGTCCGAGAGAGAGAGAGAGAGAGAGAGAGAGAGAGAGAGAGAGAGAGAGAGAGAGAGAGAGAGAGAGAGAGAGAGAGAGAGAGAGAGAGAGAGAGAGAGAGAGAGAGAGAGAGAGAGAGAGAGACGTGATTGTGATGAACGTTGGCCTTGGCCTGGCCTGTGCGTCACCGCTGTACAGAGCGAGTTGATACGACGGACTTGTCCTTGAGTGTGGCCCTGCACCTGCGGTTTATTAAGCCGCCGCCGGGCCGCCGCTGTGGAGGAGTGCAGGCCGCCGCGGGCCCAGGACGGAGCCCGGGACGGGCCGGGATGGCCAAGATATTGACGAGCGCCACCCCGCCACGCGCTGGCACGCGCCGGCACGCGTCGCCACGCGCCGCCTCGACCGGGCTGCCCCTGTAAGTAGGGAGACCACGGTGCGCCCTCTCTCCACTACACAGCACATCAAAGAGGAGTGGCGGGGGCGTGGCGGGGGTGTGGCGGGGTTGTGGCGGGGACGGGTAGGCAAGGGTTCTCTCTCCTCTCGCCACGAGCCGCGCGCCCTCTGGGCCGGCCCACCCAGGGTTTCCTTTTCCCTTTCCCGCTCCCCCCCCCCCCCCCCCCACACACCAGCCAATTCATGTCTGCAGGTCGAATCTAAAGGAGGCTCTATAACTTTAAACGAGATACTGGTCCATCGGGGAAGGCAGGCGAGGCATCGTCCCAGCGCAGAGCGCCCCCCCGGCCCCCTCCCCCTCCCCCTCCCCCTGGTACCTTTTGCCTCGTCCCCACCTCTCGGGAAAGAAAATTTAAGAACTTCATCTTCATCTGCCAACTTTTTATGTATAGTTTGTTTCTCGGTTTCTGCCGCGGACACCCCCAAACCAAAATAAAATAGTAATCTCCCTGGCTGCAGGAGGGCAGGAAAAGCATGGAGGTCAATGCCCCGCGGCCGAGCGCCTCACGGATATTTGCCCGAAATTCTCCCCGAAAAAAAAATGGCGACGGTGCAACGACAGCGAACAACAGGGGGAGTGGGGCCACGATCTTCGTCAGAAGCTCACTGCCGTGCACATGCACATACTCTCGCGTTTTCGTTTTGTCCCTTTCCCATCCGATATTATTCCCGTCTGGGCGTGGTATCCGTGTCCGCCTCGTGCGATTGTGCTCGGAGAGTGTCAACATTACACACGAGTCTGGCCACTGGTCAGCTGGGCGCTGGCCGCCCCGCCGCCCCTCCCCGCCCCGCCCGCGGTTATCTTCGGCTCGGCTGCCCTGCCCCGCGTTAATCTCCCGGACAGCAGGTCCAATGGCAGAACGCTATCGTGGCCGGCGGGCGACAGAGGTGTGGCCGCGGCACCGCTTAGTAGTAGGCCACCGCGCACGAGCCCAGTGCCTCCGCGGTCTAGAGTTGCGTCGCGTTGCTGTGATGGGGCTGGGCTCCGACCCCCGGATACCCCCGCTGAGAGCGGCTAGGTGCCTCCAGCCCCGGCCCCGGAGGGTCCAGACCATCCGCCTTGCCGTACCGTGCCCAGCCGGACCGGAACGACCATCGCCATGTTCTCCATGCAATATTTACTATCGACTCCTGTCGAGGGGTGAGTGAGTTACTTAGCACTCGAAACGGCATGACACGCGAGGGAGGGGGAGGGGTCAGGTAGGCGAGGCCGGGGAAATACATGCTGCCGGCCGGTGATGCCGCCGTGTGACTCTGATATAAGGCGATAACGTATGCAACCCCTCCTAGCTAGTGAGCCCCCGACCCGTCCCTGCGGGCGTTAGAGATGCAAAGAATCGAGTTTTTCGTAAAAAAAAAAAAAGTGGAGGATTTGATAATCGAACATTTTTGTTGGTGTTGACCTATTCTGGACGTCTACAAATAGAATTGAAGTTCTGAAAATTTTCACCAAACTTTTTAGTTAAATTTGATTTTTGATTTCCTTTTTTTTAATGGACACATCCAGCGTGATAGCCCACATATTAGGTAACGCCGAACGTACGCACTGTTTGGATCTCACTCGGATGCACTTGGAGCAGCGACTGTCTCCCGGAAGACATGAGCTCGCCCGCGCGGTTGATTGCGTTGCGTTTGCAGACTCCAGTAACCCACCGTCACCTGTCCTCGACGGCGCGTTACGTGGTTTACGGACGCCCCCCGCAGAGCGCCCCCCGTGGGGCGTCCTGGAGACGCCAGGCGGCACGGCTGCCGGGCGGGGAGCACAGGGGAGGATCGATGCCAGCGATCGCAGCCCGGCGCGGTGTGTGGACAGGTACCGGGCGCCGCGCCGCCTGGGTAGGCAACACCGACTCCTCCACGCGCGTGTCGTGCGGGCTGGCCTACCCCCGCGGGCGGCGCTGCCGGCTGCACCAGTTTTGTGACCCCTCTCTTTTGTTGCAGGCTGATGAAGCTGGACAGCATGGAGCCCCTGGGGCTCGCCCCGCGGGTCGTCGAGATCAAGTCGCTGACCCGGTGGAGCCAGACGCCGCCCGCCCACGGCGGCCTCCTGGCCGACTACAGTCTGAGCGGCGAGCTGCCCGCCCACAAGCACTGCCCCTTCCCGTACAACCCCACGCTCAACCACAAGATCGTCCTATGGTGAGTTCCGCGGCGGAGGGGAGTGGGGGCGAGACGCCGAGGAGAACGGCAACCACGTGACGTGCAATCGAATGCCGGCCAAAAAGCCACATTTAATAATGGACGATGAGAAACGCACAGTTCTCCCACATACGCCCGCGCATGTGGGGCAGTCAGGTCCGCGTCGGAGGAACGGAGAACACGACGACTTCGTTGGAGGAGAACGGGAGTCGGGAGGGGAGGGGGATCCGCACGCGCCAGGGTGGGGCTCGGCGGGGGCGGAGGGGCTGGCGGGGGCGGTGGGGCTGGCGGGGGCGGTGGGGCTGGCGGGGGCGGTGGGGCTGGCGGGGGCGGGGGGGCTGGCGGGGGCGGGGGCGGAGGGGCTGGCGGGGGCGGGGGCGGAGGGGCTGGCGGCCTGCTTCCATATTTGATGCCGCTATGGGGGAGAGATGGCAGAAAAATTAGAAATGCGATACGTTATTCACCGCACCGTGCCGGGAGGGCCGGGTGAGGGACTGCGGGAGTGTGTTCAGGAAGACTACGTATCGGGGTGGTGGTGGACATGAAGGAGAACGAGGATTACCGCTATGCGTCCGATTACATCATACCTGCTTTGTTTGTGTGCGCACGTGCTCGCGGCTGTGTGTGTGCGCGCGCGCGTGTGTGTGTTCATTATGTAATTAAAGCCCCGAGTACAAATCGCGGAAAGGTAAGCGCACCATTTTTAATGGAAATTCACCGCCACGCCCTCGCTGCGTATTCGCGCGTGTACTCATCGCACATTTTATGGTCCGCCACGTCTGCAGACAAATGGGAATGGGAATCCTCTTTCACGCCCCCCCCCCTCCCCTCGCGATACCCTAATTTGAGCTCTGAAGAGAGCAGATAATAAACCTAACTCCCTCCCCCTCTTAATGAAGATTCTAAAACCATCACCCCCTCCCCTCTTACTCCACTCCCCTTCCATCCTACCCTACCTTCCCGCTTTCCTCTCCATTTTACGGTCAGCGTTATTTTTTTTAAAAAAGCCTACGGAGCGCGTGCAGATGAAATGTTTTTTGTTGCACGGTTACCTCGGCCGCAGTGCTCTCGCTCACACTCACGCTCTCACGCTCCCGGGGACCACAACTCAGTAAGCGGACGGGCGTGACGCGGCACGACATAGCTCTGTCTCTGTCACACCGCGCGTCGATACCTTCGTCTCTGAGAGACGCCAGCTGCGTCTGACCAGGCGCGGGGTATCGGCGCTGGCAAGTGTTACTCCTGTAAGCCCAGCAGAATATCACAATACTGTTAGTGGTGGTATCCGCGCGCGTGTGTGTGTGTGTGTGTGTGTGTGTGTGGGGGGGGGGTGCAGGGGGGGACGTCTGCCCGGACGAGATAGGACCGAAAGGGTTGCCCTGAGGCTGGCAATTGTGGGGGCAGAGATGCGCCGAGGGACACCAGAGGAGGATGGCGCAGCCCAGTCAGGCCCAGCCCCAGCCCGGCCGGGCCTTTTTCGATTAACTTGTTATTGTTGCAAGCAATATCGGCTTGGCAGGCGGGACAGCGGTAGCAGCAGCAGCGGCAGAAGCGGCGGCAGCAGCAGCAGCAGCAGCAGCAGCGCGGGGAGATAGGCACACGCATGACCTATTTTTGAGACGGGATTAATAATAGATCGCCGCGTCCGTCCGAGATAAAGAGAGGAATATTGGTAGTGACTGACCACACCGGACCACGAGGGTTGTTAACGGTTGTTAACGCCTCGGCACGACGAGGCGCACTGCTGAGGCTTTCTTGTTCAAATCGCCGCAAGGAACGAACCCGAGGTTCCCTAATTTGACCGAAAATTTTGGAACTCATTAAGGACATGCTGAGGTCCAGGATCTCAAAGCATTTTGAAAACGGATTGGATTTGGCTTACATGCTGTTCTTAGCAGATGATACCACAAAACACTCACATTAAAGCTCAAAAAAGCTAAATTAAAGTTGAGGTGTCAGCTAGCTTTTACTCCCGATAAGAAAGCCGAACAGTTTGATAGTAAATTGATTTGTTTAGTGTTAACGAAAATAAACTTTCAGGTTCAGGTAAACAAATTTGCCTCAGAAAGATGTTCTTTCCTTCCAAATACCTTCGGCTCCTCTATTATGCACACAAACATGCATATCCAAATAGATTGAAAATCCATGAGGACGTATTTTCAGGAGTGAATTTAAGTACTGAAAAAAAAACCATGGAAGCCAAATCGAAACCGTTAAAAAAAAAATTAAATGCTTTGAGATCCTGGGGACGCAACATGTCCTCAGTGATTTATAAATTTGTGGCGATTTGCAAAGGAATGTCCCTGCTGCGCTGTGCTGCGGCCGGCTTGGGGTGATCAATGCGGGCCGGGCAGTGTGCTTTTATCGGCAGGAGAAGGGCCGGGAGGGGCCGGGCCGGGGGCGGCCGGGGGCAGCTGAGGGCGGCCGGGGGCAGCTGAGGACGGCCGGGGGCAGCTCGAGGGCGGTCGGGGGCAGCCTAGGTCCTCAAAGAGAATGCCGGAGTGGCCACAATGGCACTACTCCATTTGCCAACAGCACTGGCACAGCACTGGCACACCATTGGCACCAAAAGCCCCCCTCCCCGCTGCCCTCCCCCTCCCCGCTGCCCTCCCCCTCCCCGGGCCGTATCGACTTGTGAGTGTCAGTCACTCCAAGACAAGTCTGCGCCTCCGGCCAAGTACAGCAATCATAAGCAGGGTAGGGGAACGAGTGCAGACTTGGGGACGGGGCCGAGGTGGTGTCAGGCTTCGGCCCATTTTAGCACGTCCGAATTACCTCTTACCGCTTAATCCGCGGGAACGGGAACGGCGACGTCGAGCGCCTGCGAGAGCCAGGGTAGGCCAGCCCGCACGACACGCGTGCTTGCACAAAGCCGTGGTTGCCTACCTATCAGGCGCTCTGTGTGCGCAGACTAGCTGGATTATACGGCGCGCGCTTGCGACAGCACTGAATGGATGATCCCGGGTACCGCGTTGTGTGTTTGCTTCGTGTCCTTGACGTGTGCGTTTGTACTGTCGCTGCCGACAGGTCCGGAGACATATCAGAGCTGAGCGTGGACGCCATCGTGCACTCCACCAACGAGTCCATGTCCGAGCGGAGTCCGCACAGCGACCGCATCCACGCCCGGGCCGGCCGCGGCCTCCGGGAGGAGATCATCAACGAGGTCATAGGTGCGTACAGGGCGGAGCCCCGCGGCAGCGTCTCGATTTCTCATACTGGCAGCCGCGGAGCCGCGGAGCCGCCTCCGACCGTGGCGCGACAGTCTTTGCGTTATTAGCTTTACCGGCAAGTGTTTTCCTTTTCCTCGCCCCGCTTCGCACCGCTTCACACCCACACCTCGGCCCACGGCACGCATACCGCACGGCCCAGGCACACCGCGAGCTGTCGAGCACTCGTTATCAAATCGTGCCTTGCCGCGCCGCGCAGCGCTGTTTGACAGTTCCGGCCAGGTCCGCCCTAATCTGGCGGCGCTACTGCGGGCAGCAGTCGAATCAGACAAACCTGAGGCGGACGAACGAAAGGGGACCCCGGGCCCACGGTTTCTTTGTAAAGTCTGCACCGAAATTTCAAGTTGAACGCAATTCAAAAATACACTGATTCTCTTTAAAACATCCAAATGCGGAAACGATCATAGAATTTAAAAAAAAAAGACAATTTCACCACAAACTCTAAAAGTTTTTAAAAAAAAAAAAAAAGCCTCAAAAATGTAAGTTCGCGCAAATGCAACCAATTCAACACGGATCCACAGGGGTGCACAGTACCAAAAATTCCAAAGATGCTTCCCCCTCGGAGCCCAGCCAGCCCAGTTCACCCCACCAGTGATTGCACAGTACCAAAAATTCCAAAGATGCTTCCCCCTCGGAGCCCAGCCAGCCCAGTTCACCCCACCAGTGATGGTCTTGTTGTCCGCAGAGTGTCGGACCGGCAGCGTCCGGGTCACGCAAGGCCACAACCTCCCCGCCAGGTTCGTCATCCACACCGTCGGCCCCAAGTACAACATCAAGTACCAGACGGCGGCGGAGAACACGCTGCACATGTGCTACAGGTGAGCGCGGCAATTTGGGACTGTGTGACCGATGCCATTCTGGGCCAGTTTCTATAAACGTTTTCGTTCTCACCTTTTTCATTTCCTTTTCAGAAATGTACTGCAAAAGGCGCGAGAACTCAACCTCCAGACGCTTGGGATGTGTGTAATTAACTCAGTGCGACGGAACTACCCTCCAGACCGAGGGGCGCACATAGCATTACGTGAGTACTAGAAAAAGAAACAGGGGGAGGGGGGGGGGGGGGGCGGAAATATCGAAAGAAAGCGTCGAGGCTAGTGGATATCACTTGGCTGCCGCCAACATGACATGTCCGCCCCGCCCCGCCCCCTCGGGCTTAACCTGCCCAGTTTCGTTTCAGATGGAAGATAAAAAGAAACTCGCGTGATGCCCGCCGCATCGTGGAAATGGTTGGCCAAATTAGATAAGGCCCGATTCCAATCTCACCGGCACGAATCGTCGCGTTCGACCTCCGCGGCAGTGACGGCGGCGGCAAGCTTTTTTAAGGCGTAGGCGTAGCTGATGTATCATCTGCTAAAAAGAAAAAACCTTGACCTTTGCCCTCCCCTGGGCCGCCAGGCACGCTCCGGAGACACCTGGAGCTGGCCAGCTACTCGCACCTGGACGCCGTCGTGCTGGTCGTGGACAACGCAGACCTCAGCATCTACGAGGTGCTGCTGCCGCTCTACTTCCCGAGGTCGTCGGCGGAGGAGGCGCACTCCCGCTGGCTGCTGCCCGCCGACATCGGCGGCTCGCTGGGGGAGCCCGTGCTGCCCGACCGCCAGATCCGGATCATCGACAACCCTCACCACGCCTTTACCGGTAAGTCCTCAGCCCATACGATGCCGTCGTGCAAAAACATTCCCACGTTCTTCGACGGTGGCCCATCCGTGGCCCAGACGGTGACCTACTTCGCCCGCGCTCGGATCGGGATCTGATCCGACCGAGATTTGTCACCTGGAGGTGCCGGTGGGGGTATCCGGGGGATCGTATCATAGGGGGGGGGGGGGGAGCGGCGACCTTTGACGTCAGCAATGGTAAATGGAGCGGGTAGGGGGTGAAAAGTGTTATCTGTCGTCGCGATGTGATGCATCCCTCACTCACGCTATGCGTTCCGGTGCCATCAACTCCTTCCATATCCTAGTACAACTCATGTCCTCCCCATTCCCTCCCTCTCTCTCCCCCCCTCCCTCATTACTCCTATGTGCACTCTTTCCGGCGCGTTCCCATTTTCGATTCGTGATATGCCATGCTGACTCATGGATATTGTGTGTTGCATCGCAATACACGTTACGTGGTGAATCGATGCGGCCTGACTGGACTGGACACCCCTCCTTGTTGCCTTTTTGTGGGAGAAGGCCGGAGATGCACCCCCCCCCCCTCTCTCTCTCTTTCTCTCTCTCTCTCCCTCTTTCTCTCTCTCTCTCTCTCTCTCTCTCTCTCTCTCTCTCTCTCTCTCTCTCTCTCTCTCTCTCTCTCTCTCTTTCTCTCTCTTTCTCTCTCTCTCTCTGTCTCTCTCTCGCTCACACACACACACTCTGCCCTACTGCCCGTCGGGAGGGCTTTGGCTGGGGCCTGCGGGAATATCGGTATCCGGTACACGGATTAAGTTAATTATCGAAAAATCCCCTCTCCTGCGGCAGCAGACATGCAGCGCTGCCCTCGCCCTCGCTGACCCCCTCCTTTATTACCTCATCCTATAGCGATGCACACCGCCCTCCCAAACAACAACCCGGCCGCCTCTTCCGTTCTGCAGCGCGAGGTGACCGAAGCCCCGCAGTGGTGCTTTTGCAGCCATGCAGCAGGTTAACGCGGACTGCCCCCCCCCCCCCCTTCGACTGCCCTCTGCCCGTATATCACCTCGGCGTCGGCGTTCGGGGCGACTTTCTCGTCTGGCGCCATCGATTCAGAGATGGGCACTAGGTGGGCTGGGAGTGCACCGCCGAGACCGCCCTGTAGTGGCCGTTCCGCGTCGCCCGGGTCATCTCCGGCAGCCGAACGTTCTCTCTTTCTCCTCTTGGACGACGCCCTGCTCGCTTTGCTCGGGCTGATGGGATGCGAATCGAACCGCAATGACAACTCGTCCAACACGACTTTGCGACGAGTGCTGTGCTCGCCCTCTCCTCTGAGCTCTGACCTCCCCCGCCTCCTCCCCCCTTCTCCTCTTTCCCGTCCTCTCTCCCTCCTCGACAGGCGGCGCGACGCGAGCCTTTAATCTGTTTATACCCCCCCCCCTCCCTCGCCCCCGTTCGCCGTCCCTCGCAATGAGGCTTTCTCAGACACCTTGTCTCGACCCCTCACCTCTCCACCCTTCACCCCCTCCCTTCCCCTCCCCCTCCCCCCTCCCCTCCCCTTTCTTTCCCATTTCTACAAATGTGTAGTACCTTTTGTGCCTTGCGTGTTGAGCGAGTGCGGGACGGACTATTGATTTTATTTGTTGATGCATAGTTGTCTCAAACAGTCAACATCATATTTTCTCCTTCTCGATTCGAGGACAGTTTGGAGAAACTGCCTCTCCTTGCTTGACGGAGTTTTCGCGGGGTCCGCCGGCTCGCTGCTGTTAGGTTCTGATCACTGTCAGGACTGATGATGCTACAGTAGTAGTCCGCCGGAAAACTTGGGCACACGGCCCCCGACACGGCACGGCTCCACACTGCCCCCCCCCCCCCCCCACTCTGGCCGCCGTGCCACTGCGGGCATCGGCGCCTGCTCTGACGCCGGATAGGCAACCTGCGCGGCCGGCTGCAGCGGGGGCGATAAGAGCCCTATATACGTCCTCTGGTCCTCGGCGGCGCTTCTCATTAGCTCGGTTCATCGCAACTTAACACCGCCGCTGCGAACTCCGCCCGAAAGCTTAACGGCCAAACGACCTGTTTCGGTCCGTCGGCCGGGCGGCGGCCCCTCGGGAGTGCACGGCACGGCACGGCACGGCACGGCACGGCACGGCACGGCACGGCACGGCACGGCACGGCACGGCACGGCACGGCACGGCACGGCACGGCACGGCACGGCACGGCACGGCACGGCGCGGACCGAAGGCGGACCGGCCCGGGCCAGTCGGGATTATTTAATTAATCCTTTGCGCTTCAAATGGGATTTCTCTCTTGAATAATAGCCCATGGCTGAAACAAAGCGAGGGGGAAGTGCCGCCGGATAGCGGAATGAAAAAGTTGGGACAGGAAATGGAATTCCGTGCAGCAGCGGGGGCGGGGTGGGCTTTGGCTTTCATGTCTGCTGCGGTGCTGGCCGCGTACTCACCACGTTGTTATTGTAAGGCGCGGCCGGCGTGGCCCTCGCGGACTCCCAGGCCTGGCGCAGCCTGGCGCAGTCTTCCTGCCGAAGCGTTCTTAAGGTTATCCGCCGCCGCCGGCCAGCCCGGCCCGGCCCGGAGAACAGAGGTGTAAGGCCTCCAGGGGTTCAGCAAATGGAACGGGGTGGGTCGAGTCTGAGAATTAAGTAATGTATGCCGAAACGGAATCTACCGAACGCCACAGAACGGCCCGCTCGGCCTCCATCGGTGGGGGCGCTTTACAAAGTTTACATTTAGGCGTTCCGTCGTCGGGCAGGGGCGGGCTGCGGGCTGCGGGCTGTGCCGGGGCCCCGCGACGCGGCCGAACCTTGGCTTACTTCGACTTAATGCTCAGCGCCAGCCGCCCCGCACCGCGCTGCCCCGACTGGGGAAACAATGAGTTTTACGGGGTGAGATTTGTTTCAAGGCTGGCGGCCTGCTGGCGGCCAGGGCACCGGGGCAGCCGGAGGCACCTGCACGCCACGGCGGCCAGGCGCCGGCAGGGCGCCGGTCTCGGCGCACAAACTGGGCGCCGCACTTCCTTGATTGCGTCGCGTTCGCAGTACTGGATGACGCGTTCAGTGCGGTGTGGCGTCGGCTGCGCGCGGCCTGGAGGCCTGGAGGACGGGCACCTCCGTCGGGGGACAGAGGCTCGGCCGGAGCCGCGGGCTGCCAGCCGGCGGCGACCGCGTCCGTCCCGCCGCCCGCGGCACGCCGGCGCGCCTGCCGCCTCGCCTGGCGCTTGGCGGCGGGGCCGCGGGGCGGGGCGGGGCGGGGCGGGGAGGGGAGGGGCGTACGGCCCATCCGCGGCGCGGCGTGTCGCTGCCGCCTGCCGGTCGGTGACGGTGAGTCAGTTCAGTCAGTCAGGAGTGCCCGAGCCGAGCAGTAGAGGCAGCGGCAGCCGTGGCAGCCGTGGCAGCAGGCCGGACCGGCACACACCCGCGCCGCCGCTTCGATCCGAGCCGAGCCGAGTCATTCTGTGGCCGCCGGAACACGTGTCGGGCAGCGCAGAGCCGAGCCGAGCCGGAAGGGGCCGCGCGCCGCGCCGTCGTGTTGGTGGTCGTCGTCGGCGACGAGGACCCATCGCTGAGCGCGTCACCGACGGTACCGCACCGCGACCCCGTGAGGTGCTGGAGCGTGCTGGAGTCGGCGAGGGCGTTATCGTCATGCCCGCCGATCCGGGCCGGACGCGACCAGGAACATAAAGGTACGTATGTATGCCGGTGAGCCGCGCACGGCGCACGGTCAGTGACCCCCGTGTCCCTGCTGGTCGTTGCTGGTCCCCGCTATCTGCCTGGACCGGCCTTGTCTGACCCGCAGCCTGGTCGAGGCCGTTGCTGTTGCTCCGCGGGTCCTCGACTCGAAAGGGTTCGCAGCAGACAGCACTCCGACCGGTTTTAGACCAAAGTTTTGTCTCACTACGGAGGGGCGCGTTGGGCCGGGGGGGGGGGGGGCAGGTCCGGGGAATTGAATTCATCCGTGGAGTTCACGTGCCGACAGCGACAGCGCAGGGTTCGCCGAGTTTGTGTGTCCTCCGCCTGCTCCGCCGACCGACCCCCGGGCTCATGCAGGGCAGGCAGCGCTCGGCAGGCTGGAGGCCGCCCCTCTGGAATGCTCTATTGCGGAGTGCCGGTTCAGTCACCCCCTCTCCCGCCGCAGCCCCTCTGCATCCCCCCTCCCTCCTCCACCAGAGCATCCCGGAAGTGGACGACGCCCAACGGGGTCTGCTCCTCGGCTATCGTCCCCGTTCCGTTCCATGGGTCATGGAGTCATGGGTCCAGCCAGAGAGAGAGAGACACACACACAAAGACAGAGAGAGAGAGAGAGAGAGAGAGAGAGAGAGAGAGAGAGAGAGAGAGAGAGAGAGAGAGAGAGAGAGAGAGAGCAGAGCAGAGCAGAGCCTCGGTGTTGTGTGTATTTCTCATTGGGGAGCAGATCTGACGTCCGGCCCTGGGGGTCGCCGACAGCGCCCTGGAGCCTGGGGCCGGCCAGGGCGGCAGTAGCCTCGTCAGTCCGGACCGCACCGGCGGCGCCTGGGCGTGACCTGACCCTGCCCCAGGTCAGTTCAGTGTGAGATGGCGCCAGCGCCTCCATTCCGGCCCGGTCTGGTCTGCTCTGGTGTGGCTTCGCCTACATCGACTGTCACGCATGTGGCTTTGCCTGTTCTTTCCGTGGGGACCGTCGGGGCTCTGCCAGGGCTCACGCGACGCCGTGGCCGCCGCTGCAGACGCGGTGCAGCGCCCGCCCGTGCCCTTATCCGCGTGAAAGATGCACGAGGCTCGGGGCCGCGCGGCAGCCGGCCGATGCCCTCCCGTAGAACACGGGGGCGCGCCGGGTTGCCTACCCGCCAGGCGTGGTCCGCTGTGCGCGCTGCCATTGGCTCTGCCATGCCTTATTGGTTTGTTGATGCCTCGGCACCATCGGCTGCCGGCTCTGCCGCTCTGCCCGCCCGGTGTGGCGTGACGTCACGTGACGTGGAGTCGCGCGCCCGGTGGAAAAAACACGGCGCAGCAAGCGTCGTCGTATCGTCGTTCACACGTGGGCTTAACGAGCGGCCGGCCATCGGCGGGGCGGCAGCGGCAGACACCCGGGACTCTTACGGAGGCTGTGAGGCAGATGAGGCCGGCCCGGCCAGCGGACTGCGGTCAGAGGGGTCTCCACAGCGACCGGCCTCGACCCCGGTCGGGCGTCACGGGCTCGACACGCCTGGCCATGCCCGGCCACGCCCCGCCGCAGACGTAGTATTCATTAATGGTCACAGCGCGGGGCGGGGAGGGGACGGGCGGGCGCCAAGTCGTCGGCGAGCAGCAGCACGGGCGTACAGTGGGCGGGCGGCGACAGGGCGGGCGGCGGTTGCATTGCCGACAGTTACCGTTGGCGGGCGAGCTGGAGAGCGGCGCGGCGCCGCCGAACTGCACCACCACCACGACGTCGTGGCTGGTGGCGGCGGCGGAGACCCGGGCCGGGAGAACGAGAACGCACCCACGGGAGCCTCCAGGTGCAGCAGGTGCAGCAGGTGCAGCAGCTGCAGCAGCTGCAGCAGGGACCGCGGTGATGTGGTGTCCAAGCCCCGACCCCCGGAGCTTGTTTGTTATCGCAGCGCCCCCGGCCCGGCCCGTCTGGCCACTGCCTGCCTGCGGACCGCGCCGGTCGATCGCTCACCAATCGTGTCCCTACAACTTTGGCCGCCGGCGTCGCCGCCCTCATCCGCGCCGCGGGGCCCCGAAAGCATGAATAGCTGAGCAAGCATTTGAGGGAAGCGCGAACAAATATAGCGCCGCCGCGGTCCCCGGTACGTCCCCGGTCGGTCCCCGGCCGGTCTCCGCTGGAATGCATTGGCGGCGAGGCGAGGTGTGTTCGAGTGCTGTTTGCGAAAGGTTTGAGCGGAGGTTCGTTTGCGGCGGCGGCGACTATCTACACTTCCTGGCAGAGGCCGGCGAAGGCGAGAAAATGTCGAGATAAAATGCAAGAGTGCGCAGTTTTCCAGTGTGTGCAACGGTCGCTGCGCTGCGTCGTCGTCGCCAACGCCAACGCAGCCAGCGGCGGCCGCACTGAGCCGAGCCGGGCTGCTGCTGCTGCTGCGGTGGTGGTGGTGCGATGACATCTTTCGGCCGTTGGGTCCACGACGGTCCGTGCCCGTGCCCATACAGCGCGCCGCCGCGCCATTCCAAGGAGAGGGGGAGGATGCGCGGGAAGGAGGGAGAGAGACGGAGGAGTTGTGGACCATAAGGAGAGGAAGCAGCAGAAAACTCCGGGATGGCTCGGCGCGGCTCGGCCGGAGTCGATGTCCGACCGCCCTGCGTGGGCGCCAAGGACAAAGACAAAGCAGAGATAGTGGAGAGGAGCAGCGGGGGAAAATGCACCACGACGACGACGCAGCCGCCCCGGCCTCGGCCCGTCCGCCGTCCGCTAGTCTAGATCATCGTGGGGCCGGGCGGTGGCGGCGAAAAAATATAGGCCAGTAGTGGGAGGGGCGGGAGTAGGGCTGGGGGCGGCCAGCGGCCCTTATGGTCCTGGAGTCTGGAGCCGCGTGCCGCAGCGCAGCGCCATGGCAGCGCCCTGCACTTGTACAGCGGGCTGACGTTCTGACGTCACGGGGACGTGGACGCGGGGAAGCCAATCGCGCGCCAAGGTCGTAACGTCCCGGACCCGCCGGCCGTGTCGTGAGGTGTGGCACCGTGTGGCCGGCCGCCACCGGCCGTTGTCTGCTGCTAGTCCGGAGAGAGAGAGAGAGAGAGAGAGAGAGAGAGAGAGAGAGAGAGAGAGAGAGAGAGAGAGAGAGAGAGAGAGAGAGAGAGAGAGAGGAGGTTGTGCTATGCACAGAAAGCGATTATTTGCACTCACCCCCACCTCACCGCTCCGCGCTCCGGCACCCTTGAGAACAGCACCGCGGCACAGCCATGCGACGCGGTGAAGGTCTCCTCTCCTCTCCTTTCCGCTCCTCTGCCACCCACCCGCGCGGGGCTTGGTCTAGTCGGTTGGTTGGTTCGGTGCATAAGTACAGCTCTACACCGCGTGGCATAATGATGGCTGCGTTACGCAGCCGAGCGAGTCGATACCCCATGTCATGGGCTGCGGGCTGACGGTGCAGGGAGATCTCAGCCGCCAGATGGCACCCGCCCGAGCGGCCCCAGCCCAGCAGCCCCGGCCCAGACCTCGCCGCTCACCCCCAACGCCCCCGGGCGGTGCACATCACATGGCGGTATCCGGCATCTCCTCATCATTCTCACTTTGGAGGTGGAGGTCCCCGAGAGTGATGCAGGCCTGGGCTCTGGCGCCGGGGGCCGGGGCCGGGACCGGAGGTCGGGAATATCGAATCTTGCAGACACATCATAAGACACCCCGGCAGACCTCGCAGAGTGAATAAAACGCAGGCTGGCGCCGCTCTGCGCCTCGCTCTGCGCCCCGCACCCCCTGCAGACCCTCTCCCCCACATCATGTCCCCCGCCCTGCTGTTACTAAACCCGAGTGCGCTCCGCCGCGCCCCGCCCGGGCCGGGTCCCACCGCCACGTACAGCCATCCATTCTCGTATTCCCTCCATCTTCCTCCCGTGTATATATTTTTCTCTCTCATATCTTGGCCCGACCCGGCCCTCGGCCCGCCTCCGCACCTACCCGATCTGCGGTCGCCACCACCGCCTCCCCGAGTCGATCCTCCCGCCAGGCAAGGGAAGTCCCCCCCCCCCCCCACCCCTCAGGCCGGCATGGGCGCAAGGGAAGATGGAGTGAAAGGTAAGCCGATCACGTCAGCCTCCCCTCCCCTCTGACGCGTGCGCAAAACACGGCAAAACCATCGCGGTGCGCGGAGTGCGCGATGCCGCAAGCCGAATCGCGATCCCCCCCCCCCCCTTTCTGTGCAATCCGGAAAGTGAACCAACGTTCGCAGGCCGGCACCGGCACCGCACCGGCACCGCGAAAGAACCCTGTCCAAGTGCCTCCGGTCCGGTGTCGTCCGGCTGCAACAAACTGCAGCCGACGTTTGGCGATACTTATCCGTTATATCCATTTCCACGAAAAAATACTCCAGTCAGAGAGCCTTCGCTCGCTCCCCCCTCCCCCCTCCCCGTGGCAGTGGCGGCCCTAGCGGCAGCGGCCACCCGAGTGCCGCATCCATCTTTAGCACCTCTTGGCTGGGGGCGGGAGAGGGGCGAGGGGCGGGGAACGGGGTGGCCGGTGAGCGGGCCGGGAAAGCGAAGCGCTTGGCAGACGTTGGGCGACAGAACGGACGGCGAGGGCGAGTCGAGAGAGTTTAGCTAGAGCGCGCGAGCATCCGCACACAGGCACCGGCCGTGCAGCGGCGGTAGCGGGAGCAGCAGCGGGGTGGGTAGAGCCGTTCCGTTGCCGTTGACCAGGCCATTCTCAGCGCGTGATTGATTCGCCGATTGTGATTGTGACCACTGCAAGAACCGGCGAGGCATACTGACCGGACGGGGCCGGCGGACCAGTCAGCGCAGCCATCATGATGGAGCCCGTGGCCACTAGTGAGTAGTGTCAACAGCAGAGCCGAGCCCAGCCCAAGCCACTTCTTGCCTTTGCTTTTTTGCCATCCCGTTTTAGAACTCCCAGACATACGTACATAGTCGGTCCTGGGCAATATCGGTTTGTCCGCCATCTGCGCAGCCAGGCACGTCGCGCTCCGTGGTCACCGCAGACGAGACGAGAGAGGGCGGTGACGTTCGCGAGACACGGTTGGTCGCATTGTTGTTTCGGCCGTGGCGCAGCACAGCGAGTGTCGCCTCCGTCACCTCCCTCCCCCTGTCTGCGAAGAGAGCGGAGCGGGCCTCCTGAGCTTGGGCCGGCCGCCGGCTCCGTTGTGTTGTTGTGCCGTGCCGCACTGGCGGCGCGGCGCTGTCGGCGTAGGGACTGACAGTCCTGACAGTGCCGCCACTGTCAAGATGTGCCTTTGTTTGTGTCCAGTACCCCCTCCCCTCCCCCTTGTACCCCTCCGCACACGCTTTGACGCCTCTGTGTGTGTGTGTGTGTGTGTGTGTGTGTGCCACGCTCCGTTTTGGTCTAAGAATGCCGCCGCACCACTCCGCCAAAGCAAGGTGGATGGAATCCTCGCAGGCGCGGATCCAGGGGGGGGGGGGGGGGGGGGGGGGGGGGGGGTGCTGGACTGGCAGATCGGGAGACGGAGACGCGATGCGGCGCGATACGATGCGAAATCGATGCGAACATGACGGGGGATGGTCAAGCCTATGCCTCTCTCGCAGGGACCGGGCCGTTTATTGGCACGGAAGCGAAGCCGGAGCACGCCAAAGCGGGGAAGAGAGAGAGAGAGAGAGAGAGAGAGAGAGAGAGAGAGAGAGAGAGAGAGAGAGAGAGGGAGAGAGAGAGAGAGAGAGAGAGAGAGGGAGAGGGAGAGGGAGAGGGAGAGGGAGGGAGAGGAGGGAGAGGGAGAGAGAGAGAGAGAGGGAGAGAGAGGGAGAGAGAGGGAGAGAGAGGGAGAGAGAGGAGAGAGAGAGGGAGAGAGAGGGAGAGAGAGGGAGAGAGAGGGAGAGAGAGAGAGAGAGAGAGAGGGAGAGAGAGGGAGAGAGAGGGAGAGAGGGAGAGAGAGGGAGAGAGAGGGAGAGAGAGAGAGAGAGAGAGAGAGAGAGAGAGAGAGAGAGAGAGAGAGAGAGAGAGAGAGAGAGAGAGAGAGAGAGAGAGAGAGAGAGAGAGAGAGAGAGAGAGAGAGAGAGAGATGCATTTGCATGAGCCAGGCCAGCAGTGGCCGGCAGTGGGAGTGCGCACTCTCGAGCTGATGTGAGCGGATGGGCCCTGGCCTGCCTGCCTGCGCCTTTAGAATAAAAATGAAAAAAAATAAAGGCAAATGCATACGAAAATCGACGATTTTCTAAGTTTAAAAATATATTTAAAAAAAAACAAGGCCGTTGGCTTCGCTGCTATCTTTCTCTCGCGGCCAGTATATACATATATGGGGCAACGGCTGTCCGTCATGGATGGTGCAGGACATTGATGGGATCGATCGATCGATATACACCGGGCTGAGCTGGGCCGGGCTGGGCTCGGCCTTTGGTCTGGTCTTCCGTCTCGGCAGGGCCGGGCGACATCGCAGAACACACACACACACACACACACACACACACACACACACGGCGCATCAAACATTCGCGCGGTCCGGACGGTAGGGGGCGGGGCGGCAGGGAAGGACAGCCATTCGGCTGTTGTGCGCGCTGTATCCGAGCCGGATCCAGCAGACTTGGGCCGGAGCCGGCCGAGCCTTCAGCGTGTTTCACGGTGTCTCGGGCTGCGAGGTGGCCAATAATGATTCAAGTCAGCTGAAAGTTGGAAGGCGCCACGCGGATACCCAGCCGCCTAGAGTCGGGTCGGCGTCGGCCCCGCGGGGTTTGGCCAGGTTTGGCGGTGCGTGTCTATATCTAGGTGCTCTTCAGGACACCGCCGTGGCGGAGCCGTGGCGGAGCCGTGCCTGTCCTTGGCGCGGCCGGCGTTGGCAGGTTGACGTCGTGGCCGTCCATTCCGTGACTCATGAAAGCCCACGACTGCCGCGCTGCCGTCGGTGGTCGGATCGGGGGCAGGGCAGAGGGCCGCGGCCGGGCCGGGAGCAAGGGCGGGGGCGGGGGCGGGGCGGGGGCGGGGCGGGGGCGGGCCGCACTGGGTGCCGGGGCCGTCGACACAACGCTTCACGGCTCCTGCTTACGGGCGCATCTTGTTGTTTTTCTCCGTGCGAATGACGTCGGCACGGCAGTGGCAGGGCCCAGCAGCAAACTAGCCGGCGAGGGTCCGGGCCGGTCGCTGACACCTCTATGAAGGACTCACAAGAGCTGTCGTGCGCCCGGCCTGCCGGGACCCGCCCAAAGGGGACCCGCCCAAAGGGGGCCCGCCCAAAGGGGGCCCGCCGCGCCCGCCATATACAGTGTGCTTGTCAGCCACGCACCTGTGACTGGAGAGATAATCCCTGTTATTGGCAGGTGTCCCCCTGCCTTTTTGTTAGCGATACCGTGTCGGGCGCTGCGCCGCGGACTCGGCGAGGTGGCAAGTGCGGGCCGGGCGTTACGTAGTTGTGGCCCTGCTCGGCTCTGCGCGCCGCAGTCCCAGCCCAGCGTGGGCTGGCTGCGGTCCCAGCCGATGGCATGGCTGCACGCCGCGAAGTCGCTTCGCGTCACGTTATGTCATGCGGTGCCACCCGAAAAAAAAAAAACTTTAAGAAATGGCGTAAAAATATTTGATAGAGTTAGAAAGAGTGGGGGGGGGGGGGGCGAGGTTTGGGCCGGATTGGCTGACAGGGACAGGCCAGTGCGCTTGGAGCGAGCCGCGGCGTGGGGCTTTGTTCCTGGCGGTGCGGCACGGCCGTCCCGTCCGGTCCACCTGCCTGCCTGCCTGCCTGCCTGCCTGCCTGCCTGCCTGTCCCGCACTCATCCGGTCGCGCTTGGCTGGTTGCCACCACCTCCCTCGCCCGCATTTCCTTTCCATTTTTATTTTCCTTTTTAAAATCTCCCTGCCCCCCCCCCCCCCTTCCCCCGCCTCTTTTCCTTTTTATTTTATCTTTTTCGCCCATCTCGCCCTGCGAGACACGCAGTTTGCACATGCGGCTGTTTGCACTGGACGATTGTGCGACCCACGGCTATGGGCATGTGTGTGTGCGCGCGCGCGCGTGTGTGTGTGTGTGTGTGTGTGTGCGGATGCGAATCTGTGTGATGTTGACGGATTCTGCGCTGCGGTGCGGCACCAAGGCCACTTTTCTTCGAATCCTTTTGCGCCTCAATGTTATTTTGTTTGGACGGTGAGACCTCATGAGTCACGATCCGATGGAAAACGGGGGGCGGGGCGGGGCGGGGCGGAGGAGGTCCACGAAGCATGGCCTCACCGGGGGAAGAACCGCGTCCCTCCGCTCCGCCCCGTCAAAGGATTTCTTTGTTCGCCAGGACGCGAGCGCGCGTTGGGGGCCGCGGGCGTATCGCTATCAGCTGATGTCGAGTGATCTAATCTTGCATGACACATTTTGGTGTTACAGTTGACCGGTGCGTCGGCTGCGGCGGCGGCGTGCACTCGGGCTCGTGCTCCGGCGACGTGTACGTGGAGACTCGCGGCGGGGGCTGCGAGGCCGTGTCCGTGTCGGAGCACATCGGCGAGCACGCCTTCAGCCAGATGCAGGGCGACCTGGACCAGCAGCGGCTGCTGGGCGAGCGCCCCACCGCCGACATCGAGCTGGTCCGTCAGATCCAGAGCAAGGAGCGGTGAGTACACACCGGGGGATACCCCCCGCGCCGACCGACGAGGGGTATCGACCACGAGGCGTCTGAGGCGTCTTGTGAGGCCGAGGCGGGCGCCAGCACCTGTGTGGGAGGAGTCTTCCCAAGTCTCTAAATGGAAAATGACTTGGGAGAATTGAATTCACTGGTTATTTTTTGTTGTTTGTTTCGCGCGTTTCCTGAGAGTTTGCTACGTTTCATTCTGACTGACTTGGTGAAAGCATTTTTGAACTAGGTTAAATCTTAATATTGGTGTACTTTCAGAAACCGAGTTACTTTCCCCTCTGAGTGTACACGTTAGGTCGCATGGCATGGCATGGTGCGGGCGGGGCGCGAGGCGCTATGGTGTTGTTGACGCGCCGTCGCCCTATCTGTGCGCGCAACGCCACACCGCGAACGTCGATGGCAGTTTTACAGCACGGCTGGGCTGTGCTGGGCTAGGCTGGGCTGGGCTGGGCGGTCGGCACGCGGCGGGTTTGATAACAGAACCGGCACCGCAGGTGAGCAGGATGGGTGGCCTACCTGGCAGGGGCGGCGGCGGTCCGGTTGGTTGGGTGGCCTATCTCGCGGGGGCCCGGCCGTGTCCTGCCATGAGCTGGTTGGGCTGCCGCGGTGCCGGGGGCCGGGCACACGAGGAGCGCGCCAGGAGCGTGCAGTCGGGCTGCTCTGCAACACTTTGCCTACTCCGCTAGCAGCCTCGCGACACACACACACACACACACACACACACACACACACACACACACACACACACACACACACACACACACACACACACACATGCGGCCCGCGAGGAGGGATTTAAGACAACACGGCCATATTTTAGAAGCTTTGCGGCGCGGCGATAGCGCGCGGTGCTGACACGGGCCCCGCGGGCCGGGCCGGGGCCGGGCCAGGGCCGTGCCCTGCGCATGAACGCGGACTGCGAAAACATTTCGCTCAACTTGGCGAGCGTCGAGTGAGTAGCGTGACTTCTGTTATTCCGGGCCAACTCGTGCGCGCGGCGGCAGCGGCCTCACCACAAACTTGAATCTGGTTTTGGCGCCACTTCGGCCGCCGCCCCGTTTCCGCTTTGAGCGCGAGCTCCGGGGGTTGCGGGGGCGGCGGTGGGGGCGGGCGCCGGTGGGGGCAGGGGGCGGGCTGCGGACCCCCCGCTCCGCGTGCTTTTCGCGGAGGGCGCCACAGCGGGAGGGGCACCCGCCCATATTGGCTGCGACTCCGACGCGGCACGAGTCACTCGCGTTACAAGTTCTGCATGCGCTAGCGGGCGGACCCCCTCCCTCCCTCCCATCCCTCCCTCCCTCCCATCCCTCCCTCCCTCCCTCCCTCCCTCCCTCCCCTACCCCGCCACGATGCTTTTTCGCGCCTAGCTCTGATTGGTGTATTTGAACGTATTCGGCGCTGTGATTGCGGACGAAACTGTCGCCGGAGGTGTGTTTATATTTCGGGATCGCGTATTTATTTTTCTTTCTTCAGACCGACGTCGAGTTGCAGCAGCGCGAAGGCAAGCCTGGCTCCGGGACGGATCGGAGCGTTCGGCCCGCGCGCGCCCCTCAACGGAAATGCTGGTTTATTTCGCACCCGCGTACAACGCAGTATCACGGGTTGTGGGTCTTGTCGTTCACTTTTCCGAAAGATACCGAAAAGGTGGTCGAGAAGGAACGCCCTTGCGGTGTCTTTCGGAAAAATGAACGTCAAGCCGCACAACCCGTGATACTCAGTTTTCCACGGGCATTTTGCAGATGTACTCGCGTGTGTTTGGGGCTGTGTGGCGCGGCCGCGGGTGGGTCTCGGCTGTCGCCGGCCGGGTGTGAGTGACCTTGCTCTGCGCTGCTGCGTGAGCACAAGCACCTTTCCATTCCCGTTAGCGTTGTCGTGGCTTGTTATGCTGTCCTCGGCGGAATTTTGTTGCCCTCCTCAGCACCGGCCCGCCCCGCGGACGTCTGTGTCGCCTCCCTTTGCCCCCCCCCCCCCCCCCCCCCCCCCCCGAACAAGACGACGACGTCGATGACACTTGTGATTGACGCGCCTTGGTTTGCAGCCAGCGGCGGGTGTTCGGGCCGTGGTGACTGCTGCCCCCGCTGCCCCCGCGGCCCCCGCTGCCCCCGCGGCCCCCGCGGCCCCCGCGGCCCCCGCGGCCCCCGGCACTGACGGCGACAGCACCCCGCCCGGCACGCACTAGGCGGCTACCCGACCCGATCCGCCGCCGCCGCCGCCCAAAACTACCCCCAGTCATGCGATGGCGGAACGGGCGGGGACTTTCGTTGGTTTTGGCGGCACAGTGACGTCATCGGCGCCCCTTTTTATTTTGCGTCGATGAGCCGGAACCTTTTGCTGTTAGTAATTATTCAATGACTCAAGGGGGGCGGGCGTGACGCTCGGCCCTTACAGTGGCGTGTGCGTGCTGCCACGGCCGCAGAGGTGGTGTCCGAAGGTACACGAAGGCGTCGTCACCGACAGACCAGCTGACCGCCGCCCCCGCTCCCACTAGATCACACCCCCTCCCTCCCTCCCTCCCTCTCTCCCTGTCCCTCTCGCGGTATCGATTGCTTCCGCGCGGCTCAATAACCTCGACATCTGACGCCGACCGGAACGGTGCCGGACGCCTTTGTGGGGATCTCCCCCCACAGCGCATCCGTAAAATTGCGTATCGCGCGAGGGGGCAGAAACCACCTGTTTTGGCGGCGCCGTGGTCTTGGCTAGCGACGCTTATCGCGCCTGCTGGGTAGGCAACCCCGACTGTTCCGTCACGCGTGTCGTGCGGGCTGGCCTACCCTGGCAATCGCAGGCGCTCGGCGCGTCGCCACCCTCGTGCCGACCACACTGAACACATCGCGAACCCCGACCGCCCTACCGGATGTGTGTGCTTTAACGCGGGCATGGACCGCTTCGTGCTGTTCCCGGCCACGCCCCCAGCGTGGGCACTGCTGCCGCTGGTGCATCCGCGCCCAAAGCTGGCCAGAGAAGGCTGACCACCGAGCAGGCCCTCATTTGGACAAATTCCGGCGCTTCCCGCACTCGTTAACTGGACAGTGAGTGTCATGCTTGACTTAAAACACCAAAACTGTTAATTTCTTTGCTGGAAAAAAAATATTCTACATCCCTCTCACCCTTGCTATCGATTTTTGGATGACGAAAGGCAATTTCTTTTTCTTTGTCAAAACCATATTGACTTACAATCCTGGTGCGACCTCTCAGGTACCCCTCGCCGACGACACAAAGTGACAGCAGCGCCCTCTACCCGCCCCGTCTGCTGTCGATCTGCGAAGGTCGGCGGAATAAAAGATGGCGCACGGAAACGGTCCGCATTTTGGCGTGTCCGAGTGACTCACTCATGCAAGGGCCGCACGTGCAGCGGGTAGAGGCCTCTGGGGGCCTTGCAGCAGGAGCGGAAATAAATGGTTCTCGACGAGTGTGGAGGAGGTTGTAGCAGCCGTTCTCACGCTACCGGCTAGCTAGCGCCTCGGGCCTGTCAAGGCGAGGCGGATGCACGAGGCACGGCCTGCTGCCGCCGCTGCTGCCGCTGCTGCTACCCCTCGCTGCATGCTCGCCTGCAGCCACCAGTTGCACCCCTCACCGTCATGTGGACGCCCTCCCGATAAGACGCCGTGGTCGGCACCCTCACCGCCAGCGGCCGCGGTACCCCGACCGACCCTGTAATCTTCACCCGCCACATGTATTTTCAAACCTGATTGCGATGGTAAACAATTTCGGTCGCCGCGTGCTGACGCGCGAAAAAATAGGATACACGATGGCTAGAGTAAGAAAAAAACATGGGGGGGGAGATAAGGCGAATGCGATGCAAGGAGGCTGTGCCCCGCCTGTGGGCGCCGTTGGGCGCCTGTGTGTCTGTTTGCCGTGATGTGTGCCGCCTGTTTACGCGCAGGGGATGGGATGGCGTGGCGTGGCCCAGCCGCGGCTACCCGAAACTCTCGACCGCGAGTTGGCAGTTGTTCGTTTCGGGGCTGTGGGTCACGTCAGACCAGGCCGGGCCGGGTCGGGGTCAAGGAGGCTATGCGAAGGACACGACACGGGCCGCACCCCCAGCGCCTCCTCTCGGGGCAGCCCCCGGCAGCCCCTCCACACGCGGCCCGACGTCTTGTGGGCGGCATGACAGCTGCGGTGGTGGCGGGGCGGTGGTGTAGTGTTCTGCATCGGCCGGACATGGCACGGCTGTCTCTCTCGCACTCACTAGGTTCTTACCAGTAGACAGAGACAGAAGATTTCTGTTATGGGCCGTGACCGAGCCCAGCCCGGCCGATGCAGAACACTAGGTGGTGGGTGGTGGTCGTCGTCGTCGAGAGGTGGTGGTAGTGTTCGCCCCATTGTGCGCACTGCACTGTGTGCCGCAGATGACGTCACGGATGTCGCCGCCGCCGGCCGCAAGCCGCACTGCCGTATCAGTTGACACTTGCGACGCGTCGGGTGCACCGGGACCGGGGTAGGGGAGTGAGGGACAGGACAGGACGTGGCTGTGCGTGTGCGGCGTGTGCCGAAGGGCGTGTGGCGGGGCGGGCCGGGCAGGGCTGAGGTCGGCAAGTGCGTCATGTTACTGCGCGGACTGTTCGTCATCGCCCTTCGATATCCTCGCACACACACACACACACACACACACACTCTCTCTCTCTCTCTCTCTCTCTCTCTCTCTCTCTCTCTCTCTCTCTCACGCTGAAAATGGTGGGGTAGGATTGCCACTTTTGCGATGTGTGGCGCTTCAGGGCCGCGGTGGTTGTGGCGACGGCAGCGCAGCGCAGCGAGCCTTGTTGGTCGGCTTGCTTGTTTACGCCCTGCCGGCCCTGCCCCGGCCGGGGGTGCGGTTGGGTGGGGTAAGGGGGGGGGGGCATTATTTTCATCTGCGCAGTTCCTTCCCGTGTTGCTGTTGGGGATATTTTTGTGTAAGAAGGAATCGTGTGTTGTTTTTTTTTGCGACTGCGAATACAAGGTGGTCATGGCGTGTCGGGGTAAAGGGTTGATGACGTCGCGGCAAGTCGCTTATCAGGGGCCGTATGTCTCCCCCTCCCTCCCTTGCTTCCTTTTTGTCTTCCGGAGCCGCCGCTGACACAGGGTCTATATGGAACTAGCGTGTGTGTCGCGTGTGGAGGGAGGGGCCCGGGCCGGGCCGGGACCCTACGCCCGCCAACTCCCCTAACCTTGTCCTCTTCGCTGTCCCTGCCGCGCCCGCCCCTTCTCCCTCTCCCTCCCCCTCGCCCGGAGTCGGGGCGGCGGGCAGCCGGCCGATACAATCCGCCCGCCGTGCCGTGCCGTGCCGTCTTGGTTTCAATCAATAGCCTGGCCACGGCACGCCAACTGTTGGGCTGGGCCGGGCTGAGGCTTGACAGTCGTTCGCGGCGTGCCATACGAGACCCCCCGTCCCGTCGGTCACTACGCCGCTGCTCGGGTTGTATAGTCCGGTTCCCCTGGCCTCGCGCTGGCCGCGAGTACAGACCAGACCAGACCAGCCCCGCCCGGCCCAACTCAAGCCGTGCAGGCGGACGGGACGGGACGCCGCGAGCCATGGCCACGCCGCGCTCCTGGTAGTCAGTCAGCGGCGTCCGACCCGACCGCACCGCGCCGCGCCGCCAGAAGCGCTCCGCCCGCAGTCTCGCGCCCGCGGGCAGGGCACACGCCGCGCACACGCCGCGCACACGCCGCGCACACGCCGTGCACGGGTCACTTGGTGGGCACCTTTGCCCCCCCCCCGCGGTTTCCTGGACATCGTGGACCTCAGGACGGTCGCGCTGGCGCTGCTCGAGGTGCCGCCGTCCCCCGCCGCCGGGGCCGTCCGGGTCGTCATGGAGGAGCAGGAGGAGCGGTGAGTCGGCCTGGGGCAGCCGGCAGCCTGGGCCCTGCCTGGGCCCTGCCTGGGCCTGGGGGTGCAGTGTCAGCCCGCCAATCGGTTCGGTTCGGCTCTCGGTGCCGATCGAAAGCGCGAGTGAACATGGCTCGCCCACCGGCTGTCGTAACGCAGAGAATATGTCCTGGCCGCCGAGGGCAGTGCCATGGCAGTGCTGGTGTCAGGCCGGGGCTGTCCTGGCCGTGATCGCCGGCGTGAGTCCGCCCTACTGGCGGTGAGGTGACCCCGATCCGATCCGGAGCGCCGCACCGCGCTGCGCCGCTCGATGTTCCGGCCGTGGGGCCGCCGGGCCGGGCCGGGCCGGGCCGGGCCGGGCCACTCTGTGGATGGCAGAGGATACGTGTGTTGGCGGACTCGGCATGGCCAGATCGATCATCCATCGGTGCGCGGCGAGGCGAGCGGCGAGCTGGACTCATTACCCAGTCCCCACCCCACTCCAGCCGCTGGCAGCTCTGTGCCACTCTGTGCACCGCGCGCAGACCCTCCCAGCCTCCACAAGTCCGTGGCTGCGGCTCGGGGCCCCGCGGGGACCGTGCGGGGGCGCATCGTCGCCTTCCACCCCCGCGGCCGCCCTCGACGGGGGTGGTCTGTGGCGAGGGGGCCTTCACTTGAAAAACGCGATGTCCAGTGACAAAAAATAAATAAGAAAAAACAATTCATGACCAGAAAAAAAAATCGAGATGGTCAAAGAGGAAACAAAAAAATTCAGGTTCACGTTGATATTATTTTCAGAATAATCAATTTTTTGTTGGGAAAAAAGAAATAAAATCAAAAGAATCAGCCATGATTTTGAAAGGTGTACATCGAGAAGGGACAGTGATGGCCCGCTGTTTCTACTGCCGGTGGGGTGGGGCCTGACCCCTGGCTGCTTGGTGTTGCAGGTACGAGCGGCTGCTGCGCCGGGCCCGGACTGAGGACCTGTCCGAGGTGTCCGGCATCGGCTGTCTGTACCAGAGCGGCGTGGACCGCTTCGGCCGGCCGGTGATCGTCTTCGTCGGCAAGTGGTTCCGCTTCAAAGAGATCGACCTGGACAAGGTAAGTGGGGGATGGGGCGGAGGGCGGAGTGTTGGGATTCTGTGGGGGCCAGTAGGCGTTGTCCGCATATCGCACGACGGAATGTCCTCCCAGCCGGAACCGCGAACGGCCGGCGATTCCGGGCGCCTGCGAGTGTTAGGGTAGGCCAGCCCGCACGACACGGGTGCATGCATGGAAGCGGGGAATGCCTACCCAGCCGGCGTCAGGCGCTCCAAAAAAAAAAAAAACTGGCCGCAACATCGGTTTGCCGTTGCGACAATATCCTGAACGTGCTTTAAGGATGACCCCTTGGCGAATATCGTGATCTGGATTCTGACGGGGATTGCCCTGGAAAGACTCGCAGGGGACGGGGGGCCCAGAGCTCAAGCAGGCCCGGGGAGGGGGGGGGGGGGGGGGGCGACCGCGACCAAAGTGGACGTGCGTGCGATGGAATGGAGTAGGCTAGGCAGGGGCCGCCGGGCGGCGCGGGATCGCCGAGACATCTCCGGCGTTGTGGTTCTTATTTTTAGCGGATGGCTCTCTGGTGCGTTTTCTATTTCGGGATACCAATCGAAGGCGTATTCTGGGCGATGCAAGGGCTGGTGACGCGGGCGAGCGGTCGGCCGTCGCCTTGGGGTCGGGAGTCGGGGCTCCTGCACTAGCTGCCATTGATGCCGGGCTCGGGGGGGTGCCTCTGACGTGTGCGCCTGGCATGTCAATGATTCATACGCCGCGTGGCGTTATCTCTGGGCGCAGCACTCCCTGACCCACCGTCACCGGTCCTTTCGTTTCCCTCGTCTTCGGGGCCGCCAAAGGGCAGCCGGCAACGCCAGTGGCATCCTTGGCTCGGCGGCTCGGCCGAACCGGTTGGGCCCCCGCGCCCCCGCCCCCGCGCGCACGCCCGTGTGCACACGTGACCCGGCCTGGTGGAATGCGCACGTGCGCTCAGCTCGTGCAGTCCGATTAATCACTCGTGTCGCGGCTGTCTGCCCCGCCAGGCCCTGCTCTACCTCATCTACCTGCTGGACCCGCTGGTCAAGAGCGACTACGTGATCGCCTACTTCCACACGCTGACTTCGACGGCCAACTACCCATCCTTCCAATGGCTCAAGGAGGTCTACAACATTCTGCCTTACAAGTGAGTTCATGTCTCCTGTTTGCTGGTAGACTTCTTTCACTCTAAAGTTCAGTTGTAATGAGTGGGTACCCCGTCTGT
The DNA here is from genome assembly GCA_038380765.1 of Odontothrips loti. Taxonomy (NCBI): domain Eukaryota; kingdom Metazoa; phylum Arthropoda; class Insecta; order Thysanoptera; family Thripidae; genus Odontothrips; species Odontothrips loti. The sequence goes on along the minus strand of CM076250.1, from coordinate 14,360,169 downwards.
CTAGCCCGGAAGTTCCACCCGCGACCACTCCCAGCCGCGCTGGGATGAATGTGTGGTAGCTACGCTAGCGTGCGATCCGCATGTCTCTGCGACGTCCCCATTGCGTCGCACAGAATCTGCTCTGCGTGAGCGCGGACTGGCCACTTAATTTTCGCTAAAGTCAGTCTTTCTTCTTGCCTACAGGTACAAGAAGAACCTCAAGGCGTGCTACGTGGTGCATCCGACGTTCTGGACAAAGGTAAGGCTGACGTCATTTTTCGATATTTTATTTATGTGTGCATTTTTTAGGGGCGTGAAACTGAAACTGCGGGCCCGCGGAGAGGAGCATGGCTTCAGGCCCACCTTACACCTCCGCAAGCGTCTAACAAATGTTTGGTTTTCAGATGATGACCTGGTGGTTCACGACGTTCATGGCCCCCGCTATCAAGCACAAGGTGCACAGCCTCCCGGGAGTGGAGTACCTGTACGAGATCATCAGTCGGGACGACCTTGAGATCCCCGCGTTCATCACCGAGCACGACATGACGGTGAGGACAGGACGAGGGCTAGGTGGAGGCCCTACCGAGCAGAGGGCCCTGCCCTGCTGCCCTGCACTGAGCTTCACAGCTCGGAGAGACTCATTCGCCTGCTTGTTCTGTTCCTTCGCAGATCAACGGGCTCCACTACTTCCACCCCATGCAGCCCACCTAGGGGCGACTTTTCCGGCACGAGGAGCCTTCCGACTACATCCGGAAGCCCTCGTACCGGAGCGGGAGCGACAGTGACACTCGGCCCGAGTCGTTCTCCGTGAGCCTGCGGCTGCTGGTGCACTACCTGCTGGCCCTTGCCAAGCTCAAGTAGGCCCGGGTCGGGTCGGGCTCCACGCTCGGGCCCTAGGCTCGGGCCCTAGGCTGGCCCCTACGTGGACTCGAGGGCGCTACCGCGCTGCCCGGACGGTTAGCCCCGTGATACGCCCTCCTCCCATGAGCCCCAGTGGACTCGTCTCTCCGTTAAGTGTTGTTGAAAGTGTGTCTGTTCGCCATTACATACAATTTACATAAAGCGTTTTTTTTTCATACCTACAAACTCTGGTCGGTGCGACCCCCTCCCCTGCGTCGACAGTGAACAGGTGCATAGCAAGACTGCGTAGTTAGGCGTTCCCGTTATTTTAGCATTGTTTTATGAAGTGAGCCGAGTGTGTGGATGTGAGATTTCAAATCCCTTTTAGGTGATCAGTGTTGTGTAGTGTTGATCTGCGTTTCTTTTTCTTTCTTTTGGAACCTCGTGTACAGTTGATAATATTCCGCGTTACCTGCGGTGAGCGCACGGAGCTCGTCTTGACAGCAATATGTTATACTTATTAACGGTTTGCAATGTACTGTTTGTGGTAATCAAAACTTGTTGTGTACATTTTAGAACTAAGTTTTCCTATACATGTGTTGTGATGTAATGTTGCCTTGAAGATACCCTGCTTAAGCTTGTGTCTGAATAGTGGCACACACAAGTCACTCATAGGCAATACCAAAGGCAACATTTTCTGTGTGAGCATTATATCAATTGTTATGGGCAGAATAAAATCTGCATTTATCCTGCATTACACATTGGTTATTCTAATAGAAAACTGTGGAAAAGCGGGTATTCTTAAGAATGATCTGTCAAAGAAAATCATTTAATCATGGTGTATATGTATACATGTAATGACATAGTTTCATGACTGTGTGGGATGAATCTCTTGCTTCTCAAGCAGTATCTTGAATGAGATTGCAGGGTGTACTTGTTGTAGTTTTAATATAAGTTGCTGAAGATTACTATCGCAGCTTCATTACCTTGTCATTTTATGAGGGTTTCATTATTTAATCACTTTCTTCTTCTTGTTTTCCACCTAAATTTGATGGGAAGTCCATTTGCTAATAGCAAATAGCATGTCTTTCCCTTTGATCATGCATTGATAAGATGCTTTGCATTCATGTGATTGAAATCTTAGTGCTGTGCCATTTTATGAACATTTCTGCTCGAGTTAAGAGGTACTCCGGTTCGTGTAAACATCCTATATGCAATGCATGTAAATCATTTTATTGGTGCCCTTTATGATATGCTGTTCCCATACTTCTTTGAGCTGGCACAGATTGAACTACTATAGCTTGATTCCCTTTTATCCTATGTCCAATAGAAGTTATGTATATTTAATGCTGCCTCATTGCGTTTCTTCCTTCATTAAAGGAATCTTTGAGTTTATCTTACGGAAAAATCTATATCATATTCAAAATTGATGCAAGTGAACGAAACGACCACTGCCGTATTTTCAAATATTGTCATTAGTTCACATGCGTGCCATTTGCTTTATCAAGTAGGATATAATATCAAATTACTTGCCCCAAAGCATTTTATTTTCCTTGTTAGCATGTTACATTTCTTATTTGTTGGCGGCTCATTTGTCATTGGACAGTGGCTGGTTTTTGAAAAATGTTATTGTAATTGTTGTTCAAGTTTTAGCAAATTTTGGTGTCGCCTCTTTTTATTAGTCTCTGATTCGGTGGGGAAATGCCAAAATACAAATGATTGACTCATTTTAATCAGACTAAGTTGTAATTAATTTAGTACTGTGTGTTGCCCAAAGATGAATCTTAATTTGTTGTCATGAATTTTTAACTGCAAAAGATTGTAGCAATATGATTACTGTCTTGATTTTTGGAACACATTAAATATATGTTGTGTGCCAATTGACAATGTTGCTGATAGTGGGGATGTTTTGCACTATTAAGTAAATTGCAACAGTGCTTCCAGTTGGGTGTGCTGAATGTTCACTTAGCATGCATTCAAAAATTCATAAGGAATTTCTCATGTGCATATTTAATAAATATTTCGTGAAGCAGACCAGCAAAAGGAGAGTTACTGTGTTAACAAAGTACCTGTTATAGAGTATTCCTTGGATTGCTGTTGCCATGTTTTATGAATTCATTTCACTTCAGTGACCAATCATACATTCCGATTCTAAATTGAATAGAAGCTGTATCTTGTTACCATGATACTTTTTTCTTTTATCGTCTCCTTTCCTTTCATATGCCAAAGGGCATTATCATTTATTGACAACATCTGTAAGATTATCTTATTTTGAGCAAGGTTCATATTGCATTCTCAACCACGTGTGTCTTAGGAAACATTTATGATGATTTGCTTTGCAAATTACTAGAAATTTAGTATTGCCCCCTTAAAGATACTGGAGATGATCGTAACTAGAACAAATATGATAATAGTGGTTTGTTCATAGAGCACTATGTGTACTGTCTGCCCGTCTTGTATAATATGAGTAAAACTAACCATCCCCCACTCACTGTGAATTTGACTGTATACATAGAAATGAGCTGTTTGATTCAGTGCATTCCTGTTGTGGAGCTGTGTAGTGATAAGAAGTGCCAAACATGGAGTAATCAAGTTTTATTGTAAAACACAATCTTGTCATTTATAAATAGTGGCTGTCAACTACCCTGTCTCACATATATCCACAGGTATGTGAAATACTTAAGCCATTGTTTCCATCAATTATGTATTTATAGATGAAAATATTCTGCACTGACAGTAGATTTTGAGTCTAATGACACTGTGCCCACACAGGATTCACACAAATGTTAAAAGGCAGGAGCAGCTCTCACATTTGCATATTTATAATTCCTCTTTTATTTGTGTTTTCTTTAAATTGTTTTTATCCTAAATCAGAGTCAGATAGTTTCTGTGTGTATGCTCTTATTTGAATGCACTTTAGGGATCTGATCTTCTCATCTCCTGAATTAAAGCATTCTTTTCATTAGTTTGGTGAAGTTCTCTGTTCAAGAACAGATAAAAGCTCATGTAATGCTTTTGCATTCTCGTCATAGAGTGAATTGGAAGTGGTTCGGCTAACCGACGGCAGTAAAGAGTGAATATTAGTTAGATGTTTTAATGCAATAGTTGGAAATTATATTTATCATTGAACATAGTGAGAAAATAGTATTGCAACCAGATGTTATGTGCTTTTTACTTCTATGAATGGAACTCTCCATTCTGTGGTCATCAGTCATTTTTACAATTTCCCGTACTTTTAAGGCAATGTTTTGTCAAAGTTTTTGAAAGTTGTGAAGTTAAAATGTTAAAGCTTTGTTTGGGTTGTTGATCATGTGGTCTGATGAATTGTTATCTGAGTTGTTAGCCTGTTAAGATTGTATTATGCTTTGCTAATTTTAGAGGAAACAAAAAATGGATTGTTATTGTTATTCAAAGTTTTTCATTGGTGTCCTGTTGGTCACAACAGTCTTTAATTGATTAATTTCTTGTTTTAATCAATGTGATGGCGATGTGGGCAATGGGACACCATCCCGGAAAACCTTGGAATACTTCCAAATTTATTTCAGAAGTGCTCAGCGCTTTTCTTTTCATGTTTTCAAGATTGTACGCAAGAAAGAAAAGTGTACTTGTTAGTTGCATTGCTTTTGGCCTCAAATTTTTCCTCTCATTGGCCACTCCATGCATTTGTGATTACTCTTTTTTTTTTACCATTTTAATTTTTTATGTACGTTGAACACATGATGTTGAATACACCCAATGTTGAATGTTATTGCGCTTGTCTTCTTTTTATTTCAATCCAATTCTTCCCGTTTCCACAAGTCCTACGTATGATAACCATAACTACCCAAGCTCTCGCTTACACTCAACCGAGACGCCAAGCGTCACGCGCCTGACACCGCTGCACGTTGGGTTGCCTATGCCCGGGGCGCGACAGGCACACTGCTCTGCTGCTAGAAGGAGCACAGCCGCTGTCGCTCGAGTTCGGCTCGCCAGGCGAGCTTGGCGGGTCACGGGTGTGCAGATTTACATTGCATTTGCTCTTTACGGGTGAAAAGTATGTTGGCTTCCTGCCTGGGGCGGCATTTGCCAGCATGTTGATGCTGGGGGCTGTGCCTGCCGTGCCTGGCAGGGGGTTGGTGCCGCGCCTGGCCTGGGGCTGTGCAGGTTGTGCCCAGCCCACCTCATGACATGTGACGCGACGCGACCCACCGCATCTCTACACGGAGGAGCAGGGAGCAGGATCCACCGCCCTCGCTACTGCAAGGCCGCGACCGTCGCGACGCGACGGCAAAAAGAAGCTCTTGTTGTGTGTGGGGGCTCGGCTGGGCTCGGCTGGGCTCGGCTCGGGCAGCGCTCGGCTCGGCTGGGCCGGCTGCGGTGCGGGGCCCGGCCCGGCTCGGTCTGCAAAGAGGGGACCACTAGTGGGCCCACTCCCACTCCCGCTAGTGTGTCGCGCGACTCGGGATCGACCACAACCCACAAGTGGTCGGACTGTGCTGGCGAACGCTCGTCTTGAACCGTGTCATTAGATTATCGTATTGCTACCATTTCGAGCCGAACGAACCATACCGACCCGCGAACAAGTTAAGTGTGAGGGGTGCACCACTCATTTCGTGAAGCGAGCTTACCAGTCGTTCCTTTGAGGAACCTGCTTTATAGTTAAGCACCCGGTCGTACAACACACTCCGGACTGCCAGCACTCTTCTTTAACCCCAAAATTCCAAGAAGAAAACCATTCGTTCCTACGGTGAAGACAAGCGTCCATTTTAGAAGTATCCATAGCAGTAGTGTTAACAGTAGTCGCAGACCTGTCCCAGCCCAGAAGCAGCCAAGCCGACGCCATGGATCTCTCCGGCCTCCGGCACAGCCTTAACAGCAGCGGGGTGAGCAGCAGCAGCAGCAGCAGCGGGTGCAGCAGCCGCAGCAGCAGCCGCAGCAACAGCCGCAGCAGCAGCATGAGCCGGCGCGGCCGCCCCCACGCCCACCACCCCCACGCCCACCGCCCCCACGCCCACCCGGCGCTCGCCGACGCCCCCGTGCCCGTCGTGAGCCTGGCCAACCTGCGCCTCGACAGCGACAGCGGCGTCGACAGCCCCCTGGACAGCCCGGTCAGCAGCCCGCTGGCCCCCCTGGGACGGACGTCCCCAGTGCACGCCGATCCAGCCCCCAGCGTCGCCGCGCCCTTCACAGACGACCAGCCCCAGGAGGAGGGCGGCGGGACCCGCCTGGGTCTGCCGCTGCCGAGCCCGCTACCCCTCATGCAGGTGAGTGTGAGTGAGTGCCAGGTGCTTCGGTGATATCCCGGCCTGGACCCGGACCAGTCCGTCCCGCCTTCAACGAGTTCGACATCATCGGGTCGGGTGGGGTCTGTAACGCTTTAGGGCCCCCGGGAACATTGGTCGTCGGTGGCGGAAATTGGCAAAAACGTTGTCCACGATGGTCGCCAACTCTCCTCAGGTGCGAAAAAGTACGACTTTGTCACTGTCACTTTTTGGTTCAGAGGCGGACGTGGGCGCGGCTCCGATGCTGCCGCCGTGTCCTGCGGGTCCTGCGTCCTGCCTTGTTGCCGGCCGGCCGGTTTCACCGCGCCGCGCCACGCCCCCGCGAGTGCGCGATGCGTGTGTGCGGCATGCGCGCTTCTCCGCCCCCGCCCCGCCCCCGCCCCGCCCCCACCAGGCCCCCGCCGCGGCCCACACGACGCTCTGCCGCCTTGTAAGGCTCCCGCACAAAATCGCATAAGTAGAGCTCGGTTGTCGGCCGCCGTGGAGCCGAGGCGTGTGCAGCATTCTGCTCGTTTACCCCGATCACCGGCCGGGCGTGTTCTGTGTGCGCCGTGTCGCGCCGATACCCCACGTGGGGCCGGGCCCCGGGGGCACAACTAAAACTGCGGGGTCCTGCCGGGTCCTGTCCCGTCGGCCTGCCCCTTCCGTGACAGGCCAGCAGGAAGGACAGGGACAGCATGAGTCGAGGCAGCCGGTACGGCATGGTGCACCCGGCGGGGGTGCCGGGCCGGGCGGCGGGGCGAGAGGAAAGGAGAAGAGATCGCAGGGCCGAGCCGGGCCGAGCCGAGGCGAACCGAGCCGAGCCGAGCCGAGCCGAGCCGAGCCGAGCCGAGCCGAGCCGAGCCGAGCCGAGCCGAGCCGAGCCGAGCCGAGCTGAGCCGAGCCGGCAGTCGCCCGCTCACACCTTTCATCAAACCAGCGCTAATAATAGGATGCAACCGTTCCTCGGCTCGCCTTGTCTTGATGTGTGCTCTCCTCTGTCCTGTCCGCTCCGTGCTTTGTGGCCGCCCCGCCCCGTCGCACCGTTGCTGTCGTGTATTTTAGCTGGCCAGTCGAAGCGCCCGCTGGGTAGGCAATCCCGACTTGTGCACGCACGCGTGCTGTGCGGGCTGGCCTACCCTGGCATCCGCAGGCGCTCGGCGACCCGGTCCGGGTGTTTGGCTGGGGGGAAATTCGGACCTCCTTTATGGACAACCCCCCAGAGTGCAGCGGGCGGTGGCGGGTCCCGGCGGGGGCCAGGGCCAGACCAGCGCCGGGGTTGGTGGCGGTGTCATATCAAATTCAGACGGGTGCAAGGAAGTCGACACCTTCTAACAACCGGCAATCTGCATTTCCGGTCCGGCCCGTCCGTCCACTCACGTGAGGGTCACGGAGGCCGGAGCGGAAATGCAGATAGCCTGCATTGTTCTCAAGTGGGGTGAAGAGGTGTCGAACCGGGCGGGCAGAGGCCGGCTGCGCTGGCGATCAGGTTTTTTTTCCTTCTTCTTTTTTAAAAAGGAGGGCGGAGCGGAACAAGTTGCGAGCCACGGCGGGCAAGCCCGTGACGCTGTGACCGCGCACCGCGCATGCCTTGGCCCGCGCCCGCCCCTCCCCGCCCTCCCCACCCTCCCCACCCCGTCCCGCCTCGGTGTAATGTATTACGTAACGATTCGACGTTTGGCGTTAGCCCGCTGAACCTGCCGATCACATCGCATCGCAGCCGGGGACTGGCCTGGCCCGGTCGGGTACCACCTTCCGCTCGCGATCCCATCCCGTCCGTCATGACTGTGAATTTATCAAGGGGCTGCCTCCGCTGCCTCCGTGTCTGTTTGTCTCTCTCTCTCTCTCTCTCTCTCTCTCTCTCTCTCTCTCTCTCTCTCTCTCTCTCTCTCTCTCTCTCTCTCTCTCTCTCTCTCTCTCTCTCTCTCTCTCTCTCTCTCTCTCTCTCTCTTTTTCTTTCTCTCTCTCTCTCTCTCTCTCTCTCTCTCTCTCTCTCTCTCTCTCTCTCTCTCTCTCTCTCTCTCTCTCGCTTCAGCGCATGGCTTGGTTGGTGCGACCCGTAGTGGGGCGAGTGGGAGGGGGAGGGGGTGATAATAGATGGCAAGCCGTGTCGCAGTCGTGGCCAAGGGCGCGATTCCCAGCGCGGGAAAGCAAAGAGATGAGCTCTCCGAAGGGCCCCAGCGGGGACCAGCGGGGACGGGGATGATATAGGGAGACGTAGGCAGCAGCAGCAGCAGCAGACGGGATCACAGGGGGCCGTACCATACCGTCATGTGTGTGTTTAGAGCACGATTCTTATCATTATTTCACACCCCCTCTCGCTTTCTCCAATTCACCCCCGTGACGCACACACCACATGCTTGACGTCTGGCGCGGCTTGTCCTGGCAGGACCAGGAACACCCTCGTCGTCGGGGCGCCCCAGCCTCCGCCGCTGTGCGTTTAGCAGCCGTAAGAAACGTCAGTTCCTCCCGGCATTCCCGACGTATGTTTGTGCGCCGTCGTTATGCGACTCAAACAGCAGCGACTCGGCAGGCGAAGATAAGGGACGCAGCTATGTGCGGTGTGAGGAGAGGGCGGGGCGGGGGCGGGGCTGGTCTGTTGGTGTTGGAGTCGTGGAAGTGCGAACTGTCCTGTCCCGCCGCTGTCTTAATTACGGCTCTGGTTTGCGCGCGACAACGCTGTTTAAAGGAGGCGCGGCGGGGCCTCAGTCGATCGGCTTGGCAACGTTGTTATCACGGGGGACACCAGACCGAGGGGGGAGGAGGAGGGGCGGAGGGGCGGACTAAATTTACCCCGCGTTCGGTCGCGCCCTGGGCACACGTCCAGGATCGCGGGACACGCCAGCATCCCTCCCACCCTCTCCTCCCCACGTCCTTCGCGCGCACTTGCCCTCCGCCCTCCCGCCTTGAGGGAGGAACAGAAGAGCCGGGCAGCAGGTACAGGAGCGCAGCGCGCGGCGCCAGGGAGGCGGTCCCGTGGTCCCATGGATGTGGAGGCCCGTGGTCGGTCCGTGGTCAGTCCGTGGTCAGTCCGTGGTCTGTCCGCGCTGCCAGCGGCAAGCACACGACACACACCCGGCATACGCCGGCAGCTACTCACTGCCCCTCGGACTCTTCGCTCCTGGCGGCCGGCCAAGACTCAAACTCGACTTGCACTGTATTGACGGGCGGGACCTTTCCTGGCCATCGCGCCGTCGTTGTCGGCACGCTTCTATTCATCCGCACTTTCTATTGCGCCTCTCTGTGTCGTTTTTAAGTCCGCCTGGAGAAGGGGAGGGAGGGGGGCGCCAAGATCAACTGCAAATAACGTGAAGAGTGCCGCTGGCTGCCGCCGGCCCTCTGGGCGTGCCGGTGCGAGACCGGTGCGCGGCGACACCGCGAGTGCCAGGAGTGGCGGGGGGGGGGGGGGCGAACCACATGTCATGGGCCCATGACCATGTCACGTGTCACGTGCTGGCCGGGCCGGGCCGCCCGCTGCCGGCCGGGGGACTCGAAATCCCATCGGGAAATCGGGCGCCGCCGCCATGGTATTCGAACCCGCGGCCGTCGGCAGTGTCAGCGCCGCCGTCATCCCGGCCCATTAATGCGCCATGCCCGCCAATGCCGGCCCGTGGCGCCGCCCGCCTCGTCGCGCGGAAGCAGCGCGTGTGACGTCACGCCTGGGGCCCGGCCGGCGTGCCCTTTAGCCCCTCCCCCCCCCCCCCCCCCCGCACATCTGGACGGGTGCGAGTGCGTCAGTGACAGCAGAGCCGGTGCCGGTGTTGGTGTCGGCCCGGACACACAATGCAGGGGGGCTGGGCTGTGGCCGTGCCGTGCTCTGTCATGTCTTGTGTCTGCCGGCATGAGATGAGGTGGGATGGTCTGGGCTGGGCGAGCCCGCGCGAACCGCGGAGCCGGCGAACCGAGCGGCGAACCCACGCCACAACCACCGCGCGAGCAGCCGCATGGTAACAGCGTGGTAAGAGCCTAAACCGGCTGGGGCCCGGCGCGGCGCGGCCCGGTCTGTGCCCCCGCCCCCGCCCCCGCCCCCGCTCCCGCAGCCCGCCACGGCTTTGGGCGGGACGACACAACACGACCAGGGCGCTGGGCCGCCGTCCATGGCAGCCATGGGGGGAATAGAGAGGATCGTTGTTGTGTTGCTGGAGTCCGGTATCTCAGTCTCGGAGCGCTCCCTGTCACACTGCTGTGCGCTGTGCCCCGGCGCCGCGGTCAATGCCATCTGCCGTCGCGTCCCCGACGAGCGCCTGCGAGGATCAGGGCAGGCCGGCCCGCACGACACGCGTGCATACAAGCGTCGGGATTGCCTACCCACCAGGCGCTCGGGCCGGCGGCCGGCGGTGCCGGGCGGAGAGGGCGCGTGGGCATCGTGGGCCGCCGGAGACCCGGACGGCAGGCGACACAGACGTCGAACTGGGAACTGGGAACCACTCGTAAACGGGGCGTGTGGGAATAGGAGAGAACGCAATCCTCGCTTCATAATTGGTACGAGTCTACTGCCTAGCTCTAGATCCGTGTGCGCTACACCGGACGGCCTCGCGCCTTTGGGCCGCCTTGGGCAGGTGCGCGCGAGTTGGATGACGCTCGCCGTACTGTACTAATAATGAAGAGAGAGAGAGAGAGAGAGAGAGAGAGAGAGAGAGAGAGAGAGAGAGAGAGAGAGAGAGAGAGAGAGAGAGAGAGAGAGAGAGAGATGGAGAAAATAACAGATGCATGTCTTGGTGGTAGGTAAAAACAAAAGTTTTTTTTTCGTTGTTTCTTAAAACTCGAGTGGGAAGCGGCAGTATGTTGCCCGCCGGCAATTCTTTATCCGTTCAGCGATACGGGACCGGCGGCGGGTCCAAACGTCAGAGCACAACGATCATCGCCATCGGCCAAAAATTGTTATCATTGGCGGGAGGGCCACGGGGACCGCCACTGCTGACGAAACGCCTTCGTGCCATCATGAGTGCCATATTCGGGACTCACACGCGCGCGCGCGCGCACACACACAGATACAGATACAGCCCACGCTGACAAAATGAAGACGTTACCTAAACCGGTAAGAGAGAGGATTTTCAGTGTGGTCACCGGTCCGCCGCGGGCCAGGCGCGTACTTAAGGGGGGGGGGCGATGGGGGTGATCGACTGGGGGTGATCGCCCCCCCCCCCTTTGGGTCCCCGAAGGAGACCTTTGCCCCCGAATGTAGGCAACCCGTAAAGCTTTGCCCCCGAAAGTAGGCAACACGTAAAGCATCACCCTCCCCTTTCATCAGGACGGCCGAGGCCTTTTCCGTTTTTTTTTCTTCTTTTTTGCGGTGTGCGCTGCAGTGTGGGCCCGCGGGGGCGGGCCGGGGCCGGGCCCGGGGCGCTGTGGCGTGACTTGTCGCCCGATAGCACCACCGCTGTACGTACGTTTTCGGGGCGGGCTACCTGCTACCTGCCACCTGCTACCTGTGTAATCTGCTACCTTTGCTACCTGCAGGCTGCTTTCGTGGACTCGCAGCAGCCGAGAAGCACCTACGCGTAGATTATTGGCACGGGAAAAAATCACCATCCTGCAGTCACCACCACTACCACCACCACCACCTTCACTACCACAACCACCACCACCACCACCACCACCGCCACCGCCACCACCACCATCACCACCACCGCAGCTCCGCGGCGGCGTCAGACCCGGTTTTCGGGGACTTGCTGCCGCGCGAGATAACGCGCAATCGCGCGCGCAAAACACAAAGCCGTAATTACCGAAACAACTTGGGGGGGCGAAAATCGGCCGTCGTTAAGTTGGACTCGTTCCCGTCCCGCTAGCTCTCGTCCGCGCACCCCTTTCTCGCCTTTTCTTTACCGCCTCCGGGGGCTTTGGTCACACTTGCGTCAGGGGGTGGGGAGGGGGAGGGGGGCGCGCCCCGCCGGCGGCCCTCTCCTCCGCGCAGACACACAAGGCTCGCAAATAACTCTGGCTGGGAAGAAATATAAAAATGCGTCGTTGGGCGAGAAAATGCACTTGGATTCTTCTTCAACACGGCCTGTGATTGGTCCAGGTCAGTCACGTGACCTTCCCAGAGTTGCCAGTCCCGGCGCAGACACGCGGCGCGCACCCCGCGCGAGGCTAGGCTCCCTCCCGCCATTCGGCGAATTTTCGCGCCGAAAATTTCGCCGCTGCCGCACATATTCCGCGCGATAAGCCCATTCTGCGCGGGCGCGGAGAGCGACCCTCTACAACACACACGGTTGTCCCGAGCGCAAACCACACATTTGTTTGCAATATCAGTCAGCGCAGAGAGGCTTCGAGAATCAGCTGCACTGGCAGCAACGGTGTGTCCCAGTGTGTCCCGACGATTCGCGGAAATAACTGCCTAATCACATTTGGGTTGCGGCAAGATTGCGCGCCCACTGTGCACCCTTGCTCTGTACACACACACACACACACACACACACACACACACACACACACACACACGTAGGGTGGCAGGGGTAAGTCTATCGAGTCTCGAGCGGCAGATGCGACGCGCTGACCCGGTTACAGCGTTGCCGCCAAAACAGCAATATATGCGAAGTGCCGTCCGTTCGTCCGTCCTGTCCTGTCTCGTCCCGTCCCATTGGAGAGGGGCCAAGGTGTCGCGCCTCGGCAGCCCGCGCTTCTCGAAATGACTGCAATTCATTGTGCTACAGAGTCGCAAAAGTCCACCGTTTTTATTATTTTTTTTTCCCAGAAAAATAATAAAAGGTGCAGCGGTGGCACAGCGTCACGGCGGTGATAGGTGCCGAAGGATGTTTGTGTTTGGTCACGGCAGACAGGTGGTAGTTATTAGTCGATACTGCATGCTTGGGTCGGGGAAGCCGTTTGACGGCCGTGCCAGGCGGCGCCGCTGAGAGCCGCTCGGTAACGAGGCACAATCAGGGAGGAGAAATGAAACGCCCGTGACCGCAGGGAAATGAGTGCGCCGTAAACACGTTGGCCGTGCAGATGACGGACACGTGACACGTCGTGTGGCTGGACATGTAAATGCGGCTATGATAATTTGCCGTCGTCGTGGCTGCATATCACGATCTCGGCCTTCCCACTTCTTCTTTTTCTCTCTTCTACATCTGCACACTGAATGAATACGAACGAAATAGAGGTCTCCAGCGAGGCTCAGAAGCGGAAGCTGAAGAACAAAAACACTTCCAGACCGGAAACTCTCGAGGGCAGATATGAGAAATGTCGATATATAAGGGCCGCGCCAAATATGGGAACTAACCTCCAAATTCATTCAAAACGCCATTCAGGTTTCTCATACCTGCCCTCGAGATTTTCAATCTGAAAGAGTATTTGTTCTTCATCCTCCGTTTCCAAGCCCGATTTACCCCATTTTATGCCAACTCTTCTTCACAGAGTCGCACCTTCTTTTTGGCGGTGTACTCCCCGGCCCCCGGTGCCCCCGGCCTGTTTGTGTAGATGACAGAGCAGGCGGCGCCACAGGTTGGCACCCTGATAGCAGCTAGTGCTAGTGTCGTTTCGGCGCGCTTCTAGGTTTTTGCATTTCCCTCCGAGCCAGGCTGCGGGTGCCGGGCGGGCGGGCTGGGTCGGGCCGGGCCTAGCGGGTCTAGCGGAGCCTAGCGGAGCCCGCGGTATCGCCGGGGATATCGCGCGGGGCTGGCGGGGCGCTGTCACTGTCACCAGCCGCGGGGCGGGCCGTCGTGGGCCGCGGGGGCAGAGCCGACAGAGCACCGTGTAACTGTTCTGCTCCCAGGTGGACCCACACCGAGAGGCCACGCCGGCCCCGCCCCCGCGGTGGGTGTCACCAGGGCACTTAGTGCAGGCGAAAGTTGTCATCGGCGGCGGTGGCGGTCGCAGCGGTAGCACCCCCAAGACCCCCTCCCTGGTGGTGTTGGCCGCCCGAGGGCTCGGTATCCGGGCCGAGGGCTCCCCTGGCTGCCGCTAGCGCACAGGGACAGCCTCAGCTCAGCCGGCAGCCGTCCTTATCAAGGCACGGCACCGGCACGCCGGCAGGCACGCGGCACGCACGCGGCACGCCCCCTCACCCACGGCACGGCAGGCGTGCACCCTCAGACCCCAGGCGTCCAGGCGTGCACCCTGACGGCCCGACCATCCTCAGACACACGAGGTGCGTTGGTGTTGCTAGCCAGCCCGGGCGGGGCCGGGCGGAGGGGCGACTAGGAGGCACCCAACCCAAGGCCGAGTGCCACTCTCCTTCTCTCTCGGGAGCGGCGTAGGGCGGCAGCCAGAGGCAGCCAGAGGCAGCCCAAAGCTACACTAGGACCAGCGATAAGGCATACACTGTAAAAGCGCGCGCGTGCGCGGCCATGTGAGCGACTCGCGGGTCTGCGAGGCGCGCAGCGTGCATCCGGCTGGCTGCGGTCCCGAATAGGAGCGGGCGGGGCGAACAGAGTGCGTGGACAAACGCCCACAAGGGTTAGGCGCGGGGCCGGGCGGGCTGGGCGGGGACTAAGCCAGGCAGTGCGCGCGCGCGCACACACACACACGCACACCACCTGTCACTTGCCTCCGATAGCGCCGCCTGACCTCGGCGTGCCTCCAGGTCCTTTGACTTTTCGGTGTCGGCGGCCGGGGGCCGGGGGCCGGCAGGTCGGCTCACCCTGCTACCGCTGCTGCCGCTGCTGCCGCTGCTGCCGCTGCTGCCGCTGCTGCCGCTGCTGCACCTGCAAACGGCTCTCATGACGTTCACGTGATGTTTTTGATGAACGTGACTCGGGTTTTGCCGCAGCTGCGGCAAGTGTTCTATGAATCACCGCCAGCCGAGAAGCGCCTTCCTTTCTGGGGATTTACCGGACTGGCGGCGGGGCCTACAGGGGGGCCTACAGGGGGGCCTACAGGGGGGCCTACAGGGGGGCCTACAGGGGGGGCGGGCCTGCGGGCCAGCGGGGTTGGAATGACGTGCGCCTCACGTCACGACACACGGGCCCCCGACTCCTCCCGCACTCGGAAAGCACTCCGGTATGACGGACTCCGTCATACCGCCGGATCCCCGCCGCCTCCGGCCGCTTAAGCTGCCCGCTGTTCTGTCCTGTCCTATCCTCCTGCTGCCGCCGTCGGCCCCACATTGCGCAACCGAGCTTATAAGTGCCTTCTGAATGTGGCGCGTGCGAGCCGCAGCCGCGCAGCCTCGGCCAGGTAGCCGTCAGCCCTTGGCCGCCCCGTGGCCGTGCGCCGTGCGCGCTACCAGCGGCACAGTGGCGCAGCGCAGCAAAGCCGATTTCGTCTGTCATCGGGCCGGGCAGGCCGGGCCTATCTGGGATTTGAGGATCACCGCGCAGCGCCCGGTTAGAGAGCCTTGAGAGTCTCTCTACGCCCGGCCCGGCAGCGCATCACACGCAAACACACACAAACACACACACACACACACACACACACACACACACACACACACACACACACACACCTCGGCTTGGCCGACGCGTAGAGATTAGAACGCTGAGTGCCTCCGGCCCGGCAGTCTGCTCCGGTCCTCATGGTGCGCGCAGATCCTGACTCTGTTCGCGGATCTCCGGGGTGCTGCAGCTACACCACTGGCGGGCACTCCATTTTGGCCAGGCGTTGTCGCCAGGCAAATACGATGAACCACTTTTGTGTTTGTGTGCCCCTAGCTGCCCCTGGCTATCTCGCATCATTATCGGCGTCACTGCTGTCACGGTCCTCGCTCTCCCCGCCCCCCCCCTCTCTCTCTCTCTCTCTCTCTCTCTCTCTCTCTCTCTCTCTCTCTCTCTCTCTCTCTCTCTCTCTCTCTCTCTCTCTCTCTCCTCTCCGCGTCCGCATATGTCCGCATTGGCCGATTCGGGTCTAGCGCTTATGACGGCCGCGTGTGCGAAACGGGCGGGGAGCCGAAGGGGTGGAGGGGAGAGCGAGGAAGGGGGTATCGTCATGGTGGCGCCGAGGTGGCGTGCAGAGGGAGAGAGATGGAGAGAGGGATCTGCCCAGCCCGGCCCGACAGGGTTCGTCGATTCACCGGTAGAGCGCGGCACAGTCACCGTCCCGGAGGGCCGCGGCATGGGCTGCGCGCCGCGCGCTCCGCCGTGCTCTTCTCTGCTCTACCACCACGCTCGGTTCGGGGCTTCTCGTCCCGTGTTGTACGACTGTGACGGTGTCGAGGCGAGGCGAGGCATAGGGGTGCCTGCCTGTCCCCGTCGTTGGAACTACGGTGAAATGTTGATATGCCCTGTGTGGGTAGGAGATGTCATGTCCGATATGAGCTCTGCGGTAGCAGCAGAACTGAATAAATAAAAGAACGAATGAATGAAGGGGCGAATGAATGAATATTGCGGGTGCCGACGGCCCTGCAATCTGCAGACAGTGACCCATATTGATCAGCTTCCCATCCCTCCCGGCTGCGGGCTGCGGTGGATGTGGCCCCCATGGCCCGGCCGGCCCGTCAACTCTCATATCGCACCTGCTCCGCCATACTTACTCTGCATGTGACGCCAGTCATGGCGCTGACGATGATTTGGACGGCGGATGCAAAGTGAACGAGTTACGCCACTGTGTGTCCGCCAGCGCGGCTCGCTCGGCACGACCACGGCTCTTGCAGGCCTCGCGGCCCTGTTTTGTCGTACTTTGCATGTCATCACGATCCAAGACCTTACGGGCACGACCCGCGCGGGGAGCGGGGGGGGGGGGGGGGGGGGGGCATTAATCACATCAAGAGTGTAGGACTAATACTGACCCCTCTCGACTCGATGCCTTGCAGTCGAAGGGGCGTCGTGTTCCCATGTGGTGGCACGACTTGGCCACGACCACTACCCCCTCCCCCTCCCCAACCCACCCCTTTATAACTGGATCGCATTGTCGTCCACTTCGCTGGTGACGCCTGGCTCTGAGGTCACGGCTGACGGCTGGCCTCTGCCGCTCTGCGTGGACCGGGCCTTCGGGCCTTCAGGCTTCGGCCGGGCGTTTGAGTGGATTTGAATTACGGGCGTCCGTAATCTGGCAGTGGAGATCGTGGGCCCGAAGGGCAGGAGCTGGAGCCCTGGAGCTGCCTGGAGCGGGCCGGCGGGCCGGCGGACCGCTGGAGGGCGCAGCATCTTGGGGCGGAGGGCTTTTGTTTGGGGTAAAGGGTTAAGGGCTGAGGAGAGAAAGGGCGGATGAGTAAGAGAAAGGTCAGAGAGCACATCAAGGGAGGAGAGAAAGGCAAGAGCACGTGAAATGAAGTGAGAGAGTAGGGTAGACCCGCGGCAGGTGTCATGTGTGTGTGTGTGTGTGGGAGAGAGAGAGAGAGAGAGAGAGAGAGAGAGAGAGGGGGGGGGGCACAAGGGCCTAGAGTAGAACAAAAGAGGAGGGATAGGCCCGGCCAGGCTTGGCGCGTCGCCGGCGCGCTGCGTCCCTTTGGCCAATGTCCTCAGGCGCTGCCTCCCATGGCCACCCGCTGTTAAATTGGCCGTCGATTCCAGTCTCTAGCTTCGCGTCAACAAACAACATTACCCGCCACCGCCGCCAACGCAGCAGCAGCGGCGGCGGCGTGTCTGGCGCAGCTCAGCTCGACAGGTCCATTACGCTACGCTTCGTTCGTTCATTTTCATCGGGCCGCGGGAGGCGGTTGGGTTGAGTTCGGCTATTCCAGTGCAGCGTGGCCGTCGAACAACTCGGCCGTCCCGCGCACAGATCCAAATACTGTGCGCCGTTTAGTGTCGAAAATGTGCCAGCGCCGCATGTCGCAACGAGCAGCACATTTGTTCGGCGCCGTCGTTGATTCCGGCCCGATATGCGTGGCGAGGCCTGTAATTACGTGATACGGGCGCGCCGCGCACTCCCCTGCTCTGCTTCAGCAAACACTGAAGCACGTGAAATTGCGAATAATTTGGTGGTTTAGCCGGCCTACTCCCCGCTGTAAGTCCTACTCGCTCGCCTTGTGGGGGCCGGCCGCGCCCGCAGCAAGGACCCCCCGCAGGACTCGCGTAAGGCCCCCGGCCGATCCCCGGGGAGCGTAAGCGCAACACTCGACAGGTGAACCGGCTCGTTTGAAAGCCGCGCCAAGACCAGAGCGCGGAGCTCGGCGCACCGACACACCACCTGGGGAACCTGCGGCAGCGGGCAAGCATTATGCGTGTCGTCCCGCATGACGTTTATGCCCCAGGTTTTTGTAAACGCGCGACGCTCGCCGGTGAAAACGGTGCCGGGGGAGTGGTACCAGTCGTACACTTGGTACGCTCGGTACACTCGGTACACTCGGTACGCTCGGTACGCTCGGTGCACTCGGTACGCTCGGTACGCTACTCCAGGGCTGCGCCCCGCGGACCCAGCGCCCTTCGCACACATGACAGAGCGCCGAGCGCCTATGGCTGTTATGTTACTTGACACGTGTGCCGGCGGCCGGAGCTGCCTGGGGGGATAAATTTTTGAATTTTCGGTGTCGTTTTTAGGCACGAAGTAGCCTATTGCAATCTTTAGGATTCCGATTTTTTTTTTTTTTTTTTTTTTTTTTTGACATGTCCCCTTATGGACTTCTCCGAACGAAATTGTACGATTTCGATGAGAGTTTGCAAGGAGCAGGAAGGAGACACGCTGATTCAGATTCTGATGCCCATACGAAAACTCAAAGGCTGAAATTGGAGAATTTTGAATTGAAAAATTTGATAATTCGAGTCGAGCTGCAGGCTCTTATGGGCGAAAAGATCGAGTCAAGCAAGGGCCTAGCCGAGCCGAGGCAAAGTTGGTGGAAAGATGAAAATTACAACCAATCAGAGCACTGCCTGTTGCGTAGTACAGCCGCAACGAAAAACGAAAACTGCTGCGTTTGAAAAGTTGATATATCAAGCTTGGGGTGGCCGGCCAACAATGCGGCAAAATGTACAGACTTTCAAACGTAGCCGTCGTGAGTCGACTGTACTTCCCTCCCGTCCCGAATTTTTCATCCAACACCATGACGACGGGTGGGTAAACAAAACAATTGAGGACACCGACGTCGGTTTCATCGGTTTTGAGTTGTGCGCGAAAGTTTTGACTGTGGTTGTGACGTGCAGAAATTGGATGATGAAGGTTCTTCAAGGAACAGCTTATCAATACCATCATGGAGTGTTTAAAAATGCTGGGAAGCAATGTTGTGCAATGAGTGTGGTAGCTTTATTTCATACTCTTCAAAAATTTCCAACCAAGTGAACAAGCCAAGATGTTGACGAGTGTTTGAAAGTAAGGTTTATCAACTTTCTCATGCCTCATGCCTGCCCCTTACGTTGAAAGGAGTTAGTTCTCCTGTCATTCAATGTGAGCTGAGAATAAATATTTTTAAGTTCATAGGATTGAGGTTCGGTCGGTAGTTCCGTGCCTAGCCGACAGAGCGCGCTATCGTCGACCGCCAGAGACCGCTCTCGATCACATGATGACTGTTGTAGCAACCGCGGGGCGCCGCGTTGCATTGTTGGCGTACAGATTGAGAATGCAGTTGAGACCCTGAGCGAGACTAGGGCTAGCCAGAGTAGCCAGTGGTGAGAATGCCAGCTGCTCGCTGGAAAGAGCCTAGAACACTACAACTGCCAATCTTCCCACGAAATTCTAAACTCTCTTCCGACAAACTTTTTCGCTTAACAATTGTTTAACTTACCCAAAAAATACAGTTCCTTTTTTTTTGATAGCATTCCAATATTTATCCGATATTTTCTCAACGAATCATTCATTCATATTTCTTCTTCACACTTCTCACCCCTTCTACTCTCCTCTCCTTCCAGATCCTGTTTGTCACATACGCATTCGAAAGACACTTCAAACCATCAGAAAAAAACTACAAAATTTACAAAATCTACAAAATCTCGGCAATATCGTCTGACTCTACTTCGGGCCTCCTAGGATTTCACTTTGTGGAATCGTATTTTTTTTTAACTTGGGAAGTTTTTGAATTTTTGAACTAGAATTTTTTTTTGTGATTTTTTTTTGTGAATCAGTTTGAAGTTTTTAAATCCATTTTAATTTGATTTTAATTTTATGAGATGCCAGGACGGCTCTGGGCTCTGGGCCGCGCCGGGCTGTGCTACGCCCGGGGTGGGTACTGTTTTGCCGTTTCTGCGAATATCCTTAACCCAAATAAACACAACGCCGGGCCGGGTGGGCCGGGTGGGCCGGTCCCCGCGGGTAGGGGTCCACGTCCACGGTCGGACGGGGCCGCGTCATAAATTGTTGATAGCAAAACAGAGTCTTTGCGGGTCCAAACTGCCACTCTCCGCCGCCACCCAGTCTGCCCTGGCGTTGCCCCGAGTGCACCGCAGCGTCGAGTCAGCGGCAGTGACAATAAATTAAATTAACAAAATGATAAAAGCGACGGGAATAAAACCAAAACCGTGGCGCGCGGCGTGCGTGTCTGGCTCGCGGTCACCGCCGCCTTGATGATGCTCCGCTTTTTCGGCTTCGGCTCTGCCGGGCTCTGCCGGGCTCTGCCCTCTGCACTCGTTGGACAGATGCCACCGCAAAACGGAACGGACACGGCTGACTATTCTCGTCTTGTCTCTCAATCAGCCGCACACGCCATTCAAGGCGGCCGGCCGCGCTCGCACATGCGAATGAATGGCAGAACGCGGACTTCATAGTATTTGTTCCCTGTACGTGTGTGAAGTGTGCACACCGGCGAAGCAAGCAGTGACGCTGCCGCCGCTGTTGCTGCACGGAGGCGTGATTTAAATCCGGGTGGTGTGGAGTACGGGGGCTGGGCCCCTGCAGGACCCGGCTCCTGACCTGCTCAACGGCCGCGGGGGACCGCGCGGCCCCGAGGGGCGTGCACGGCCACGGCCACGGCCCACGCACGGAAGGGCGTGGCCCGGTACGGCGGGGGCACCGGGGCGCCGGGCCGTCGACGGCGAGGGCACCGGGCCGGGCAGCCGGGCACAGGCCTGCGAGGAAGGAGCACCAGTTCCGCCCGGAAATGGTGGCAGCAGCGGCAGAGCAGGAGCACGGCGGAGTGCGGCGGGGCGGCGGCGGGTGGGACTCTGCGAGTCGAGTCGGTATGTGGGCCCCAGCCCCAGCCCGGCCCTGGCCCCGCTGGGCCCCACTGGGCCCCGCCCACGCCGCCGCCCCCCCCCCTCCCCTCCCCTTGCCGCGCCCTGGCGCCGGGCGGCCCGGGGACTAGAGCAGCGCGGCGCCTGACCTTGGGTACCGCACAAAACAGAAAATACAGTGAACCCGTTTTAAGAGACGATTGGAATGAAGCCACACACGGTTCCGCCGCTGCTGGCGCTGCTGCTATTAACTCCTGCCCCCCCCCCCCCCCCCCCACGAGCCCCCCACCGCCCCCACCCTTACCCCCGCCTCTTGTCAAACACATGTTGTGGGTTTGACGGTGGCGGAGTTTTCCACAGAGTCCCACAGAGTCTCTCCTATCCCTGCCGGGAACATGGGAGAGGGGGACTTTCGTCATAATTATTTGCATTCGTTGGCTCAATGAAAGGGCCCAAACGGCAAACTCAGGTGATAAAAGACGCCCGGCCTCCCGTGCCGCGCGCTCTGCAGTAAACACCTCGTGACAGAGACAGACTAAGGACCCGGATTGAACAGAGGGAGGGAGAGAGAGAGAGAGAGAGAGAGAGAGAGAGAGAGAGAGAGAGAGAGAGAGAGAGAGAGAGAGAGAGAGAGAGAGAGAGAGAGAGAGAGAGAGAGAGAGAGAGAGAGAGAGAGAACGCAAGCTCTTGTTCGAAGCCGAGCAGTGTGCAGGGTGCAGACCATAAAATAAAGGGAGCCGGCACACGAATTACGGAAGGTTGGAGGGACAAGGAAAAGGGAGAGATGTGCGAGGGAAACCAGTATCCAGCGGGCTGGGCTCAGGATGTTCGGAAGCAGAGTGAATTAATTAGTCGGCACCGGGGCCGGGGTGGGGTGATTGGCTTCGTATCACAGGGGCACTTCCGCGGAGCGCTCTCTCTCTCCTCTCTCTCTCTCTCTCTCTCTCTCTCTCTCTCTCTCTCTCTCTCTCTCTCTCTCTCTCTCTCTCTCTCTCTTTCTTTCACCCTATCTTCGCCTGTGGCGCTGCACAACAACGAAAATGAGTTTATGTCACGGAAAAAGCATCGCCTTTGCTGCTAAGGGAGGAGGGCAGCGGGGGGGGGGGGGGGGGGGGGGGCCAGCGGCAGCGGCAGCGCTGAGAGCCTGCCGGCCTCCCGATAGACCAAACGCCGGCCCAGCCCGGCAGACGGGTGGTCTACCCATCAGGCGCTCGGGTCCCAAGGCGCGTCCGGGCGGGGCAGCGCCCTCTAGGAAACTCATCACCACCGCTAGTCTACACCGCAAACCTTTTATTTTATTTTTTAGAAAAAGATAAAAATGCCCACCCACCAACCCTCCAAAATAAACCCGGCAGCTCATTAACTCAGGAAGGTAACTCATTGGCTGCTGCCGATATCACGGCGACCGATCGGACGACGATGAATAAATACTGAAAGCGAGTCAAAACGAATGACACCATCCGAGACCCCGCCCCCCACTTGCCTCAGAGCGTTTCGTGCGTCGTTTGAGGCGAGCAGCGCCCTCCAGATTCTCGCGCGGCTGCCCTACAAGCCAGCCGAGCCGAGCCGAGCAGAGTCAAGCCGGGCCGAACCGAGCCGAGCCGAGCCCGCAGCTGGCTGGCAAGGAGGGAGGAGTGGCGGCTGCGGCTGCCGGTGGTGTTGACAGTCCAGGCCGAGAGCCAATCAGGGGGACTAAGCCGGGGCCGCCAATCTTCTGCTGCTGTTGCAGCAGCAGCAGGAGCAGCAGCAGCAGCAACGCCAAAAGGGTTCTTCAACCCGGCTGGGTGACAGGGCGCTACTGCTGCAGCACACGCGTTTATAAAGCAGGCGAATCAAGCGGGCGGCGGAAAAATACGGGTCCGAGCTGCGCTGTAGAGTTATGGAGTGGCCGGGCTGGGCTTTTATAGGAGCTAAGTCCATAGACTTGTACCGCCAAGGTAGTCGAGGCTAGGCGAGGCGCCCTAGTTTGTTCGCCGACCGCCCCGCCACACTGAAGCAGCAGGCTTAGGGCCTGAACGAGACACTCGTGGGCTGCGAGGAGGATCAGAAGCTAAGCGAGAGGACGTGGGCTGGCTGTGCGGCAAGCGCGAGGCACGAGGCAGCCGACTCCCCAATGGAATGGATTGGAACCAAGGAACTCCACTTTCCAGATTTATAAATGCGAAGGCAATAAGCTAGCCTGGCGGTTAACAACGCCAGTGTTGGCTTATTGAGTTATTATCGTTATTATGTATCTGTGTAGTGCCAAGGCATGCGGGCTTGGATACTTACTCTGCTCCGCTAAGGCATTAACTTCTCTTTCACTTGCCCGTCCCCCGTTCTGATGCCGATTTCGGCCGCGTTTCGCGCTCAACTCCGTCCGTCGGCCGCGCTCATTTGATGGAAATGGCGATTCTCTGTGCCTGTGCTCCGCCTTCGGGAATGCGCCTGCGAGGCGTCTGCCGACTTGTCGTCGGCCACGCCGTCCGCCAATCACTTGTTTCTTTCACGTCCGTGTCATGTGACAGAGTGGTGACGTCCGCCGGGTGTCAGCGCACCCGGCCAGGCCAGCCGGCGGTCAGCGCGGCCAGCGCGGCTAGCGCACATCGACCGGCGAAGCCGAACTTGGCCGCGGGCTGCGCTGCGGCTGCCACGGGGATACCATGCACCCCCCCCCCCCCCAAAAAAAAGGAAAAAAAGATCAGTTGTCCCAACTAATTTGTTTGTTAATTTCAAGACAAGCAATAAATTACCCGGGCATTTCGTTGGGCCAGGAAAAAAATATATCGTTGTGTTAGCAAACGGCATAGAAGGGGGGTATTGTTCCCGCAATAAACGTTTTGCTGATTCAGCGAAATTTTAGATATTGTAACTAAATTTATTGCTTGAACCGAAATCAACAAAAAAATTAGTTGGGACAAAAGTTTTTGTGTTTTTTTTTTTTTGCGTGTGGGAGGCTGCTGTGGGCGGTCGTGCCGGCCCCCGGCTGCCCCCAGCTGCCCCCGGCAGTCCCCGGTCCGTTATCTCTTCTTCTAGGTCCGGTGTCTCGCCGATGCGTCTCCCCTCGCCCGGCCCGGGGTGCACCGGACCGCACCGGACCTTACCGGAGGTCGGCTCCGTCACAACCCCAACCCCCGCATGGAGGCGGTCGCATCGTTATTTCGGAGGATGGAATTTTCCGCACCTCATCCGTCCGCGACAAAGCTGAGCCCGGCCAGCGGCCTGTGGCCGCCTGTGGCCGCCTGTGGCTGCCTGTGGCTGCCTGTGGCTGCCTGTGGCTGCCTGTGGCTGCCTGTGGCTGTGGCCTGTGACGCGTGTTGAATCAGCGCCAGCTAGAGCGCGCGCGCTGAGTGACTTGTCACAAAGATGCACCGGGACCGGGTCGGCCCGGGTCGGCCCGGCTCGGCTCGGCGGCGCTCGCGTCTCGCGTATAGAACGGCTGCCTCGGCAGCTCAGCGGTTGGGGAAGGTAACGGACGAGCAGCCAGGACGACACAACACGACACTACGTGGATGGGGGGCCCGGTGGCCCGGTGGGGGCAGAGTCGGCAGAGCCGGCAGAGCATGTCCCCGACAACACAGCCTCGTCCGCCGCCCCGCGCTGCGCCAGGCTGCGCCTCGTCACCAGCCTAGGCTCCAGCACCGCCACGGCCAAGGCCCTCGCTCCTCTCCTCTGCCCCGTCATCTGCCCTCTCGGTCCCCGCCCGCACCATTTAATCCCGAAGAAAAAAAAAAAAAAATGAAAGCTGCAATGCGGACGAGTGGGCGTGGTCCATGAAGCACGTCCGAAATTCCGTCCCGCCCCAAACCGCCACCGCCGAGCGCCTGCGAGGGCCAGGGTAGGCCGGCCCGCACGACACGCGTGTGCGCGCAGGTCGCTGGTTGCCTAGCCGGCAGGCGCTCTGTGCTCAGACTGCGCGGCCATGTTTGGGCTGCCTGCCTTCGCGACATTATTGGGGACGTCCTCGATGGCTGACCCCACACCGACACGGCGCGTCAGAGCCGAGAAACGGGCGGGCAGCGAATACCCGGACGCATCCGAGTCAGTCAAAAATTGTCTTCTGTCTCTGTCGTTCCGTCGAGTCAGGAAGGGACAGGAGACGTATTCGGACGCGTCCGGGTATCTGGTGCCCGCCCGTTTCTCGGCTCTGCGGCGCGTCCGGTCCTGTCCGGTCCGCGAAGTCGTCGGCGGTTGGCAATGCGCGGCTCTTCATGTTCGCACCTCTCTTTGTGTTGCAGGTGAGGACGGCGCCGACGCCGACGTCACCGTGGTGGCCGAGGCCAGGCCGGCCGCGAGGCGGTGCGGTGCGGTGCGGTCGAAGTGAAAAGGTTTGGCACGTGAGTCTGGGCAGGGTAGGGCGGGGCGGGGCGGGGCGGGGCGGGGCTGGGCGCCCCCAGTCTGGGCGTGGCGCGGCTGTCCGTCGATCGGAAGCGCACGGCTGCCGACTTGCCCGCCCCGGTCTTAGTCCGTTTCCGCTTGAATGAACGCAGCCACGCGGGGCCACGTGCGGCCACGTGGGGCGGCGCGTGCTGGCTGTGCTGGCCGGCAGTGCACGTGGCCGAGCCGCTGGCCGCCGCTGGCAGCAGGCCGAGGCTCGGCGGGCTGGGCGCGCCCATCGGCCCCCAAAGGCCCTCGCGCCGCGGCGGGGCGCGGTGCTAGGCTACCGCCCCTCCCCTCCCACGCCCCACCCTGTCCCTATTACCGGGGCATATTTTAGTGTCGGGGTCAGGGTGTAGGGTGGTAAGTGGACACGAGGGGGACTTCACTTCACAAAATCGGTGTACAGTGGCAAAAAAAAAAAAATTACCGGGGGCCGCGCACCAACACACACACACACACACACACACACACACACACACACCCGATTTCGGATTTCTAGTGTAATACGCGGCCGTTTCGCGCGTATATCACATTGCGGAGTCGATCAGATCGAAATAAAACAGGACAAGGCTAACTTGCGTCTAGCGCACCGCGCGCGCGCACACACCACATCCCGCGCTGGGCTGGGCTGGGCTAGGCTGGGCCCACACCACACACCACACGGTGCCGAGCAGTGCCGAGCCCGGCCCGTACGCCGCCGGAGCCGTGCCGCTCGGCTCGGTACACTGCCAAGGCACCGCCCCCCGCCGCCCGCTATATCGGCGTAGACACACAGTCCGAAGGGTCTTTATCCCTATTCTTCCCGCCGGTTCTGTTTATGGATCGGCGGCCTCTTGGCGGCCTCATGGCGGCCCGCGGCGGAGGTTAAATGCGTCTCGGCGCCGCTTGGGGACAGTCACGCTGCGCAGTTGTTGTTGTTGTTATTGTTGCTGCTGGTGTCGGTGTTGTGCTCCGGTTTTATGCCAATTCGGCAGAACAGCACTGCCACACTGCCACACTGCCACCACCGCAGCCCGGCGCCCATCAGGCAACGGCACGGCGGCATCAGCGAACGGTGCTAGGCGGTGTTTGGCGGATGCGCTCACGTTCGCATCCGTTCGCATCTGCACGAGATCACGAACACAGAGTTTTGTTTTCCTCTTCTTCTTCTTCTTCTTCTTCTTTCTTCTCTTCTTCTTATTCAGTGTGTTTTCGGGTATGATTACAGAGTGTGAGGTCACCACGTAAACTCACGCAAAAAAAAAAAAAAAAAAAACTTTTCATAAGTGGCCCGTTGGCCGTTGCTGGGAATAAATTCCGCGGAGTCGTGGCAGATGGCTCGTTGTTGCTCAGTTTCCTGATTGGGCCACACATCTTTTTTAATCGAACACGATCTGGGATTACCTCCAGGCCTGGTTCGGCGGTTCGTTCCGCGCGGGCATTTTATTTTGAGCAGCCCCGAGTGGTGGCCACGGGCCACGGGCCGTGCCGTGGCTGCTGGTGCACCACCAGAGAGGTTCCTCACTCGAACTCTGTGTGTGAAATGACTACAAATCAGTTGATTAGTTTCGTGTGACTGCAGTGACTTGCAATGAATTATTCGTGAGTCGTGACTTTTTTTTTTTACTATGGTGATGAATTCTGACTTATTTTTTTTTGTCTGCTGTGACTTTTGTGACTTACCGGTCAATTTTAGTAACATCTTGACAAAACATTTCAATTTTAAGTGGAAGTTTTACAAATTTTAGTGTCATTTCAATGGATTGCTTTTGTCACTTATTCGAGATCACTCACTAACTGGCGTGACTTTTGCGACTTTTCCTTGAATTTTCATGACTTTTGTGACTTCTCGTGACTTATATGACTTTTTGAGTTCGTTGAATTTTTTGACTTAGTTTTAAGTTTTATTTTGGATTTTTGGGGATTTGTACAATGACTGCTCGAAGTGAGTGGCACCGCCATGGAGCCCGCTGGGACAGCCAGCTCGGCACAGCGGCGCCGCCGTCATAAATACCAGGCGGCGATTTGAGCTTTAAGCGGGGGGCGGACCCCAGCGGACCCCAGCCTCACGGCCGGCGGGACCAGTCGCACGCTTTTAATTAGCCAGGTAAAGGCCCCCGCCATCCACCTATCACCGATATAATGTCGGTATTAATGTCCGCTGTGTTCGCACGGGAGGGATCCTCCACGCGGCTAGACTCATCGGGGTCATCCTCGTGAGGCAGCTGATAGGACTGGCGCAGGGGCAAGTGGGCGCCTAGTGGGTAGGCAGGCCCGGCCTCTTGCACGCACGCGTGTCGTGCGGGCTGGCCTACCTCGACGTTCGCAGGCGGCCGTGCTCCGCCTCTCCTCCACTGCATCCTGCTGCTGAAAAGGTGAGCGTGCGCTAGACGGACAGCGCGGCCGCGGCCCGGCCCACGCAGCCAGCCAGCCAGCCGCCGGCCAGCCCGAGCTGGCGGGCAGGCAGCCTCCGGACGGGACGGGACGGGAGGGCAGCGGGCAGGTGTGGCACGGCACAAGTGCGTCGCTGGGCGTCGCGTGGTGCAGCAAGACATCCTTTCACTCTCGGCCCGCAGCCTGGCCCCGCCCGGCCCCGCCCGGCCATCCCGCACGCAACATGTGGGCGTGTGCGTGCGCGCGCAGCGGCCGACCCTGCACGGCCCGCGTACCTGCCTGCCTACCTGTGCGTGAGCAGCGTACCGTCAACCGGATATTCTGCTTAAAAAGAACTTCCCCCGCTCCACCGGCCCCACCGGCCCCACCGCTCCGCCGCCCCACTGCCCATGTCCCAAGGTGTCGGGGCCCACCTTGCGGTCCCCGCCGCTAACAACCCCAAGGACACCCCCGCCTCCGAAGACCGCCCTTTTCCGTCCTTTCGGTGCCTTCTGTCACGTTGCTGCGGGATGGCTGGCCGTGGTGGCCGAGGCACGCGGCCGGCACGCGGCCGGCACGCGGCCTGCAGGGGTTGTAGCAGGGTAGGGCAGGAGGGAGGGGGGCACTCCACTTCAATTCACTGTGAACCGGCCCTGCATCTGCATACCGTTGTCACCAAACTTCACTCTCTGCTGTACAACAAATGAAATGATTCAAAATTTGTTTGGACGTGCGACTGTTAGTTGTTGACCCTTGCCGAAAGACGCTCTCGATAATTTTCCATTATCCTCGGGACTGTCACCGCCGGGCGCCGCTTTGTTTCTGGCGGTGTTCTCTCGAGGCAGCCAGCACTGCCACCGAGGGAAGCCCACCCGCTGCTGGCCGCTGCTGCCCGCTGCCGGCCGGCCGGCGATCGGGGAGACGAGACACTGACGGGGGAGGGAGAGGGGGGAGGCACTACTTGCCCCGAAAGACTGGGTTTCACTTCACTTGGTCAAATAATAACGACGGCCTTGACAGAACTGAAACGAGTTTGAACGACTCGTAAATTTGAGGCATTAACTCCGACATGCCAGGTGTTTGCATGCGCCTCATGTGGGCGCGATGCGGTGCCCCTTTCACTTTTTATTTTGTCACTTTCGCAAAGTTGGTGAGAGATCTCAAGAGATTGGATCAATGGACTGTAAAAGTTTTCGTCACACTGATTTCCTTTTGCCAATCTAGGCCCGTTTTTGCAGTGCACACTGTCGCGACCTGGGTGAGCTAGTAGGGTAGAGCTTGTGGTGCTTCTACACGGCTGGGGCGCGGCCCCCCGCAGGACCTGCAGGACCCGCAGGACCCGCAGGGGCGCAACAGGTCGCGTCATTGCACGGGCTCAGCGAATAACAACCGGTAGGGGCCGGCGGCCGAACGTGGCAGGCCGTGGCAGGCCGTGGCAGGTGCGGTGGCACTCGGCCTGGCGCCCCCGTTTGGCAGAGGTACAAGGCCCCTCAGTAGGGGAGTGCACGAAGTGGAGTCGGTGGAGTGCAAGTCTCCGATTTTATTCTGGTGATTTTGTTTTGTACAACACAGCAAAAAAAAAAAATTACGCGCCAGCCACAGCCAGCCACAGCTACGGGCCGGCCCACCTAACATTATTATTTTTATTTTATTAGTTTGCCGCACTCGGCTTTCGGCTTTCGTGTCAGGAGTAAAAGCTAGCTGACACCTCAAATTTATTTAGCTATCTTTATTGTTTGTGTTTTTTTTTTAAATGAGGTATCATCTGCTAAAAAAGATTCTTTCTCACAACAAATACCCGTGTCAAGCAATAAATTTGGATGTGGGAACTAAAACTTCGTGTTGGAACGATGTGTTATAGTTGTGTCAGCGAAACTTTAGTTCTCGCAACACAATTTGTTGCTTGTCTCGAAATCAACGAACGAATTCGTTGTGACAACGGAACGTTTCTCTGCGTGGAGGAATAAAGAACGCACATTTCCTAAAAATACATTGTAGGGGACAAAGTTCGACATTTTTCGACGTTTCGTGAAATCCGCAAACCTATAGTTGACTTTTTCGACCTCCTCCTTGTCGCGACCCCCCATGGTGACCATGGGCAGCGTTGACGCGGCAGAGTGTTTTCAGCGCCGCGCGCGGCCCGCTGCTGTATAGCCCAGCCCCCTGCGCGACCTGCAAGACACATATGCGGGCCGTCGTGTAGTGAACTGGGTCAAAAAGCAAAGAACCGCGATCGTTCCATTTCCAGCCGCACTTTTCCGCGTGTCGTGTGCCATATCCCGTGTCGCCTAATTAAGTCTGCGCGAGCTGCCCACTGGCTCAGGCCTCATCTCACCGTGCTCTTGTGTCTGGAGTTTCTCGTCCACCCCTCTCTGCCGCACGCCGCAGGCCGGAGGGGAGGGGGTAGGGGAACGGGTCCCCCTTCAGCGCTGCTTCCTCGCCCACACAACGCTTTGTCTGACACGGCTCGGCTCGGCTGCGCCCCGCCGAATTTAAATACGAGGAAGCGGATCCGTATGGGCGGGTCATGCCCCGCCAGACTGCTGGTCCCCCATCCTCCTCCCTGCGAATCAATTAACAAAGTATCTCGGCCACATTCTGTGTCTCGTCCTCTGTGGCTCTCGGACCGCTGGGGGGCGGGGCGCTGCTGGAGGTGAAGCTTGCCGCAGGCCTGGTGCTCCAGCCCTGCCTGCAGGGGGCGCGGAGAGGGCAGCGGAGGGGCGGAGCCGGGCGGAGCCATTGGATTAGAAGGGGTTCGCGGTCCGCTCGACTGTGAAATAAGCGACAGCCACACCGGTGGTCCCCGGCTGCGGCGGTGGTGGCGGTGGCGGCGGCGGCGGCGGCGGCACGAACTACCCGGTTTTGCCGCCGTGGCAGAGGTCTGACGGCGTTGCTGCTTCGGCGGCGGCTGCCGGACATGACCCCGGTCTACAGGCCGACGCAACGAGCCGCCTGCGCCGGTTAGGATGCAAGTTAAACCGGTCCATATGGTCATCTCCCGGGGCGGGGGCGGTGTGGGGGCGGGGCTCCGCCTGTTGCAAAGGCTCTCAGCGCCCCCCGGCGGCCCCAGCCCGTCCCGAGCCCGGCCCAGCCTCCACCCCCTGCGGGCGGGAGCCATCCCGCGGCGTCCCGGAGCCGAGCGCGCTTCGCCAGCTTCGCCAGCTTCGCCTGAGGGACGCTATCGACCGTCCTACCGACGTCATAGGGCTCCGGCTCTGACGTCACCGCCGGGCTTGAATGGACGGCATGAATGGGGTGGGGTGGGGCAGGGCGGGGCGGGGGGCCGAGTACGCGCGCAGGGCGTCGCACGCGGTGCCAGCGTACGGCAGCTCTCGGCTATTTCGGGGCGCGGACGTCGTCGTCATGGAGATCAAAAAGGGCCTTCCTCGCCCTCATGCCCTTCTTGGAGTGGGACGCGCCATTGATGGTAGGCAGAGGCAGCCCGGGGCCTGCAGCACCTCGCCTGCCTCTGCGGCCGGGTGACGCCACGCCCCCGGACGGCATAATCGGGTCAGGTCGGGCCGGGCCGGGCCGGGCCGCCGGTGCGGTCATCATGCCATGACGCATGACGCATCGCATCCCTGCCGTCTGCCTGCCGTGGGAAGTGCGACAGCGGACAGCCGTTTGGAAGAATCGCTGGGAATAAAAGTCGAGCGATTGATCCGGTCCCTGCCGTGCTCGTGTGGACTGTGTGCCGCTGCCGCTGCCGCTGCCGCTGCCGCTGCCGCTGCCGCTGCCGCTGCCGCTGCCGCTGCCGCTGCCGCTGCCGCTGCCGCTGCCGCTGCCGCTGCCGCTGCCGCTGCCGCTGCCGCTGCCGCTGCCGCTGCCGCTGCCGCTGCCGCTGCCGCTGCCGCTGTGTCCACAGACAGGGCTCGCAGCATTGGGTTGCGCAAGACTCTGGCCGGCACAACGACCGCCCTGGCGCCGTGGTCAGTACGGTACGAGCAGCAGCAGCAGCAGCAGCAGCAGCACTCGCCGAGCCATAAAGACCGAGTTTTACGTGCATCGCTGATGACGCCTTGTTGGGTTCGCTCGGATGCCTGCTGCGACCCCTACCACCACCACCACCACCACAACCGCGGGTCCGCGCCGCCGTGCCATCGATTGGGCCGGGATAGATAACAGCGTTTAGTTATCTACCTTTCCCGGCCGCGGTGCATGGCAGGGGGCGTCGCAGGCGAGGACGCAACTTGTGCAACTAAAGGACGGTTACGTGAGCTGGTGCACTCCGCGCCAAAACACCCCCTCCCCTCCCCTCCCGTCCCGTCCAGAGTCCCATCCCGCACGATGCACGGGCCGATGCGATTTTCGGCGGTGAACTTGTCGCGTGTCCGGGCCGGGCACAGGCCGCTGGGCTGGGCTGGGCTGTACCTGCTGCTGTCCTCGTTATATAGGCCTAGTTAGCTATTGCTTCCGTTGTGGAGATTTTGACGATTGTGTCCCAGAAAGACCGGGGCAGTAGAGGGGATGGAGGGGAATACGGCATGGGCCACATCAGCCACAGAGAACCCCTGTAGGTTGACAATCCGCACAACTTTGCCCCCCCCCCCCCCCCACGTCAGCCAACCTTAAAACCGCGCCCGGAATTTGCATAATCAAGAGAAAAATACCTCAAAATTCGTTTAAATTATTTTTCTTAAATGTCAGTAGCTGTAAAATTGAATCGAAATTCTCGCATCCGCAGTTTACGGCAATTTATCTGAAAGTCACTGAAAATTCTAAATTTGTGCTCCGTGATTCTCGAACCCCTCCCCGTGGGCAGGACTGGTGGCATAGCCGCCGGCCGCCGGCGAACGCCGTAGTAGTGTTACACGGTGTCTCGGCGACGGCTGGCTGCGGCAGACAGCCTTGCAAGGACGACGGCCGCCGGCGGAGTAGGGCGGGGCGGGGAGGAGGGGGAGGGGAGGGGAGCGACGGGGGTAGCGTACCTAGCGTACCGTGCAGCGTGGCGTGCACCCAGGCCAGTGCACAGGCCGAGGCACAGGCCCGCTAGCGGCCGCTAGCCAGCCACCAGCAAGAGCGCCGCCCCCGGCCCCCGGCCCCGCGGCCCGCAGCTGCAGCGCGTTCGGAGTTGTGCAAGTGGCCGAAAAGGAGACAGTGCGTGCTGCTGCTGCTGCTGAGGCTGTGGAAGCTGGAGGCGGCCCCCATCGGCCCCCGCTGCTGTCGGTCGAACAGCGATGACCGCGGCAACAACGCGAGAGCGCCTGCGAGCGCCAGGGTAGGCCAGCCCGCACGACACGCGTGCACACAAAGGTCATGGTTGCCTACCCAGCAGGCGCCCAGGCTGCGGCCGATCCACGGCTTGCCCTTGCAGCACTACAACAGCGGGTCGGGTACCTCCCTGCCCGGAACGCTACTCCGCACTCCGTGGCCTCTAGGGAGACCGCAGACGGCTGCAGACGGCGGTCAATAGTCTGTCTGCGCCGCGGCGGCGGCCATCGAGGAGCGCAGCGTTATGTGGTTTGTGGACGGCGGCCGCCGCGGAGGGCGTCGCCAGCCGCCGCTGGCCGTTATTGCATGACGGGGGCACGTCTATGGGGGGGGGGGGGGAGAACGTTCATTTCTGCGTGAGGTCGTTAAAACCGGTGCAGCGACGACGGTGCGCTGCACGCATTCCTGGGGGAGGGAGGGGGGGGGGGGGGCGGTGGCCGCACTATTACAGAGTTGCGTGCGGACGCTGCCTCGGCGCCCACAACAGCCTTGCAAGGACGCACGGCACCGCGCCGAGCCCCGCGCGCTCAGCACCGCGCTCAGCACCGCGCTCAGCCCGCACCCCGCCCCGCGGCGCCACAGGGCCCGCTGCCGCCACCGCCGCCGCCGCTGCAAGGCAGCCGGAGCAGCACGGCAGCGCAGGAGGCATTTGCTTTGAAATCGCGCAGAAAGCTGCTGCTGCTGCTCTGCCGGCTCTGCCCACAAACGAGCCGGATTCTTATCGCCCCGGGCCGGGCAGGTGATAATTTGCTGGATTTCACTCGGCGGCCGCGTAGAGGGCGTGACGCTATCGCTCCTAGCACGGGGGCGGCGGCCTCTGCAGAACACCCCGGCGCCCCCACGTCCTCCTGTTGTGGCGTTAGGTGTTTTCCGGACGGCCCGTACCATCGGCACTCGGCAGGGTGTTGCGCAGCACGTGAGGCGGTCACACGGCCGCCAGGACGTTCATCACCAGGCCTTCCTATTTCATTTCATTTGTTTGTTATGGTTTTCGCCCACTTTTTTCAGTTTTGGTTTTGGTTTTTGCGCTTTGGCTGCGGCCGGCAGGCTGTCATGCAGCGGCCAGCGGCTTCCGGCGAGGACTCATATAGCTCTCTTGGTTCGAGAACGGGATTCCCAAATGAACTGTGCCGCGTCGCGTTGTGTTGTGTGCCTATCGGCATTGAACGCTCCCGCTGTCCGTCATTACATGCCGTGACACAATGCCGTCGTCGGGTCGGAATGCGAATGTGAATGTGAATAGCGCTGGCAGGGTGCCGATAAACGAGACGAGATTCGTATTGCGGTCCGCTATGCGCCACGCAGCGGGAGCACGGGCGCAGCAGGTGCTGTCGTCTCCGCCCGGCTACGCCCCCGCCGCTCCGCGCGTATCGAGAGCAAAAGGATCCCCCCTCCCCCCTCCCCCCGCCGCGCGGGCGCTGCTCCAGAGCGTTCCAGAAAGCTCCCCGCGGGAGGAGAAGAGGGGGTGGGGGGGACTCGCCGCACTCCACCCCACTCCCCGGGCCAGGAGCTAGGCTCGGCTCGGCTCGGCTCGGCTCGGCTCGGCACGGTTCGGCTTCTCGCTTGTTCTGGCCGCGTCGCGACGCTCCTCGCCCCCTCCATGACCGGCTGGGCCGCCGGCGCGGCAAAGCGACGCAAAGCCCGAGAGAAGCCGAAGCCCTCCCCCCCCCTCTCCCCCTCCTCCTGTTTTACCTACGATTGCCCCCGCTGCGTCGCCGTGACTGAGTTTCCGATCCGGACGCAGCCGGAGGTGGGCGTTGGGAGAGTTCTGTTCGGGTCGGCCGTAATAGCAGTGCCAGCGACATGGAAAGTTTTCCTCCCGGAGGCCGGAGGCGGTGGAGTTGGTGCGGACAGGGGACAGGCGGTGTGGAATGCCACCGCCCCCCTCCTGACGGGAGGCGGATAGGACGCGACCCTACAGGGCACCGACGGGGGTTCGGATCCCAGTCACGTCTTCGCTCGTCTCGACGATGTTGGCTTACCTGGAGGGACTCTCACAGTCTGTGCGGCAGTAGCGTGTGTGTGTGCGTGCGCGCGTCCACACCACGGCACGCAATCGGCCTATGGGCTGCACAGAGACGGCAGGGCTGGGCCAGAGGCTGGGCTGGGCTGGGGCCCGCTATGACCTTGGCGGATGACTTTTCGGAGGACTTTAGGGGGGGAGGGCGGGGGCAGAGGAGCGGAACCACGGTCCGGGTGCCCGAGTGCTGAGCCCTGGAGACTTGTTTGGCTTTACGCCTATGCCGGGGATGGGCTGGGCAGCATCCTATCGATCTGTGGCTCTGGGGGCTGCGCTGAGGAGGGGGGGGGAGGCGGAGGCGTAACCGCGGCCCCCCTCGTGTGGTCCAGCGTGTTGCGCCATAAGGGAGCGGCCCTGCGCCGAACGCACCGGGGGCTGCGTGCCATACCATGGCCACAACTGCCTACTGTGTGTTGTTATTATTATTATTATTATTATTATTATTATTATTATTATTATTATTATTATTATTATTATTATTATTATTATTATTATTATTATTATTATTATTATCCATCCGGAAAGTCCGGAAAGTACACAGCGCAGCGGACGGACATAGTTCGCTCGGCTCGGGGCCGGATGTGGGGCTTCACGTCAGGACACTCAGTGCACACGGCCATCACGGGGACTTATCAGTCCGCCATTATCTTTACGTTGGTGTGGCGCGCCGCCGTCGCCGAGTGCCCGGCAGCTGGTCGATCTGCCCCGCGGGGTTCATCTGGGAGTGTGGGTGCGGAGGTTGGGGTAGGTTTGGTGGGGGTGGCGCGGGTACGCTCGGGCGTGGGCGTCTCGCTCAGAAGCGTGGGCGGCGCTGCGTCGTCGGGAGGGGTTGTGGAGAGCGGGAGGGGGGCGCTGCGCACGGCGCACGCTCTGCGAGTGCCTCGGAGGAGTGGGCGGACGGCGGCACCGGCAATAGGGTATTTCAGAGAAGGTCCAAACCGGAAATGGAGAAGAAGCCAAGAAGAACATCAGCGGAAACAAAACGCGGGTATCATGAGGGTTACCGTAGCAGAGAGTACCTTCGCCATGGCGTCAGCCACGAGCCAACGTCAAAGATCTGGAAACCTAACTCTCGCTGACGATATGTCCCGACCATTAGGTAGAGTCAGACAGCGCAGACTTCAACCGCGCGGCCCGAAAACGTCCATCCGTAGGCCGCGCGGATTCGTGCCGGCGCTGTCCGACCCTACCAAATGATCGTGACATCGTCAGCGAGAGCTAAGCTTTGACGTTGGCTCGCTGGCTGGCTCGTGGCTGACGCCGTGGTGGAAATACTCTCTGCTACGGTAACCCTCATGATACCAGCGTTTTGTTTCCGCTGATGTTCTTCTTGACTTCTTCTCCATTTCCGGTTTGGACCTTCTCCGAAATACCCTATTCGCACACAGACCACCCTCGTCCCGCTTCCGACCCCTTGTGCTGCCGGCGCAGCGCGCTCCGTGCTGTCAGGGTCCACCGCCTAGCCAGCCTTCGACGGCGTCCACAAGCGCGGACTGTTTTTCAAACAACGGCAGGCCACGGCGGGCCATCCGGCTGCGCTGGGCTGGGCGCGGCGTGTCGCGTGTGGTGTCGTAGTGTCGTACGTAGGCGGCGCGGCCTGGCGCCAGCACTGGCCAGCACGCGCCAGCGGCCGCCCCGCCCGGCCCTGCCGCCCCTCCTGCAGCCAGCTCAGCAGCAGCAGCAGCAGCAGCAGCAGCAGCATACGCTGACTGCCCAGCCTAGTTGCGTGCTTAGGGGCGTCACGCTCAGCCGCGCACTATCTCCGCCCCGTGTCAGGTTTCACAAATTCCACCGCCGCCGCACGGCCGCCAGTCAGTCGGTTCGCCGAGTAGCTAGGTTCGTTAGGGTCCGCTGAGGTGAGGTGAGGTCAGTCATTAAAGGCAGCTCACCACTTTATCAGTCCTCCAGCTTAAGCTTAAGCCGGAACTGCAGAGTTGTGTTTGCCGCGGTTCCCGGGGCTGCCGGCCTGGCCCTGAGATAAGGCACAAGACGCTGTGAGGCGCGGCGCTCCCCGGCCAGCCTCGGCAGCCCCGGCCTGCCGCGCTGCACTCCTTCTGTGGATATTATCGCCTCCGGGCTTGGACAGGACAGGACGGCCGGGGGCAGGCGGGGGCAGGGGGGCCGCCCCACGTGTCGTGCGGGGGCGTGGCGGGGCGGGTGGCTTTTGCGCGCCTCTGCCTGGCCGCCCCCGCCCTTGGCCCACATACGTGCCGGGGGCTCGCAGCTCTCCGCCCCCGCCACGCCCCGCCACCCCACGGCACGCCCCCGTCAGCAGCTGGCCCCAGGCTGGATTTCCGTGCACAGAGCTGGTACCCCAAGCCGTGACAGACCCGAGCGCTGCCGTTGGTCAGCCGCAGCGGCCACCACCCGTAATATACTGGGTCAGGTCGCCTCTCTTTTTTTTTTACAACGTGGTGCGCGAAAGCCGGCTGGGTGGGCGGGGCGGGCGCTGACGGAAAGCGGCGAGCGAGAAGGCGGGGGGTCAGGGCGCGGGTGCAATGTGGGTCGCGCGGACATGCAACCCCTGCTGCTGCCTGCTGGGCGCCGCTGGGCCGGACGAAGCACCTGTAACCCTATCAATACCGGCGGAGCCGCAGGCCGCAGCCAGCCGCAGCCGCACCGCCCCGCAGGCGATGGCCTCAGCAGCTGGTGCGGCCCCGGCGCCTACAGGAACGCCAACCCTGCCTGCGCTGCTCGGCGCGGGGAGTTATAATCTTGTCTCATCTCGATCGTGTTTTGATGCTCGCAGTGCATGTACTTGGCAGCTCAATTTGTTCTGAACATTCAATTTCCACAATAACCCCTTACGATGTTGTATTCATTGTGGCGAAGTAGGTAAACGGTTGGCGAAGAAACGAGAATAGGGCATTCCAGCGAGGGACACGGCACGGAAGTTCGTCTACGTCCGTTGCGGGATTCGCTGGAATACCCTAACACGCGGTGCTCATCTGGAAGCATCTGGAGGATTCCAGAGGGGTGCGTGGGGGGGGGGCAGGGGAGGCAGTTACAGCGAAGGAGGGTGCGTCGCGAAGCATGGCGAACGCGAAGCGCGGCTGCGGCCAGGAACAGGACGGTGTGGGACGGGGCGGGCACAGCACCGGTACCCCGCAGCGCCACAGCGCCCCTTGGCCACCCCCGCCCCCACCGCGCCCCGCCGGCCCCGCCGCGGGCCGTTCCCATAGCAACTGGTGACGGGTTGACGCGCTTTGCTGCTTCTCCTTAGGCCCGGATTGGGAGGGGGAGGGGGGGGGGGCTGCGAGGCGGGGGCCGAGTCGGAGGGGCGCAGCGGTGGTGGAGGGGCCGCCGCACCGCACCGCGCACCGCGCCGCACCGCGCCGCCCCGCTCCGCCGAACTGTCAGTTGTCAGTTGGCGGCCAGCCGTCGCGGGGAGAGGTTCGTAGCTCGTGCTGCCAAGCCCCAGCTGCGGACGCGACGCGGACTGCGGGCAGCTCAGCTGTGCGAGCCGAGCCGAAGCGAAGCGAGCCGAGTCCGAGCCCAACCAGACGACAAGAGAGCGAAGCGGGGCTAGCATCGCACTCGTACCGCAGCGCCGCACCGCACCGCTCCGCACCGCTCCGCACCGCGCGCCCAGCTGCGTGTGCCGTACCGCACAGCGAGCAGTGGACCTGACCAGTGTGACAACCCAGTGCCCGTCCTGGCACGATATCGGATTACCTGTGACAACCCGGCCGTGCCGTGACCGGGTCGTGACCGCACCAGTGATCTGTGAATAGCTCGATTTGATGTAAGTGGTGACCGTGCTAGCGCCATATGGTGCCGTGTCTGGATGTGTTTTCATGTGCTCCGGCCGCCCCCGGCCGCCAGCGACCCCCGCCGCCGGTCCAGTGATGTTCATGAAGTGTGGAAAAAAAAATAATTAAAAAGTCAACACCAGTGCGACGTTCTCTGCGAGTCCAGGTTTCCCGTTTGTTGTGGTGGCGTCCTGGGCTGGGAGCCAGCGGCAGCGGCAGGTGTCCTCGCTAGGCCAGTGTGTCAAATAGCCGTGGTGATTGTGCAAGCTGAGTGCATTAGTGGTGTTGTGCAGTGGAAGTGCGTGCGTGAGCGTGCGTGCGTGTGTGTACGTGCTCGAGAGCGGGCTGGGCTGGCGGCCAGGGCCCACCCCCCAGGCATTCGACTCCAGGAAACGAGCAGGGCAGGGGGAGAGAGACAAAGAGAAAGAGAGAGAGAGAGGCGGGAGGGAGACGAGGAGAGAAAAGAGACGGGACGCCTGAACGCGTTCGTAACTTTGGGATACGGTTTGATATTCCTCCCCCCACGGAGCGGGTAAGTTTTTGCTCACATGTTCTGTCTACCCTGGCCTGTTATCGCCGAGCTTTCCCGCCATCTGATAAGGATCGGACTTCCCCCCCCCCCCCTCTTTTCTCGGAAACAATGGAATCCTAGCTTCGAATCATAGTTCGTTTGCACGTAATGCCGCGCTGAAAGTGAAAAGTTTGGAGGTGGGTGTGTCGTTTCCCCGCAGAGCGCGGCCCGCATTCGTGTTGATAATATCGAGTGACAGGACTGACGTGGGACTTCCCTTCTCCTGCCGCCTCTTCCGTCGCTTAGGGCGTTCCGTTTCTGCGGGTTGTATGTGATTGACATGGGGACGCGGTGCCGGCTGCCGCTGGGCTGGGCTGTACAGTATCGCCCCATGTCCGTGACGCTACCGCCACTACCGCCACTACCGCCACTACCGCCGCCTCCGCTTGGCCCGCGGGCAGAGCGGAAGTCTGCTAAGCACCGCAGCCCCCGAAACATCAGTGCCCTGTCCTGTCCTTGAACTTGCCCAGAAGTGGGCCCCCGCGGCCGTCATTAGCGTTACTGGGGCGCGTTACGTGTTTCGTGGACGGCCTTCCGGGGCTGGTGACATCGCGTGACTCCGGCGGTCGGTAGCGTCACACTGTCGCCTGGCGTCGCCTTCCCACCGGCATTGGCAATGGAACTGGATCTGGGGCAGCTCGCCGTGCCGGGCCGCGTGCTTTCTGCGACTTTGAATTACTTATAGCCCCGTGTGCGCGCCTCGCAGAGTTGCGGTGGTGGTGGTGGTGGTGGTGGTGTTGGTGGTGGTTAGGTCGCGGGTTTGAAACATGAATGTTGGTGTGTCGGTGGTGCGTCCTCCCGGGGAAGTGGACGGAGTTTTTGTTGTCACCGCGTTGCATGCTCCCCACCCCCCCCCCCCCCCCTCCTTTCCCTCTCATCCACGCCGCCACTGCCGCGCTACCCGATGCGCCAAGCCCCGACTCCCCCTGTTGACGTTCGGCGGCGTCTTTCCTGGAATCGCACACTGCCTTGAGACTGGCTGTTCGGACGCCACGCCACGGCCAGTCTGTCGTGCGGCCGGGGCCAGCAGAATCAAAACAACCAAGTGTCGGCTGCTCTCTGCGCCCCCAAAGCAGTGCTTTCTCATTTCCTCTCCTTACGACTGCCGGGTGCGGCGTTTCTGGGTAGACGATAAGAGCGTGTCTTTTTTTTTCCCGACGGATATTTTCACTAACGTATGCACATTAGCTGGCGTGTGATGTGTCCAGCCATGATACTTCGCTCGATGGCTGTGGGCTAAGGCCGCTAAGGCTGTGGGGCCGCCGCTGCAGGGCGCTCGCTTACTTATTCAGGGCGCACGGCCAAGGGGTGACCGGGTCCCCTGCCGGGCCCTGGCCCTCTGGCCCCGCATTTTCTCTGGATCGATGAGTCGGGCCGATTAGCTGTTGACATTGGGCCATCAACAATTTAGGAGCGGCTGGCGTGCAGTGTCATGCTGGAGTGCCGCACGTGGGGGCGGTTAGAGGGCCGGGCGCGGTGTGTCTCCAACACTGAGTACTCGGTGAACGATGTAGGTCATGCGGCTGTGGTTTGCAATAGAGGTATCCAATAAGGCTTGGAAACGGAAGTTGAAGATCAAAGCCCTTTCAGGCCGGAAACTCGAGAGCAGGCATTACTTTGATGCACTTGGACTGCGCAAAAGATTGAAAATAAGCTCCAAATTCACTCACAACGCCGCTCAAGTTACGGGTCTGGAAAGTGTTTTTGTTCTTAAACTTCCGTTTCCAAGTCTTCTAGGAAACCTCTATTCTCACTCAGATGGGTCGATGAAGGATGGGCTTGCCGGGCGGCCGGTTTGTTTGTCAAACGTTTGAAGAGTTGGGGTTCGCGGCTTGCGGTCTGGCCACGCCGCGGTGGGCGGCGGGGCTGCGGGGAACTTCTGCTTATCACGGCGGCTGCCGCCGATGGCTGGGTGACACTGACTGGTGGGGGTGCGGTCTGCGCGCTTACTTTCACTACTTGGATAAAAAATCACGATAATACCTATTTAAGTAAAGTTTACGCGCAAGAACAAAGGACGCGTAGCATTGGTTCGAAGTTTCTTTCCGATTATTGACGTAATTAGAAATGCTGTGATCACTGCCTTCTGTTTGTTTTGCCCCCCTCCGCTTTTTTTGCACGTATAAAATCCCGTGCGCGCGCTTTTGTCTGCCTTTTGTCTGTTGGATCGCGTGACGAGCCCGGCGGTGTCCTCGCCGGTCCGCGCCGTTGCCTCCGGCATTTTCCCTGTTTCTGGGCCACTGGCTGCGATAGGGCTTTCCATTCATTTGCCTATCTCTGCAAGGACGCCCCAGTGGACGTGTGGCCGTGTCTGGAAGAGGCGTCTGCGAGGCTCCCCGGGGGTTCCCCGGTCAAGGATTTGGGCCACAGATTGTCGCTGAGGTCGGCCGTCTGCCCCGCCGCCGTGGGCGCCCTGCGTGTATGGCTTTTGGGGGTGTGTCACGTTTGGGAGCCGGCGCCGCGGTCGGTGTGTTCCCCTTTAGTGCATGGCCGCACGGGCCCCACGGCACGTTTGCTTCTGCCGGAGTATCAAATCTGCCCGCCGGCCACCTGCTCTCGTTCCCAAATCGTTCTGTATCGGTCCGTCGGTTTGTCCATCCCATCTCATCCTCCAACATTTCAGCAGCAACCTGAATTTTTTTAGACCGAGTCCCCCCCCCCCCCCACCCACCTTTCCCCGGGCGACTCGCACTGCTTCTCCGCGCTTTAATAATTGGTCTTATAGTGGCCAAGGATGTTGCCCCGCAATTGCGCCAACAGGTTCTCGCATGATAATGCATTTTGTACCCATTCTTGTCTGCCGGGGGAGTGTGTGCGGAACACCCACAACCTGACGGTAGCGGTAGCACCCGCCCGTTAACCAGGTTAATCCCCCCTGCCCGGCCGCGCCGCCTATGTGCTTGCTTAATTCTCGACGCTTCGACTTATCTGAACTGAATGCGCTGTACACTTAGAACGCCCTCACGTGCCTCTTTGGGTCGATTAGATCTGACTTCGCTGTTTATTTCCCATCGGTATCTAAAGCGCACTCGAACATATCTGTAATTGATTTGAGATGAATGGATTTGTTTTCATTTTTTTTTTTCAATAATGCTTTAATTGCATCCTGTAGAAGTTTGGCGTTGGCGTCACGTTTGCCCGGTCGTTGCGAAGGTTTGGGTACGGTCGGTTTCGACATGATTTGCCGAATTTCCGGCGTCGTGTCGTGCGCCCGGATTCTTGAGTGTCCGCGGGCGCCTGGCAGGTAGGCAGCCCGGCGCCCCGGTACGCGCGGGAGTGTGGCGGGTTGGCCTACCTGTAGCCCTCGCAGGCGCCCGTGCGGGATGGTGTGGGCGCCTTTGTGGCCGGGCCATCCCGGCAGGCAGGCGAGCAACAGGACGGCTTTGCCGCTTGCGTAACGCGGCGCTCTGGTATGTGACGCTTGTGAATGAGATCCACAACTGGTTCCACTCCACCTGACCCGGCTCGGACCGGGCCCGTGTGTGTGTACTGTGTACCGGTGACGCTCTGCCCGGCCCGGTAGGACTGGTGTCCGCCCTGCATCTTGTGGTTTTATTTGCCTCGTTCGACTCGAGACCAAGTGTGATAAGGCTGTGGGGGTGTCCGCAGTCCGCGCTCGGGTCTGTATTCGAACCCGAGACCGCCGCCGCCGCCGCCGTGCAGGTTGGGGTCCCACGTGGCCGGCCCGGCTGGCGGCGGTAATGAGACAGCGCCGCGCCGCGCACTGTTCGCGGAACTCGGGGCGGGGCGGCCGCCGCGGGGTCGAGGCCCTACTGCTCTAGAGGAGAGCGAGGCGACTGGACTGGGACCAGCCCAGCAGGACAGCGCCTTGGACGAGCCCGAGAGTGATGGTTGTCGCAGCGCGCCGCCTCTTTCGGGGTGCTCTACAAACGCGGCCCACATTTTGGCGAAGGTCGCTGCCGCCGGAGCGGTGCGGTGCGGAGCGGAGGTCAGACTGACGGACGGACAGGGGGGCCGTCCTTAAATTCCCGCGGGTGATTGTCGCCTCCCGTGATCGGTGCGCGGCCCCGCACGGCGTCTCGGTGCGCTGAATGCTAATAACCAACTCGCCCTTCTGACGTGAAAGGAAGGTGGTACTTTATTTTCA
The DNA here is from genome assembly GCA_038380765.1 of Odontothrips loti. Taxonomy (NCBI): domain Eukaryota; kingdom Metazoa; phylum Arthropoda; class Insecta; order Thysanoptera; family Thripidae; genus Odontothrips; species Odontothrips loti. The sequence continues at coordinate 14,316,822 of CM076250.1, read as the reverse complement.
GCGCGCCGCCGCGAAACTGCTAAAACCGCCCGGCTTCGGCTCGTAAAGGGAAGCCCTGAACTTCGATGGGAGGTTTAGCCGCCGCCGTATTGTCCATGCAGAGGGCTTTTATGATCCTGCCTGCCCCCCCCCCCCCCCCCCCCTACCCCCAAATCCCGTCTCACTCTATCCCGACTTGTCTATCCAGCTCCGTTCGCGCGCGAGTTGTTTAAAAATATATTACCGCGCCGCGTTAACGGCACACGTCGGCCGTTGTGTAAGGCTCTTTATGGCGTGCTTGTGTGTGGCGGGGGAGGAGGAGGAGGAGCAGGAGCAGGAGCGGCAGCGGCAGCAGCAGCAGTAGCGGCAGCAGCAGGTCGGCGGGATGTCAAAATTTTTGTAGGAAAAGGCGCGCCGCTGCTATCTGTTGCGAAAACGGCGCCGATCGCTGGCTGCTGGTGCTGTTGCAGCAAACTGCGTGAAGGTTCTCGCCAACAGGAGCGCAGGCACGGCAGGCACGGCAGGCACTTGCTGCTGGGTCTTGTCTGTACCGCTCGTTGGTCGGACACGGGCCTGTTGGCGCCGCAGTTCCAAGGATGGACGCGTGCCGTGGCGTGCCGTGCCGTGCCGTGCCGTGCCGTGCCGTGCCGACTGCCGAGCCGCGGAGGATGCCGAGCCGAAAGCGAAACGAGGCGGAGCGAACGGGCAGATGTGTTTGGGAATGTTATTGACACTTTCACTGCTGCTGCTCCCGCTGCTGCTCCCGCTGCTGCTGGTTGTCCCGCGGGTATCGTGGCTTTGTTTGTCGCCTGGCCCTCCTCCCCTGTCCCTTTCACTGCAGCAGGGGGGTCGTGCACATATTACCTAACGCCGCCCCTGATCCGGTCGAGTGCGGGGGGGGGGGGGGGCTTCTCACCGCGGAATAAAAATCCTGTGTGCGAATGGTTCCAATTTGTTGATATATACATAAATAGAATCGCAAAAGAAAAGCCATAAATCGAGTGTACTGGCTTGTGCGTGAAGGGCGCGGTGGCGTGGAAGGGAAAGACTGCATGAGTGGATTTGTGGTTTTGGTCCGGCGCGTGGGTGGAATGTCGCCGTCATGCCCAGCGCCCGCGGCCCCCGCGGCCCCCGCCCCCGGCTTATTGGTCGGGCTGGGCGTGCGTCACTTGCGCTTTCACGCACTGTACTGGGTGGGGTGGGGTTGGAGTGGGGCGGATGGGATCGGCGGAGTCGTAAGTGGGAGCCGAATCGCCGCGTCGGCCTTGAATCTGTTCGGTATTCATCCCGTGTCTGACGGGCTGCTTTGTGGTCAGCGGGCCGCGGGCCCCCGCCCGGCCCGACCCCACCGCCTACCGCCGCCCGGTGCGATAGCGGAGTATCGGAAGTGTGGGACCTCGCCGGCGGGGGCCGGCGGGGGCCTCACGTGTGGCGCGGAGAGAGTGTCAGCGTGCACATGACCCGGACGGGACGGGACGAGCGGCACGACGGTCGGGGGACACCGCGCCCGCGCCGGGCGTTGCGTCACTGGACGCGGACGTCATTTGTCGCGGGCTTTCATCTAATTGCGCGATCTGTGCATGCCCACGAGACGGGCGTCTGCCTGCGATACGTCGGCCAGGTCGGCCGCGAGGATACGAGGGTTCCACTCCGGTTTCTGACCCCCCCCTTTTGTTGTCTTGTTGCAGTGCGGGTCCCTGCTGGTGTGCGCCGAGCGGCTCCGTCGGTGCGGGATGGAGTCCCTGAGCGGTAAGCCTCAGCAGAGGCTGTCGGTGCTGAGCTTCGAGCAGGTGCAGCGCCTCAGCGACATGATGGACGAGGTGGTGTCCATCCACGGCCGCGGCAACTTCCCCACCCTGGAGGTCCGCCTCCGCGACCTGGTGGCCGTGGTCCGGTCCAAGCTGGAGGTGGACATGCCCGTGCGTGACATCCGGCTGAACGGCGGCGGCGCCAGCCACGTGCTGGCCTCCGACCCCCAGCCCTACAACGACCTGGATCTCATCTTCGGCGTGGAGCTGTCGGCGCCGCGCAACTTCGACCGCGTCAAGGCGGCCGTCCTGGGGTCGCTTATGGACCTGCTGCCGGAGGGCGTGAGCCGGAAGAGGATCACGACCTGCTCGCTCAAGGAGGCGTACGTGAGCAAGATGGTCAAGGTGAACCACGACGGCGACCGCTGGTCGCTCATCTCTCTGGGTAACTCACGCGGCCACAAGAACGTGGAGCTCAAGTTCGTCGACTCGATGCGGCGGCCGTTCGAGTTCTCCGTCGACTCGTTCCAGATCGTGCTGGACTCACTGTTGCTCTTCTACGAATGCTCTGACCTCCCCATCAGTGAGAACTTCTACCCGACAGTGGTGGGCGAGAGCGTGTACGGCGATTTCCAGGAGGCACTGTACCACCTGCAGAAGAAGCTGATCGCGACGCGCTGCCCGGAGGAGATCCGCGGCGGCGGCCTGCTCAAGTACTGCAACCTGCTGGTCCGGAACTACCGGCCGGCCCGCTCCGACATGAAGGCCCTGGAGCGCTACATGTGCTCCCGCTTCTTCATCGACTTCCCCGACATCGGCCAGCAGCGGGCCAAGCTGCAGAGCTACCTGAGCAACCATTTCGTGGGGCGCGCCGAGGAGGCCCTGCGCTACAGGTACCTCCTCCTGTTGCGGCGCGTCGTGGAGCAGAGCACGGTGTGCTTAATGGGGCACGAGCGCCGGCAGACCCTGCAGCTGATCGAGCAGCTGGCCGGGCTGGTGTTGAGCCAGGAGCAGGCCCTGCAGGGCAGGATGAACCAGCAGGGGCCGCAGGGCCCCACCGCCCTCGTGTACACCCAGCACGGCTACTTCTACGCCCCCGTCATCCCCAGCTACACCGCGTGCTCATGTTCGTGCAACGCCCCCACTGGCTGGATGGCGGCGTGTTCGTCGTGATCTAATTCCGTCTCTCTTTCTATCATTACTGGATATACCGAATCACATTATTTTTTTTCTCACTCTCTTATTACTATCTCCCTCCCCTTTTCGGGCCGGGCATCCCGATCTCACCGGCCACAAAGTCTATCGTACCTGGCGAATCGTAGGTTAAGTCTTGACTGTAAAGTAAATCATCACTATTAAGTGAGTTTTTTTGTTGTTAATTTGTTTCGAATAGCGCGCTGGCTGATTGCCACTTTGGTTGCCGCCGGCAAAGTCCCATTCCAAAATAAAACATAAAGTGGAAATAAAAGGTAAAAACTGTATCAAAATGAGTGATGGATTTAGATTAAGGCGAAAGTTGGCTCAAGACTGGGACCTATTTATCTTAATTTATAGTAGTTAGAGGTTTTGTTAAATGAATGCTGAACCCTTTGTACAGGGTGACACACAATACATGGCCATGTTTGTTCGTGATAAAGTGACGCGTGCGCTGCGCAAGTGGGGGTGGCCGGGACCTTCTAGTCAGTCGGGCTGCTTAGCCAAGAGTCTTGCAAAGATTTGCATTTTCTTAATCTTGAGTTTTATTTCTTGTGTGTTTATATTTTTCGTTTCGCTGTTCATCCTCCTAGGTGCACATTTAATGTACGTTTAACAAATGAGGTACTTCTACCTTTTGTTGCAGTAATATTTTATTGTAATTTTGGTGTAAAAGCCATTTTGTAATTTTTAACGCACATGTTGCATTATTTTATGTGTTGGTTGGACTGACACGTGTCGCCCTGCATCGCGCAGTGCATGAGTACACTGTACTTGAAAATGTATAAAATGCATAAAAATATAAATGTTCCTTATTAGTATGTTATCTGTGGGGTCCAAGTGGTGATTTGGAAATGTAATGACGATGAGCAAATGTGTTAGTCTCGATATTAACATCCATTTTGCTCTTAGTCTCACTGCTGGGCCTAGATGACCGATATGATATATGTAAATGTTTATTAGTGATGATTGTCGTGAGATTTTTTTTTTAAATCACGAGAGAATAAGGAAAGACCTTTGATGCAGGCATAATTGCAATGCACATGGGACAGTGATTTTCTACGTTTTAGGTAGATCATGTATTTCTCGTTAATTATTATTATTAACTATTGAAGGTGGCACTTCGTCGCATAGTCATTAAAAAAAACTTTTTGCATTTTCTTGGCATTAATTCGTAGCATTATGCTGCCAGTTTATTCCCTAAAGTGAACAAAATCTATGAAAGGTGATGTACTGCGTCTTGTAGGCGACGCTTTTGGCAGTAGCTCATAGCGGGCCTCAAATATTACTCAATAAGTTTGTAGAGAACTTTCTCTTTCTGTAATTTTATTTACGTGCCAAAAAAAATGATTGTGATTGTACGGTGGCGGCTGTGCCGGGGCGCGGTTGATTGGATTCACAATGTACAGTTCTCATGTACACTATAGAAGGTCTCATTTAGTCTCCACAATGTCGATGTTAATTAAGCGTTGCCGGTCTGTCCGCGGTGGCGAGTGGCCGCCCTGTTCTGCCTGTGTGTTGTATCTCAGACTTGCTGTGTAATTGTACTTACGCCCAGAGCAGGTTGTGCTGTGAATTTAGGCTGCAAACCGCTGCCCCTGGTTGTGATTGTCAAATGAAATCAACTGAAATTTATTTTTGACTTTAAAAAATGAGTTTTGAAAACCAAATAAAAATGGTAAATAAATGCTACACTATGTGATCGTCATTTCCTTTTTTTTCACCATTTTTTCACCATTTTTTCACCATTCAGGGAAGGTAAAAATAACAAATTCACGATTAAAATTTTTAAAAAGAAGGTAAAGCTACGAAGGACGGGTAGATGACGGCGAGAATGAAACAAAAGTTCTTGTCAACCTCACAAAGAACCCGACTCGACCACTAGATATAACGGCTCGAATATTTAAAAGAACAAAAACAAAATCACACTGGTGTTGGAAGGGCCCGGCCGCCTGTCTTGTCTGGCTGGGCAGGCTAGGGCAGCGAGCGCAGGCAGCGCGGAGTGTGTAGTGTCTCCGTCTTGCACGATGCGTGGAACTTCCCTCCTCCTAGGCGAGGCGCTAGGCCGCCGCCGCTAGGCCGTGTAATGTAAATAGGCTGAACGAGCTCAACGAGCCCGAGACCCATCGGAGCTAATTATTGAACAGAGCCGACGGAGCGCTAGCGCCCCCCTGCCGCTGCCCCCTCCGCGTACCGCGTCTTCATTACTTAGCACTTTGAAAACGGCCGGCAATTGTGAAATTGTCTTCCAGGCCAGTGACAGTGACTGGGCTGCTATTGGAAAGGGCAAATATAGCGCGCGCGCACACACACACACATACCAGAATGGAACGAGCAGAGCAGCGGCAGCTCAGACTGACTGCCTTCGGCGCGGCGGCCAGCGGCGCCAGCGGCCACAGAACCCCAGCGAGCAGTGCACCGAGTATGTACAGTGCTGCGATTTGCGAACAGTTAGTTGCCGACCCTCAGCCTCAGCAGGACCAGGACTTGCCTTCGGCGGCTTGCCTACCCTCCCAGCGCATGGCTCAGCATGGCTCCATGTTTCCAAGAGGCTAACATGGTGTAAACCGACGTGCAGATGCAGGGCGATCAGGGCAGGGCCGTGGTGAGCCACGAGACGGTGACATCTCAGCGGTGGCGGCGGCTGGGGCCGCTGGGCGACCGCCGGGCCGGGGCTGCCTGCTGCAAATCACCTGACATTTACGTGGGTGCCAGAACGCGGGGAAATGGCGGAGGGGGAGGGGGAGGGGGCTCCTAGATCTCCACCGGCTGCCTGCCAGCTGCTTATAGATGTGCGAAGAGAACAGTGCCGCGGGTTCAGCGACGCTACCGTTGTCCCCGAGTGCACGACCGGGGCCGGGCCGGACGGAAAACAAGAAGGACCCCCATCCCGACGTGAACACAAGGTGCATCAGGTGTAATTACAGCAATACAGCGGCGGCGGGGTCTCAGCGTGAAACAGTTATACCTGACCTCGCCACCGCTAGCCTAGGCGGGGGGACCCGGGGTGGACAGTATCGTGCTCATGTCCCCGTCCGATCTGCGACTATTTCGAATCATCGGCTCGATACGTCGTCGTCGGCGGGGCAGCGGCGAGCTCAGCCATGTTGTGGCACCACTGTCACCCAGCCCAGACAGAGCCGTGCTGCAGCCACAGGACGAAGCCCAACAAGAGGGCCTGCGCTGTGTCGTGTGGTGGTGGTGGTGGTGGGATATCGACTGGGTGTATTGGGAATCGGCAGGGAGACAGAGGAAATAAGAGAGAGAGAGAGAGAGAGAGAGAGAGAGAGAGAGAGAGAGAGAGAGAGAGAGAGAGAGAGAGAGAGAGAGTGGTGGTGGAGGAGGAAGGGTAGGGAAAAGTCACAGACACTTGGTCATTCAAGGTAAGTCAGTTGGCCGGCCTGGCCTGCGCGGCGCACGGCACGGTGGTCACGGAGCCGATCTGACAGCTCTGCTGCTCAGCCGTGCCCAGCACTGCTCAGCACTGCTCAGCACTGCTCAGCCCCGCTAGGCACGCGCGAGCGCGCTCTGCCCTCCTCCGCAATCAGCTTCAAATAAGTGGAACACATGACACGAGTACTGCTCACAACGGCGAACGCGTGCACCGCTTGCGGCTGCTGGATGCGACTATTCGCTCTGTCTTTATTTTTTTCCTGTCGGTGGCAAGTGGGACTGTGGACGGACTCGGACAAGAGGGAGGGCGAGGGCCATGCCCAGGTCACTGGCGGCCACAGGCCAGGGGGCGGCCGGGCCTTGCCTTACAGCAGACCTCGCCGTCTGTGGGCTTCCACAAACTACACATGGTCGATGGGTATGCTGTTTGTGTCGCCGGGAGGTGCAAGGCAGGGGAGGGTGGGCAACGCGTCCTCGGGGCGGGCACTACGTGTCTTGTAGTACCATAGGCCCCTTGGACACTTCGGTGAAGCTTGTACAGGGTCATTAAAATAGCAACATTTGAATACGATCCAAAGCCTCAGTAGGACGTGCGTCGGGAACCGTCCGTGGGAACCGAACCTACCAGGCCCTGGAGTCGAGCGACTACGGCCCGTACCAATGACAGTGTGCGCCCTCAGCATCGTCCCGTCCGGACAGGATGGAAAGAAAAGGAGAAAAGGAGTCCGGAAAATGTCACGTGTTTTTTTGGACGCTGCGCACGGCCGTCCTTCCGGGTGGGTTCTCGGACTCCGTGGACCCTTTGTTGCGGCGCCCTGGTCTGCCCTGGGCCTTGGGCTTGTTGTTCTTCGTCGCGGCTGCTGGCGGCTGCTCAGGCGGCCGCCACCCCAACCTGATCGGGTTGGCGTGGCCCTGAGTCCTGGCGTCGTAAACCGAGATTCAAGGTCACCCGGCCCCGGCCGGCCCCGCCCTGCCTCCACTGACACCCCGCCCCGGCCAGCTCCGGCCAGCCCCGACCCGGCCCGACTCGCCTCCACCGTGAGCCGAGCCAGTTGTTCTTACGACTTGACAGTATAAACTGGTTTACGCACACGGCGAGCGGCCCGGGCCCGGCCGGGCCGGTACCGGCCGTGGAAAGCACTTTCCTAGGGTTTCCGAGCCCCGCCGAGCCCCGCCGAGCCCCCGAACGTGTCCAGCCGAGCCTCGCCCGCGCACCACTTCTTTTTTCATCTTATTTTCCTTTACGAAAAGAGGGGATATTTTTTATATTTTATCGTCACGTGTTTTACATTCTAAGGCGAGGACAGGGCAGACCGGAGCTCCTGCTCCTGTTACCAGGCCACTACCATCCGACTCGCACCACGGCGACAGAGTCGGGGACGAGACTTAAAAAGGAAAAGTGGTGATCTGGCCGGATCTAATGATTACCCCCTCCCCTTTCCTTTTCCAAATATGTCGGGCATTAATTTATCACGACCTTGACTTTGTAAGTATTGGGCGTGGACCGCCTCGTCCCGTCCCGTCCCTCCCCGCCGGTCCTGGTATGCCTCACGGCCTCTGTCGCTGTCGTGTCGGCCCCCCGGCCCCGGCCTCTGTGCAGTCGGCGCCGTGCCGTGCGGTGACCGTCTAGCGCATGGCGGCAGCCTCATCGTCTGCAGTCTTGGCATGCGGGGGGGGGGGGGGGGGGGGGGGCGGGGCGGCGGGGGGGGGGGGGAGACCTGAACGCACGTCCGTCCCGGGCTAGCAGTGCATTGCCGAGTAGTGCCTAGCAGGCCACAGGGTCCTCAGGCCTCCGCCGGCGCGGGGGAGGGGAAGGAAGCCCCGGCAAAACTGTGGCCGTCCGTATCGCCGAGGGGAGGGGTCAGGGGGCGCTGGGCTCGCGTTGTTGGTTCAGTGGCCCTCCTTACCGAGCCAGGCGCAGGCCCAGGCGGGTACCGGCCCGCTGCACTGGCCCTGCCGGCCCTGCCGGCCCTGCCCTGGCGGTCCTGGCTGGCTCGGGCTGCGGCGAGGCGAGGCGCGCGGCCTGGCGCACCACACGCTGCACCGCACTGCCGAGCCAATGGGGCCAAGGTCGTGGCGTAGTGGTAGTAGTGGAGGCTGAAGGCTACTGAAGGCACCGTACTCAACCCTCTGCACTTCGTACTACTGTACGCCCACTACTGTACCCTGTGCCGGCGGAAGGCAGCGGCCGACGGCTCCAGCAAGTGGGGTTGGCCACACACACACACACACACACACGCTGGCCGGGAAGCAGCCACTGATAAATGGGAGATGCGCTGCTGGCTGGAAGACAGGTCAGTTCTCATTCGCCAATCTGGCGGTCAACGCTCTCTACCCTCTCTATAGCCTCTCTAGCTGCCTTCTCGTCTACGAAATCTTGAGTGTTTTGCGCTCGAAGGCGAAAACCACCCCCCAGCAAGACGTCGAGAGTTTCGGGTTCAACCATTCCTGGGTTCCTGGGCCAAGGAGGCGAGCTCTCCGCTACAGGCGAGGGGGGGGGGGGGGGGAGGACGATGTCGGTTAACGCCGAGCGGAGCCGTCGGCGACGTCAGTCGTAGCGTCAACGGCCTGCCCGGGCCCTGCCCAGCGGCCAGGCTGCGCAGCCACGCTAACGCAGGCTAACGCCGCGTACCTACGGCGTGTGCTCTACTCGCCGGTATTTGGGACAAGGTCGAGTGCGACGCAAACGTGGGGCACGGAGTGCAGTGAGGGTGCGGGGCCCGGCCTGCGCCCGCCGCTGCCCGCCGCTGCTCCCTAGGAGACCTAATCAGAGGCCATTCCGCGTGACGGCGAATTAAGTTGTGGCGCCGTTTATCTCCCGCGGCAGGGCCGGGCCGACGACGCGCCGAGCGCCTGCGAACGCCAGGGTAGGCCAGCCCGCACCACACGCATGCGTGCACACGCAGCAGTTTGCCTACCCGCCGGGCGTCATGTACGCTCAAGCTGGTCGGAATGGGTTTGCCCTGAGGACAGTGTGGATGATGCTCTTGATGGCCCACGCCACCGGCCCGGGCAGCCACAGAGCGGCCGGCTGCGGCCGATCACTCGTCCGATCACTCGTCCGATCACTCGTTCGATCACTCGTTCGATCACTCGCTGGCCCCACGGCCGCGACAGGTGCTATTTGCGTATCGGCTGATTTCATTATAATGTGTGCCTGCGGTAATTGGCCGGCTGTGCTTCTCCTTTCGCAGCAGCGACCTTTCACTTAGCCGGCTTGTGGCTCGGCTCGGCTCGGCTCGGCTCCCAGTTCGCTCTGCTCCACTCTGTGCCGGCCAGAGGCTGGCTGGCTGGCTAGCTGGCTGGGGGCAGAGCCGAGCCGGAGTGTGACAGCCCAGGCTGCATTACACCGCCTCGTCTTTAGCAGCAGAACGGCGCTGTGGCTAACTCGCCACATGAATACGTAGCAAAACCGAGTGTTGGCAAACTTATCAAAACGTGCCATTTATTATGCATTCCAGACATCGATGCTGGCCGCAGCTGAGGCCGCGTGTCTGTCGCACTGGACTGGGTTTAAGGCTCACCTAACACGTCGATATGTGTGATCCGATTCCTCTGACAATAACTGTTTTAAAACGATTTCTCTGCCGGTGGATTAAGTGGATTGCTGAGGGGACTGGAAAGTAAACGCCTCGCTCAGCAGTGCCGTATCTCCGAGCCGATCCCCACCTCTATACGGGGCAGCAGGGTGGTGCTATCCTGGAGTCAAGGCCAAGGGAGTCGCCAGAGCGACGCCTCGCCTCGCACTGCTCCAACAAAGAGACTCGTGCGGGGCCTGGAGAGCAGTGCAGGTGCGGGAGCGGCGCGGGAGTGGGGAACAAAACGAGAGGAGAGAAGAAGAGAAGTGAAGAGAAGAAAAGAGAAGAGAAGAGAGAAGAGAAGAGAAGAGAAGAGAAGAGAAGAGAAGAGAAGAGAAGAAGAAGAGAAGAGAAGAAGAAAGAAGAAAAGAAGAGAAGAAAGAAAGAGAAAGAAAAGAGAAGAAGAAGAAGAAAGAGAAGAGAAGAGAAGAGAAGAGAAGAGAAGAGAAGAGAAGAGAAGAGAAGAGAAGAAGAGAAGGGAAGAGGAGCCGCGCGCATGCGCTCTGCGCCACCTCTCCATACTTTATTTTTCCCAACAACAATTTAGCAAAGCAGTCATTATTTTCCAATACAAAGTTTTCCGCGTGGACTACATGCACGTGTGTGTGTGTGTGTGTGTGTGTGTGTGTGTGTGTGTGTGTGTGTGTGTGTGTGTGTGTGTGTGTGTGTGTGTGTGTGTATCTCATGGCATATCGGAGCGTCGCCATAACATTATTTTCTCCCGTTCCTTCTTCTTCGTCTTGTTGTGCGCCCCGCCCCGGAGCTACGCCGTGGCTACGCGCGCAGAGCCGCGCCAAGACCGGTCTGCTGTGAGTGTGTGCGGCGTGTGCGGCGTGTGCGGCATGTGCGCTGCTCCTACTTGGACTGCTCTGTGCTGGGCCGTGCTGGGCTGGGCTGGGCTGGGCTGGCCCCGGGTCCGGGTCCGGGTCCGGCTTCACGCCACGCCACGCCGTTCCGACGAGAAAAGATGTGTCCGGCCGCGAAGCAGAAGCCAGCCGATGCCGCAGCGATGCGATGCCAGGCCGAGTGCATCGAGCCGCCCCGCCCGGCCCCGCCCCCCCCGGCCCCGCCCGGCCCCCCGCCCGGCCCCGCCCGGCCCCGCCCGGCCAGCGGCTCGCGGCTTTGGCTTTGGCGATCACGAGGGCAGGGCGCTGATAGTGCATTGCACTCGCCTCCACCTCCAGTCGTCCGGACGGACCAGAGCTCCGGGCTCCGGGTAATTAGCTTGGCGGGCCCGGCCAGCCTAGCCGTGTGCCCAGCCGGGCAGAAACCTAGATGTAACCGCCATTATATGTGGTGTGGGCCGGGGCACGCTCACTGTTTGGGGCCGCGCCTGGGGCTGCTGGGGGCTGGGGCCGCCTGTCACACACGGCCGCCCGACAATGCGCCTCAACGACACCGAGGATGAAGCTCCGGGCAAAAACAGTGAGATGATGTACGGGTAGAGCTTTCCGTGCTGCCGCGGACCGGGCCGGGCATACCCACCCAGGCCTGCCTCGTCCCGGCTGCACCGCGCGTTGCGCTAGATGGTGCTGCTCGCCGTGAAGTGGGAGGGGTACCCACCACATCCGCGGGCAGCCGTGCGGGCAGCCGTGCCAGGCCCGGACTAGTCCGCCCTCATTCCCGGCCCAGCCGACCTGCGAGCAGCCAATGGGATTCGTAATGAGACCCCAGGCCAGGGCGAACAACAGCTTACGATAATATTCATTACGGTACTAATTTGCGGTGTTCACCACCATCGGTTGCCTACCCCGCCAGGCGGTGGAATGGCGGATACAGGCTTCGCACAGTTTAACCCGGCCCGGTTCGGACGCCGCTCTTTGTGCTGTTGAGAAATTCGCATGCTGCTGCATCTAGTTGGTGCGAGTGCGCCGGGCTCGGCCCGCCCGGCCCAGGCTGCGGTGAGCGCTGTTGCGTCACGATAGAGATAGACAACACAGCGCGGCAACTGCCAGCAGCGCGACCGTAGGGACGAGGATTGTGACCAACCCCCAAGCCGTATGTCGACTTTGTGTTTTACTGTTTGCATATATCGGCGCGTTCTGCACACGATAGCTGTTTGGCGGAACACTCTGCACCTCTTGCCGCAGACCCCGATAAAGTGCGGCACAACAAGTGTTGCAGCAGCAGCAGCAGCAGCAGCAGCAGCAGCAGCGGCAGCAGCAGCAGCAGCAGCAGCAGCAGCAGCAGGTGGCGGCGGCGGCGGCTTGGTGCCATCATCCCGCGCTCCGCCGAGTGAGGCTCTGCCGGCTCTGCTGTGTCCAGCTGAAATGTCGTTCATGACATTTGCAGGCCTCCCGCCGGCAGGGTTTGCAACACGCGCACCGCTCACCGAGGATCCCCCCCTTCCCCCCCCCCCCCCAATGCCATCAAGCCGCCGCCATGCCCTCCCTATGCCCCTCTTTCTGCTCGGCCCCTGCCGAATACATTACACGGACCCGACGTCTCCGAGGAGGTGGGGGTGGGGGGGGGGCACGCGCCCGGAGGACACGGAGGCCAGCGGAGCCCCAAGTGAAAGGATCATCAATAAATAGCACGTGCAACACCCCGTAATGTGCGCGCGCGTGCATGTGTACACGTGTGTGCGTGTGGAGACAATGTAAGCTTTGTGAGGCCGGCCGCGGGGTCAAAGGAAGGGCCGGCGGCCGGCGGGAACGTTTCGAGGGTTCCAGCAGGCACTGGAGAACGCGCCCAGCGGTACGCGGGCGCCGCGTGCGGCTGTGCGGCCGCCCTGGACAGGGAGCTTCTCCAGTCCCTTCCTGGTTATTAGGCCGTCAGGACGTGTCAACGGGTGCTTGCCCAACCACACCGCTTGTACCCGGCGGGGGTCGGGAGAGGAGAGGAGAGGAGAGGAGAGGAGAGGAGAGGAGAGGCTAGTCGGTCCGGTCCGGCAGCTGCACTTTCGGTCCTCGCCCTCCAGCGGAGCTCGGAGCTAACCGGGCCCCGCGCAGGCTCGGGGCTCGGCGAGGGGACGTCGCGCGGTAGAGTCTTCACGGCACGGCTAATGCGCCTCGATGAGCTGCAGACGACGCAGCGGCGGCGGCAGCGGCGGCAGCGGCGGCAGCGGCGGCAGTGACGCGCCGCACTGATTGGCCGTCCAAAGACCTCTTTCACTGGCCGTCGCCGCCGCCGCCGCGTTCCGCCACCACGTAACTGCTATGAGAGATTGCGCAGAGCTGCGTGCAGCTTCTCGCGGCCGTCGGCGGCCAGGCCACCAGGCCATCCCTCCGGCCCGGCCCGGCCCGGCACCGCCATCAGCCCGTCACCCCCTGCCGCGCCGGCGAACTGATATGCAGCCTGTCTAAAAGGAAATGCCACGAGACGCTCCCACCATTATGACGGCGGCGGGGTATATCCTTGTAGGGACGACAAAGGCTTTCAGACGCACTACGCTCACACTAGCAGCTCCCCCCCCCCCCCCCAACACAACGCAGATGTGTGTTCGGACACATTTCTCACGCGCAGCGTCGCTCTCCTTTTATTTATAAACTGTTTCTACAAAGCCTCTAGCAAAGCGATAATGGTACAATCAATCTAATGTTATTGTGTATGACTCGCGGCAGGAGCGTGGAGCCGTAAGGACACGGCACACTTACCGAGTATCGAGGCCTGTCATATCTCGAAAGCGGTTCAAGTTTTCTAGATCCAGAAATTTCATTTCAGTATTTCTCTATTCCATGCCCGTTTTCAGTGCTCGACGTTCCGAGGACCCACCTAGGCACCTGCACAGAAATAAAAGTAAAACCTGATTAGCATTATTTTATTTTACGCGTTCATTATCACACACGGGTTGGTGTGGTGTGACGCCGCTCACGGCCATTATCTCCCCGAACCGTGTTTCTCGCGGCCCCGCGCGCACCACTCCTACCTGCAGGCGAATATTGGCGATCGCCACACGGTAAAATCCGACCGTTAAATCGCGTAAGAACGTGGAGACGGCCGTTACGTCACAGCGAGCAGCGCCGTGAACACCTCTCTATACTTCTGCGGCTGCTCGGCTGTTCGGCGGCTATGCCCTCCCCTCCGGGTACGACTCTTGTAAGAAGCGGCAGAGGAATAGTGCATGCCAGCGGCGGTGCACAGCAGAACTGTATACGGAGCGAGGGACCATCGATTCGTAACTGCAGTCGGCTATGTAGAATTGATCCCCGCGGCTCACAACAAGAGCGTGTCGACGCACAGAGCACCGCGCCGGCGCTCATCATCATTTCATCCATTTTCTTATTTCTCTGTTTTTGCCTCGGCGACGTTGCGCGCGATGCGCCGTCCGCGGCCAGAGCGGCACCCGCGGCACGGCGCGCCTCTGGAGCGGTGCCAAACGGACCAGTTTAAATTCTATTGCGGATGTCACTGTGCGTGTTCGTTTGCGATTGCATTAGCCGAGGCAGCCGCAGGTCGGCCGCAGTCTGTCCTGGAGGATCTCACAGCGGGCCGGAGTCCGGAGTCCGCGGAGCCGTCACAGACCCAGACCCTGATCCAGTCACCTAGGTCCAGTCATTACTATGAAGATTGATTTTCTGCATTTACACAGTCAAGAAGTACTCAAATACAAAATACAAGTCGGCTTGTTTCGAGCATGACGAAGCTTGGCGCCGGCGTGACGATACTTGAATCAAGCATTTTGATGTTGAATCTCGCACAAATATGCTTGGCGGATAATTTGAAATTTGCGGTTCAAGCATAAAAATGGCTTTGAATGCGCTTCATTCAATCGAACTTTTTTTTTTAGAGTGCGGAGCAAGGCGCTGCCTGTGCTCCGTGGCGCCCCCCTCGAGGCTCTTGGGCTATTCCGTTGAAAATGCGCGTAAAGCGCGGGCGGGTAAATACGAGTGCAGCAAACACAGGGAATTGAGTTAATGATATGGAGCCCGCGAAAGCACCACACATCCTGCGTGTTATTTGAGGTCTCGGGTCGTGGCGGCCGCGTTTCCTGGTCTTACTTTCAGCGTTATCGCCTAGTGGTCTGGTCAGCTCCGCACTGTGCTAAAGCAGGCAACCGTCCGCAGCCCCGCCGGGGCCCTGCCGTCTTGCGAAAGTCGATGCCAAGCACTTAATTTTGACCTCGCACTCACTCTGTCGCGCGTCCAGAGCACGGCGCTGCGCTGCTGCGCTCTAGTGTTCGGGCGGTGCGTCGTGTCATTTGCATGAGCTCTGCGGCCAGCCGCGGCCAGCGACGCGGAACACCAACGCCTTCGCTTTTTTTTTTTTTTTTTTTTTTTTTTTTTAGTGCAAATAGATGAGAATTGCTGGACCCCGGGAAAGAAAGAAAGAAAGAAAGAAAGAAAGAAAGACACGAACGATTAGCGACGACGACCTCGCGAAAAAATAAGACCTACGATCCAACTATCTTCTCCTATCAAACACGCGTACTGCTGGCTGCGGGAGAAAATTGCCAATTAGTGGTCGAGGTTTTTTTCCCCCCTCTCGGTCTCTCTCTCTCTCTCTCTCTCTCTCTCTCTCTCTCTCTCTCTCTCTCTCTCTCTCTCTCTCTCTCTCTCTCTCTCTCTCTCTCTCTCTCTCTCTCTCTCTTTTTATTGACGACCGCACACAAGGATGTGTGATTTGAGCGAAGCAGATAAGGGCTGGCCGAGGGCTCTGGTCGATTAGGTAACGCCACGGGAGGACGCGTGCGCGACGCGTGCCGAGCGCGTGTCGTGCGCGGCGAAGAGGACGGGTGCGCGCACCTTTCACCGGCGACAAACAACAGGCTTGTCCCGTCCCGTCCTTTCCTGGTCCACCGTCAACACGCGGTCAGGTGGCATCCTGGTGGCAGCGCTCACTTGTGTAATCCTGCAAATGTGTGCACTAAAGCGGTTTCTATTGCTACACTCCTCGCCTGGGTCGGGGGGAAGGGGGGGGGGGGGAACTTCGCGAAAGCATTGTATCGGTGTCGTTGGAGGGCAGAGGAACATCAGCGATGCCGTTTATGACCCACGTGATGTGTTGCTGAAATGATTCGGGAGAAGGAGAGAGAGAGAGAGAGAGAGAGAGAGAGAAAGAGGGAGGGAGAGAGAGAGAGAGAGAGAGAGAGAGAGAGAGAGAGAGAGAGAGAGAGAGAGAGAGAGAGAGAGAAAGAGGGAGGGAGAGAGAAATATTGATGCCGAGCGCCTGCGAATGCTAGGGTAGGCCAGCCCGCACCACACGCGTGCATGCCGAAGTCAAGGTTTGCCTACCCACCAGGCGCCATGAGGGGGGAGGACGGTCAGAATGTTTGCCTTTGCGGCAATTTCGTGAGTGAACTGGAGAGACACCCCCCTAGGCTCTCTGACGCACGGCTGTCCCGGAGGGCACAGAGACTCCCCCGAGTGTCTCTAGTGCAGGGCTGTCCCAGAGGGCGCAGAGACTCCCCCGAGTGTCTCTAGTGCAGGGCTGTCCCAGAGGACACAGAGACTCCCCTCAGTGTCTCTAGCGCAGGGCCGGCCGGGTGGCGTAGTCTGGGCGCGTTGACCCCAAGGCACGGCGCGGCAGAGCCAGCAGAGTCCGCGCCAAGCCGAGGTACGCTAGAGCATGGCCAAGCATGGCGAACCATAGCAAAAGCACGGCGGCCAAACCTGTTCGTGGGTTGGCAGGCCTGCCAGCGCAGCGCCAGCCCTGCCCTGCCCGTGCCGGCGCCCCGGCCGGCCCAGCCCATGCACGGCGCTGTGCTGTTGCACTTTTGCGGTGCTGCAGGCAGCGCATAACCGGCCGGTCCATCCCGCAGCATCCGCCGCGAGGAAGCGGCTCTTGCATCGCTGCCAACACACCGCCCACTCCGGCGCGATCGCGGTGCCGACCCGCCCAGAGGAGGGCAGGACGGATAGCTTGGATTAGTTCGAATATCCCGCGGCCGCTGAGACAAGGCAGCCCCGCGCCGCCGACGCGCGTTGCTGTGACAGCCGCGCGAATGCAGATGCGACGGATTTGCGCCGAAACGGCCTTGGAGCAAGTGACCTGAGACTGCAGCGGCAGCGGCGAGGTGTCCGTTTTGAGGACGTCGCCTTTCGCGTTCTCTCACACTCCCCGCGTCGCTGCTGCGGCGCAGAAGACTCTGCACAGCCGGCACAGCCCGGGCGCTTCAAATCCTCGAGTGGTGTTGTTGTGCGCGCTGTGCGCGCCTTGCGCAATCGGAAGCTATTTCTCGATGGTTATTCATTTGTGCGACATAAGCCGCCCTATGGCGACGCGTCAGCCCGTCTATGGCCCGTGTTCCTGTGTTGGAGGGTGCGACATCCTGGGAAAACCAGTTAGTTGTGGGCCCCGGCACCGGCCGGTCGGCCCGCCCCTGCCGTCCATCATTGACGAGGCATGCGATCCACGGCGCAGAGCGGAGCGGCGCGGCGGGCGGCGGAGCCACAGGCGGAGCGGAGCGGCGCGCCACACTTTATCGATTTACGTCAAGACGGACGGAGGAAGGACGGGCCGGGCCGGCAAATGTCAACTAGATCAATTCCCGGGCCGCGCCGTTCTCTGCCGGGCGGCGCAGTGCTGCGGTGGGGCGGTGCTGGCCGCCGGTCAATCCTGCATGAATTTTTCATCGGCGAGCATTCACTTTGTACCCCAGCCCAGCCCAGCCCAGCTCGCTGCTAGGCCCCGTAAACATGTTGCATATAGGCCTGCTTGCTACTGCTGCTGCCCGCTGGCTGCTGGTTTGCCGCGTCGCGCTCCTTTCGAGGCTCCAAATGGGAGGTTGGCGCACCTGCGGGGACTCGCGGGGCCCGGCCCGGGCCGCCCGTGGGGCCGCCGTGTGCACCTGGCAGCAGCGGCAGCAGCAGCGATGGGTGTCTGTCCAGCGTGCACATTGTGCCATGCGCCAAACGCGCTTGCGAAACTATCGAGTGACCAGCGGCCGCTGGCGGCTCTAGGCTCTACACCGGCTCTAGGCTCTACACCGGCGCTAGGATCGGCTGCATTGGCTGCATACCCCACCCGGAGACCTCGGGACTCATCGGCCCATGAGACGTTTACCAACGGGATTTTTCACTCGCCCGTTAAACCAAAAAGAGGGAATGGGTTCGGTTCGAGCGCTGAAGTTCGAGATGGTTATGAAAAATCGCGCGCCCAGCTGGAGGGCTGGTCTTTAGGGTTGCGGCAGCCAGGACGGCCGTGACACGCCGTGCAGACATGCGGACGGGCGCGGGCGTGACAGACAGACAGACCTTCAGGGGCTTGTCAGGGGTCTGTCTGTCATGGGACTGTCTAAGGTCTGTCTGTCGGGAGCACGTCGATGGTGTGCGGTGCGGCTGCAGCCAGCTGTGGGTGCATCGGCAGCGCCTCCAGCAGCGGACCAGCGGCCGCCGCCGGCCGCCGCCATGACACATGTGTAAATAGCCGAAAGGTCAAATGCAAACCAGCCGCGCGGACGGGCCAGACCACCATCGCCTCTCCCCCCTCCCCTCACACGGCCACACCGACCAGCGATGGCGGCTCGTTTCATCAGACCGAAACTCATTCTAGGAAGTGGCTGCAAATAATGTGTATGCGGGTACAGGACAGGCAGAGGCGGCCCGAGCTAGCCGCTGGGGCCGGGCCTGGCCGGGCCGGGCTGAGCTGACCTGACCCGCGGCTGGACAGGGCAGTTTGTTGCGTGAGGCCGCGCCGCGGCAGCGGCAGTCGGTGTGCCGCATGCGTGGTGGGGCGCTGCACCGGCCGCAGCAGACGTAACCACGCGCAACTGTGTTTACAAGGGAATACACCGCAAACTTCTTCATTTCGTCGCGTGTTTCATTCCTGGTTATCGTTTCGCCGCGTCACACACACACACATATATATATACACACACATGTTTCGTGACGTCACAGCCAGGGCGCGCGCGCGTGTGTGGCGGCGATTCGGGCACGGCGTTGGGAGAGGCATGTTCTAAATCAGAAGTTTCCGACAGAAGCTCTTTGAGCCTGTAGATTGTAGATCACCACACGCGCCCGCGTTGTTCATTTCATTCCAGTTTGCAGCCCACGTGCGAGGGCCGACGCTGAGCCCCGCTCCCCGAAGAGGCGAACCTCGACCCTCCCTGACCCTGCCCGCCCTGCCCGCCCTGCCCTGCCGCGGCCTGACCCAGGATACCCAGGCCAGGCACCCCAGGCCCCCCAGGCCCCCCAGGCCCCGCGGCAGTGAGAGGAGGTTCGCGCGGCGTTGTTGGTTCTCATACGCAGCGCCGCGCGAGCGAGAGCGTTCAGTCATTGCGTGGCATTGGTGTCGGCGTCGAGGTATCGCCGCTCCGCTCCAAGTGTTTGACCCCCAGGGCGCGGGTGCAGTGTCCGGCGCGGGCCTCGGGTGCCTGCGGGGCCTCTCGGCACGCGCAGTTCTAGACGGGAAACACTTGAAGGCGCGGTGCAGCGGCCCGCGGTATCAACTCTAGCGCCGCCATTAAATCTGCCTTCCCTTTCGCCGCGCTGTGCTGCCATCCTGGCGCTTTGTCTCCCTCGAAGCTCTCGACGCTCTCGCTGCCACCGCGGTGCTACCCGCGCGTTCCGTGTGTCACTTTCGCCCCCTTAAAGTCTCTCCCCTCCCCCCGCACGTGTCGTTAAACAGGCATTTTCCTCGACATTCCGTCCCTTCCCTCCCGCCCCGCTTTTGTCACTCTCATCAGTGTCACTTCAAGGTAACGGACGCGGACGCGCTCGTCTCTGATTACCGCCGTACTCCTGTTAAGGTGTTAGGCAGCGCGGGGATTTGATATGCAACCGCCGCGCCGTTTGAGACCCGATATGATACACGGCTCACCTCGCGGACCGCGCCAAGAAAAGTGAGAGGAAATGGGAATGGGAGTGCTGGGCGCTGACGGGACAAAGGCGGCAGACTCCGGCAGGCAGACTCCGGTAGGCAGACTCCGGCAGGCAGGCTCCGGGAGGCAGGCTCCGGGAGGCAGACTCCGGGAGGCAGACTCCGGGAGGCAGACTCCGGCAGGCATGCTCCGGGAGGCAGACTCCGGCAGGCATGCTCCGGGAGGCAGGATCGGGGCGGGCGGCGGGCCCGGAGCCTGCCGGAGTCGAAGTGCGTAGACGATCGGACACTGGATCCCCTGATGGTCTCGCGTCGCGGTGGCTAGGGAGGTGTCGCCGACGTGATCCTGTGATACAGTCCTCGTCTGGTCGCCAACTCAAGACGAGGCGCGGCGACGCGGGCGGGGCGGGGCGGGGCGGGGCGGGGCGGGGCGGGGCGGGGCGCTCGCATTCCCGTCCAGGTGGGCGTTGATGTTGTTGCCCGCTCTTCGCTCTTGTCACGCCTGCTCGTCGTGATCGCCCCTCCAGCCGTGATGAGCCTGAGTGAGTGGCCGCTGGCACCGCTGGCCGCTGGGCTGCTTCGCGTCCTGGAGTCCAGTCCTGGAGCCATGGAGCCACGAGTACCGCCGCGAACGCAAACTGGTTTCTGCCTCCGCGGCTGGCCGCGGACCGGGCCGGGGGGCAGCCGGGGGCAGCCGGGGGCAGCCGGGGGCAGCTGGGGGCCACACTGTAATATCTTACGTCGGCTAGGCGCCGCGGGGAGACACGCAGGGGCGGCTCCACAAAAGAAGTGTATCGACCGAACCGGGCAGGGGATAGTGATGGTCATGACGTGCAGCAGGGGTGCACGCGCGAGAGAGAGAGAGAGAGAGAGAGAGAGAGAGAGAGAGAGAGAGAGAGAGAGAGAGAGAGAGAGAGAGAGAGAGAGAGAGAGAGAGAGAGAGAGAGAGAGAGAGTAATGTACGCGCACCGGCGTCAGCTTCATTTCGTCGGGGGGAGGTTTCGTATTTGCTCCCCACCTTCACGTCTGCGCACTGCTCACACAGACACGGAACCTTTCCTCTTCCCTCTTCCTCCTGCCGACATCCAATCTCTCGCGCGACAACGCCCTGCCCCTGCCCTGTCCCGCCCCGGCCTGCTCGGCCTGCCCGGCCCGGCGCGGCGAGCACCAGCCTGGCCTTGGCTGCGTACCCTGCCCCGCCCCTCCCTCCCCGCCCGCACCGCGCCACGCCACGACGGTCCGATATTCTCGCTCAAGGCCGCCCCCATCCGTGTTCCGGTTCAAATGCCGGCGAGGAAGGCGATGCTGTTGCTCCTGCGACGTGGGGGGAAGAGAAAAGGAGGCACGGTAAGGTATGGACGGGGGGGGGGGGGGGGGGGGGAAGGGCCGCCGTGCCGCCGTGCCGCCGTGCCGCCGTGCCGCCGTGCCGCCGTGCCGCCGTGCCGCCGTGCCGCCGTGCCGCCGTGCCGCCGTGCCGCCGTGCCGCCGTGCCGCCGTGCCGCCGTGCCGCCGTGCCGCCGTGCCGCCGTGCCGCCGTGCCACCGTGCCGCCATGGTGCCACCGTGCCGCCGTGCCGCCCCCTGACACCTGTTGGGGGCGGCACGGCGGACCAGTGCAGTGCAGCCTCAGGCAGCGCACGCGGCAGACGAGGAGATGTGCCGGGTGATGATAAGGGCTGCAGCCGAAGCTGGGCGGTCCGGCGGCTCGGGTTACCCTAGGTCAGCGGGCGCCTGTGTCATTTGTGGAAGAGTCGCAGCACGCGACGCCACGCGACGCCACGCGACGCCACGCGCGCCACGCCGACGCGAGGCTGACACCGGAGTAGAGGGGCACTGGGTAACCTCTGACTAGGCCACGGCCAGCCTGGGTGGGGTTGCACGGCCTGGGGGCGGCGTGGTGGGGCAGGCCGGGGCGGGGCGTGCTCGGAGCAGTCAAGAGCCGTTCGCGCTCGCTTCCTGTTCTGGCGATTCCTGTCTGCAAACACCTCGCTTCCGAACCACTGCCGCGTCGCGCCGAGCTCCGCGTCTCAGCTGGGGTCTCGGTCTGGGTTTAGGTCTGTGGTTCTGGATCTGGGTCTGGGTCTGGGTCTGGGTCTGGGCCTGAGTCGGTGGCGGAAGTGGGCATCGCATTAATTCCGGTTGCAGACCGGACAAGTGCCAGGAGACGGAGACTCCGTTTGGAATCTGGGAACCGCCGACGGAATCTCTTTTCTTTCCTTCGTTTTTCGACGCGTCTGCCGTACTACTGTGCTTATCTTGTCTGGCTATCTCCTTGGTGACGCTGACGCACATTTATTCGTCTGGGCTCTGGACGTCAAGTCCTCCCCCGTCCCCAACCCTCACCTTACCTCACCTCACCTCACGAGCCTCCGTGGCATTTCGCGAACCCAAAACAGCCGAAACGCCCGGCGTCTCGCCCGCTCGCCTTCCTGTACGCGGCGTCCCGGTCCCGCTCGTCCCGTCCCGTCCCGCCTGCTGGCTTCTGGCTTGGCCGGGCTCCGCTCTGGGGCTGGACTGGGCTGGGCTGGGCAGGCTGCCTAGCGGCTGCACACCGCCCCGCGCCGCCACGCCCCACATGGGCGGGGAAGGTCACAGCAGGTTTTTTCTTCCTTTCTTACCGGCGTTTTATAACGCATAGGAATGGCGCGGCACCCGGGGCCCGGGGCCCGTGGCCCGGGCCGGGCAGGTCGGGGCGTCCTGGCCGCACGACAAAGGCCTCCTCGGCGGACCCTGCGGCCTCTGACAACGGCCGGCCGGCCCGGCTGCGCCCGACAGCGATACATTGCACTTTGACCTCTTCCACCTCCTCTCCGTCCTCTGCCGTCGTCGCCCTCCCCTCGTCCGCACCCCTCGTCCTCCAGCGCGCTCTTCTCGTCCTCGCCGTCCTCTCGCGTCCTCGCCGCTCCTCGCCAGCCTCCTCTCGCCGCGCCGTCTTGCCTTTCTCCAGAGGTCTCCAGCCTCATCCTTGGCTCTAAATTGGCGAGGATGCGTCAGTGTGTGTGTGTGTGTGCGTGTGTGTGTGTATATGTGTGTACGATCCGAGCCGAGCCAGGCTGAGATACGGAGCCGAGCCGAGTGCGACAGAGAGCCGTGGGGCGATAGTCGAGGAGTGCTAGTAGTGTGTACTCCACGTACAGTGGTGGTGCTGGCGCATGTCATCAAGGTAGTCCTGTCCTGACCTATCCCGAACACAATTCCGCGAGGCGATTGCTCGGCGCTGCGCTCTGTTCACCGCCCGGACGGCCCGCCGAGGCCCGCCGGGGCCCGCAGACCCGATAGACTATAGACTTATAGCCCTCTGGAGGCCTTGGCAGATCGACTAGGTCTCTAACCGACTCTCCGAGCCGAGCCGCAGGGGAGACGGGCAGGGCCTGGGCCGGGGCTGCCGGCGGGCACAGACGGGCCGACGGAAAATGGGAGGCCGGCCGGAGCCAGAGCTTGGATCCCTCTGTACTGATTTTCCTACATGTTTCTGACAACAAAGAACCCGTCACCTCTGTCACCTCTCGCGGGGTCGCTCGCACTTCAAAGAACGGGCGAGGCGAGGGTGCCTGCCGGGCCGGGGATGTAATGTGATGTGGAGGTGATGCGAGTGTTGGGGCTGCGTTGTAGTCGAGCCAGGAGGGCCCCTCACCCCTCAGGCCTAGGGCTGAGACCGCCTACAGGCTGTAGGGAAGGCGTGGGCCGCCTACAGGCCGGGGGGCACCGGGGGGCCGTGCCGGGCCGGACGGGGGCTCAGGAGGGCACAGGGAGTTGGTCCGTGGGCCCGGCCAGCCTGGCCAGCCTGGCTAGCTTGTTGTGTTGAGGCATACACTGTCGCCTGTCGCCCTCCCAAACGAGCCTTAAACTGGCAGCGCGGACAGCGCGTGGGGCCTGGCCGGGTGCGAGAGAGAGAGAGAGAGAGAGAGAGAGAGAGAGAGAGAGAGAGAGAGAGAGAGAGAGAGAGAGAGAGAGAGAGAGAGAGAGAGAGAGAGAGAGAGAGAGAGAGAGAGAGAGAGAGAGAGAGAGAGAGAGAGAGAGAGTAGGGGTGAGAGCGGGTGACATAGAAAATTAGTTTATAACTAATTTGCATGAGATGTCGGGTCGCGTTGGTCGTCTCTCTCTCTCTCTCTCTCTCTCTCTCTCTCTCTCTCTCTCTCTCTCTCTCTCTCTCTCTCTCTCTCTCTCTCTCTCTCTCTCTCTCTCTCTCTCTCTCACACACACACACACACACAAACGTACACTCTCTCTTCCTTGTCGACGGGCTGGGTAGGAGAAGAAAACACCACGAAGACGTAAAGGAACATACTATTTCACTGGCTGCCAAATGAACGGGCAGGCGGCTGGGGCAGAAGGCTCTGCGGACCCTAGTACCGACCCCACTGGATCCCATACCGAACGGAGAGGCAGAGAGAGACAGAGAGAGACAGAGAGACATAGGGAGGGGGAGGGAAAGAGAGAGATTGTTTGAACATAACTGCGTGAGTCGTATAGCCTTGGCAAGGTCGCCGGGCACGCCACGGCGTTCCCTCCCGTCTCGTCCAGGGAGCCGAGCCCGAGCCCCGCTCCAGTCCGCACCACACCGCACTGCTCCGCCACGCCGCTCCTCCCGCTCACCTCGCCGCCACGCCACGCCACGCCACGCCACGCCACGCCACGCCACGCCACGCCACGCCACGCCACATCCCGCAGCATTGTTTTTGTTGGTGCGGGGAAGTGGAGCAGACCTTTGATTTGGCAGTCCGTAGTGCAGCTGCTAGGTCACGTGTGCGGTCACGACGATGACTCATATCGCTGCAAAACCTCAAATTGCTACCCCCTCCCCTAAAAAAAAAAATAAGAAATAAAGAAAAGGTCCGCGAGTCGTGTGGGCCTGTATGACCGGGGGAGCGCATTAGGTGTCGTCCATGAAGGACGTTTGGAAACTCCCCCAACCCCCTGACATCGCAAACGGTGACGCCGAACGCGTGCGACTGCAAAGGCACAACACGACCAAGACTCGTTCTGGCAAAAAAATAAAAAATAGGGGGGAAAAAAGGAAAATGTGGGCAATTGGTAAAGCTATTAGCAAAGCCTGATCTGTTACTTGACCGAAAAAATGTTGAGCTCCGAATTGTGATGAAATTGATATAGAACGGTAGAGGAGGTCGAAAGAAAAGTAAAGGCAGCATGAAGACCCAATTTTATTTATCGTTAAAATTGTAACATGACAGGCATGGAGAACGCTTTAACGTTCTAGGACAGTCTCGTTCTTTGAGTTTTGAGGGAAAATAGGTACATCATGTGAGGTAAACGTTGGGCAGCTCAGATTGATATTGCATGTTTTCTCCGGATGAAGGATGAAAGAATTCACGACGTGCGCGAAGCAACATACTTCTCCGCGAACGCATACCAGTGAATTGGCACTCTCCCTGCTGAAACGCACCGGAACCAAGGGGCTGACCAGACCCTGAGCGCAGACGGAGCACACCGCGTTGTGTGAGGTACAAGTACAAGGAGGGGGGGGGGGGAGAGAGAAACTTAAGGCGGCTCTGATTGATATTGCATTCATTCGCCGGCCAATAGAGAAGATTCAGCGGGAGAATACTGCACGGTATGTCCGAAGCACAATATGTCCGATCGGGTCCAATTTTTTGGGGGGAGAGTTTGACATGAAACTGCGCACACAAAAAAACTTCAGCATCGAAAATCCGAGACTAACCTCATTCTGCCCCCCCCCCCCCCCCCCCTAGGGGGCTACTCGTAAGGGTCCCTGCTATCGAAATCGAATCCAGTGCAGTAAGCCCCTCAGGCTGAGCCGAAGGAGAGAGGGAGAGAGAAGATACCGCAGGTTTCAGACATCCTGTTGTTGGATGGCGTCCTTGGGCTCGCCAATGGGCGGCAGTGGCAGCAGCAACGAGTAAACAACAAATGAAGGTTCGGCCTGCTCGGCCGGCTGCTGTTGGGGTGGGCGTCGTGGGCGTGACGTCACGAGGGCCTGGGCCTCCCTGGACAAACATACCGGATGCCGGCCAGTGCCGGGACGGCGTGTTATTCGAACCCGGGCCGCTTGGCGCTCGGTGCTCAGCCCTGGTCCGGTGTCCTGATCGCTCAAATACAAACACCCACTCCACCACCCCACGACCCAATCAGATCCGCACGCGCGCACGCGCACGCGCAGCCGCAGCATGCAAATCAAGCAAATCGATCGGCACGGCATTGCACGGGGTCGTCATATTTTATGTATGGTTTCGCATCGCCCACCAATTAACCTCTATTTCTCTAGTCGAGCTGTTGCTTCGCGGCACAGACCGGTCATGGGAAACTGCAAGCTCCTTGACCAATCTACTCTCCTCCAGGATCCTTTTTCTTTCGCCCCCCCTCCTCTCCGCGGCTGTTTCTGTTGCCCCCCTCCCCCGAAGACGACAGGCGGCGGGAGGACAGGGGGTGGGGGCGAGGGGCACACTAGTCCTGAAAATTTGTACAGTGACTGAAATGCCATATGACTGGATGTGACTGGAAAGAGACTGGACGGAATTCCTAAAAGAGATTGGAATGCGAGGTTCTCTTCATGTTTCTGCTTTGAGGACAGATCGAGGGGTGCATCACATGGTAAAGTCACTGTACACCCAACGGGATAGTGTCATGTGCAGTCACTTCCAGTCCCTTCCCAATCACCAGACACCGAAATGATTCCGAAAAAAAATCATCGAGGAAAAGAAGGCTGATGGTATGTTTGACCGCTGTTGACAAAACCTATGTCGTCCCGGCTTCCGCCAGGACCCCTGCCTTCAACTTCGGTGATCTTACGGGAACCGGTGCTTTACGGCTGCTAGTTGGCCCCGGGACACAGCACTAGAACCCGCTACCCGGCTTGCGCCGGACGGATCTCCCGGCAACCCCTAGCCCGCGCCAATGCGCGAGGCCCCCTCCGCAACCACGGCCTCCGGGACTCCATTATACTGTAGTGCCCTTCAACCGCAGCCTGGTTTGGCCCCACTCATCGTGGGAGTCCGCCCCTGCGAAGATTTGGAGGACATAGGTTCCCTTCGTACACGGCCGAAGCCGCTGTACTCTACTCGCTACGTACCGAGTAGCGGCTGTCCGCACCTGCCAGATTCAGAGAGAGGAAAACAGAAGCTTCGAACCCTAGAAGCTCTGCACATCCCCCGAGTCTCCCCCTGGATTTCTCCAGAGGCACAGAACGCCCCCCCGGGCGGGACCCTCGAATCTAGGGAATTGAACCCTAGACCCTCGGGACCGGGGGTTTGTGCCGGCGGCGCCTTAGCCCGCACGGTCGCTTGGACAGCCATACTGAGGGCACGTTCGGAAGTATATTTTAGGCACTGTCCGCCAAGCTGTGTCACAAGAAAAAGTTGAGCGACCGGCAAGAATCGAACCACGGACCTGTCGGTCGCCGACCGGTCCACTAACCCATGCGGCTACCGGGCCGCGATGTTGTCGACTGCGCTCCCAGCACTCTAGCTCCACAGAATAGAGCTGAACCATCGACGGACGCTGTCCCGGGATCAACTCTTGCCTACGCCTATAGATTTTTTTTGTCGATGTTCAGCTCTACTATGTGTGAGCTAGATAGACACACAAAGAGAGCTGAACATCGACAAAAAAAATCTATAGGCGTAGGCAAGAGTTGATCCCGGGACACCGTCCGTCGATGGTCAGCTCTATTCTGTGGAGCTAGAGTGCTGGGAGCGCAGTCGACAACATCGCGGCCCGGTAGCCGCATGGGTTAGTGGACCGGTCGGCGACCGACAGGTCCGTGGTTCGATTCTTGCCGGTCGCTCAACTTTTTCTTGTGACACAGCTTGGCGGACAGTGCCTAAAATATACTTCCGAACGTGCCCTCAGTATGGCTGTCCAAGCGACCGTGCGGGCTAAGGCGCCGCCGGCACAAACCCCCGGTCCCGAGGGTCTAGGGTTCAATTCCCTAGATTCGAGGGTCCCGCCCGGGGGGGCGTTCTGTGCCTCTGGAGAAATCCAGGGGGAGACTCGGGGGATGTGCAGAGCTTCTAGGGTTCGAAGCTTCTGTTTTCCTCTCTCTGAATCTGGCAGGTGCGGACAGCCGCTACTCGGTACGTAGCGAGTAGAGTACAGCGGCTTCGGCCGTGTACGAAGGGAACCTATGTCCTCCAAATCTTCGCAGGGGCGGACTCCCACGATGAGTGGGGCCAAACCAGGCTGCGGTTGAAGGGCACTACAGTATAATGGAGTCCCGGAGGCCGTGGTTGCGGAGGGGGCCTCGCGCATTGGCGCGGGCTAGGGGTTGCCGGGAGATCCGTCCGGCGCAAGCCGGGTAGCGGGTTCTAGTGCTGTGTCCCGGGGCCAACTAGCAGCCGTAAAGCACCGGTTCCCGTAAGATCACCGAAGTTGAAGGCAGGGGTCCTGGCGGAAGCCGGGACGACATAGGTTTTGTCAACAGCGGTCAAACATACCATCAGCCTTCTTTTCCTCGATGATTTTTTTTCGGAATCATTTCGGTGTCTGGTGATTGGGAAGGGACTGGAAGTGACTGCACATGACACTATCCCGTTGGGTGTACAGTGACTTTACCATGTGATGCACCCCTCGGGTGGGGGTCTTCAGCGATCCAGCCCACCCACCCACCCTCGCGGCACAATGCGCTAAAGCCTCTGCATATTGTGGCTGTAAGCTGTAAGTCTCGTATCCCTCGAGCGCACGCGCACATGCGGTGCACTCGGCGGTCAG
Source organism: Odontothrips loti (assembly GCA_038380765.1). Lineage (NCBI taxonomy): Eukaryota > Metazoa > Arthropoda > Insecta > Thysanoptera > Thripidae > Odontothrips > Odontothrips loti. The sequence continues at coordinate 14,288,547 of CM076250.1, read as the reverse complement.
CAAATAGTATCGTTATGCGCCCTTTTTAAGTAGGCCTGACCGCAAGGAGCATGGATAGTATGAGAAACGGCAAGGAGGCCGCGGGGGGGGGGGGGGGGGGGGGGGGGGGTCGCCCCCTGCCCCCTCAGTCCCTTCCCGTCCAGCCGTGTAGCTTGCCTGCCTTGGGACTAGAGTCCTGTATATACACTAACTCTACTTGGGACACCTTGCGGTGCGGGGTGGAGAGGGGAGGGGTGGAAGTGCATCAAGCAACTCCACTACCACTACCCTGGTCTGGTCACCATGCCGTCGAAACGAAACCGTAGCAGCAGCCTGGGAGACAGCGGGAGGTATGGAGTGGAGAGGAGTGGAGTGGGGCCTCGGAACGACGTCGACGCCACCGCCACCGCCACCCTCTGCTGTGTCCACTCCACCGCTCGGAGGCACTCCCCGGGACGGGCACTCCTGATAACGATGCGTAAACAACAAGTGGCGTGGGCAGGGGAGGGGAGTGAGCAGGAGCGGGGACTAAGGGCCAAGGCACACAGGTGTTCATGGTTGGCAGAGGATGTCTGACCATGCGGCATCTTCTCTCTCTCTCTCTCTCTCCCCTTCGGCTCAGCCTGAGGGGCACATCTGATTCGCGGAGCGAGCCGCGAGGCGGATAACAATAAGTTCTTGAATATTTATTGATCAATTACAATCGAGCGAGCGAGCGACGCGAATTTTGAACCCCGCAAAGGACCAAAACTACAACTACGAAACACGTGACACAAATTCGCCCGCAGTTGGCCCTTGGGTAGTCTAGTGTATAACATGAGGCACCTCACAGGCACGGAGGGGCCTACCCGGGGAATGAAAGGCAGCCCAAACTACACTCCATGTCTAGCGCTTCACGCGACAAAACCGCGTCTCTTCTGAGCAACTGAGGATGCTCCTGAACTTTTTTGAACCTCCCCTATCGGCCTATATCAATTTATTCGAAATCCGGAACACAAAAAAATTTCCGGCAAAACTGCAGTTTTTAAATTTTTGACAGAAAATGAAATTATTTTTTTTTGTGCGCAGTGTGTTTGGACCGACTCCTAGACATGGTTTCGTCATGTAATTGGTGCCTCATGACACCCATGACCCCGGAAAAGACGAGAAACATGTCCACGCCCAAAAGGTGGGCAGCCCAAACTACATTTCGCGTCTTGCACACAGGCTCGCACGCACGTGCGTCCGTAACTTTACAGACCCTGGGAACCGGCTACCAGGAGTTGACCACCACTAAGACACAGGAACGACGCAGGCCCCTTGGTAGGCGGGCTTCCGCAACGGCCAACATCGCCCCTGCCGCTGACCATATTTCCGGAGAAAAGCTCCTTCGACCAGCCAGCTGGTCTGTGGCTCTGCGGCCACTGCCGCGCGGATTGAGAGGGAGGTAGGATGCCCAGATCGTACACGGCCGCAGCCGCTGAACTCGGCAAGACGAAGAGGTTTTGTCGTCACCCCAGATTCCGAGGCCTTATGCATGAAAAATGTGACAGAAACCGAACCCTAGACCTCTTCGCACTTAACTATTGCAGAGTCATTCCTCTGCTTGTGTTACGATCGTGATGGCAGTGCGCTCTCGGTACTGTAGCCACTGTCGTCGCCCCGCACAGCAGAACCGCTGGCACGCGCAGAGCGCTCTGTCCGCCCGCTGGGCCTGGCCAGCCGCAAATGTGGGCAATTTGGGGCCCTTTCAAGTCATTCCCCGGGTAGGCCCCTGACCCCCCCGTTCGTGCCTGACCATCACTGTTCCAGGGGGTCTTTTAGGAGGCCCTGTTATCCAGCTGTTTTTTTCTTCCCAGATGTGCAGGGCCTTCACCATGAGATATAGCATTGACAAATTGCCTGCTTCATGGCATTCTTTTAAACCACTGACCAACTGAGTTAGGAGGTATTGAAGCAAAGGATGACAATAAAGTTTGGTGTTAAGTATAATTTATTAATCTCTAAACACAAACACTGACTGCAAGTTTGGTTGTACAGGTTGGAACACTTTGGCTATGTGTAGAATGGTACGAATGAGACAAACTAGGACTAGATCCAAAAGTTTCTACAAAATACAAAGGACGTGATACCCTCTCTTTTTGAACTCACATCAATTCAATAAAGATGACACACCAGAATTTCATTCAGTAAAATTTATATTTCAGTTAAGAAAATACTGAGCTTTTTTTTTTAATGAAGGTTCTAGAACTTTCACAAGGCACTTCATGGACGGAACATGATGCAGTCTTGAAGTAAAAACAACATTACACAAACTTGACTGATTTTACAAATCTTTCAACTAATCGGAAATTACTCTGTGTTACTGATTTGATCAACAAAGTTTATTATAGAACCAATGAACGTTAAAAAAAAAGTACTAAAAAACTTCAGCATAACCACAGAGTTAATTTAAATTACACAAAACACTAATCAAAGGCACTTATAGGCAATTGATCGAACATAAGCAATCAATGTGCAATCAATATGACAAAACCGACAAATTATGACATATACCATGTCATTGGACATTTAAAAGCAACAAAAAACGAATTAATAACAGAGAAAACAAAATAGTAATACTGTGTTAGATCATGCACATGGTAAGTATAACACATAGCATCAAAAATATCAACAAAAGTTCAATGTTAATGAAGGAAGGGAGAGTGATAATAAACATCAAATTTCAATGCCCTGCCATTATTGGAGAATAAGATAGAGGATTTCTATAAATCTCTGTTAAAATAAAAAGTTCAAGTTGTGACACTAGAGTTCGTTTATAACCAGAGTACATGTTAGGACTAGAGAGGACTCTTGTTGCAAACCCTTTCTTAAACAGAAATTTATAGCAGAGCCAAAGTGTAGAGGATTCCCCTCCATAACAAGCATCAGCACAACTTTGGAAAGTGTGCATAAAGAAGATGATAAATCAAAGACAACACAAGATTGTAACAATAACAAAAGAAAAAAACTAACAAAAAAAGGAGATTTCTACAAAATACGACCAGATTTGACATCACTTGAAATGAATTTGTTAAGTACATTACATGACATAAAAATTACAGTATGAACAAGTTAATCAATCCTTACAATAATAAGGTAATGTTGAACATCACCATTAATCCCACCACACTAACAGATCTTACCAGCTCAAAAGTATATATGTGTAGAGTTTCCTGGGTGTGGTATCAGAAGTGAGCTGGCAAGGTCACTTTCCAAAAGGAAAGTGGAAAGTTCTTGTGCTCACTAGAGCTTTTCTTCAGAATCAGAAAAATGATCAAGATGATCAAGTAACTGAAGATTTACTGTCCTTGTATGGAAAATTGGATTCCCCCCCCCCCCCTCTCCCTCTCAAAACAGGAAGGGAAAAAAGATCAGTCTTTCCACAGAGATATCAGTTGATTAAAACTTGAAGATTAAAAGAAACACATTGTGCAAAACTAAAAGGCAATTAAAAATATGATTTTCCCCCACCCCTCCCACAGTCCTTACCATGCTATGCCATGCCATGTAACTAAGGATTCACATGCATGATCACATTATCTTTGCATACATACAGGTCTTCCTGTCATTATTAATTACATTGGTCCCAAAATACAAAATATTGCTAACTGGTTAATAATTGGTAAAGACCATGAAAGACAAAACTGACAATGTATGAAAAACATTACATTTACAATTTCTAGAATTAAGAACAACTTTAGAATTTTTTTTTTTTTTAAAGGAAACCGACCAGGCAAATGGAATTTACATCTACATACAATTAGTAGGGAATGATTTTCATAAAACCAGTCTGTCACGAAAACGTCAAACATAAACATTAAAATTTATGAGTTGGTTACAACAAAATACATATGATTAGATTTTTAAATAGCTAAATAAGAATAAAAAATGAATGAATTTAATTTAGTCTTGAAACAATTAGGCAAGGAATTTTATGTATTCCTTGAATGCAGCAGAGCTGGAATGATTAAAAAACTGGAAACTGCAGTTTGTCACAATAACAGAATTAAATGCAATGCCAGTCCTTCAACAAGTTCAAAAAGTGATTATTACAAAACTGTTGCAAATGCTTCCTTCAAATTACACAACAAAGTCACATTATATTTGTCATCACTCATCATAAAGGTTTCTTAGACTACACATACATCACATTCCAAAGTACTAGCCTCTCAAGTAGAATGGACACAAAAGGCACATATTTGTTGGGTAATCTCATGGTTAGGTGCATAAAATATCACCACAGAAAAGATCATCTAATGAGTAGATGATCAGTACTACAGATTTTTATGGGCAAGTATCAAAGACATAATGAAAATTAAATTGAAATGATGTGTTCAAAATTCATATTATCACAGGCCTATCACCAGTTTTCGGGTATCTGATGTGCAGGCTCAGGGGGGAAAAATAGAACTACTTTCCCAACTGCTGTCAATTTCAATATCAATGACAAATTTCCAAGCATTGACACACAAAATTTTGGTGGTTTGACATCTGAAATACTTTCTCTAGAATTGTGCAGTTCAGTACAATCAATTCTTACAAACTGGTAAAATTTGATTGGTTAATTAAATTAAAATACTGTCTTATTAAATACATAGTACTGAGTGCTAATAAAAAAAATATTTTGACTGGGTGCATTACACAACAAATGATCATTGATCATTCAAAGTAGAATGCTTCTTTCCCAATCTAACAAATATGAAACGACCATTACTTATGAATGACAAAGGCACAGTTATAATGATTAGAAAGTTTGCTAAAGAACAAATACAGTACACTGCCTTTTTTTAAATGTCGTGGAAGGAAGTTGTCAGAACAAACTACAGATAATGTTACATATGGAACACTTACTGGAAGTGGCTATCATGAAAACCTAAACAAACACTTAAAACGTTAACAAATTTCAAGACGAGGTGCACCACATTCATGGCAAAACTTTGCGAGAGTAATAAGGAATTTGGTCCCACATTGGTGACAAAACTTGGAAAGCTTAGGAAGAAGTGGAGTGGTAGCACTCACTATGTCAGATGAGGGAGTGTCACAGTCATGTTTAACTCTGACACCACGCTTCATGGGCTGGGAAGCTGACAGAGGTGGAAGTGATGACTCTGAACCGCTAGAGCTCAGAACAAGCGACTGTGTTAATGACTGAGAGAGAAATGATTGAGGGCTTTCAGCTCCATGACGATGACCATCTTGCACCCCAATAGAGCACTGTCTTCGAACTTGCACCACAGGGGACCTGCGATTCAAACTACAACATAAAATAAAAGTATTTCATTAATGAAAAGTTGGAAGAAAATCCAGAGACAAAACTGAAATTGCTGCTGACCTGCTGTATGCACTATCACCACTCAGTCTGCTACTAGTTGATTGGCGGCATTGCGTAGGAGGCTGCATCGGGCTGGTGGGATTGGAAGTGAGCTCCCTGTCATAAGCTTCTTTGCAACCATTTCTGGTAGAGCTGTGGGAGGAAAGGGACATGGGTTTGGGTCGGGAAAGGCCATCATCACCATCATTAACATTAGGAGCTTTAGATGTGAGGGCTACTGGTGAAGTAGGACATTGGGTAACAAATGAGTCCAGTTTAGAACCAAAACCCTCAGGAGATTCACAAGTGACTGTTAAAGCATTAGCTGAAACCACAACATCACCATCTTCATTGATATCCATATTAGCATTAAAGTCAGTGCCTGGGGGGAAGAGCATATCCTCTATAAGCCTCCGACCCTTAGACGAGGATTTTCGAGATTTGGTAGAGCCAAAAACAGAATTAGAGCGGTCTGGAGAGTCAACCGAGGACCGGAAATTATTATTTTCCCTCTCAAGTAAATCAGCAGGGAACAAAAAGTCCTCAATGTGCATTTTCCCTGCCCGATTTCTACGGCTTCGAGCAGAAGACTGATTTGCAGGCAAAGGAGTAACCTTACTACCAACAGGACCTACTTCAGAGAGCATTGATACAGATCGCTGCATGCGCACTACTTCCTCCAATAAGTTATCAATATCTGAGAAGCTGGACTCTTGTTCAGTGATTTCTCTAATTTCTCGACTTTCCCTTGTCTCACGCCTTCCCTTCTTATCACTTCTATTTTCAAGACTCAATATCTCAATTTTTCCCCCATCTGCAGAATCAATAATAGTAGGAAATTCACAGTCCCGCAGGGGTGGCTGCTCATTAACCTTGTGCCCACTACTTTCCTCTTGACTTTCTTTCTTTGAATGGCTATCAAGATCGTAAGTTTTTGGCCTATTCTCTATGTCACTGCTTGTTATGTTGTTCAAGTCCATAAGCACTGCATCCAAAGAGTTACTCGATTGAAGAGATGGATGTGAGGAACCTATTCCTGACACATGCAATTCTTCAGTATTTTTAGAATGAGGAAGAGAAGCCAACCTTCTGTTGGATCTAGGGGGAGGCTGCGGCTGAATGGGGAGGGGCACCGGAGAAGCCAAGGACTTGGGTGTGTTAGATTGGTGACTTGATGGCATTTCAGTCTGCTCCACCCCACTGCCTGGAGAATTAATATGCAGGGAAGCATTACTGTCCTTGCCACAGCCCTCACTCAATTTTGGGCTTTCATCACACTTTGCTTCAATTTCAATTTGGCTCTCAAGAGCAGATTCAAATTCTTTAGCATAGCGGGTAAAAGCTGATGTTGGGGATGTTTCCAAAGGAGATGGCTTTGGGGAGAGGGTGGGGGAAGGCATTGGGGAAATAGAGGGAGCTGGAGATGGAGACTTCTCCTTCTTGTTTATGTTGCAAGCACTGTCACTGCGTAACAACTCCATCATCTGCCGTTCAGCTGATGCATATGGATCGTATTGCTCTTCATGGCGATTCCCACTGAAACAGAGAGATAACCTCGTTTTAGACCAAGGCCTTTTTGGGGTCATTTTCCAAAGTTTCACATCAAAAATGATCAAAATGTTGATGGACATACAAGAACGATTTAAACATTCACATGCACTTGTGCACAATGTAGATTTTTATAATTGTGAAGCAACAAGAAAAACAAGAAAAAGATTTGATTTACAAAACAGTACCTGAATTAACCATGCCTAGAAATTCAGTATTTATCTCATACCCAGAATAATAACAATAGTTAAAAAAGGTAGATAAAAGAGTGTATTGGTACAGGAAAAATATCAGGTGACCCAACTGAGAGTCATTACAAAAATGTAATAGAACACAGTACATCGCATAGCAGTATCAAACTGGAGCACTTTGAGGAAACATTCAGCATTTTGCAGCATAAATATCATGAAGAGTGAGAAATTTGTCAGCATAATTTTGAGGCTAGCCTGAAAACCCAACAGACCTTGTTTGAAGAAGTTCTGAAGCACTGCACAAACAAATAAGCAAACAAACACAATGTACTTGTGATGATAAAAGCATCAAGAGCAAAGGCTGATGATAATCAAGTGCAATCAACTCCTTGCGAAATACACACACACACAGAGGATGTGGGTCGATTATTCATTTAATCTGTGACGGCAAGCAGTGCTGAACATCAAGATACTCACATCCTTTTACCACCTACTATCAATCTCAGGTTGCACATACTGGGAAGAATGTGTCCACCTAATATGGTCCTAAAATATGTAAAGATAAAATGTCACATACATAGTAAAGGCAGAAGTTACAGAGTTTCAAAATGCCTACTGCAACTGCCAACAACAATGCAGATCATACTTTTAAATTGGGTGTTCAAAACACAATTAACTGCAAAAATTAAAAAATATTTCCTTAGCGCAGAAATTAAAGCAGTACCTACTACACATTTTATGTTTGAATTTAATGACATACACACTACATACTCAAAGTCTCTACCTACACAATGAAACTTGCTGCACTGACAATACCTCAAGTTAAAATTGAAGGGGAGCGGTTGCAGTCTAATACTTGAGGGATTTCTGCTCGAGGGAATACGGGTAAATTTGCAACTCATTGCAGGTATGTGGGTTTCACAGTTAATACTATAACTGTTAGGAGCTTGGTTGGAGCACTGATATTTAGGAAAGCTTAGCTTTGGCAAATGCATTCCATTTTTCCATTCCAGAGGCTTCTTATCTTGCAAATTAACTGAGATATCCTCAATTTCTGAAAGATGTGACAGAGTGTGGGAGTTGAAAACAGGTGGCTCTTCTCCTTCTACAAACTCAGACACACCATGCACCTCGCAGTTTGTTTTAAACATACTAGGGCAAAAAGATTTCTGCAAGATGCTGGAAGATACAGAATTCTTTTCTGTTTCAGTAACCTTTGGTTCAGCTTGGGTACTCCCAAAATTTAACTGATTGGATTTAACAACTTTGAAGCACTCAACTGTGTTATCCATATCAAAGGATTTATATTCATCTGCCTGGTTCGAATTTGAATGTTTTTTAAAATTGAGAAATGAGCTAGTTTTATTTCCATCCTTTGCAACGTTCAACCAAGTTGTGTATCTATTGCATGGAAGCATTACTTTTTTGGTGTGCTTGCATTCTTGGTTATTTGCTATAAGAGCACACGGAACATGTTTCCTTTTATTAAGTAAACAGTGGTCAAAAGGGTATTCACTTCTTTGGCAAAATGCATCTTCACCTTCTGAATTAAATGACTGCACACGTGGGGAGGGAATTGGAGTTTTTGGATAACAAGGTGATATGATTTCTAATGGTCTCTTGGAATTTCCAAAATTGGATGATTTGTGAGAGGTATGAATCTTCACTCGTTTTCTGGGATTTAATTTTTTTCTGCCAGTGACATCAGATGAACTTTGGAACAAATCCTTGCATATCTCTTTCTTTGTGCTCTTTTCAAAACTTTGATTGCCCTGCTGAGACACTAATTTAGGCAAAGAAGTCTCCTTTACAAACCAATCATTATTTTCACTTATGGGCTGTGTGTGTTCCCCAGAAATGCCAGAACTTATCAAGCTTGATTTCAAATTAATTTCTGACACAATTCTTCCCATTGAGTCATATGCCACATCTTGCAGTTTGTCAACTTTGCAACATAAAGATGACTGGGTAACGTAGGTACGATTTGAATCTGCACTACGGGAGCTGGAAACTGGTGTTTCAGAGGAGGGGCTGAATCTGAGACTTGCAGCACTACTGGTGTCAACATCTAGCACAGTACATGTACTCATAGCATTTCCGTACATGCCATCAATGTCAGAAAGATCAGCACATGAACTCTCTTCACCTCTTAAAACCAAACTTTCAAGACAGGAGCTGTGGTGAGATTTTTGGTGAATAGAGCCACTATGTTGGGAATTATGAGGACCCATTTGTGTTACTATCATTTCAGTCACACAACTGTTGACTTCAACAGAATTAGTTTTAGAATGAAGTCTGCACTTTTTGTTAGCCTCTTTCTCTATAGACAAACTTCTTGGAGTAACAGCAGAGGAGATATCATAAGAATGAGGATTTGAAGGAGAGGAATAGGGAGATGTGAGCTTGGCATGGCACCCTTGCCTGTGGGAGGAAAATGGAAATGAGATGCAGTAAGCTGCAGTAAATATCTTTAGAGACTAATATATCAAAAGAAAAATGAAAATAACACCATTCTGTTTACACAATGGCATTGACAAAACTATAATATTACAGATACTGCTAAAAATTGAAGTCAAAAGCAATTTTTTTTTTAAAAGTGGAAAACCAACCACAAACAAACTGCTCATTTCTTTCCACCCACCAGCAGACTATGAACCACACTCAACTACTTAATTTATCACTAAGCTTCCAATGGGGGTTTTTAATACTAATATAGCTTACCTCCACAGCTGCTCATTCTTTGAACTCTTGGAGTTATTGGAGTTTTCTTTGTTCACTTCTATCTGCAGAGTTTGTGCATTTAAAGCAGGATTGGATGTTTGAGTTATTTTCTTCTGAGGTTTAGTCTTTTGAGAGTCTACCACTTCAGCATCAAGCAGCTTCAGGGTTTGACTTTTGGCCTGCAATTTCTTCAGACTAAATGATGTAACTGTCATGTCATCACGCTCATAATTTCTGGATGGAGCCTCCTCTGGAGCTAGCTTTTGAGTCGGTGAAGCTGGTAACTTTCCACTATTTAAAAGGATTTTTAAAAAAATATCTTAGTTTACAATTTTTAAGTTTTAGAAATGTGAAAGCATTTTAAAATGCATATCATAAATACTTCTCAAATTTTAACTTACCTTCCAGGCAAATGTTTACTAGGAGAAGAAGGTCTATGCACAGCCCTTTGAGATGCTCTTAAGCTGGTCCTACCTGCCATACCACGATTAAATCCCGGCCCTCTTGAATCTTTTGACACTGACCGCCCAGATAAAGAATCTAAAAAAGGAAAGAGGGTGAGTAGCTAGGGGTGAACTTAAATTGTTCTCAATGCGGCTTTGATGTGTCGATAGGACAGTAAGCTAATTAATTAACTCACTTCCGCTTCTAGTCAGGCGGTTAGTTTGTTCTTGTTGAGATTGAGGGGTGTGCCTAGAACTGCCTGCACTTGATGATGCACTCCCTGTTGTGCTATTGCTGTTGTAGTTGGAGTTACTACTTGGACTGACTTGCCTCACTTTGCGCTGCACTAATGGTGAATACTTTTCACGGGTTATAGCCCTTTTAGATTTAAGTGGAGGAGCACGGTACTGCAAAATAAGGATGAATTCAGTAACACAAGATTCAATGTATGTCATAATTGGTTTACACAATGAATGGTTTGAACCTTAATACGAGCTTCTAGGCGTTCTTTTGCCTGAGAACTAGCAGTAACTGGAGGGTGTCTAGAATGATGCTCTCTACACCATTCTTGATGTCGATCGAAGGCCTTTTTACCAAAATGTCGCTCACAGTAAGGGCATTGTTCATGGTCAGGTGGTCGTAGTAAAGACCGAGAATCACCACTGCCACCAGGAGCATCTGGCTCTTCGCCTGGAAAGGAAAGTAATTTATTATAAGATGGAATGGAGATGAAATTCAGTGCTGTAAAATCAAATTCCTAATTCCATTGCCCATCCCATGAAAAATTAGTTTTGAAAAGCTTCAGACAAATTCTCCACTTGAGTATTAATGTGTCTTACAAAGTGACATACCTCGTGCAGCCCGAATTGCACTCACAAAAGCTTCATGATTTTCTTTCCAGTGGCTTGAGACCTTCTTGGGACTAACTGGCTTTTCAGTTACTGGTATTCTTTTCTGAAGTGTTGAAAATGGTAGGAACTCTGCCAGGTCTGTACCTTGAACACGCTGCCTGAAGGAATCAAAGGTTTTACGTTTCTTGGTAGCACTCTTCTCACACACTTTGGAATGCCTCTGAAGTACTTCTGGTTTGAAAGTTTTGTTGCACACAATACAAGGCAGCAATAAGGTTGGTTCATCATCTGAAATCATCCAACAACATCAATCATTTTCCGGATTGGACCAAAAACCATGAATGGAATCGTGGAAACAGAATGGGCACCTCCCCCACACTCCCCCCTACTCAAGTGCAATGACAGGTAATCTGAAAATAGCATGTACACTTGACCACTTGAATATTCATCAAGAGTCCAGCCGGAAATAGAGTAACCTCAATTAGACCCAAAAGAAGAACTAGTTTATCAAATAAAATGAAAGGAGAATGGGTGAAAAAACGCCAGATATTAACTCTGGCCCCCCCTCAAGGCTGCGAGTGTGTAGGCAACAAGAAAACAGCCCGAGCACCACCTGACACAGTTTGCGAGGAAAATAAGGTACAAAAATGTTGTCAAATGTAGAAATTTATCATCACATACGCAGCAGACATTCAATAACAAAATAAGCACTCAATTGACTTACCTTCAACAATAATAGTGTCTAAATTCGGGTATTTGCCTGATTTACATTCAACCTCCACTTCATCCATTTTTATTGCTTTCGACATGGCCGAACAGTGATCTGATTGGTTAATAACAACATAACCATGGCAACAGCAGCAACAGACGAAGGTTTCCAAAGTTTATCAAAGAACAGTAGAGCACTTCTGCAACTTTTTACTGGGATAAATGATGCGAAGTCTGCACGATTCTCCGTGACTTCCCTGGTCATGGCACACCCAAACACTCCAGTCAAAGGTTGGTAACACCGTGGAAAGTGATTATTTTGGTGTTGGTCAGTTGGTGGTCTCGGAATGTTGTTGGTGGAATGTTGTTGTTGTTGTTTGGGTTGGGTTGGGCGTTCACTTGTGTTCATTTCAAAATCCCAAATTGTAGATTTTTTCATCGTCTTGAGTAGATTTAACCCTACTCGTTTGTGGTGTTACCGTATAATCTGTAAGCAGTTAGTAGTAACCCGCTTTAAATTGTCACCTTTTAGTTTTCAACATGAGGGTGAAGAGACTTAATGTTTTGATTACTTTGGTTGGAGTTACTTCTTTATTACATGCTGGTTAGTATGTCAAAACTGTCTGTCTTAGCAATATTTTATACTTTCATTAAGCACTCATTGATGATTTTTGTTTCATACCTCGAAGTCTGACGCTTTCGAGTTAGTGCTGTCTTTACTGGTGCACTATTAAGATTGTGCTTCTGCAACTGGTGGTCCACGCCTTAACCCGCAGTTTAATAATTTGTTGTGTTTCTAGTGGAAAGCATACGCTGCTATCAGTGTTCATCCGGACAAGATCCCAAAGGTGAAGACAACTGCGGAGCATATGAGAAGTTTGACCATAGTAAGCACATCGCTGTTGAATGCAGTAGTGATGAATCAAGCACACCAGGATCTTTCTGTATGAAAGTTACTCAGCAGGGACCCAAGGGATTCATCTGTAAGTATTATATTTTTCAGAATGCTTACATTGAATTATTTCATTTAATCAACTGAAAATAATTGGCTTGAATTATCTACAGGGGATGGACGATGGCGTCAGGTGATTCGAAGATGTGCGTCTGTTTCTGAAACAGGTGTCACCGGAGTTTGTAATTGGGGAGTTTATGAAAATGGAGTGTATTGGGAAGAATGTTACTGCTCTGAGGATAGTTGCAATGGTTCTTATAGAGGTCAGAGTGTGTCCAACTATCTCTTAATAAGTTCAGTGTTTGCTATGTTGACAGTGTATCTGTGGCATACTGTAGCTTAACAAGGTAAAGGGGTTAAGATGACTTTATTCCTAATGTGAATTTTTTATCTCATTGTCAGTACTTGATCTATTTTTATACACATTTGTAACAATCTTAAAGTGTAGTTATGCGCTTGTGTGTTCTCGTTTAGTTGAAATCATCTTTTACTGACTTCTTTGAACTTAGGATGTGCCTTGATAGAGAGCAAGTTGAGAAAAGATAACAAATGAACAAACTACTTCAAATTCTGAAGTATGTAGTAGTCTTCTACTGCTTACAAGGATGTAAAATGATCCTCTGAAGTGGATGATCTTATCTTTCCATTGCTGTTCTTAATTGTGTAATTGGAATTCCACTTAATTCTTGTTCGGTTCAACATTCCGTCCTTTTTATATCTATGTATTATGTAATTGGAAGTTAACTTAATTCTTGTTGGGTTCAACATTCCGTCCTTTTTATATCTATGTATTATGTAATTGGAATACAACTTAATTCTTGTTGGGTTCAACATTCCGTCCTTTTTATATATATGTATTATGTAATTGGAATTCAACTTAATTCTTGTTGGGTTCAACATTCCGTCCTTATATATACACAATGCAGTTCTATGCGTGGCTGCTGCGGGCCTGCCCAGACTGCAGGGATGGGCCCCATGTATACCATGGGGCCCCCAAATGGCACTGTTAATTATCAGTTTGTTAAAGCGCTTCAAGTTAGGATGTGCCTTACATAGAGAGCAAGTTGAGAAAAGATAATAAATGAACAAACTACTTCAATACCCCTTCCATATAATTTACTTCTTCCTGATGTTCCTCTGCATTTCCTTTATAAGCAGCCGCTCGCTCTTGGAGCGGTGCACTCTGACTCAGACCTGCCTGAATAAAGCCACCCTACCCAACTGAGCCCTTGTCATTCCCTATGTACGTGTTGGCATTATGTCCATTTTCTGTTTATTTTTTGCAGTATTGTTTGTATAACACATTTAATTATAATTTTTTTTTCATATTTAAGAAGGAATTTTTACTTTTTAAGAAAACCTTTTAAATTTATAAAATGATGTATACCATCTTCCATCCTTTTACATGGTTAGATATGTACTGCATACGTTTTGTTCAAACGAGGAACAAATCAATAAAAGTCTGTTTGGAGTATTTCATGCCTCCAGTCTCTGCCTAGCGTCACAACCGCCCGCCAGACGCCCCCCCCCCCCCCCCCGCCCTTCCCTCCCGGTTCACACCCCACCCCACCCCAACCGAGGCAGGCGACCCACCCCTTGCCAGACATTGTGCTGGCGAACACAATGGAATTCAATTACTGCTACTGGGATTTATTTCGTCGCCTTTTCTCAGGACGCTACACGTAATAGCTAGTGTTTGGCGCGGCCTGGGTGGCTGAGGCAGCTAGGGCACGTCCCAATGCACTCGACGAGTTAAGCAGGCCAGGACTCTGCTCTGCAGTGTCACGAAGGATCCTTGCAAAACAACCTTCTTTTCCCCAAGAAACTGCGTTTGCCAGAGACAGCGCCGTTTCTTCGTCCCATCATCGGAGTGAGAGGCTGACCCGCTGACGCGCCTGGCTTGCTTAAGGCGCCGATGCCGCCGGCCGCCGGCGCGGCGCGCTGGTCCGGTCCGCTCGAGTCGAACTGATGGCAGCAGATAGCAAGCTTCAGACTAGACTCCCGGGGCCGCCCATCCGTGGACTTCTTAATTAATTAATTAACTAATGCATTCGCCGGGGGATCTTAGTGACCGTCCCGTCGGCCGTTCTGTATGGACAGTATGGACCGGAGAGGGAGAGTTGAGTTCCGCGGGGAAGTCGACAGCAATGTCGAGGGGAAGAGGAAGAAGCGCCGTGTCATTCGTGCGGGTCAGACAGAGACAGAGCGACTCAAACTTCATAACGCGGACCATGCCGGCCGGGCTGTAGCTCCTGCTCCTGTGTCATGACCGCACCGGAGGATGGGATAACCAATATCGCCAAGAAGGGGAGGAAAAAAAAAAGAGCTGGAGACGGTGGTAAAGTCGTTTTATAAACCGATAAAGCGAGGAGTGCCGGGCCGGGAGAGGGTAGGAGGGGGGTGGGGGAGAGAGAGAGAGAGAGAGAGAGAGAGAGAGAGAGAGAGAGAGAGAGAGAGAGAGAGAGAGAGAGAGAGAGAGAGAGAGCTCCCTAAGAGGCGAGGTGTCGTAGCGTGGTGCGGAGGATCCATAAACCCTCCTAAAGCCCGGAGTAGAGCGCGCAGAGCGTAAACCGAGGCTGACCGCCATGATGACAACGGCATGGCCCGGCAAGGTCCATACTGCCCCCCCCCCCCCCATCCTCCCTCTCCCTGTCTGTCTGTCTGTCCCTCCCCTTCTTCCGTCACGCCAGTGGATTGATTCTGAAGGCAATATTATGCCACGGCTCGCCTTGTCCCGCCCCCCAGCCCCCGCCGCCCCCGCCCGCCCCGCCTCAAGCTCCCCTTGGTTTAGCCACTCAGGGCTGCGGCGGGGGTGGGAGAGAGGGATCAGGCGGAGAACCCGCAGGGCCCCGGCAGCCCCGTCCAGCGGCGCCCGATGCACTGAGGCACAGTGCGCGGCCGGATGGTGACATAAGGACAAGGCGGTGGCGAGCCGTAAAAAGAGAAGGAAAACGGATTTGGCGTCACGGAGAGGAGAGTGACAAAAGAAAGAGAACGCGGGAAAGAAAGGCGCATATTGTGACAGTTATTTTCGGAAAACTGCACCCCCAGCACTTTTTTTTCTCTTTGAACTTTTCATATTTTTTTTGTTCTCTCTCTCTCTCTCTCTCTCTCTCTCTCTCTCTCTCTCTCTCTCTCTCTCTCTCTCTCTCTCTCTCTCTCTCTCTCTCTCTCTCTCTCTCTCTCTCTCTCTCTCTCTCTCTCTCTTACAGTTTGGTAGGGTTCGGGGGGGGGGGGGGGGAGACGCAGCGTGCAGCTTGATCTGGCTGTCTCTGACTCGTCGTGCGGGCTGGCCTACCCTGGCACTCGCAGGCGCTGCTGCGGTGGTACACACTGCTGCACGCTGCTGCTCGCCCGCCCCCGCCGCCGTGCCTCATAATGGCGAGTTACAAGTTTGGCCCGGCATGGGCCGGCAGCCGGCAGTGCGGGGCGTCCGGAGGAATTGAAGCTCTCTGGGGAGGCGGCGGGGGCGGCGGGGGCGGCGGCAACTCCAGTAATGCCCCATTACGACAAGGTGCCAGGGAAAGTTCACGTGGAAGAATCGAATGGCCGTGGCCCGGCCTCTCCAAGCATCTCCGCCCCTGCCGGCCCTAGCGGGGGGAGGGCGGCCACTCGCTGTGAGCATCCGGCTGGCCCAGGGGCTGGCCGTGCGCGCGGAGGGGAGGGGGGCGGGGCAGACGCAGGGCGCAGGTGTGCGGCCCGGGCGCGGCGGGGCGGGGCCAGCCGACGCACAGGTGGGCCAACTTAAAATTAACAGCGCGAGGCCGTTGCATTATTGAAGCACATGATATACTGTCAGCCGGAGCGGAAGTCCGGGCCGATATTATTGGTGTGGTTGCAGCGGCTGCCGCGGGCTCATCTTTCCTCCAGCCGCCGGACCCTCAGTGGAATCGGGCGAATATCCCCCCTCACGACTGGAAAACCAGTGCGCGCCAACCGAGCATCTGCATGTGAGAGAGGCGAAATAACCGAGGGCGGGGAGTTTTATCGCAAAGGTCACTGCTGCCGTGGCGGTGCCGCCACACCCTCCTCCTCCCGCCAGAGCCGATGTGTTTCTTTCGACCCCCGCGTGCCGGTTTTGGCACGTATCCACGCAGAACAGAACGCAAAACATCCGAGGGCTCCAACTTGTTTCTCCCTCTCCAGGAGCTCAATTGCTTGCAGAGAGGGAACATTGCGGACCGGATGCCAAGTAAATGTCAGCAATATTAATATTACTGCTCCGGGGCCGGCCCTGGGCGTAGGCGTGTGAGCGCGCTAGTCACTGCCCCGGAGCGTCGTCTGACGCCATTAATTTAATATAAAGTGCTTAATAAATTTAAATCGTGTGCATGGAGGACAACGCCAGGGGAGGGGGGGGGGGTGCGAGTCAGCATGGCCTGGGGCTGGCAACACAGTTGCGATCGCCTGAATAAGCGATGCTGACCGCCTGCTTATGGGCCGAAGTATGTCCTCCGACTTTACTTAACATGTCTAACGCAGAGGTGTATCGTGCTTGTTTTATTTTGAACTATTATAGTTCTTGTATGCGATGTACTAGGTTCTTTTTCGACGCCGAGAAATGCAAATATGTACTATCAATTTTCTTCCTTTTCTTCGAAGACGATCCGGTAACTCTCAGTCTCAAAAGCAGAAAAACTGTACGCTGCTGACTGTTCTAAATTAGGATGCCACGTGTTTCAGTACTCCCTAAATAGGCCAAGCCTTTTGGATTTCACCTAGCTATCAATCAGAAATACATTGGAATTTGAACATATTGAATGAATGAATTTGAAACAGTCCCAGCATCGCTTCATCTGTCGTCACATCGTTGCCATCCCCTGGAGAGACGTCATGGAGCCGTCGCCGCGCGCCCCGCGAAAAAAACTTGTACCAGCTTGGTTTGCGAGAGGAAAGCGGCGCGCGAGCTGTGAGGAGTGGCGTCGCGTCTCGGCGTCACGGCGGCCTGGAGGCTCCAGGCTGGAGCGGAGCGAGCGGAGCGTCTGGCCTGGCACGCCTCCAGACAATGCGCCGGAAACGAAGCTGCTGGCGGCGCGGGGCTCGGAGGCACGCCCAGCCGGCAGCCGGCCCAGGCGTGCTGACAGCCGCCGCGCCGCCGCAGCCCGCAAGATGGCCACCCCCGCGAGGCGCCAAATAACGCCGCGAACACGCAATCCAAAAGCAGGTCGAAAGCAGGCCAGAAATTTGAGATTTCTTTGCGTGAAGTTTTAATTTGTGATATTCACGTTGAAGTTTTTGAATCTTTTCGCATTTTTTTGGTCATGATTTTTTTGTTTGTGAACTTTGGTGATTGCATTGGTAATTGCATTTTGAGTGTGGATTAGTTTTGAATTTGAGTCTTGGGTGCAGAGTTATTAACGAATTTATTTTCCTCCTGGGCCATAGGCATGCGAAATGCAGAGGCCAGAGACAGGCCAAAGACAGGCCAGAGGCAGCAGAGGCAGGATGCCTGCAGGCTGCAGGGCACAGCTTATTGTCTTGGGCCTCCCCACTCACTTCCCTCACATTTGTCGTTCGGTGGCGAGAAGTGGCAAGGAGTGGCGTGGAGTGCGGCGGAGTGAGGCTCAAACACTAACGAGGCCGAGTGCCCCCGGGAGGGCCCTCCGGGAAAAGCACCACTGCTGTGCATGTTGACGCCGGGCAGCCGAGTGGGCAGCGAGCGTGCTTCTCAACACGGCGGCGTGGGATCGAATCCCCTCACCGGAAGCAGCCGCAGTCCGCGGAGGAGTTTCAGCCGGATTACAAGAGCCGACGCGGCGGCGTTGGTTACCTCAAGATCCAACAGCGTGATGGGTAGCGAACTGGTTTCGCAAGTGGTACGGCCGGGTTCGATTCCCACTCGGGTCATGATGACAAAGATTCGCACGTTGATGTGGTATGTACTTGACCACATATGATGCTTGCCTAATCTTCTCTCTGAACCCGACTGCTGATATTGCGTTCAAATTTTCTTTTCATCCGTGCAACTCCGATAAATCATTATTTTGCGCGCGAGCCCCAATACGCAGCGTGCGTGTTCGAATCCCATCGGATGCCAATTCCCTTTTTCGCCTCTCCTTATTGACAACTCTGCCACAATTCGTGATGGGGAGCTGATTCCACCACCGGCGGCCCTCCCATCCCATCCCCCTCCTGGAGACACACTGTCAAGTCTGTTGGACCTAGAGGGGGTTGGGGAAGGGGGGGCATGGCTCTTTGTAAGCCGAAAATAATGAGCCGCTCAACGTCAAGTGCACCATGAAAACGGCAGTGGGACTAATCTGGCTGTCCTTCCCTGCACCACGCCGCCGTCCCCCCCCCCCCCCCCTTTCATTCGCACCTCGTCCTCCTGAGCTATTTCTGATGTTATTTGCGTCTCTCCGCGGCGAAAATCTCACGGCGGGGGAAAAATGAAAGCCGTCTGTTCCTCCCAGCTTGGACGCATCCGCTGAGGAGCGTTCACAAACCACCTGACCTCACTCTGACTCCTTCCTTATTGAGGCGTGTGAGAGAGTGAGAGAGAGGTGCGGAGCGAGCTGTCGTTGGCACGGGCTCCACGAGGCACCCCCCCCCCACCCCTCCCCTCGGCGCTCTCAATTTTCCCGTCCAAGGCAAATCACTTTCTCGATTATTTTGTCACGTGGTTCCTGAACGGCCCTTATCAAAGGACTCTGAGGGCAGCAGACGGTGTCGGAACTGCCAATAATGTGGAGCAACGCAGATCGCAGCAGCAGCAGCATCAGCAGCATCAGCAGCAGCAGCAGCAGCAGTAGCAGCAGCAGCATCAGCAGCAGCAGCGGCAGCGGCAGTGTGGGCATCCGCATCGGCTTCGCCGGTCACATCCCTGTCCCTTTTGGCGGTCTTTTCAATCGCACATAAATTCCGTGTACGCGACGCGCATCCAAGGGGCTAGGGAGGATCGGGGAGAGGAGAGGGGAGGAGAGGAGAGAGGTAAGGGGAGGAGAGGAGAGGAGAGGGTCGTGCCGCGCCGGGGGCTAAACGGGGAGGCTTTGCACGATATCTCTCCCCCCTGCCAAACGCGGCCTGGCGGGGCCCGGCGGGGTGACAGCTGGGCAGGGCGGGCACAGGCCGCGCAGGCACCGTGCCGACGACGCCCGATGGCACTGCGTCGCGTCCACGATCGACAGGGGTCTCGGCCTCGGCCAGGGGGCGGGACGGGGGCGGCAGCAGTGACAGCTAGGGAAATTTGTTGGAGCGTGTGCGGGCAGCACACTGTAAAATGAACAATTCCGGAAAGTTGGTAGGGTAAGTGGACTAGTGATTGGTTAGCTCCAGAAACTACTCAATCGATTTATTTAGTGCGCAGGAGTAAGGTGCTCAATGAAAAACCTCGATGTAATTTTTGAAACTGTATTGAGGCAAGAGAGTGTACAAAGGAGGCCATCACATTACCCTACCGCGCCAATTCGAGGCCCTTCTTTGACGTAACGGAGCCGTTTTCAGAACGGTTTAAAACGTCGACTTTTATTCAGTGGGCTGCTTTGATTACTGACCGATCTGCAACGGCCAGATTCATAACCAACGCCGCAAATTATCGTCGCTTGGCGAGCGTGTGTTGCCTCGCTGCCCTTCGTCCAGACACACAGTTTTGTGGGCGGGGCCGGCGCTCTCAGACGCTGTCCCGGTACGCTCCGCTGCTAAATGACAACAACATTGTCATAAACGGCGGAGCAGACCCGCTCCCCTCCCCTCCCCTATCCCGGCGGTGCAGTGCGGTGCGGTGGGCCCGGTGCGGGTCCAACAGGTGCTCGGGTCGGGGCGGGCCCACAGCTGGCACGGCCCCAGCGGCCCCAGCGGCCCCAGCCCGGCGCTAATCCTGACTCCTCTCTTCTCATCAGGCGGCACACAAGTAGTCCAGCAGTAACAGCAGAGTGCCGGACCGGACCGGACCTCCCTGGGCGGGCCTCGGGGAGACGACCTGCAAGGACTGCACACGGGAGAGCAGGGGCAGGAAATGGTCTGAAAATGAGCGCTGGTATTGGTGGGGAATGGGCGTGTGCGCCCCGCCCCGCCCCGCCCCGCCCCGCCGCCGCCGCCGCCGCCGCCGCCGCCGCCCCCTTGAGTCGCCGCCCGTCGCCGAGTTGTTCCTGCAAAGGTCGGGCCCGACCCGACCCCGTGTAGCGCGTGTTCCTGAACCTTAAGGTGCCTCCGCGCGTCTTATGTGTCTTGCGGGTTCCCGCCCGGATGTCTGTCTCCACGGGAAATATGATGAAAGGAAAGGTACAACCTGCGGACTCTGCTTCTCCTTTGGGAATACACACACAAAAAATAAAATGAAAAGAAAGATGTAAGAGGGAAACAATAGCAGCGCGCGCGCTGTGAGGGCTCTGGGCTCTGGCCCCGGGGATGCGGTAGGCGGGCTGGGGTCTGTGGAATGACGCCTCTCGCTCCTCTCAATACGTCTCGGTACTACAGTTTGCAGTCGGCTGTGATTCTCGAATTTGAGAGAAACAACTAACTGCAAAACTGTGATGGTGCTCTTTTGTTTCGCGCAGAAAAATAAAATAAAAGTAGAAGAAAATAAATAAACAAATAGCGCCGCTGTATACAATGGAGTGAAACTGTTTCCGCCGGTCAGGCTGTAACCCGGCAGGGCAAGCAACGGGCCAGGGTGGGCTCCGCTGGCTCAGACTCCGGCTGGCTCAGACTCCGGCTGGCTCAGACTCCAGCAGGCTCAGACTCCGGCTGGCTCAGACTCCAGCAGGCTCAGACTCCGGCTGGCTCCAGACTCCGGCTGGCTCAGACTCCGGCTGGCTCAGACTCCGGCTGGCTCAGACTCCGGCTGGCTCAGACTCCAGCAGGCTCAGACTCCGGCTGGCTCAGACTCCAGCAGGCTCAGACTCCGGCTGGCTCAGACTCCAGCAGGCTCAGACTCCGGCTGGCTCAGACTCCGGCAGGCTCAGACTCCGGCTGGCTCAGACTCCTCGGATGTGGAAACATTCCTTGCGCATGCTGCCGGCGTCGTCGTGTGTCTTGCGGACCGCTTCGGGGCATTCCCGGTCGCGCAGCTTCCTGGACATGGCGGGTGGGCAGGTGGCCGCCGTGCCCTGTATACGAGTACACACAAAGTTTGGGGAGCCCGGTCCAGGGCCGTGCCGCCCTCTGGGCTGGCCTCTGTAACGAGCACGGAGATGAGGGACTGCTCTAGGCCTCGGAGCGTTTACAAACCACGCGACTTTTTACTTAAATCCTTATGGTAGCGTGCGGCAGCGGTGCTGGGGCAAACTGTCGTTGGCGCGGGCTTGAGTCTCCCCGAGACTGCAGGTCCGGTGGGTTCGATTCCCACAGACGGTTCCACGCATGCGCACTGTGCACTTTCGTCCGTCGCCATTAAAATTACCTTGAAAACGTGTCACGTGGTTCTTGAACCCTCCCCTCACCTACCTCCGGAAAAATAAAACCGGAGCCCGACTAGCCGTCCCGGAGCTGGGCTGGACGTTCACAATCCTCTCTTTGAGCCCGCTGGGCGCGCTGGGCCTGAGCTCGCAGGGATGGAGGTGGGTGCAGGATGCAAAACTTTCCCGCCACGTCCCATGCGCCTCTTATTTCCAGTCTGCGGAGGTGTCTTTTCTTCGGGGTGTAAACTTACCGGGAGCAATGCCCTCGTTAGCTTGACAGACGAGCCAAAGTCTCAGGCGGGGGGGGGGGGGGGGGGGGGGGGGGGGGGGGTCTGATAGTGTTGTTCGGCCGTGAGGTGCTCCGAGGCCCCGCGCCGCAGCCAATACTGACCGCTAATTGCCGCACTGCTGGTGCCGTGGTCGGGCCGCACGGCGGGTCACAAACTTTATGAAAAACAATTTCATACACCTCGAGGAGGAAGTTGGTGCTGCGCTGGAATTCCGAGAGGGCGCGGGCCCGGCCCGGGAGTTCGCAAGCCCTGACGGGATGTAATGCCCCGGCCGGCGGCGGCCAGCCAGCGAGCCAGCCCGGCAGCAGGCGCCCACGCTGTTCCTCGCCACCTCAGCGGTATGCGGCTTTTGCGCGTGCGAAAGCCGGCGCTCTGTAAGAACGAAAACTGAAAAGCCGCGATACCTTGCTTAACCCGATTAACATGCTGCCTCCTGGTCCCGGTGCTCCCTGGAATCAGACACATTTTTTTTTAAAAGTATGCATTAAAATTCTTATTTGTACATATTGCGAGATACTCCATTGCAGTTTTTTTTTAAAAAAACTTGCTTCTCAATATATAGATAGATAGATAGATGGATCGATGGATAGATGGATAGATAGACCGCCGTAAAGTACGGCCTTGCCGTTGCCGCCGTGGGACGGCCGCTAGTTGATTGCCTGTTCGCTGGGGAGAGAGACGGCCCTGCAGTCCTCCGGCCCTGGCCTTGCCCTGGCCTGTTTGCGCCACGTAATCGCCCTCCTGTCGTCGTCCTCGAATTCTTGAGGACGAATGAGGACTGTTGGTTCAACTGGTCCCGGCGGTCCGGGCAGGCCTTGAGGTCCGGGCGGCTCCGCGTTCGCGTGTCAACTTCCTCGGCGGTCGGCTCGCGCGCCTCAAGTGGCATGCAACTTTAATGCTAGGGCGACGAACGGACGACCCAACAGCCCGGGGGCGCCCGGGGCCGGGGAGCCATGGGTCACCGCAGTTGTCGCACGGGTGCCTACCTCCCCGGCGGACGTCCAAGCGCCTGCGAAACGCTGGGTAGGCAATCCCGCTCGACACCCGCGTCCGCCGGCTGCCTACCTCCCCGGCGCCCGACGAGACGCGCGCAGGCGGGGGAACGCCCGCGAAGTGTTGGATAGGCCAGCCCGCACGACGTCGGCGCTGCGCAGCGGCCCACCTCCCAGGCGCCCGAGGCCGAGGTCGGCCGTGAGTAGTTCGGGCCTTGTGGTGGGCGCTGGCAGCGCTGGCGTGGCCTGTGGTGGCCAGTGGTCGCTTGGTGGCTCGGCCCGGACGGCCCGCCGTTGGACACGTCACGGCGTGACACGGCGTGACACGGCGTGACACGGCACGGCGGTCCAGCCGAAGTCAAGTCGGAAGCCGCAGGCGCAGGCACCACCCTACCCTACCGCGAGGTCCGGCCAGGTCCAGCCGGGTCTGGCCCTAGTGATTGATTATGTGTCCGGCTGGGCGCGCTGGGTGCGAGGCGAGGGCCGATCCCTCCTCCCCTAATCCAACCAAACCCGCACCAGCCGGCCCTTCGCTTTGTCCCACGCCGTGGCTCCTGACCGCCGCAGCCCCCGAAGCCCCCGAAGCCCCCGTGGCCCCCGCGGCCACCACAGCCCCCGCAGCCCTGCGCCCTGCGGTACGCCGCAGACTCAGTGCACCGAGCAAAAGTAATTCGCACTGAACGACGACGCCTAGCCGGGGCAGGGGGAGGGGGGTACTCCGGTCGGATGCGGGCTGAAGACGGCTGAAGCAGTAGCCGTTCCACCACCGTTCGAAAGCACCTCATTTTTCTCGCGCGGAGGGCAGAGACGCGGCGGGGCGCGGCGGCCGACGGCTCGGGCCTCTGAGCTCCTCATTCACTTTAAGGTGGGCCTCCACGTCTAGGTCTAGGCCTTATGCAGGGTCCAAGCACTCTACTGCTGCACCCCAGCCGGCCGGGCCCGAACCCCGCGAGGCGCCATTCTCATGGAAATGCTAGTCCTGGATTGAATAACTTCCCCAGCGCCCAGCCGTGGCCCGGCCCAGCCCAGCCCAGCTCGTCCCGGCCACCCTGTAGCGAATCTGCTGCACCTGAGGCCCGCAGCCCGCCAGGGGCGCCACGGGTCCCCCCCCCTTCTCCTCTCCCCCTCCGCCTCGAGCTCCCCTTCTCTTTTGATAAACCAGATCCAATCTGTGGGCTCCCGGGAAAGTTATTCTCCATTCTAAATGCTGTATAACGAAGGGGCGCCTTCCCACTTGAGTCCTGATAGCCGGGGCCGGGTCGGGCGGCGTGTCGCTCGGTCCCCGCGACTCTGTCCTTCCTCGAGGGCTGCCAACGCGGCCGCCAAGGCGGTTGCTACGGGACACCAAGATGGCCGGACGGAGAACCTGGAGAACCCAGAGGACTCGGAAGTGGCCGAGCGCCAGTCCGGCTGTCCCGTACCGTCCCGCCCGGCACCGCCGGCATCATTCGCATGCGTTATCGCTCGCGTGCAGGTCTCACCCGGGGGCGGGGCCGGGCCGGGACAGGCGCCCCCAGCGGGGCTCCACACGGAGCCACTCGCTGGAAGAGTGTTTTCCCGGAGGACTTCGTCTTGGAGCTTGGAGCCGGACTCTGAGCTCCAGTGGCGGTGGCGGCTGGTGGGGTGTGTCGGTCACACTATAAACGACAAAGGAACACAGGCAATGAGCCCAAGGACAACTAGTGACCACAGTTCGACACGTCTTTGCCACACGGCGCCGCTGCAGAATATTTTCGCTCCCTCTGCGACACCAGGATCATTCGATATTATTGGCGCGGGCGACGCGGGCACGGGCGCCATCGGAGCGCACCTCACGACCCCAAACCCCTCCTGCTGTTCCGGGCGTGTCGGAGGTGACGGGCCGCGATGAATGGAGCCGAGCGGGCGGCGCGGGCAGGGCAGCGCCGCTTCATCATTTCTTCACACATGACGGATATCTCTGATGCATTCCTCACCGTGTGTTCGTGCCGAGAATTCCGGAGCGCGGATCAGCGCGGGTGTGTTCTCAATGCCCTCTCTCCCTCCCCTCGATATCCCTATGTCGTCTGCTCTAAGCGCTCGGAGACGTATTCAGCCTGGCCCGGCCCGGCAAGGCCCACACTCACACAGGGATCCAGAAAGTGGATCTCGAAAACCGGGTCACGCCGGAAGCTGGTATTCGAACCCGCGGCAACCGTAGTGATGCATTTCGCATGCGCGTGTTGTGCGGACAGCACCGCGGCTGAGATTGGCGCTACCGTCGCCGCTGGGGCGTAAGGCTTTCAAACTGCACTTCTTTCCCCCTTTTCCCCCTCACCCCGCGCCGCGGTACGTCCATCACGCCAAACGGCCGATGAAATTCGCACGGCGCCACGTCTTTGGGATATGGAAGTGATAAAAGTTGTACTGCGGCCGCGACCCTAAATCTCCCCGCCGACGAGGCGCGGAGGCTGCGGAGGCTGCGGAGGCTGCGGAGGCTGCGGAGGCTGCGGAGGCTGCGGAGGATGCGGAGGCTGCGGAGGCTGCGGAGGCTGCGGAGGCTGCGGAGGCTGCGGAGGCTGCGGAGGCTGCGGAGGCTGCGGAGGCTGCGGAGGCTGCAGAGGCTGCGGAGGCTGCGGAGGCTGCGGAGGCTGCGGAGGCTGCGGAGGCTGCGGAGGCTGCGGAGGCTGCGGAGGCTGCGGAGGCTGCGGAGGACGCGGAGGCTGCGGAGGCTGCGGAGGCTGCGGAGGCTGCGGAGGACGCGCTGCGCTGAAATCGGCCACAATCACAACGTGAGACGACCGCTGCCATCCGAAACGCGACGCGGGAATCATGCCGCATGCCGACCGCGTTGCCGTCCGCAAATCATACTGCCGCCAATTCAAAAAATATTCGAAACGTGAACGCGAACAAAGAGTGGAACAAACGCGGACGCGGAACAATTGTTTTTCGAATGGTTTTTACTCGTTCTAAAGTGGCTAAAGTATCAACAGCGCGCTGCCCCTCCCCACCATAGCTCCGTAGCGTAGTGGGCTAGCGGGCCGGTCGACGGCCGCAAGGTCCGGGGTTCAACTCTTTGCCGGAGTAAATATTTTTCTGAAGTCTGCCGACCGAGGATGGTGGGTAAAATATACCAAAAGAACGTGTTCAAAGTGTGTTGTCTGAGTGACCGCGGACGTTGGGCCGCGGACATTCCCCGGAGGTTGAATACACTCGTTAACTCAGTGGTTCGACGCCCGAGCAGGGGAATGGTGCTTGCCAAGACTCGGCAGAAGTTAAATGTAGAGGCCTAGGGTTCGGCCTTCTACATTTTTCAAGCGTAAGGCCTCGGAATCTGGAGTATTCGGGCAACACCTACTTGGATACATGGCGTAGAAGAGTAGAGTACAATCGGCTTCGGCCGTGTACGATCTGGGCATCCTACCTCCCTCTCAATCCGCGAGGGAGTGGCTTTAGGGCCACAGACCAACTGGCTGGTCGAAGGGGGCTGACTCCTGAAATCTAGTCAGCGGAAGGGGCGATGTTGGCCGTTGCGGAAGCCTGCCTACCAAGGTGGCTGCGTCGTGCCTGTGTCTTAGCGGCGGTCAACTCCTGGTACACCGGTTCCCATCCGAACACCGAAGTTAAGCAGGAACGGTTCCGGACGGAAGTCTGGGACGAGGTAGGACCCACCCATTTTTGCCGTTTTTTTTGTTGTTGTATTTTTTATTTGCAGGGTCTGAATCTTGAGGATTTGAATTAAAAAAAAAATTATTGAAATGAAACGCTTTCTACCAATTAATAGAGAAAAGAGGAAAACCGCGAAAAAACAAATGCGACCAATAGTGCATGAGTGTAACGAGCTCCTAGCTTAAAAAAAAAATCAAAACTTTTCATCATTTGAATTCACCTGGACAGTTGTGGACATTTCGTGAAACCCCTTCCCCTCTAAGTGTCCACGTGGTATCTGAACAGCCTTAAAGAACGAGCCTGTCCTAGAACGGTAAAGCGTTCTCCATGCTTGTCTTGTTTGGTATTATTTTGATCCCTTTAAGCATTTACATTTAAAAAAAAAATATGTTGATGACCCACCTTTGCATTTTTTGAAATTCACCCTAATTTGTCCGGATAGCTACGAAAATATTTGGAACAAAGGCGGATCGTTGCAGAACACATTAGGGGTCATTCATGATATAGATGGGTTGGCCAACTTCACGGCGGTGGCCAGCCAGACTGGGAGCGCGGGCAACGCGGCAGGCCACCTCGTTATATGGCGAGTCAAAATGAAAGAATTCCTCGAGCAGCAGGCTCTTCCTCTCCGTCGGGAAATCAAATCGGTCTCGCCTCGCCCTCCCCAAGCTGCAAAAGCCTGCCGGCGCTGCCCTGCCGGCCCTGCCCTGCCGGCCCTGCCCTGCCCTGCCCTGCCACGCCTCTTCGATTTCATATTGCTCAATAATGTTACGAGTGTCTCTGCTACAAGCGCGGCACACTTGATATTTTATTAAGCCGCTCTGCCGGCCAAACGTCCGAAGGCCGTCGAATCGGACTTTTATTTTAATAAACGCTGATGAAATATCTGGGACTGGGCTGGCGGGTGGAGGAGGCTCGCTGCCCAGGGCTCTGCGGGGCTACCGGGGCCTCCGCATCAGCCTGTCGCCTTAATGTGGGGGGACTGGGCGCGCACTGCCCGCAGACACACACTTTTAAAACTTTGTTCCGGTCTGCTGCTCCGGTCTCCGGTCCTGCGCCGCGGCAGGGCAAAGTGCCTGCAACCTAACCGCGGCGGCCGGGGGCTGCGGGGACCGAGTGCTGATGCCGGAGGGGTAAGTGCCTGCTAAGTGCTTCCGACTATGTACCGCGCATGCAGCGGCTGCTGCAGCCCCCGACCGCGGCGCCCAGAGCACTTTCAAATAACCATCTCGCGGTGTCGCGCTCATGCACAAGTACCTCGACGAGTACAGCACCGACTACCTCGGCCCGCAAACTAACCACCGGACACCTGCAACGCCACACAGGTACAAGTAAGTGTGTGTGTGTGTGCTCGCTCCGCGAATAAGTACAGTCAGTAGTAATTAAATGCGCTTTAGGACAGTATTACAAGAGTAAATTTTGTTGAAATGACACAAGAGTACAACTGGTTTGTTGACAGAGAGAGAGAGAGAGACAGAGACAGAGAGAGAGAGAGAGAGAGAGAGAGAGAGAGAGAGAGAGAGAGAGAGAGAGAGAGAGAGAGAGAGAGAGAGAGAGAGAGAGAGAGAGAGAGAGAGAGAGAGAGACAGAGACAGAGAGAGAGAGAGAAAGATGCTGACTGCGGCGGATAAGGGGCGGTCAGGGAGCTGCGGACGGACATGGTGGTTGCCCTCCGCCTTGTTCTATCTCATGCACTTCTCGGGCATGCGCAGGGGAATGCGGGGGGCGTCGCCTTACCAGGGCTCCATGCCGGACTGCCCGGCCGTGGGGTCGTGGCGTCGTAGGCCTGGGAGCGATATGGCCGTATGCATGAATGCAAGGGGAGATGCTGTCGGCTGCAACCGACACAAACGAATAATCATAAAAGTAACAGGGGAAACAAAGGAGGGAGCCTTCCTTTAGCGCTGCGGCGAGGCTTCTGGGTGACACGAAACGGAGCGTGAACTGGAGATAAGCGTGCGGATTGCAGCAGGGGGAGGGGGGCCAAGACGTGGCTGAAGCGGCGGCGGCGTGGACGACTCGAAATTATACAAGGAGAAGGGATTCCGTGTTGGCCGAGGACATCGAGTCGGGGGAGGCGGGGCGGGCCGGGACAGGGTGGGACATTTGCCTTGAGAGATTGGCAGGGCCCAGCCGGAGAGCCCCCGCAGCCCCCGTGGCCCCCGCGGCCCCCGACTCGGTACACAGAGCGCTGCCACAGCCGAGCGGCCCCGGCCGGGGCCCACCTGCCCTACCAGTCCACGGAGCCCTGGCCGTGGTCCTCCTGGGGCTCGCAATTTCCCTGCGGAGCTCCCGAAATTACCAGCAGAGGGATTCATGGCGAGTTTCGGCCGTGGCCGCGCAAGGAGACAGAAATTGCCATGGCGTGCGCGAAATCGTTTTTATTCTGTTGTCGGGGACGAATATGCCTGACTTGGGCGCCCTTTGGGCCGGTGTCGTGCCGGTGCCGTGCCGGTGCCGTGCCGGTGCCGTGCCCTGCCTTCTGCCCATAGCAGTGGTAGCCGTGCTTGTCGTTACTCCGCTCCTGCTGTTGATACTGCTGCCGCCGCTGCCGCCGCTGCCGCCGCTGCCGCCGCTGCCGCCGCTGCCGCCGCTGCCGCCGCTGCCGCCGCTGCCGCCGCTGCCGCCGCTGCCGCTGTTGTTACAAGTTTGGAATTAATTACCACCACCTCTGGGGAACCCACAATAAGCTTGCCTTTGGCCCGCCCGGCCCGCACCCGCCCTCCGCGCAGCAGCCAGTATCCGTCGTAGAAGGGATGGGAAGGGGGGGGGGGGGGACGGAGGAGTGCGAGAGAGACGGACAGAGGGGTATCAAATGGTATCGCAACAGCGCCGTCGGCAGGCCTGAGGTCAGGCTGAGCCCCCACGGGGTCGAGGACGGTCCCCGTACCGTACCGGGCCTCGGGATGCACTTGGGCGATGGAAGCCGATACCATGTCGCCCGCCGCCCCCGCCACCCCCGCCTCCCCCGCCAACCCCACCGCCCCCGTCACCCCCCTTTTTCTACGCCACCACTTCGACAGGCCCTTGCCCAGCCCAGTGCAGGTTGACATTAGATCGTCAATCTTACAAGTTAGGCAGTGGCGTGCGGGGGTAGGGTCGGGGGTGGGGGTGGGGGTGTAACGGTGGCCGGGGGCAGGAAGCGGCTCTGAGATAAAGGGGGAAAGAGGGGCTGGAAGAATGGTGGGAGGGCGAGGGGTGCAGGTTGCATCGGGTGGTAGGGGTGAGGTGGAATTAGCGACCTGAGACGACGCCCGATTGTGAATGATAGATGTGCGGAGGGGACCGCGAGAGGGAGGAGAGGTGGCTGCTTTGGCGGGGCTGGTCCGGCGGGGCGGGGCGGGGCGGGGCGGGGCGGGGCGGGGCCAGCAGCCAGCGCCGCACACGCCCAGTAATCTCGCCGCTTATCACAAGCGGGAGGTGTCGGGGCGGGGTGGCCTCTGCCTGGCCCGCAGCACTCGGCACTTCGCACTCGCCGCGGTCCGCCGTCGATGCTAACTTTTCGGGTACCGCCATCGCCGCCCCAGAGCAACTGCAAGTTCACGCGGGGCAAAGTTCACTTTCTGTTTTCGCAGAAATCTGTCGGCCCCCGCACCGCCCCCTTACCGCCGCACCGCCCCCGCACCGCCCCCGGGGCCGGACCGCGGACGGAGCCCCAACCGCAGAACCCGTCGAAGACCCACCGACCACCCTTCCTGGCGATGAATTTTGCGTTGCGTCCCCGCTTCTGTAAGTGGGTGGGCGTGGCGTGGCCTAGCCACCTGCTCCCCCTCCCCTCCCCTCCCCTCCCACTCTTGTTGGTAGTAGCTAGTTCAGCAAAGCCTGACAAGATAAACCAACCGCGCAGAGCAACTGGCGGAGGGAAGGGGGGGGGGGGGGGGTGTTATGACGGAGATTCCGGGTCGGTGCCATTTTTCGGTGCCGTGTCGTCTGCTGAGCGGGGAATGCGCAGCCAACGGCATTCGGGCAGCGGTCCCTGCTGTTCGGCAGGTATTTGTGGTCCGGACCGTCAGATCTGCGGAAGACCAGCAGTTGTGCCTCCGGCAGCCGCGCATGACTTGGCTGCGGCGAAACTCGGCGCGGACGCCTTCTTGCAGTGAAGCGCGTGTGTGTGCGTATGTGTGCGTGCGTGTGTGTGTGGCGCGTAAGTGAGTTACAAGCGCCGCCCGCAGGCATCGCAGTGTACTTAACGGCACTATTCATCACTCACCGCCAGCAAGGCCAGACGTGTTAACTTTCCGCTACCTGCTGAGTGATTTTCTAAGCTGACAACAATTAGCCGGGGGCGCAGAGGCAGCAGAGGCCGTACCGCGGGGTGGAGGTGAGGCCGCAAGGCGCCGCTGCTCGTGTCGTGGCCGCAGCGTGCGTGCCGCGTGCCCGTGCCGCAAGCCTGCTGCTCCTGACTCGTGCGCCTGGATCAAGGATGGATGGCCTCACAGAGCCGCATTAGCGTACAGCGGCGTTAATGTGACAAACAGTTCGGCAGAGAGGCAAGAGAGAGACAAAATTAAATTTGAAAATTTTTCCAGTGCTTCCGGCACTGAGTCGACATCGTTGACCGACCTATGGGCGTTTGTGATAAATCCGATAGACATAAAAAAGGCTCAAAACGCTAAAATTGTTACTTTCTCTGCGAGAAAGTAGGGGAAAGCGGTCCGCGTGAATCAAGATGAAACAAACGAGACAGGCATGGAGAACGATTTACCGTTCCAGGACAGGCTCGTTCTTTGAGTTTTGAGCGAAAAGAGGTATGTTGTGTGAGGTACAAGTACAGGGAGGGGGGGGGGGGTCGCTTTAGGGCAACTCTTATTGATGTTGCATTTACTCTCCGGCCAATATAAAAGTTTCAACGAGAGAACAATGCACGACGGAGTGTTCGAAGCACATACTTCTCCATACCGAGACCGAATCTATGGTGAATATTGACGATTTCCTTTTCGCAACGCACAGGGACCAAGGGGCTGACCAGACCCTGAGCGCAGACGGAGCACACCGCGCGCAATTCCGGCGCTGTCCGAGAGACAGCGGCGAATGGCAAATGGGACCAGCCCGCTGGCCAGGCTCAGCGCGCGGACAGACCTTCCTAACCATTCAGTAAGAAACATATGTGTCGATCACTTCAAACATGCCCGACTGGTGGCCTTAGATCAACATCTCCGCGCAATAGCAGAGGGGACTCGCCCGGAGACTAGAGTAACTTGCTGTATGTATAACAGCAGCGCGAGCCAGAAAACGCCGTTGACCACTAGCGCCATCTCCCGGAGCCAACGGTGCTGCTCTCTGCGGGACAACAGTGGCTAAAGTATCAATAGCGCGCTGCTCCCCTCCACCGTAGTTCCGTAGCGTAGTGGGCTAGCGGACCGGTCGGCGACCGCAAGGTTCGAGGTTCAACTCTTTGCCGGAGTAAATATTTTTCTGAAGTCTGCCGACCGAGGATGGTGGGTAAAATATACCAAAAAAACGTGTTCAAAGTGTGTTGTCTGAGTGACCGCGGACGTTGGGCCGCGGACATTCCCCGGAGGTTGAATACACTCGTTGACTCAGTGGTTCGACGCCCGAGCAGGGGAATGGTGCTTGCCAAGACTCGGCAGAAGTTAAATGTAGAGGCCTAGGGTTCGGCCTTCTACATTTTTCAAGCGTAAGGCCTCGGAATCTGGAGTATTCGGGCAACACCTACTTGGATACATGGCGTAGAAGAGTAGAGTACAATCGGCTTCGGCCGTGTACGATCTGGGCATCCTACCTCCCTCTCAATCCGCGAGGGAGTGGCTTTAGGCCACAGACCAACTGGCTGGTCGAAGGGGGCTGACTCCTGAAATCTGGTCAGCGGAAGGGGCGATGTTGGCCGTTGCGGAAGCCTGCCTACCAAGGCGGCTGCGTCGTGCCTGTGTCTTAGCGGCGGTCAACTCCTGGTACACCGGTTCCCATCCGAACACCGAAGTTAAGCAGGAACGGTTCCGGACGGAAGTCTGGGACGAGGTAGGACCCACCCATTTTTGCCGTTTTTTGTTGTTGTTGTATTTTGCAGGCAGCGTTCTCTTGAGGAGTAAATATACTAGTAAATTTGCAAAAAAAAAGATATTTAACGTTTTTTACCACTTACTAAAGAAAAAAGAAAAACAGCTAAATATCAAATTCGACCTCATCACAGAAAAAAATTTCAAAACTTTTCATCATTTGATTTCACCTATCCGCTCCTCACAATTTGTTCGGGCGCAATACTCGTTCTTATTTGCTTCTACGTCGTAGCAGTAGTAGCAGTAAGCAAAGAACGAGTAATAAAAAGCGTCAAAGCCTATGCCTCAAAATTTGTGGCGTGAGAGCAGCAGCTTCTCTGGAGCGCAATCAGGTGGAGCGGGTATTAGCGTGTAGCGTATTCCCAGCGCGTGTCACCTGCAGGGGCGGGGCACGCACCCCCCCCCCCCCCCCTCCTCTACGGCCAGGCAGGTTGCAACTAATTGCCGGCAGTTAGAGGGGGGATAATCGCTGCGGATTATAGAGTAGCGAAGACTCGCCTCACCTGTCTCTCTCCCACTCGCAGCGCGCGCGGGCGGCCGAGGGACACCACACCGGGATGGCGACGCGCGAACGTCACCTGGGGATGGTGCGCTTGTGTGTGTGTGTGTGTGTGTGTGTGTGTGTGTGTGTTTGTTTGAGTGCGCGCGTGTTTGTGTGCGTGTGTGCGGGCGGGCCATAAATCCAACGAGCAGGATTTGTTGGCGCCTCCCTCCTCCCGCACGCGTGCGCGAGACACGTGTGCTGCTAGGCGGCTCACAGCAATTAGGTTGTTGTCGCTCTTTTTTTGGAGAGCACGCGCGGAGAGTGAGAGAGAGAGAGAGAGAGAGAGAGAGAGAGAGAGAGAGAGAGAGAGAGAGAGAGAGAGAGAGAGAGAGAGAGAGAGAGAGAGAGAGAGAGAGAGAGAGGACCGAAAATAAAAATAAAATCTCCGAAATCTGTGGTGTTGGTGGGCCATGTACCCCCCCACCAACCGACTCGGGGGTACACCATCCCTAGGGGCCGTGTACCCCCCGGGGGGTACACTATCCCTAGGGGCCGTGTATCCCCCGGGGGGTACACCCCTGGCCCAACCCCCGGCCCTGCCCCCGGCCCTACCCTCGGCCGACCACTGACCACGGCCGGAGGCGCCCCGCTCTGGCCCTGCTCCACCCCCTCCACCCCCCATTCCCCGCTGTTTTTACTGCCCCCTGGAAAGCATCTCTGTTGCTGTTACTTGCAGTGTTTCCCGCTTCCTCGGGCCCGTCGAAAGGTAGTCATTTTGTTACAAAGTCGGCCCCACCCCCTGTAGAGCGCGGATGCTGCTGCTGTTCCCCGGCGTGATGCAGGCCCACGTGACTACGGCGGGCGTGCTGCCATTGGCTGCCATCGGCTGCCGCGCCGTCGGTGGCTTTGGTATCCGCGGCACGCAACCCAAACCCTGCAGCCCTGCCCCTGCCCCTGCCCCTGCCCTGCCCTGCCCTGCCCCTGCCCCCACATTGGGCACCAAGGCTTCCCTCTAGCTCGGGCTGCTGGGCTGGGGTCAGTTTGGCTACAAGTCAGCTGTTCCTCGCGCTGTAAATCTGTCTGCTGACTCGCCCCGCTTCGCCTCCTCCCTGCCCAATCAGCGCCCTGGCTCGCCCCGGCACGCACCTGCTGCTTATGTGAGTGACCCTGCCATGGCAAGGCGACCTGGTCTGGTCCCTCGTTGTTGTGTTCCCAGTTTTTTTTTCCCCCGCAGCGTTTTGTCTGTTTTATTTGCGGCACGTAAAAAGCGCGGCCGTTACCAAGTTTACAGAGCGCACCCCGCGAAGGAGCCGATGCTGATAATCGTCACACCCACATCGCCGCGGGCGCCCCCCCCCCCCCCCCCTACCTTCCCCTTTCCAATCCCTTATCCTCCCTTTCCTCCTACAAACAACTCGCGGAGCAAACTTAACACGCCGCTATTGACAAATCCACCAACGACGCGCACGGCGCGGGGGTGGCGGGGGCCTGGCTGGGCTCGGCTCGGCTGGGCTGCGATGCCAGGCGTGAGCGCGATTTTCTCCGACGTGGGAGGCGTTGGGCCGTAGCCTGGGCCGTAGCTGTGCCCCCGGGGCGCTGAAACGGAATCGATTTGATATGAACTGCCTAATTACAAGAGCACACAGAAAGTTGCGTGCGATTGGGAGAGTGAGAGGCAAATAGAGAGTAGCAGGAGGGGAGAGCGCCGCGAGTCTGAGAGAGAGAGAGAGAGCGCAGATATGAGAGAGAAAATGGAAGATAAGATAAGAGAGAGAGAGAGAGATAGAGAGAGAGAGAGAGAGAGAGAGAGAGAGAGAGAGAGAGAGAGAGAGAGAGAAAAAGAGAGAGAGAGAGAGAGAAAAAGCGCCGCTCGGGCAAGAGCAAGACGAGGAAGTAGGAGATGTCAGATAGAGCGCGTCCCGAAGCACGACTTGCGACGCGACAGCAGGCCGGTGTGAGCCCCCCCCCCTCCCCCCTCCGGCCCCGGCCTTCGTGTTTGTATTTACTCGCACCCCGTTCCCGCCACGACGCCGTGCCGTGTGATTGCCGGCCCTGGAAAAAATTGGGAATGGAAATTGTCTGTACCGCAGTACAATCTAAGTCGTCTTGCTCTCGATCACGCTTCCGAAATTGCCCCGGCAGAATTTCGCAAAACCGATCCATTCCCGCGCCCGTCACACCATAGGGAAGGGGGGGGGGGTGATACGGAAATGACGGGGAAATGACGTTCCCTATTGGCTCGCCTCAAAAACGTCATCATATTCGGGCCGACCGCAATAAACCCATCCCCCCTCCCTCTCCGCTCACCTTCCCGCTCTCACACCTGACGACTATTACTTTGCAGGGAATATTGATTGCGGAGGCCGGAGGCTGGCCAAAGGACCTTAGCAGGCGGCCCAGCAGGCGGCCCAACAGGCCGTGGGGTCGGAGGGGGCCGAGAGAAGAAAAGCGACCAGACCAAAAGTGTTAATGGCATTAATTCATCTTGGATATTTAATCCTTTTGCGGCGAGAGGGCTCCAGCATGGCTCCAGCAGGGCTCCAGCAGGGCTCCAGCAGGGCTCCAGCATGGCTCCAGCAGGGCTCCAGCAGGGCTCCAGCAGGGCTCCAGCAGGGCTCCAGCAGGGCTCCAGCAGGGCTCCAGCAGGGCTCCAGCAGGGCTCCAGCAGGGCTCCAGCAGGGCTCCAGCAGGGCTCCCCTGCCTCCTGCTCCCCCGCAGCCCGCAGCGGTGGGCGGTCGGCGCCGGTCGGCGCGTCAGTCTCTCCCTTGCTCTCTGAAAACCGGAGGAATAACGAATAGACGTGACGGGCCGTGCCGCGCCGTGCCGCGCCGTGCCGCACCGTGCCGCGCCGTGCCGCCCGTGCAGCGGGGCGCAGCGGAGCACCTGTCTCGGCTCAGGTGCCGCAGACTAAATCATTCTAATTTGCTGATTTCGGTGCGGGCTGGAGGGCTGCTGGCAGCGCCGGCGGCAGCGCCTGGCGACGGCAGAGGCCTTGTACCTGCAGCGGCGGAGGAGAAGGGGCGGTGGGGCCGGGTGGGGCCGGGCGGGGCCAAGCGGGGCTGGCTCACAGGAAATAATTACAGTGATTGCTGCTCCCTGCCTCCGAGGTGCGGCTCCCCCGGGCTCCCCGCCTACCCCCGACGCACCACGGGCCTCCAGGAGCCCGTCGGCGAGGCGCGCCGCGCCGGCAGCAGCCCCTGCAAGGCTGGGGCCAGGCCACGAGGCCGGCGGGGGGCTCTTCTCCTGGAGAACGGATAGTGTGCTGGAGAGGGACAGGATCAGAGACTAAGATTGTGCGGGGGCGGGCCGAGGAGGTGAGGTGGGTGAGAGGAGGGGAAGGGAGGGGAGCCGAGGCCGAGGGCGTGGCATATGCCGGGTTTCGGTTGGATTTTCGGCCACCGCAGCGCGGCTGGTCCGGTGGGCCGGCTGGCCGGGCCGTCGGCTTGATTGATACGCCTTTTGGAGACGGCCGCAGTAGAAGTTTTAGGGTCGTCAGGACCCCGCAACCCGTTCCGTTCTATTCCGTTCCGTTCCGGGCTCACGAGGGGGGCGGGCGGCCACCACCAGACTTTGCGGAACGGACCGGCGGCCCCGCCCCGTCGGGACGTTACGTTTTACACCGGTTCACACCGTGCAAAGCGATCAGTTCCCCCCCTCCCTCTCCCCCCTTCACTTTGCGAAGGGGCGACACTTTCGCGGAACGGGACGCGCGAGAGGGGGGCGTGCTGGAAGATGCTTGGACCCGGGCGGAAAGACTTCACATGGCGACGAGTGTGGAACGACGAGAAACCGTTTTACTCTACACTTTAAGTCTAAGTTTTAATCTGGACTTTGGTACAATAATTTTCTGCCGCCCTGTTCAGGTGTGAATCGATCGCGCAATATGTTTCTGTTTAGTTAGCAGCACCCCAGTCCGATTCGTGCTGGACCATGACGACCTGTGTTCCTCCGCGACGGAAGTTCGTACGTGTGCGTGCGTGCGTGCGTGCGTGCGTGCGTGCGTGCGCGTGGGAGGGGGTGGTGTTCGCTCTTCCATGCGGGGAGGCGGCGAGCAGCGCGTCGGGGTCCGGCCTGTCCCTGACACGGCACACGCGGCACGCGCGGCACACGCGGCACGCACGGCACACACGGCACGCGGCACGGCGTCGTACTCCAGGTGCTGGACTACTACTTGACTACTTGTTTGCTGCCCCAAGTTGCCCCGTTAATTTCTTCACGGCGGACGCGTGCGTGCGGCTGTGCGTGGCGTGGCGGGGGGTGGAGGGTGCGCCGCCGGCGGCGTGTTGTTTTGCTGCTGCAGGCGCGTTGTTGCAGTAGTAGTCCTCTGCACTCTGGGCGGCTCCGGCTGCAGACGGCAGGGCCTGTCTCTCTCTCTCTCTCTCTCTCTCTCTCTCTCTCTCTCTCTCTCTCTCTCTCTCTCTCTCTCTCTCTCTCTCTCTCTCTCTCTCCCTCTGCGTGTGCGTGCGAGCGTGCGCTCCCTGGGGAAACGCAGTCCATAATGGAGGTAAGAGTGTGTAGCGCGCTGTGCGCAGGGTCTGTACGGCTCGTGCACTCTGAAGCCTATGCGAGGCGCCAGTAGAGCGGTAGCTTAGGGTGCTCAATTTTTTTTGAAACGTGTACTTCCCGCAAGCTTATTGTGTTAGACTACCCTTAAACGACCAGGGGCCCTGGTCCAAATTTCAGAAGCATTTCGGCAGAGTCAAAAATCACCCGATTGAGCTGAAATTTTTTACGGCCGTAAAAAAACCCTTAAACCCAACCCGGGCTGGGTTTAAGGGTAGTCTAACAAAATACACCCTTCGCCTCCCTGTCCCCGGAGACAGAGTCGTCAGATTCACGGACAGCGTGCTGCGGGAAAACGGAAACTGACTGTAATTGGCAATGAATGCCGCAAGTTCGAAGGCCGTAGCCGAAGGAGCATGCGCGAAGATACCTGGTGATGTCTGTCAGCAGTGCCACCCCGAGGAGGCGGGGATGACTGCAGTTAGAGTCGGAGCCCTGGAGTTGGAGCTGCTTGATGCCGTGATGTCGCGGAGCCCGGCGGAGCCCGGAGGAAGACTAGACCCGGAAGCCTGGACTTAGGGCCCACGCCATCAGCTGTAACTCACGGTGGTACCGGAGCCCGGAGCCTGGAGCTCGGAGCCTTACCTGCGCGCGTACCGCCCGGCCTCGGCACAGGCGAGGCGCAGGCCCGAGATAAGCGCGCGCTCTGCAACACCAAGAAGTGGCTTATCGAGGCGTTATCACCACTCGCCAGCAGCAGCACGGCGACAGGCGAGGCGGCAGCCCCGGCCAA
Organism: Odontothrips loti; assembly: GCA_038380765.1. NCBI lineage: Eukaryota > Metazoa > Arthropoda > Insecta > Thysanoptera > Thripidae > Odontothrips > Odontothrips loti. The sequence continues at coordinate 14,249,777 of CM076250.1, read as the reverse complement.
GGGCCTTATCAAACTGACGTTTGTTTCCCCCGGTGCAGCGATGCAGTAACACGCTGTGCTGCAGAAACCACCTCGCACTGCGCGGCTCTGCGGGGGGCGGTGGGGGCCGGCAGACACGGCCTCACGGGACCATCATTGGACGATTTCTGCTGATGGCCAACTCGGCAGCCGCCCGGCCCAGCCGCCCGGCCCAGCCGCCCTGGTGTATGGTCCACCTCTCCTCCGGTCCTCCGGTCTATTATTAGCCCTGCCCTGCCTCTTTGTGCCCGCTTCTGCTGTGTGTGGCGTGTGGCGCTTCCTAGTGGCGCTGTCCGGCCCGGCCAGGCTTTTAGCGGCAGCCGTGGAGCCTCAGCCCAGCGGTCTGTGGCGGCCTGTGGCCCTCAGTTCCGAGGGTGTCCAGGGTATACAATTTCGTGGCTGTCAAACGCTGGTGTTATATGTTGTTGTTGTTTTTTGGTTCGTTTTTTCCCCCGGAATTTTTGTCGTTTTTGTTCGGTTTCATATTCTTCGTATTTCTTGTTAACTTTTTACGCATCATACCTTAACTAAATTTTCTGCATCTTCCAGTTAGCATTGAGGGCATACTTAAGCCTCGGGTCCCCACCAGCAGTCAGTTTAATCGACATTCGGAGCAAATAATATTCAAGGGTCAGGAGATTATTTTCACCGCAGAATAATGCAGTATTACTGAGTTCACGGCTGAAACGGCCGGTCGGCACCGACACTACTTGTTAAAGGCACTTGTACGACCTGGTACGGTACCACTCCCCTCTCGCGCGCGGGCGCCATTGTCGGGCGCCAGGCGCCATGGCAACCACGGGGCGCGTCAGCCAGCCACGAACCAATAAACACGCACTTGCTCTCTGGGTCTCAAACGCTGCTGACGCACTTGCTTCCCTGTTCCCAAAACACCCGCGACAACGTCTGGAACACCGCAATAAATGACGTGCACTCACACACACACACACACACACACACACACACACACACACACACACACACACACAGGCACGGCAAGCGCGCGCGTTTGCACGCAGAGCCGCAGCAAACAGCGTCGCCGGTGCATCCTTGACGACGATGCTGCAGCCTACGCAAATTCACTTTCGTCTCCCCGCCTCTCCGCTCCGCTCCTCTGCCCGGCCCGGCTCTCTGCCACTCATGCAGATTGGCCGCCGACAGCGGCGCTCTCCTCTCCTCCTCCTCCGTGTACAATGTGTGGCTGCGCAGGATTACCGGCGGCGCCCGGATTGTGCCGCCGAAACGAGCCGACCGATGCCGGCGACGCGGGCGACCCCACAGACCCGGCCCGCGGCGTTTTCCTACTTCGTTATGTCGCGCCGCGCCGCGCCGCGCCACTCGGAATTGAGATGAGTTCCTCGAAGGAGGCAGCAGGGCAGGGCAGGCGAGCAGGCGGCAGAAGACCCAGCGCTTGCTTTTCATTTCCTTTTATACGGTCCTGGTCGGGCCGGGGCCGAGAGGCTGGGCCGGCTGCTGCTGCTACTGCTGCTGCTGCAAGTCACTCGTTACGGCGCCGCGATCAAAGTCCTCTTGTTATTATTTTCCAAGAGACTCCCTCGCCTCTCGAGATCGAATACATTCCCGCGCAGCCGCAGCCCCGCAACCCCCTTGCTGCGGGGGTCGCGTCTGAAACGCGTCGCCTCGGCCGCCGGGGCTCCAGGGTGCCTTCTCTGCGGCGGCGGCAGCGCCTCGCCACGCCTCGCTTCGCACGCGTCCCGCCGAGGACGTTTGACTGCAGCCGACGCGCGAAAAGCGTCATCCGCGCGGCACATTCAATCAGCTCGGTCCCCGCCGCCGCCGTGCCGCTCCCCGCTGGCGGCGGCGTTCCGGATGGCCGCGCCCGACGATGATGACGGCCACGATGACGGCCACGATGACGGTGACGGCGCTCCGCTTCATTTCCTAGGTACTCGCATACGGTCCGCGGGCCGCTCCTGGCTACTTACGCCGCGTCGGATAATGGAGCGCTCTCCGTCATTGTTCCTCGCCTCGGCAGTATTGTGTGCTCGGGGCTCTTTTATGTGTTATGCGCAGAGGAGACACAGGCCAGACCCCCCCTCCCCTCTCCCGCCAATATTTGGATGGAATTCGAGTCCAAGTCGCGGTGCCGGATCGCTTACCCTCCCCTCCTCCCCTCCCCTCCTCCCCTCCCCTCCCCCGGCGGCCCGGCCCGGCTGGGCGGGAAAAGAGGAAGAGCCTTTTCGCCAGCCGCGCTGCGGACTGAGAGAGGTAGCCATGGGAAAACAATCGGCAACGCGAAGCAAAACAGGAAAACACGTTTGGCTGCTGATGGTCCTGATGGAGAGAGCGGACGCACACAGGGGTGTGTGAATGTGCGAGACAGACAGACAGACATACAGACAGACAGACAGACAGAGAGGGGGGGGGGGCGTCAGTAAGAGTGCCCGGCCACCGCCGCCCCTCTGCTAGGTCTGTGTGGTTCGCATCGACATTCTGTCAGACAATGTCTTCCTAGTTTGAATGAGATCCCTCCACTGATGCATGGCGTGCGAGCAGCTTGCCGTGGAGTGGAGTACTCCTCCCTTCCCCCCCGCCCCCGCCCCCGCCCCCACCGGTTTTATTTTATTTCCTCTGGTTTTCTGCTCCCCTTTTCGCGCGCTGGCTCTCCCTGTTGGCGTCCATGAGTGCACTCGGTTGAGCGGGGCGGCGGGGCTGGGCTCGACAACTGGAGCGCTAAGTAAGAGGCGTTCTCACAGTCGCCGACAATAGCGGGCTGATTGCGATGCGCGCGTGCCCGACGCGTGCCAGTCTGCGGTCGCGCGCGCGCGCTTGTGCGTGTGTGTGTGTGTGTTTGTGTGCCTCGCTGGGAGGCGTGGCCCCCGCCTGACAGACACTATCTCATCTCTATACTCATGAGCAGAACCGGAGAAGTGTCTCTGTAAAACCGAACTGTTCACTATGAGACATTCACCCCAATGACTCACAAGGCCAACGCGCACCAGGCGCAGACAGCCCAGCTCGTCGGCTCGCTCGTTGCAGCACAGAGTGCTTTAAAACGGCGCGGCGTGGCTTTTGCGGGGACCACGACAAAGCGGGTCGTCGAGTATCACTTCCTCTCCCGGTGCAGCAGCAGCAGCACCTGCAGCGGCAGCAGCAGCAGCGGCAGCAGCAGCAGCGGCAGCAGCAGCAGCCCCGCCGTAGCGCCGAAACGCTAGATTTTATCTCGTCACGGTCACAATGCTCCCCTCGTGGCCGCGGCCAACAGCCCAGCGCAGCCCATGGCGCAGCGCCTCCCGCCCTGCTAGGCCCCCGGCAACGCTGTGAGCCAAGACACGGGCACACGGGCCGGGCCGGGGCTGCAGTGCCCAGACCAGACCCTAGACCACCAGTCAGCGGCGACGGACCACAAGGAGATGATGTGCGCTTACGTGATGGATGGAAGTTGAGAAGACTCCACTCGCTTCCGCCGGGGTCCGCCGGGGTCCGCCGGGGTCCGAGCCCGCCCCCGCCACGGTCGATACCCCCCGCCCCCGGCCCGACGGCAGGCAGACAGCACGGCAACTTTTGCGGAGGAGTAACCGCAGTGAAATCTCGCCTAATTTAGAAGAACATCGTAAACTGGAAGTTAACTGCGGTGCGGTGTGCCCAGTGCTCAGCCACGTCTTCTTGCCTCTGGCCATAGATTTAAAAGTTGGCCGGCCGAAAGCGCGGGGAGCGGGAGGGGAGGGGAGAGGGGCTGGCCGGTGCTCGGAACGACTGACAGTCCGCAGCCACGACATCCAGACGGGAGGTGAAGGTAAGTGGGACATTTCGGAGAAACTCAAACCGGAGATGAAGCAGAGGTCAGAAATAAACAGAAGTGAACGTGGGAGACAACACAACAGAGCGTCGGCAAACCGCCGGCTCCCACACGGCTTTCATATATGTTCATCCTTAGACACTCCGTGGGGGCGGTGGGGTGGGGGCGCGGCGGGGGCGCGGCGGGGGCGCAGTGAGTCCTAAGGGACAGCGGGGCGGCAGGCGACGGCCGCGGCGGGCCGGACTCGTTCGGGATTCGGGAAGCAGCTGCTCGACGGATTCCCGCATTCCCTCCCTTCCCCGACTTGAGTAAACTAAGGTCTTGTCGCCTAGATAAACTTATTCCGCTGTGTGCAGCGCCTGGCCTGGCCTCTCTGCTCCGCTGCTCCCCTTGTCGCATACCCATTGGGGGCCGCCGACGCCGTGCCCCCCCGCCGCAGTGACTACCGCCGACACGTCACGCTGCACTCGCCAGCACCCCGCCGGCCCCCGGCCGGGGCTGGGACGGAACGGGCACCGGAATGCCAATGAAAGGAAGGAGCGAGAGAGAAGGAAGGTCTTATTGTTTTTGCCCGGCCGCCTGCCTTCCGCCTGGAGGCCGTGGAGGGCCCGGGGCACGAGGCGAGGCGAGGAGAGGAGAGGGGAAGGGAAGGCCTCTCGTCCTGGCTGGGGATTTGTGCTGCACTTTGCCAACGTGGCCTTTTGTGATTGCGGCTTCCCGCCGGGGCTAGGGCTGCGCCAGGCCCAGGCCCAGACCCATAGTGTTCGCTCTCGTTTGTTTGGCACAAGGAGTGAGTGCGCCTGGCAAAAATGGCGCCGCCAAATCCGGCCCGCGGCGGGTTTTGTGCCCCCGCTGACAGCAGAGGAGGCTGCGTGTGGCGCCAGGCGCCAGGTAGGTGTGGGCGTGTGGGCGGCGTGCTGCACCCGGGTGGGCCGGGCCGGGCCTATCGCCGTGCTCTGTTGTATGGGGGTCCTAATCCGCCATTCGCCGCCACAACATTCCTGGACGGGGGATTACGATCGAGTCGCGTGATTGCAGCGCCAAGTGGCGTCGTGCGGCAGGGGTGGGGCGCCGGGGGACCCCGGAGGACCCGGAGGACCCGGAGGACCCGGAGGACCCGGAGGATAAACATGCGGGCTGCCGAGGGTCCCGGTGGGGTCCCGACGGGGCCGGGGCGGGCCGGGGCGTGTGTTCCCGCGGGGCCACAAACTAGTTTTCTGTTGTCCACAACGGGACCGGAAACTTGTCGGAGAGGGCCTTGGATTGCGGGGGCGGGGCCCCGGTGCGCACGGCGGAGACCCCGCGCCGCCATCGGTCCGCACATCGACGACGCGCACGATGTCGGGTGTCGGCGGGGGCCTCGAGCGCCCCGCCAGCGCCGGCAGAGCGGCACGACGGCTAAGCCCCCGCTGATGTCTGCGCCGTACGCCACCACGCTGCCGTCCGTATCCGCCCATCTGCACCTCTCCCTCCCCAGGTCCACGTTATCCCATTGTCTCCCTCACCCCGCCCCTTTTCTTTCAGGCGACGCCTTCTTGTCGTTGGGAGTCAGATGCTGGCGCACTATGGGGGCTGCAGCAGGGGCTACACTTGCAGGAGTTGCAGCAGGGGCTGTTCTGCTGTAGTGCGCCCTCGGCTGCAGGAGAATGTGTTCTCTGGCCGCGCACTTCGTGTCTGCACTTCTATCCGCGCGGGGGCTGCTGCAGACCAGACCGGGCTTCGGGCTTGGCTGCGGTCGTAATGAATCCATTGAATTGCTCCCCCCTGCATTCCGCTTTTTATGCAAACTCGCACACTTGCCGCCGGTCCGCGGGGGGTCTCGGGGTATGGAAGCGGCGGTAAGGGAAGCAGAGCGGCGCGGATGGTCCCGACCGGGCCCCGGCCGGACGGCGGGTGGGCCGGGGTGGGGCGGGGCGGGACAGGAGGGTTATGGTGGCCGTCGAAGAATTGCAGGCAAGCGCTCCCCGCTGGTCTGGCGGTGGGAAAGGACCGCGGGCGCGCCAAGGCTGTGGCCGGGGCCGGAGCGGGGGCCGTCTGCTGCCGTGGCGTGGCCTCGGTCTGCGGCCCGGAACAGAACACTTCTTCCGGTCTGGGCGACGCGGTGCGACGCGATGCGGCTGCTGCGGACTTGGGGACGGCCGGGGTCGGGAGAAACTACGACTGCGCCGCCTGGAGAACCCCCGCACCCCCACCCCTGTCCCCGGGGGACTTTTACACCCGCCCCCTTCACGCGCTTAGACCCCCTTCCCCTCGCCCTCGCCTTTCCCTTAAATCTTCATCCCCTCGTCACTGGAGGGCCGGCCTGGCCAGGTCTAGCAAAGGGCTCCCAGGGACTGGGAAGGGACTCACAGGGCTCGCCTGGCTCCTACGGGTTCCGGCAAGCGTCTCTGCGCTGTACTCCACCGTCAATAATAGCGTTGTGTTTGGCCTTTGTCTCTCTCCCGCTCTCTGCCTCTCCCACTCGCTCTCTCTCTCTCTCTCTCCCACTCGCTCCCCCTCTGCGCTCTAATTCCCAGACAAGAACAGCGGCTCCCCTTTGCACGACGCTTAACTCTACGAATGCCGAGGTAATGTTGACAGCGCACCCAAGTTTACCTTACAGCAGAGTCGGTATGGAAGAAGTTTTCGCGGTTCTTTTAGAAATAGGTCGGGAACCAGCAGAGACAGAAGGCGTCCCCCTCCCCTCACACTATTTTTATTTTTAATTTTTTTTTTTTGCGCATATTTATGCCGGTCAGCTCGTGCTTGCACACCCTGATTCGTGCCGTCGACTTTTTCCTCCTCCAGACGGCTGGCGGCGCCGGGCCGCGCTGCCTCCATCACTTTCCTCCTCACACTGCCGTGACGCCGCGCCCCTGCCGGTCATGCTCCTCCCAAACTCTTTATTTATCCTCCCACTCTGCGAGAGCAGCTTGTGTGCATAGCGCCAAGTCAGGCATCGCGCGACCAACTCGCTCGGCGGACGTCTCGTCTAGTCCGTGTGTGTGTGTGTGTGTGTGTGCTGTCACTGCCTGCCCTGTCCTTGATTGCCATTTACTTACACCCCCGCCTTCTGCCCCCTTTACTTACTCCCCTCTCTCTCTCTCTCTCTCTCTCTCTCTCTCTCTCTCTCTCTCTCTCTCTCTCTCTCTCGTCACGCACACACTCACGCACACACACACACACACACACACACACACATTACCGTCCTAAAGTAGTAAGCAGCGTATGCAAATCCAGCAGAATCAAGATGCGGCCCGTATCCAGGCGGAGCCCCCCCGCCGAGTTACGGCGTCCTCACTGCGCCCGGCCGTGGGCGGGACACTGCACCTGCCTGCAGACGAGTCACCGTGGCCGGCTGATGGCCCCGCCGGCCGCCCTCGCTGGCGTGCTCAGTGACAGAAGGAAGGAGGGGGGGGGGCCTTGTTTCTACACCCACATGTGCACATGTCTCTTGGTTTCGTCTCGAGCTGCTTCCGGTCGGTTTTTGTCAGCAGGATACAGAGTTCTCTAGCCAGCGACGACGAATTATGGCGAGTGCATCGTTATTCATCTTCCGGATGGAATGGCGGAGGTTTTCTGAACTGCCTCTTCCGTCCTCTTATCGTCCGGAATTGCACGACGATCACGATACTCTTTCGTCCTCAGTGCCTCCTACAGGTGTGCCAACCCGAACGGGCCACAAAACGTCGCGCGGCCGCCGGCGTGCGCTTTGCCGCTGGCAATCTCACAGCAGCAGCAGCAGCAGCAGCAGCAGCAGCAGGGGCAACAACAACAGCAACAACAGCAGCACAGGCAAAGCACGGCAAAGCACGGCCCGGGAGATAAGTAAGCAATGAGACTCCGGCCCGGCACAGCCCCCTTATCCAGCGCCGCTACGTGTGGTAATGAAGGCGCAGTGTGCACACGGCCAGCCGGAGACTCGTAGGCCAATTTCGCCCAGGAATATTGGAGCGCGGCGCGAGATGCTCATCTCTGCCTGGGACCACCGCAGGCTCCGCAGGCCGAAGAAAAGGCCCTGCGGTTATGCCGTGCGCGCTGCCCGGTCATACCTGCTTACGCACCTAACTGAACTGGGCCTGATTGGGGCCGACTATTGCCGCCGCTTCGGCCGGCCGAGTGGAAGGGAGGAACAGGAAGCGCCTGAAGCCTCGCAGCGCCGACCAGAGGTCCGCAAAACTCCACAGCCGTCGGCGACCACAACGAGAATCCGGATCGGGTGCAGCGGTGTAGGCGGGGTAATGAAAACCGGACCGGAGGCTGGAGGCCGGGCAGCGGCAGTAGCAGCGGCAGCAGCAGCAGCAGCCACAACAGCAGCAGCAGCAGCAGCAGCAGCAGCAGCAGCAGCCACAACAGCAGCAGCAGCAGCAGCAGCGGCAGCAGCAGTGGGCAGCCCGGGATGTGGAGTGGTCAGCTAAACCGACCGGACGTTTGCAGGACGGGACTCGGACGGAACAGGCGGTCCGGTCCTCCCTCGCCTTGATCAAGCGTCTTTGGAGCAGCGCCCCCCCCCCCTCTCCCCTCAGCCAGGTGTACCTGCTCACAAATCCTCCCGCCCGTCACCCCTCTCTCCCTGTATCCTCTGCGGAATCAGCCGGGCATGAAAGTGTAACGTGTGAGGGGCGCAGGCCGAGGCGTAGGCCAAGGCGTAGGCCTCCCCCCCGCCCCGAGGTGCCCGCCCCCGTGCCCCCGAGCCCCGGCCCCAGGTAGGGCCACCGTGTACAAAGGACAAGTCGGAAGCCGCTCTTTTCCTTTTTGTCTCCTCGGTACCGGCTGCGGCGGCCGGCGGCTGGAGCGTGGCGAACCGTGGCAGGATGCAAGGGGCTGGGAGCTGAGCGGGGGCGGCAGCGGGCGGCAGCTCAGGACCGGCTCTAGGAGAAACACTGGAAGAACTGGTCCGTTACGGGGCACTGCCTGCCGCTGCTGCCGCTGCCGCCGCTGCCGCTCCAGTCCCGGTGCCGAGCAGCCGCGCCCTCCGCGGTGGCGGCGGCGGCGGCGGTGGCGGCGGCGGCGGCGATTCTTTCTAAAATAAGCCCCCGCCTCCGCAACATTTTCGGGGAAACAAACCACATGCTTTGGCCCGGAGGAAAACCGCACGCACGCAATTTTCTCTCGTGGCGTCGAGCCGCTCAGCACTACGCTGGAGGAGTGGGCGATGCGTGGCCCGCCGCGCTGCGCCGCCACCACCTCTGTGTGGGCCTCCACGGTGCCTGCGCCTGCGTCACGGAACCAGAGAAAGCGAGTTCGGCCGCTTTAAAACAACAAGACTTGTCGAGAGGCCTCGCGTGTGCATGTTCCCCAGCGAGAGAAAGAGAGAGAGAGAGAGAGAGAGAGAGAGAGAGAGAGAGAGAGAGAGAGAGAGAGAGAGAGAGAGAGAGAGAGAGAGAGAGAGAGAGAGAGAGAGAGAGAGAGAGAGAGAGAGAGAGAGAGAGGGAGAGAGAGAGAGAGAGAGAGAGAGAGAGAGAGAGAGAGAGAGAGAGAGAGAGAGAGAGAGAGAGAGAGAGAGAGAGAGAGAGAGAGAGAGAGAGAGAGAGAGAGAGAGAGAGAGAGAGAGAGAGAGAGAGAGAGAGAGAGATATATCAGATCCGCGGCTGGATCGCACGCCACATCCCATCAATTCCGTATTCACGCGATCTTGATGGCATTCATTGATCCCAGCGCCACCACCCGTTTCCCAGGCCCAGGCCCGGGCCCGGGACCCCGGGACCGTGACCGTATACATTTATCGTTTGAGGGCGTGGCGCCTTCACGACGACGATGCAGCTTGCAATGTTGCCCTTCTGCATCTCCCTCAACCACCAGCGGCTGGTCTGGCCTGTCCCCGTTCTTCTCGTCCTCAAAAACTTTAAAGGGTCGTCACTTCGGGGAGGGAGGCGAGAAAAAGAGTATAAAAAGGGCACGGAAGCGGAGTTTTAGGCGCCTGCAGCCTGTGAATGCGCACGCGGGCTCCCCCGCCGCCCCCGCCGCCCCCGCTGGCCTTGGCCGCGCTCCGCCGCATCCGTCGGCGCCACAACGACTTCCGGTGTTTACTCTTCGGCACCTCTCGCACCGCTCCGCCCGCTGCGCCAAAGCTTTGTATTGCAGGCCCTGCGGGGGCTGCGGGGGCCGCGGGGGCTGCGGGGGCCGCGGGTGGGCTGGCCGGGCACTGCTGCATACATATGCCGGCCCAAGTAGCGCGCCGGGCCCGGCGCCGAGTCGCGTGGAGAGTTGACTTGGAAACAGGTGCAATGGAATTTATGGCGGAACGCCAGAGGGAGGCAAAATTATCGCGTAAAGTTTGCGTCGTATCACCCGGTCTGGCCCAGTCTGGCCCAGTCGCGCGGAGGGGTGCGGGAGGGGGCCAGAAGTACTATTGTTCGTTTACCTTCAGCCCACGGCGCTAGTATTACGAGGGGGTGATGCATGGTTTCCGGAATCGGGTTCGCGGTACATCCGGCCCGGCCCGGCCCGGCGCGGCGCTGCTCGTGTGCCCACGGCGGCCCTTGTACCCGTCGCGTGGAGTAGCCGGCAGCTGCCCGACTGAGGCCCTACTGCACGGGCCACATAAAGGAACTTGCGCGGGTTTTCATGCGAAACCTTCCGCAAGGACCTTGAAAAATGGTCTTGTGTACAAAAATACCAGATCACATTCGTGACCCGAAACAGGGAGTCTGTCGGGAGTCGGTGCGGCGGTTGGTGGCTGGCGGCGGGCGCCCGGCAGATAGGCAACGCTCCCGCGTTCGTGTTCGGCGGGCTAGTCTATGTGGGCTTCCACAGGCGCTTCCATGCGCCCTGTGCGCGCGCGCGCGCACACACACACACACATGGCCTAGAGCCGTGATGCCTAGCAGATAAGCGGAACAGAAATGAGCGTATGTGTACATACACTTGTTTCGTGTGTTAGGACCCGTTTGTGCCGCTGGGCTGGAAAAGGGAGAGAAAGAGAGAGAGAGAGAGAGAGAGAGAGAGAGAGAGAGAGAGAGAGAGAGAGAGAGAGAGAGAGAGAGAGAGAGAGAGAGAGAGAGAGAGAATATGGGGGCAAGGCCTAAGACGGAGAGAGCGAGTGACAAAGATCGATCGCTAGGAAAATGGATATTGCAATGGTGTGAAAGTTTTCAAGCCTTCGGCTGCGAGGGTGTGTTTCGTTAGGGAGCGTTCACAACGGCCTGGCCGCGGGCCACGGGGCACGACCAGTGAGATTGAGAGAGTGAGACTCTTTGCTGCGTGCGAGGCGAACGAACACTGCGGTCTGCAAAGGTCCACAGCCCGGCCCAGCGCTCCTGCATGAACACTAACAAATGAGGAAAACGGGAGAGTGGAGTAGAGGTATGAGTGAGTCGCGACTCGTATCAGAGGAAATAATACATCTGCTAATGATCGCCGGCAAAGAAGAAATAGAAGAGAGGAGGAAGAAGGAGAAGCCGTAGCGAAAGAAAGCGGTGAACGGCATAGCACACTGGCGACAGTGCTTGTGCCGCGCACACTCCCAACGCTTGATTGATCACTTCAGGTTCATCGAACCTCAAATTTCTCTGCTACCACCTCGCCCCCGGCTCGCCTGCTCTGTCTTCTCTCTCTCTCTCTCTCTCTCTCTCTCTCTCTCTCTCTCTCTCTCTCTCTCTCTCTCTCTCTCTCTCTCTCTCTCTCTCTCTCTCTCTCTCTCTCTCTCCCTCTTTCTTTGGGCGCCGAGTGGGGAGTTTCCCCAGCCGTCGTGAGCGGGGCCATTTGAGTGTGTCTCGAAGTACACCGATCACAACCATCACTGAATGTTTTCAAATGTCATATTTTGATCTTTTTCTGACTAAAAACAGACTTACCCCTCGCAGAGCCTCGGACTCAAGGTTTGAATCTATCCCTCAGCCCTTTTTCTTCTTAAAAAAAATTAAATAATTTAATGTCGTTATTAACTTTGACCTGAACGTTTGTTTGCCTTCTGTTTCTAGTTTCACCACTTTATAAATTTTAGTACTAATTTTAAAAGAGTGAAGCCATTTTCGGCATATTACGAGCCGCGATTAAACAGGCTGCCGCTGGCCTCGTCAGTCAAACGCTTGGATCGATTCCACTCCCTCCCCGCTCTCGGTCGCGGGACGAAGCGGGACTGGATGTATTGGAACTGTTTTGTGTCCACCGGATCCACTTACCCGACTCGGGGTGCGATTCGCTTCGCCTGAGGAGGACAGGGCGGCGTGCCGTAAAGGGGGGAGGGGGAGAGGGGAGGGGGGGGGGGGGGAGACGCGGGGCTCCGACGCAGCAGGGCGGGACGTATTGATACTGTCACTTGGCACGGTGAATCTACCCATCTCCCCTCTCAGCTGTCGCCGCACAACTAGCCGCTCTCGCTCTCCTTCTTCCTCCCCGCTCTTCTTCCATCCCCCCTCTCTCTCTCTCTCTGTCTCTCCTTTCACCTCGGCGTGTCTCAATATTCACGGGGGGAGGGGGGGGGGGAATTTTGGCGCTGGGAGAACATTTATCGCGCCTGTTGAGACGGAAACTTTCTGGTATTGCACATTCTCTCCCCGACGCCCTGCAGCAGGTACAGCGAAGGGTGCGTGGAGTATAGAGACTGCATGTTTATAACGTGTCACCGTCAGTACTGGCACTGGCATCGCAAACTCTTCGTTTTATATTTTCGGCCGCCTTTCTCGCGGTGGTGCCCCCGTCGCGTCACCAATGAAATAACCCCACCAGGCCACGCCGCGAGCAGCCGGCTGTGCTAAGTGTTTTATTCCTTGCCTGTGTTTATGAGCCATCATACTGCAATCCCACGCGACTGGGCCGGGGGCTGCTGGGGGCTGCCGGGGGCTGCTGGGGGCTGCTGGGGGCTGCGGGGCGGGGGCCGCCGGGGGCCGGTGTCGCCGGGTTGTTGTACCCCCCCTGGGAACCTTACCCCCGTGGGCCGGGGGCTGCTGCTGGGGCTGCCGGGGGCTGCTGGGGGCTGCTGGGGGCTGCGGGGCGGGGGGCAGCCGGGGCCGGGCTAAGACGGTGGCGCGGCGGTGCTTGCGCCTTATCCAGCGCCACAAGAAGCCGAAGCGATGGTGCCTCGGCATGCTCCGACCGCACCCCCCCCCCCTCCCCACACGGCCGTGTCGCGCCTTTTGCATATCAGCAGGCCGCTACCACCCTTCCCCCTCTCTCCCCCTTCCCTTGTCCCTGTTTCACTTTAACTTCCCCAGCCGGTGGAGATACCCATTCGATTTGCATTTTCAATTCCCATGACTGTCCTGCCGAGGCGAACCTGCAGAGAGGCGCTGCCAGCTGTTAGCATTCCATTTCGCGCCCCTCCTCCCCCGCTTTTGCCACCTTATCCCCACACTCCCTTCCTTTAATGTCCGCCCGCCTCGCCACTGCCCTCACCGACTTGGCGAAAGTAGAAGGAGGAGTAGTGGCCCGGTGTGGTGGCTGAGGCCGGCTGCGGCACCTGATCCTGATCGGCCGAAGTCGACTCCGTGCTGCAGTGGTGCGGGGGAGGGGTGGGGCCGCGGGGGTGAGGCCGCAGGGCGGGGGGGGGGGGGGGGTGAGGCCGCAGGGGCGAGTAGAGCGTGAGTGGCGTGTCGTGTTGCAGACCCCTTCTGCCATCATCGGGCGTGCCCTGATTACCGACGTCAGCGCCGAGCTGCTCCAGGAGAGGCGACCTGGACGTCAGCGTCCACGCTGCGAGAAATCATCGTGGTGTCGCGCGAAACAAAAAGGGTTTTCGTAAAAGGTGTCCCTGGTCGTACGTCGAGGGCCGCGTAAACCGCGTGGCACTCCAGCCCAACTCGACACGGTGTGCCAGGGGTGCGCGACGCTCGTTCGCTCGCTGGCCGCGGACGCTGCGGCGAAACGGGGTGCCGCCGGGCCGCCGGGCCGCCGGGCCGCTAGACCCTCCGCGGGCGCAGCGCTGCGCAGCGCGGGTCGTTTGAACACGCATCACACTCAGCGGCGCTCAGCGGGCTGTAAAGGTCCGGGCCGTGCGCCGGCCGTAACGCTGCGCTGCGGCGATGGCAGCGATACTAGCGCCACGGCCGGCCGCGGCGGCTAAGTGCACTACACATGTCGTCGAGGAGTGCGTCCGGAGCCGGGGGATGGAGCAGACTGCCACCATTACCCCGGCCGTGCCCCGGACACGGTGCTAATGCAGGGATGCAGGCCCGTTTGCGCCCTCGTCTGGGACGACGGGACGTCTGTTAGTTGGCCGGCCCGTTTGCGCTCGGAGCAGTACAGCAGCACAGCAGCACAGCATGTGTGGTGTGGATGTCCTCCGCAGAGTCCGGCCGGTCGATCACACGGGACCCGCTGTGAGCAGAGCTGTGAGCAGAGCTGTGAGCAGAGCTGTGAGGAGGCGCTCCCGCCGAGGCGCGGCCCGCGTGATTAGATTTGCCCTTCGATTGCGGCCCACCCAATTTGCGGACAAATCCCACCATTTACTAGAATCGCGGCCCCTCGGCTCTTCTGCCCTTGTAGTACAAAGCGAGATGAGGTTGGGGAAGGGGGTGGGAACTGAGAGTGAGAGTGAGTGAGAGAGAGAGAGAGAGAGAGAGAGAGAGAGAGAGAGAGAGAGAGAGAGAGAGAGAGAGAGAGAGAGAGAGAGAGAGAGAGAGAGAGAGAGAGAGAGAGAGAGAGAGAGAGAGAGAGAGAGAGAGAGAGAGCGAGCTGTGGAAAGAAAGGCTCCGGAGAATGCGGCCGCGAATTCTCACCCCGCGACCACTCTGTCTCGCTCGCTCCTTCTCCCATCCTAACTTGTCCCTCTGCCTCTATTGCGCAGCCAGCGGCAGCAGCAGCGGCAGCAGCAGCGGCAGCGGCGGCCACACGCCTGGGCGCGCGCGGACCATATCCACGGCGTGCACACTTCCCCGCCGAGGGGTGCTGGGCGGGGAGGGGAGGCCCCCGCCGCCCCGCGCCGCGCCACCCCCCGCCAGGACTCTAGCCGGCCTGGGGCTGCGTTGGGCCCCCGCCTGGCGGCGCACCGAGAGAGCGCGCCTCAGTCGCTCGCCGGCCGTACGGCGCCGAGGACGCAGCAGACGACGCTAGCAGCCGACGCTAGCAGCCGACGCCGCGCGACACGACTCGACGCGACGTGACGCGACGTGACGCGGCGAAAGCGAGGCGCCGTGACTCGGGCGTGACGCGCGCGCCGGCATTACCACGCCGCGGAGCGCGTGTGCGCGGCGCGTGCGGGGCGCGTGTGCGGGCCGTGTGCCGGACGGTGGACGTCGCCCCCCGGACTACCACCTCACCTTGTCTCCCGGGCACGTCCACGACACCGCCGACATGGACTGAGGCGGACGTGGGCATCGCCTGGCATCGCCGCGGCAGCCATGTCCTCGGCAGCCCTCAGGTGAATACACGGCGACACGCTCCGAGGACGCAGCAGTCGCCGCTGGTTTTATTTTTCTCGATGCGGCGTCACAACCGCCAGACTGCCGTGCACGACAACGACAACCACCCCACATGCCGCCACCATGCCCGGCCAGCGGTGCGGTGCATTCAGAGCAGGTCAGGTACACCCCTGTGCATCGAAGGGGCGGTTGGCGGACAGCCGGGGGTGGGGGCCGGGGGCGAGGGCGGGGGGCGGTGCAGCCGCTGTGTGCAGACCGGGCATGGGGCAACGCGGTGGTACACCGACCCCAGCCCCACCGGCACTGGCCCCGCTGGGTCCCCGGCAGGCCGTGGGGACACGGTGGAGTAAACACAGCTAGCGGGCTGCGCTGGCATGCCGGCAGCGTGATGCCAGCCTCATGCCGGGCGTGGCGGGGCTTCCCTGCCCTTCCCTACCACACCGCCCGGCCCCGGCCGGCCACACAACACAGCCGCTCGCGGCCAGCAGCACACCACCAAACTACACCGCGCGAATGACGAAGAATTTCAGCATCCGGCATTCAGCGGCACGCGATGATACTCCGAAACGGATTGTAAACGACGAGAAGAGAGGGAAAGAGAGAGGGAGAGGAAGAGACAGAGAGAGAGAGAGAGAGAGAGAGAGAGAGAGAGAGAGAGAGAGAGAGAGAGAGAGAGAGAGAGAGAGAGAGAGAGAGAGAGAGAGAGAGAGAGAGAGAGAGAGAGAGAGAGAGAGAGAGGAAGAGACAGAGAGAGAGAGAGAGAGAGGTATCGCGCTGCGTCCCGTCCCGTCCTGCGTCGTGCGGCCGAAAACAAACTGACCGCAGAGGAAAAGAGTCGGCCGGAGGGGAAGGGGTGGGGGGGGGGGGGGGCTCGATAAAGCCGATAAAGTGTATAAGAAAAACCCGATTCCATCGGCTTTGGCCGGCGGCGTGGGGTCCTGGCGTTCCTGGCGGGTGCGGCCCTCTCCATGCACAGCGTTCTGAGCTCTCTACGCCGCTCCACCGGCAGCGCGCAGCTGGGCGCGCATTGCCTCTCCGTGATTTACAGTACTAGGCCTCCCCTCCCCTTCCCTCCCCTCCCCTTCCCTCCCCTCCCCTCCGCTCCCCCGCCAGCGCCGCTTCACACTTAGCTGGGCTGGCTTACAGCGTGTTCGGACCATGTATTTCGTTCCAAATTTCGGCAGCGCCCGGCCCGGCCCGGCCCCCGGCAGCAGCAGAAGGGTTCAGTGCCAAAGAGGCCGCGCGGGAAATAGAGGGCACCCAACCCGCTCCACTGGAGTCTCCAGCAGGATGTGGTGGCATCTTAAATATCGAGCGAAGAGCGGGGAGAGTGTGGGTGTGTGTGTGTGTGTGTGTGTGGGGATCTACGACCCTCCTAGGAACACGCTGTAAATATAAAGCCTCGGCCCGCCACGCCCCGCTACGCCCCGCTACGCCCCGCCATGCCCCGCCACGCCCCCGCGGCCACTCGTAAAGCATGCGCAACAGCCTGCATTGGTTCCTTGGCAGCACCTCCTCGGCCTGGCTGGGCCCAGCCCAGCCCACCGTCCCTGAGCGCGGCGCGGCGCGGCTCGGTTCTCCCCGTAGAGCCTTCCGACAGATACTCTCTGTTCCCGCCCCCGTCCGCCCCCGCCCGCCCCCGCCCAGCCGCACCACAAGACCGCTGCACGCTCGGCGGCCGCTCCACGCCGTGCCGCGTCCCCGTGGCCCACATTTCTTTTTATGCCGCGATGAAGTTATCCCCCTTGTTTGGCCCCCGTGCCGCGCCGTGCCGCGCCGTGCCGCGCCGTGCCCGGTGTATGCCGCCCCCGACCCCGCAATACGCCCCGTTGTGTCCTCATATACAAACAGGCCCGCGCCATAAAGCCCGCTTTAATGCACGGCCCCGCGGCCATAAACGGCGCGGTCGCTAAGTGAGGCGGGCGGGGCGGCGGGCGGCGGGCGGCGGCCGCATCGACGGGGGACTGCCGGCCGAGGACGACACCCGGGTGCCGATGCCGGCGGCAGTCGTCCGTCCGCGCCGCTCCTTCTGCGCGTCACTGTCCCGCCGGCGCGGTGAGGCGCGGGGTGCTTCCCGATTCACCACAATAAGTTTCCCGGACGCAGCCGGGACCCGAGATCAAAGCAGTGCTGGCAGCGAACAGGTGTCGGCTCGGGCCGTCTGCTTGGCTGTCTGCTGCAGCGGTAGCCGTCTGCTGCGGCGGCGGTGTTGCTGCCGAACCGGTAGCACGCGTCTTGGCGGCCACAAAGACGCGGCCGGCGAGTGAGGAGGGCGTTCCGGAAAATGGCCGGCGTCGGGGAGGAGGCGGCGGCAGGGGGCGGCGGGGGAGGAGTAATAGCGGCGGCGGCAGCGGTGGCAGTGGAGGCCGCAGACCTAAGAGGTTTCGGATGTTCCAGTAGTGCGGGCCACATCAGCGCCACACACGCACGCACACGCACGCACACAGCCGCGCTGACAGTGTTACACTGCGTGACAGAAAGGAAGAGCGAGGAGGAGTCTCTGATGGTCACGACGCCCCCCCCCCTCCCCCCCCCCCACCTTCTCACCTCCCCGCTGTCGCAGAGCGCTCCCCCGCGGCACTGCACACCCCACTGCAGTATCGGGGCAAGTGCACTGCCACATAATATTCTCTTAAAAAAGGGCCCCTGACGCACTGCTGCAGTTCAGTGGACTCCTTTTTGCCCTCCGCGAAATCGCGCGGTGATACTTCAAAGTCGATCCCGAAAGCGCGGCCGGATATGCGGCAGAAAATGGCCGGATAGGCCAAGGGGTGATGGTGTGCGCGGCACGCGGGGCAACCCAGTCCTGTGCTGGGACACACACCATGTTGTGGCGTCGGGGCGCGGGGCGGGGCGGGGCGGGGCGGGGCGGGCGGCGAGTCGCGAGTGTAATCCGACATTCCCCGCGTTTGCGCCCCGCTCTGCTGCGGGCATTCCAGTGCAACACTAAGCGTCCCCCGTCCGTCCCGCGCCACGCCCCTTTTTGTCGCCCCCCGCTCTCCGCCGCACAGCGCGTACATCGCCGCCCCCCGCCGCCCCCCGCCGCCCCCGCCGCCCCCCTCACGGCACGCCCCATCAGCACTATCCAGCGGCCGTGGCCGTTAAACTAACCGCCGCGCAGCGCTCTGCACAGCACAGCCGGACTCTAATTTTTAGTTCCGGAGTTCATTCTACTAAATGCACGACGTCGTGTGCACGCGCGCGCGCGCTGCGGGCGCCGAGAAAAAAAGAACACAACATGACGACGGCTTTCTAGGGGGGCGGCCGAGTGCTTCCCTAAAGGGTGAGAAAGAGAGAGAGGGGGAGAGTGAGAGAAGAGGCGGTAGGGCGGTAGCAGAAAGAGTGAGTGAGAGAGTGAGAGACAGAGAGAGAGAGAGAGAGAGAGAGAGAGAGAGAGAGAGAGAGAGAGAGAGAGAGAGAGCAGTTCGTCGTAACGAGCGTGCCGCGGTTGGTGCCGGAAGTTTAGCACACTTTTTTCACCCTTCGGGAGGGGGTTGGCCGGAATGGTTTTTATTACCCCTCCCCCCGAGACGGCCTGGAAGTGCAGCGCCATGCCGTATGCTGATGCGGGCGCAGTGCAAGGCGTTGTTGTTTGGGAGCGGGGGCGGGCGGGGGGCGGGTGGGGTCCGCCGGAGTTGCCACCCGGTAAACTGCACGAGGCCGCCGAGTTTGCCCGTCACGCGGATTAAAATTTCAGATAAAACTTGACGCCTCTGGCGGAGTAACTCGCGAATCTGTGAGCGCCATATTTTTGCGCCAATCTGCTTTTGGCACGGATCCTGATCCGAAGGGGCGACGATCCCGGGCCCCGTCGAGATGCGGCCCTTTTCCATATATAATTACGACCTTGTTTCCATTACAGGCCTTCTAATTTATGCGTTCCGAGTAAAGCTGTAAACTTCGTTTATGGCCTCTATAAGCAACACTTGCGTTCGCCGATTAAATCCCGTTTTATGGACTTTGGTATTAAAAATGTGATTCGGACGGGCGACGCTGGGGCCGCAGCAGCAGCAGCAGCAGCAGCAGTGCTCGGCCGTCTAGTCTGGGCCCGCACAGTCCGTCAGCAGTGATCCAGCGGCCAGCGACTCCTCCTGGGGCAAGCGCCCGCAACGACAGCAGCGACAGCAGCGCCCTCTCCGCGGCAAAAATCCGCACCGCGCTGCCCCGCCGCCACAAAAACCAAATACCAGTCTGGATTTGTCCCCCCTGCGCCCTGCGCTTCCATGGTGGCGCGGCGCGTAAGGTCCATATAGTCGCCCATCCCGTCGGCAATAATACGCCCAGTGGGACTGGCCGGGCCGGCAGTTTGGCCGCAATGTGTCCTCTGGTCCGTGGGCCCCCGCGGCCCCCGCAGCCCCCGCCGTGACCACAGCCTCCGCAGCCTCTGACGCAGTATCCTCTCTCGCCGCAATCACAATCAAATCGAGCCAATCGGCGAGCAGTGTGTGGCCCGGCCCCGGCCCCGGCTCTCTCTCTCTCTCTTTCTCTCTCTCTCTCTCTCTCTCTCTCTCTCTCTCTCTCTCTCTCTCTCTCTCTCTCTCTCTCTCTCTCTCTCTCTCTCTCTCTCTCTCTCTCTCTCTCTCTCTCTCTCTCTCTCTCTCTCTCCCTCTCTCTCTCTCTCTCCTACATATCGATGGTGCTCATCGAGCGGACCGCAGCCATACAGCCGCAGTAAGTGTACAGAGACGCTCTGCAGGCGGTGCGGTGAGAGAGGTGGCCGCAGCGGTTTCGTTAACTGTTTCCGTCCGTCCTTCATGGAAATATTCTCCACCCTTTCTCATCAACTGCTGCAGCCTGTTGGACAAGAGACAATAAGTGCATTGAAAGACAAAGAAAAATACGAACCCGTCCCCAAACGTAGCCTGAAAACCCTTACAATCCAACCTCCCCAGCACGGATGGACCTACCCCGCCCCGCCCCGTCCCTCCCAGTCCCCAATACTAAACAAAGTCCACAATCGTTATTCTTAGTTTGTCCCCTGTGTCAGCGCGCCTGATTGTTTCAGTAAACGCCTTTCTCTCCATCTATCAATCTGGCACCCCTCTACCCCCCCCCCCCCCCCCCCCCCCCCCCTCTCTCTCTCTCTCTCTCTCTCTCTCTATCTCTCTCTCTCGCTCTCCCACACACACACCACCCCCTCCTCCACGCCCCCGGATTTCTTTTTGTCTCTCCGTTCGCGGGAGAATGCCCCCTAATCCAGTTTTATTCATGTGGCTAATTGTATGATGCCATTGAGCCTCGCTGCTCGGGCGAGCGGAAGAGTCAGGAACAGTGGAGTGGAGTGGAAAGGGGGGAGGGGGGCAGTGTCGAAAAACAATACTCGTCCAGCGCTGTTTCCACTCTCATTCACACGCATCGCGCTTGCGGCCGCATCAGAGTCTAGCCCAGCCCTCGGGAGGCACGGCAGAGCCGACCTCAGCCTGGGAGGTAGGCCGTGCGGGCACGTGTGTGTGTGCGTGTTGCCTACCCTCCGGGCTGCGTCCGGCAAGCGACCTCAGCCTTGGAGGTGTGCACCGCGCGAACGGGTGTCCTACCATCTATCTCAGCTGACCTTCCACGTTTGGTATGGTTAGCGCAGCTGCCTGCGCACTTTAAAGAGTAGACGTGAGAGAGAGAGAGAGAGAGAGAGAGAGAGAGAGAGAGAGAGAGAGAGAGAGAGAGAGAGAGAGAGAGAGAGAGAGAGAGAGAGAGAGAAGAGAGAGAGATTTGCATCAAAATTTATACGACTGAAGTGAGGCAGTCAGGGTCAGTTATTCAGCACTCGAACTCTTTTTTTCTCATCTCTCTTCCGTGTCTCTCTCTATATATGCACGAATGTTGCATTCATCAGGCAGGTCTGAAACGGACTCTCGCCGGCTCCCTCGCCGAAGGAGAGTGTACGGGAGAAAACAGCGCTTCTGACCGGGTCTACACTTTGGGATTCCACCGGCTGAGAGCCGGGAGCCGAGCGGAGCGGCGGCGGTGCGCGAGACAGCGGAAAAAGGAAAGAGGCGAGCGAAAAAAAAAAGAACAGAGTGGAAAAGAAGAAGAGTCCGGAAATACAAACAGAGATGGCTCGCAGAGCACGTCAAATATTAAACGAGTCCAATCAGCCCGAAGATCACTTTGCAGCGAGATTTACTTTCGGGCCGGAGTCGTTGCGGCCGCGGCAGTCCGGCGGACTCCCCTTCCCCCCCCCTCCCCCTCCCCGCTGGACTCCCCCGGTGGACCCTTCCCCTCCCCGGTGGACCCCTCCCGAGGGGTGCATCACATGGTAAAGTCACTGTACACCTAACGGGATAGTGTCATGTGCAGTCACTTCCAGTCCCTTCCCAATCACCAGACACCGAAATGATTCCGAAAAAAAATCAGCGAGAAAAAACGCCTGATGACATGTTTGACCGTTGGTGACAAAACCTATGTCGTCCCGGCTTCCGCCAGGACCCCTGCCTTCAACTTCGGTGATCTTACGGGAACCGGTGCTTTACGGCTGCTAGTTGGCCCCGGGACACAGCACTAGAACCCGCTACCCGGCTTGCGCCGGACGGATCTCCCGGCAACCCCTAGCCCGCGCCAATGCGCGAGGCCCCCTCCGCAACCACGGCCTCCGGGACTCCATTATACTGTAGTGCCCTTCAACCGCAGCCTGGTTTGGCCCCACTCATCGTGGGAGTCCGCCCCTGCGAAGATTTGGAGGACATAGGTTCCCTTCGTACACGGCCGAAGCCGCTGTACTCTACTCGCTACGTACCGAGTAGCGGCTGTCCACACCTGCCAGATTCAGAGAGAGGAAAACAGAAGCTTCGAACCCTAGAAGCTCTGCACATCCCCCGAGTCTCCCCCCTGGATTTCTCCAGAGGCACAGAACGCCCCCCCGGCGGGGGACCTCGAATCTAGGGAATTGAACCCTAGACCCTCGGGACCGGGGGTTTGTGCCGGCGGCGCCTTAGCCCGCACGGTCGCTTGGACAGCCATACTGAGGGCACGTTCGGAAGTATATTTTAGGCACTGTCCGCCAAGCTGTGTCACAAGAAAAAGTTGAGCGACCGGCAAGAATCGAACCACGGACCTGTCGGTCGCCGACCGGTCCACTAACCCATGCGGCTACCGGGCCGCGATGTTGTCGACTGCGCTCCCAGCACTCTAGCTCCACAGAATAGAGCTGGCCATCGACGGACGCTGTCCCGGGATCAACTCTTGCCTACGCCTATAGATTTTTTTTGTCGATGTTCAGCTCTACTTTGTGTGTCTATCTAGCTCCACATAGTAGAGCTGAACATCGACAAAAAAATCTATGCGTAGGCAAGAGTTGATCCCGGGACAGCGTCCGTCGATGGTCAGCTCTATTCTGTGGAGCTAGAGTGCTGGGAGCGCAGTCGACAACATCGCGGCCCGGTAGCCGCATGGGTTAGTGGACCGGTCGGCGACCGACAGGCCGTGGTTCGATTCTTGCCGGTCGCTCAACTTTTTCTTGTGACACAGCTTGGCGGACAGTGCCTAAAATATACTTCCGAACGTGCCCTCAGTATGGCTGTCCAAGCGACCGTGCGGGCTAAGGCGCCGCCGGCACAAACCCCCGGTCCCGAGGGTCTAGGGTTCAATTCCCTAGATTCGAGGGTCCCGCCCGGGGGGGCGTTCTGTGCCTCTGGAGAAATCCAGGGGGAGACTCGGGGGATGTGCAGAGCTTCTAGGGTTCGAAGCTTCTGTTTTCCTCTCTCTGAATCTGGCAGGTGCGGACAGCCGCTACTCGGTACGTAGCGAGTAGAGTACAGCGGCTTCGGCCGTGTACGAAGGGAACCTATGTCCTCCAAATCTTCGCAGGGGCGGACTCCCACGATGAGTGGGGCCAAACCAGGCTGCGGTTGAAGGGCACTACAGTATAATGGAGTCCCGGAGGCCGTGGTTGCGGAGGGGGCCTCGCGCATTGGCGCGGGCTAGGGGTTGCCGGGAGATCCGTCCGGCGCAAGCCGGGTAGCGGGTTCTAGTGCTGTGTCCCGGGGCCAACTAGCAGCCGTAAAGCACCGGTTCCCGTAAGATCACCGAAGTTGAAGGCAGGGGTCCTGGCGGAAGCCGGGACGACATAGGTTTTGTCACCAACGGTCAAACATGTCATCAGGCGTTTTTTCTCGCTGATTTTTTTTCGGAATCATTTCGGTGTCTGGTGATTGGGAAGGGACTGGAAGTGACTGCACATGACACTATCCCGTTGGGTGTATTGTGACTTTACCGTACCATGTGATGTACCCCTCGATCTGTCCTCAAAGCAGAAACATGAAGAGAACCTCGCATTCAAATCTCTTTTAGGAATTCCGTCCAGTCTCTTTCCAGTCACATCCAGTCATATGGCATTTCAGTCACTGTACAAATTTTCAGGACTAGTGTGCCCCTTGACCCCTCCCCTCCCCGGTGGACTCCCCCTCCCCCGCGGTGGGCAAAAGAAAACGAGGCAGTGAACTGCCCCTCACCGTGCCGGCGTTAGTGATGTGTTTCCCTGTCGCGGAGTCGGCCTTGACTTCCAGCGGCACAAAGCGCGGACCAGCACCACCGGTGGCAAGGGGCCCCTGAGGCCCGGAGGGGCCCGAAGGTGCCCGGAGGCAACGGGAGGCACCCATGGATGCAGTGCCCGACTGAACGCGGGACTCTTTCCTTAATTATTTAGCCGGGCGGGGTTCGCCTTACTGTAATTCCGGGGGATTATACTTGGTTGCATTATGAGGGGACGCCGCGCCGCCGACGATGCCGCCGCCTTCTTGGCGAGTTAACGTGTAGCGTAGCGAGTGAATATTTCAGGTGGGACAGCGGGAGTGAGAGAGAGAGAAGGAAAGAGAAAGGAAGAGAGAGAGAGAGAGAGAGAGGGAGAGAGAGAGAGTGAAGGCCGAGGTTGTGGGTGGAAAGGTCGAGGGCTAAGCGTAGGCGGTGGAAATTAAAGAAAACCCACAGAGGGAGTGGGAATCTCGACGGGTGCGGCCGAGGAGGAAGAGAGAAGGAGAGAGACAGAGAGAGCGAGGCGACACAGAAACTGACAGAAATGCTAGCAGAAAATTCGCAGAAGCAAGTAACCTTCACAGTTTTACATTAATGAAATGTATTTTTCGAAATTAAAAGCAAAGTCATAAAAACTGGTTCTTGTTGGGTTTTTTTATACGACGGGCACTCGCCACGGCTTGCCCTGTGTCCTACGCAAAGGCATCGGGACCTTAGCGGGGTCTGCGGACCGCAACTCGTGCAACGTAATTCATATATCAAATTTTTTAATCAAGACTGCTAGAATATTCACTTGGGATTCCCTTTCTGGACAGCCGGTGCTCTCGGCTGCGCCCCTCTCCTCCCCTCCAGCGCCGCGCGCCGCTCGCCCTCGCCGCAGGAGTCCCGACCACAGCCTTCTTATGTACCATTCTGGCCCCGGGTTAATAATTTCATGGCAGGGGGTTCGTCACCGAAGAAAAACAGAAGCGAGCCGGCGTGTTGGGCCACCTGGAGCGGGCGGGGAGGTGGTGGGGGGTTGAGGGGGAGGGGAGGAGGGGGGCTGCAGTTGGCCGGCAGCGCTCTGCATTGCTGCAGCCCGGCCAA
Organism: Odontothrips loti; assembly: GCA_038380765.1. Classification (NCBI taxonomy): domain Eukaryota; kingdom Metazoa; phylum Arthropoda; class Insecta; order Thysanoptera; family Thripidae; genus Odontothrips; species Odontothrips loti. The sequence continues at coordinate 14,225,171 of CM076250.1, read as the reverse complement.
CTTCCCGATGAGGGAACGACCCACGGCGTCCTCGAGAAGGAGCTTCTAAATAGAAACAGGGCGGAAGAGCCGCCGAAATGAAAGAGAGGAGCCGAGTGGCAGTCAAGTAAAATAAGGCGCGGGCGACTAATCAGCGGTCGGCGTGACCGCGGGCTCGGGGCGGGGACGTGCATTCGCCACAAGAAGTAGCTCCCCGCCCCGCCCGTCTCCCGTGGGGAGCTGGACTACTTTCCTTTTCCTCCACTTTCTCAGGCAGTCTCGGTTAGATTGGGATGGGTTAAAAAGTTGCTGCAGCTAGATGTTAGGGGTGAAAAAGACCCATGTCAATGGACGTTCAATTTTTTTTTTCTTTTTTTTTTTTCTTCCGGTAGGGGCCGCTCCTCTCCGCTGTAACGACGGTCGGTCGGCTAGCCTCGCTCTCCGTCCGTGCGGCCGTCTCGAAACGGGGGTCATAATCTGTCGTTTCCGCCCCCTCGATGTAGCGGAGGAGGAGGAGGAGGACGAGTAGGGGAGGGGGTTGTTTGCCGCCCCCCACCCGTCCAACCTGGATTCCGCTGCGGAGGTGCGAGGAGGAAGGCGTGGAGCGGCGGGGAAAAAGTCCCTCCGGCCGGGGCCCGGCGGCGGCCCCCACCCCGCGAATATTGTCGGGAATGTGGCGCCTTTATTGCGCAAAAAGAAAGTTCCGTGAGGCGTAGCGCGGCGCCCATGTCGTAGTGCGGTGTGGAGGAGGAAGGCCGCCGGGAGGCCGGGGCCCGGTGGGCATCGCCACGCAGACCTGCGGCCGCCGCCGCGCCCCGCCGCGCCGCGCATCCCGTCTGATTTATGAGTGAGGTGGCCGCGGTCGCGTCCCCCGGCGCAGCCCCCCCCCCCTCCTCCGAGCTTTCGGAAAGTTATAAAGAAATAACGCGCATCAGGAATGGCCCCAAAACTGCATTGGCGGGAGGGAAACAGAAGAGATTGCCTTTGGCGCACGCCGCGCCCCGCCCGGGAATCGAACGCCCGTCCCGCACGTTTTGAGGTGCGCGCGCACTGGCCCCGGGGAACACCAACACCGTGTTGACGGCGGCAGCAGCCAGCAGCGGCGTGTGCTGTTCAGTGGCGGAGTGCTGCTGCACTGCTGCATATGCGCAGCCGCATGAATGCATTACTGCATGCCGTGGGGGAATCCGCTTGAGGGGCGCCTCTCACGTCCCTTAATTGAAACGACCTCCGCCCCATCCACCGCCCCCCCCACACGGCGGTGACTCGGAACTCGCACGGCGGCACCACGCCGGCCAGGCTACTCCCGCGACCGACCGACCGCCGGCCCCGGCCGTCACCGCCCTTCTCCAGTCGCCATTAAAGTTTGAGCGAGCGTGCCGACCGGCGTGCCGACCGGCGTGCCGACCGGCGTGCACACAGAACCGCAGCAGACGACACCGGACACCGGCACCTGGTCGATAGCTACCTCCGGCGGCGGCTTATCGAGCGGGAGCGCCAAGCTGCGATGCGTAACATCTCTTTCTCCCTTTTGTTTAAAAAAGTAAATAAAATTTCTCGCAGCAGCTCGGGTACGTACCAGACGTACCAGTGCCAAATAAGGTCGAAGAATAGACGAAATTCCATGAATGTTGATCCCTTGGTCTATTACAGCGCGCCTCTCCAATTTAAGGTGGCGGTCGCGCCCCTGCGGCCGCGCAGGAGGAACCAACCTCACGAGGCGCGTCGCAATCCTCGAGGATGAATAACTGTGTTTGCCGCGGTTTGCCCGGAAATATGGGCTTAAGTCGGGCCCCACTTTTAGGCATTACTTTTGGTGTGCGCGGTTCGTGTAATAAATCGTGCCTCGGCGCTTGCTCGGACGGATCGGCGTCCCGGAGCCCCCGCCGGTGCCCCCACTGGGGCTGCCGTGGGGACCGCGCCGCGCCCCTGTCACTTCACCGTTCGCCAAGGACATTCCAGGGCCCCTGGCGCCCCTGGCGCCCCTGGCCGGCCAGACCCCTTGTGACCCTTGTTATTGTGACGGGTCTCACTGGGATCGCGTTGGAAAAGGTCACCACGGCTGCTGCTCTCGGCATTAGAGACAAAACAACGGTGGGAAATGTTCCCAGATTTTTATCCTCGTGGATACCGCCTGGATCCTTCGTATCTCAAAGGTAGGACGTTTCTCCTCCTTCCGGCGCGACCAGTGTCCAGTCAGGACTGCTGCCGCTGGCTGCCGCTGGCTGCCGCTGGCTGCCGCACCCCACAGGTCACGTGCCGACCTCAGCGGTCACGCGGTCATCGAACCGTGCGGCCTTCGGACGGCCGCGGCTGCCGCGGATCCTCGGGGATCCCCAGCCGCACAGGGCGGGAGGCGGAGCGGCGTCTAAGATTTGGGGCAGCGGCGCGAAAAGGGGGTCGTGTGCCAAGAAAGTGGCCAAGGAATGCGACCGTTGGTAATTACCGCTGATTGGCTGCGTCACTCTGCACGTCCAGCGGGCGCCGTGCAACCCTCCTCCCCCTCCCCTCACATCCCTGCGCGTTTTATACTCCCGGCCGTAATTTATGGGGGCCAGTGGATTAAGCCCCCTCCCCCTCCATCCCTATCCGGCTCTCGCCGCACCTCGGAGGGGGGTTAGCAGCGCAGCGGCAGCAGCAGCAATGAATATGCACACGCTTCCCCCAATTTAAAAGTAGGAAAAAAAAAAGGAAGCAATTTCAGTGGTTCGGTTCCAGCTGATCGGGACAGAAGCTCACAGTATATCGGTGAGTGGACGGTGGTCTCTGGCCGGCCGGAGCCCTGGAGTCTGGGGCCCGGAGCCCGGAGCCCGGTGCCTCGCCTTGCCCGCAGAGGGGTGCAGGCGTGCAGGGCCCTGCGGGGCCGACGGGGGCGCCACATGCTGCGAATGGCCGTTCGAACACGACCAATAATGGCATTAGTGTCAGAGGTCTTATAGTGCGTGCCGGGCTTTCCGCACTCTTATCGCTATCGCCACCCGGAGGCCCGGACCCGGAGGCCCGGAGACCCGTTGGAGCGAGAAGCCGTCCGAGCGCACGGCTGCCGTTCCAGCAACACCGCCAGGACCACCAGGGCGGGACATTGAAGCCGTTGGCATTTTTATGGAGAACCGGGCCGGGCCGTGGCCGCCCCACCCCGCCCCGCCTCGGGCCCAGCCGTCACCACCTCGCCGTCTCGCCCGCCCGCCCGCTCAGCCCCAGCCAAGCCCCAGCCCCAGCCCAACCCCGCACGCCGACTTGCTCAAACTCTCGTAATTTTGATGAGAGGCCGGTGCCGGCGCCGGCAGGGCTCGTCCTTGAGGCAGACGCAAAATTTAATTTTGCTACGAGCTTGCTCAAGCTGCTCGGGACGCTCATGTGCGTGGAGAAGCACGCCACCGCCAAGCAGGGCATGCTCCTTGCCGGCAGCCGTTGGCTGGGGGCCGGCGGGGGCTGCGGGCCAGGGCCGGGGGCCGCAGAACGGGGCGCCCGGCTGGGCATGGCGAGGGGCCCAGTTTCTTAACTACTCCCCCCCCCCTCCACCCCTCCAGTAGCACAATGTTGCGTGCCCCGAGTGCCACCCGGAAATGGCGTATTCACGATCAAGAGGGCGGATATACTGAGTGAGAGGGTCAGTAAAGAGGAAAAAAATGAATAAAATATAACAAATAGAAGGAATTGGAGAAAATAGAAAGCACAGGTGCAGACGGGGTAAGGGAATGCGATTAGAAATGCGAGTTGGTGCGGTTTTCAGGCACGGAACAGTCGGGGTAATAGTTCGGAGAAACCGACCCGTTTCCTGGGATTTCAATGTACACTTTTTCCTCTTTTTCCTTTCGACTCCACGGAGGTAGACGGGGTAGTTACTCCGAGGGACGACAAACTACTCCGAGCCGAAGCTGCCGGGGACGGAGCCAGACTCCTCCCGCGGGACGCCGCCGGGCCCCGACGGGCTGAGCTGGGCGCGGCCGGCGGCGCAGCGGAGCAGAGCGGAGCACAGCTCGAACTGGAGCCCCCTGGAGCCCCCTGGAGCCCCCTGGAGCCCCCGGAGCCCAAACGGGGGGCAGAACCCGGCGCGGAGCCCCCGGAGCCTGGCCCGGGGCCGGCAAGGGCAGGACGGTGATTGATGGCGTGTTGACGGCGGAGAGCGGCCAGGGCCTCGGCCAGGGTGGCCAGGGCAGGCGGGTGAAGGACTCTGGGTGCAGCTGGGTCGCAAGCACACTTCCATTGATTGGGTCTTCGCCCTGACCGAGCAAGAGGAAGAAGGAGGAGGGAGAGAGTGAGAGGAGGGAAATAAAGATAAAGAGGGTGTGAGGAAGAGGGAGAGGACGCAGGTCGAGTCGGGACGCGCTCACATCGGCGACCAGCTGACATTCGGCCGTGCCCGGGCCGGGCCGGGGCGGTACGGCGGCGGAAGGGTACGAGGTCCTGAGCGACAAGTAGCCGCCCAGCTGAGCAGCGCCCCTGTCGGCCTGGCACCCCCACCGGGACCCCCCGCAGGGACCCCTCACTGTGACCCCCTGCAGGGTCACCGGAGAATCCTTCCCCTCTGGCCAAGCGATGCATGTGACAAACACGTCAACGGCGCGACAAACCCGTGGCGCGGCGCAAGGAACCTCCGGCAGCGAGGTGAATAGCACCTCCTTTTGGATCGAACCGACCGTTTTTAAACGGTCTCAGAGGAAGAGGAGAGAAACGGTCAGGCAATGTAAATATAGCAGTCGTGAGAGGGCTGTCGGCAGCAGTGCCGGGCCGGGCTGGGCTGGGCTATGGGGGTGCCGTGTTTGGCGCCAGCTTTGACTTTTGACTTCCGGTCGGGATTCCGTGATAAGGAACCGTCTCGCCTGCGACAGACCGCGACGACGGGGCGCTGCGCCGGGAATAAAGAATAAGGAAGGCTGGAGGGGGAGGGGAGGGGGAGGGAGTGAGAGGAAATTGAGGCGCAGTGAAAGCCGCCGCGGTGGGCGAAGGAGGAAGAATGGGGGAGGGGGAGGGGGGCAATTGAAGAAGACTGATTAGCCGACAGGGCAAAGAAACGGAGCGAGGCCCTCGGGTCGCGGGCGCTCTGGTCAAACATATTATATACTCCAGGGCAGACACACAAAGGAGGCGCAGCAGCGTCCCGAAAAACGCCACTCTCGGAATAGTAAAATAAAATCAACTAAAAATTAAACGTGACCAAATTTTTAACTAAAATTTGTCGAGACAAAATTCGCGACTTCCCTCTTGAATGAAGTCTTTTAGTCTCAGATAGTCTGCGGTCGATTTTTTTTCCGGGTGCAGACAGGCTGACAGCAGACGGAGAGATAAACGGCATGACTGACACCCGCGCGGGGGCGGGAGCAGAACGGAGGTGGCGGCGCGGAAGCGTGCGGGAGAGCGAGAGAGACGGCAGGCCCCGCTCCCCTCTTTGGTGTGTTAGTCTCTGCTTGAATCAATGCGCGCCCCTTGCCTGTATTTAATTAGGGTGTGAATTCCACGGCCGCCCTCTGCCGCGCTGTGCCTGGCCTCGCCTCGGCGGCAGCAGCAGCGGCAGCAGCGGTGGCGCACCGCGGACTCCGACGGCCGTGCCGCGCCGTGGCCGCCAAACGAAGAGACGCCTTCCTTGGCGTTCGTGTCGCCGCTCTGACGAGAGCACAACGAGGCGACCGACGAGGCTGCGTTAAAGGAAACATCACAACAGGCGCGCCATATTTTAAATCGACAATTCCGACTTCAGAAAACGAATAAAAATGGTTGATGCGGCGGTGTGAGTGCATTTTGAGGTTTGTTCCCTATTTTCGGCGTGGCCCTCGTGCATCGACATTTCTCATACCTACTCTCGATAGTTTCCGGTCTGGAAGTGTTTTTGTTCAGCCTCCGCTTCTGAGCCTCGCTGGAAACCTCTATTAGGTGGCATCGGCCATTGAGGCTCCCTGGGTCTGCCCCGGCGCCTTGCGGTCGATAGGACAAACTCACCGCGCCGCGCCGCGCTGCGCTGCACGGGGGCCGGGGCCGACAAGAGTTTTTCTGTTTCATGTTTGGAGTACCGCTCATGATGATGGCTTCGGCTGTTTGTGCTGTCCCTGTCCCGTCCGGACGGCATATGGACTGGCCGCAAGCGAAAGCCAACACCGAATGTCGCCGCTTGATTGTCCTATCAGAAGAGTGACTGATGGCGGAGGCGGCAGGCGGCCGCCCTCGGGAACACATTCGAAAGCCCTCCTCGTTTGCGGACGGCATCGACCTGGGCACCGCTGAGCACTTGTTGAAGGAGCTGACTGTTTGCAGGGCGCCCTCGCTGCTGGCGGCGCTGGCCGTGCTGGCGGGCCTGGCGGGCTCGGCCGCGGCCTACGGCGTCGACACCCTCCCGGGCAACGCGCCGGGGGAGCTGCCGGGCGACCTCCCCACCGACCTCCTCGTCAACTCCATCGCCAACCCGCCTGACGCGGCCGTCGGCTCATCCGACGAAGATGAGCCTTCAGGTAAGTCACGAGTCGAGACTCACGGGGATTGAATATATGCCACACCGCTTCTAGAAACGGGAGAGGACGACTGCAAGCAGTGCACAACTTGCGAGATTCGCCGGGAATTCCCTATTAGTTTCGAGCGTACTATGGTGCCGAAACTTCCTCATGGAAAGGCGTCACGAAATACGCCGTAGCGCGTTCGCCCCGCCTGCCCTCGGATCATCTTTAGTCACGCTTCACTACGCGTGTATGTACACGCGGGCCCGTCGCGAGTCGCCACGCGCCGCCACGCCGTTAGCGTCTTGTTAGGAGTTGCATGTTGTTTGGGACCCTCTATTACCCCGCCAAGTCAACACAGCGCCAGAATAAGCAAAGACGCCATTGTTATCACGGAACCTTTATCTCCGACACGCCACCGCCCCCCCCCCTCCCCCGCTCCATGTATTCGCACACACATTGTGTGGCGCCAGCCGCCGCCACGCCCCCGCCGTGTTCATTAATTGGTTCCGGGGCGATCTTTGTAATAAAGTACGGTTCTAATATGGAACCTGCCGGGCGGCGTGGCACGGCGTGGCGCGGCGTGGCGCGGCATGCCCGGCCATTCCGGCACAGCAGAATGATGCGGCTGGCCCTTTGTTACTGCCGGGGGCCATACGCGCCCGGAGGCAGGCATACGCAGCCCGTTATCTAAAGTACTCCGGGCTGCCTGCCGATGCGTTGCGATGCGGGCTTTGCGCGGACTGCGCGGAGCCACCCGGAGCCGCCCGGAGCCGCCCGGAGCCACCCGGAGCCACCCGGAGCCACCCGGAGGCACCGGAGCCGCCCGGAGCCACCCGGAGCCACCCGGAGCCGCTCGGAGCCGCGCGGTGGAGTCCCGGCCCGTGTAAATTAGCGCCGTGCCAATGACTACCCGACGAAACACTGGAGTTCATCACGGGCTGTGGGCGCCTCTGGGCCACAGGGGCCTGACCGGTGGCTAATGGAGCACTTCAGCGCAAAACCGGAAGACAAGAAGACTAAACGGGAAGTGAAAACCAGAGTCTTTTATCTTCGACTTCCGGTTATTTGCGCTTCTCTGAAACACTTCGCTAATTCAGTTCTGAAACCCCGCACCAACCTTATTCAATCCAGCGTATTCCAACCGTAGCCAAGCTACACCTTACTGACGTTGCAGCCCGCATTTCGCTTCCCCTTTCTTTCAGTTTGATCATGCAGAGAGCACTATGCCCCATATGTGCACGCTACACCAGGCTACGGAGTACTTGCTCTGCTACTTGAACCCGTGTCTTGCTTTTGCATCCTTGCTTCAGCCACACTACCCTCCCTCCATCTCACTCACCCCTCTCTCGCTCGCTGCCCTTTCAAACTTAACCACACCGAGCGAGCGAGCAGCCGGGGGTGGGGGGGGGGGGGGGGGGCGGCTGCTGCAGCTGCGCTGGCTGCGCCGTGCACATAGGCAAGCAGGCAAGCGGGCGGCTCAGATATTGTGCGCAGCGTGGCAGGCGGGGGTGGGAGGGCGGGGGCGGGGCGGGGCGTGCACATTGCAAACAGCCACGCATAACTCCGCGCGCGGGATAAAAACAGGTGCTGTGCCTGCGTGGAGAGCGCTCGCATGCAAGCGCCCGCCGGCGCCCGCCCGCCCCGCCCGCCCCGCCCGCTCGTCCCGCCCGCCCCGGCCCGCCCGGCCCGCCCGGCCCGCTCGTCCCGCCCGGCCCGGCCCGGCTCCCGGCTCAGGCCTAAACGCGTCGCTCCGTTTGCCTTTCTGGGCCAAGCGTCTCTCGGCACGAAACACCGTGTACTGCCACGAAGACTGTGCCATCTGCCGTCTCTTCTGTGTTTTAAAATTATTTTACTACGGACCCACCAGCACGCCAGGCACTAAAATATCCTAAATATATAATACACAGCCATGTCCACTGCAACAAAAAAATCAATGAAGCATTTTTGTTCCGAGGTCATTAATTTTTTTAACGTTTTAATTGTCACACCTTTTCCCCTGTCGTAATCACGCCCCTTCCGTTCCCGTTGGCCCCCGTGGACAAATCACGTCCAGTGTGTCTCGCTGCAGTTCTATGGACGTGCCGTTGCCGCCGCCCCGCTCCACTGTATTTCTTTGCCCCCCATATGTTAATTTTTTTCTCTCTGCCGTGTGCTGGTGGGCGGCCGGGACTGGGGCCGGGGCTGGTCCGAGGTGACGACCCGGGCGTCATCACGACCCTGTGCGGGGCCAGCAGAGGCAGCAGCAGCAGCAGCAGCAGCAGCAGCAGCAGCAGCGGCGGCGGTTCTCAGCCACTGCTGCCACCTCTCTCGCACCCCGTTTCTCCCATTTTTTCCCCTCGCCGGCTGCTCTCCATCCCCTAAAAGGAACCCGTATCATTAGCGTTTCTTTCCGCACTGGCATGGCGACCGGGCGCTGTAATTCAGACCGGGCTGCCGGCTCTGGTCTGGCGGGGCCCTGGCGGGGCCCTGGCGGGGCTCGTGTGCTCCTGCTTATTACTTGTCTGACGGGGTCCTGGCACGACCCGGCACGGCGCAAGTCCCTTTCCGACGCGTTCAAACGGCGTACGGCGCCACTGCAGGCCTCCTCGACGGGGACCTGCCCTGCCGTCGTGCCCTGCCGCCTCCCCGCCGCCCCCGCGGTCCCCGGGCTGACGGCTCATCCTCTCCCCCCCCCCCCCCCCCCCGGCGCTCCCAGGAGCCAGCAAAAATCCCCGCCACACGCCTTAGGTGCCTTAGGCTTGACGCTAGTGCTCGGCGCCGTCGGCGCGGATGTGAGGGCGTAAGCTGTGGCGCGGCGTAGCGGCGGGGCGGCGGCGGGGCGGTGCAAAGCGTCGAACGTTGCCGTTGTTTCGGCCTCGTCCCCGGCCTCCCCTCGACCCTCCTCTTCCCTCCCTTCCTCCTCCCTCTTCCTCCTCCCCCTAGTGGCCGTATCCTGGCCGCGGATCTCCTATCTCCTCATTGGGAGCCGCGCGGCGCTTCCGCTCCCCCGCCTCGCCTCATCTTTGTACCTTCTGCTTGCGTGTTCGCTCGCCATCTGCTGCCCCCGCCGGCCCCCGGCCCCCGCCGCAATCCCAGCCCTGTTTGAATTCTGCAAAACCACTCGGCCGGGGGCCGGGCGGCGGGGCGTCTGCCGGCGTCTGCAGGCACGTGGGGGCGCCCGGAGTGGGGCCAACAATTTTCCGATTTTCAATAACGACCTTGTTTGAATTTCATGAAGACGTAATCCCACTAAGAGGGATGACGGCGCTGCTGTGCCGAGGCAGCCGAGGCTCCCGGCAGCTCCAGGCAGCTCCAGGCAGCTCCAGGCAGCTCCAGGCAGCTCCAGGCAGCTCCCGGGGCTCGGCTGTCTGCAGCGCCACTGTGACAGCGGGCCGCGCACTTGTAAACGGGACGCCCCCCGCGGTCGGCCAGAGCGCCTTGAGCGTTGTCTATCCATGGTTTCTATTCCATCTCGGGAGCGCAGAGCTCGTGGAAGAGGTTAGAACCGTTTTGTCATATACCCGCTCGTAACGGAGCTCGGAAACTTGCGGAAATTGCGTAGTACTCAGTAGTACCTGACGTCCTGACGATTTTCGTAAAATGTGAAGATTATGATAACAAACATATTCTGTGGAATTGCGTTGCAAAAAAATTAATCTCGGATGCAATTTTTCACAATGTCAGCAATTCGTGGGGATTAAGCATCCGTCTCGCTGCGGGAAGCCACAGCAGGAGCGAGGAGCCACTCTCGTGGGTGTCCGGCATGCAAATGCGCCTGGCAGCGGCAGCTGCGGGGCCCAGGCCAGCAGGCCAGGGCCAGGCCACGGCCCGGGCACGGCCAGGGCTTCTCCCGCACCGCCTTCACGTCCTCGCCTTTCGCCTCCGCGGAGCGCATCTGCAAGCACGTCAGCTCGCTGTGCGGCGAGCGAGGCGGACGTAGCTGCTTGACCTCATGCCTCCGAGCGCGTTACGGTGCTCGTTTCCCGCCGCTTCCTCCGGCGCGAATACCTGTTGGCAGCAGCGCAGAGATTTATGCAGGACGCGACGCTGCAGGTGACGTCGTCAACATCACGGCCTGCATCGCGTTGCCGGGGAAGCTCCAGGGCGCCCGGACACGGCTTCGTGCGAGTTTCAGACCGACGCGCGAGGTCTTCAGATTTTGGCTGGTCTGCGCAGAACAGCCCCTGCGCACAGCACAGCCCGGACTCACATCTGCAGGCGACACCATCCACGTCAGGCCGGGACGGAGTTGGGACAGAGTAGCAGGTTGGTGTTTTTGCGACGGCGGCAGCGGCGAGGAGCATTAAATTATGCGGTTGCTCAAGTGGCTTTGCTCGTCGGTGTCTCTACGCTCCGGTCCGCGGAGACAGCGCAGCAGAAGCACGGCCGCGCGCATCCAGCCCCGCCCCGCCACGTCCAAGACCACACCGCCGTCGCCATTGTCACTCACAGGGCACTTCAAAACAACAAAGCAGCTCGTTTTGTAGGGACAACCAAAACGATCCAACGTTTTGTTTCGTGCTCACTAATCTTGGCGCCCACCCTTATTTTTGGGCCTATTTATCTATGTTCTGAGAAGTCACGGTCTGTGTATGGCTGCGGGCATCTTAGAAGCGGCTGGAAGCAGGAGCAGGAGTGCATGTCCGTATAGTGACGGTGACCGCGGCGACGGCTACAGGCGGCCACTCGACTCGAGAGCAGACATCGGCGCGGCGTCGAGCAGACTACAGCAGAAGACAGTAGAATACAGCAGAATACAGCAGAATACGACAGAACATACCAGCAGAAAGTTGCCATGCTCTGCGCCGTCTGTTTCCGCACGCCTTTGTCCGCGCCCGCCGTGTTTGTGCCCGTTATTGTTCCCGCCGTGTTCTCGCGAACATCCCTCCTCTCCCGGCCCGGCCCGGCCCGGCCCGGCCCCCGAGGTCCCCGTCACGTCCCCGTTCTCATCGCACGGACTGCCCATTCGTCTTGCTCTTCATTCCGCGCTGCGGCGAGGCGTGGCGGGGCGGGGCGTCGCCGGGAGGCCGGGCCGGGCCGGGCGCCGAGTAGGCGTAAGCGGCGCGCTCTCCAGATTATCTCAGTCCGGGAATCGTTGCATAAATCCCACTTTGACTTTCTATTTAGGCGCCTCCCCCTCTCCGCTCCTGGAACCTCCCCCTCTCCCGCCGCCTTCCGCACCTCCCGGGGGGATCGGCTGGCCGGCGGGCCCCGGCCGGACGGCTTGTAAAAGTCGTGGGACCGGAGGAGTGTTGGCGAGCTCGGACCGGAAGGGCCTTGAGCAGGGCCCCGCCCCCGCCCCGCCCCCGCCCCGCCCCCGCCCCGCCCCCGCCCCGGCTGCACTCCGTCGGCAAAGGCTCCGGGCCCGCGTCCGTCCCAAAGTCGCTTCCGGCGTAGAGCTCAGAGAAAGCTTGCCGGGCAGGATATCCTGGACGGCAGCGGCGCGGGGACGACTCGGCGGCGCTCGGAACAGCTGTGTCTTTCTTTATTCCGCCGCCGCCGCGCCCGGCCCCCGGCCCGGCCCGGCTCGCCCTTGTGTTTGTCGCCCCGGCCTGTGCCTCTGCCTGTGCCGCCCCACCGCCCCGCCTCTGGGAGTCCTCTCCGGGCCCGGCCGGGCTGCGCCGGGCACCCCGTGGGAAGAGCGGCAGCGAGTGTACTGTTTTCATATGGCGAGACGAGACGAACGCATCGTCTGTTGCCGCGGGGGCCCCCGCCGCCCCCACCGCCCCCGCCGCCCCCGCCGGCCGCCGCGCGCCGCGTGCCGCCGTCAGAAGCAGGAAGAATCGAGCCCCGCGTTTGTGTCGCGCGATGCGTCGCGTCGCGTCGTGTCGGGCTGGGCTGTGTTTGTTGCTCCTGAGCTCGGCGGAGCAGTGGAGGAGTAGTGGAGGAGCAGTGCAGGAGCAGTGGAGGAGCAGTGGAGGAGTAGTGGAGGAGCAGTGCGGAGCAGTGGCGGATCAGTGGCGGAGCCCCGTGGAGCACTTGGCTGTGGCCAGGGACACCCTCGTCGCCCCTGGCCGCCCGAAGCCGATTCCATCTCGCCGTGCGCCGCATTGATATCTGGGTTGGGTCTGGCGAGTCCGGCCGCAGACCAGCACTAGAAGGGGGAGGGGGAGGGGGCGCAAGGCTGCACGTCAAGCCGCATGATGATGAAACTCCTGATCCGCTGCAGCGGGGGCGGTGGTGGTGGCGGCTGCAGCAGCGGCCATCTCGAAGCCCCTTGCTGGACCCCTCTCAGCCGGTGCGTGTGGGATGCGCTCTCGGCCTTGCCCCCCTCCCCCTCCCGACAGCACCTCCTCCCCCCCCCCTCCCTACCTCCAGGAGGATCACGTTCAATCCGCCTGATGGAAGAGTTGCGCGCCGCAGCGCCGCGGGAACAGGAGGATTGTTTTGCAAGACAATGTTGTACGGGAGCAGCAGAGCGGCAGTCGCTGCTGGCAGCCGTGTGCGCAGCGGCCCGGACTGGCAGCTGCTGCTGCTGCTGCTGCTGCTGCTGCTGCTGCTGCTGCTGCTGCTGCTGCTGCTGCTGCTGCTGCTGCTGCTGCTGCTGCTGCTGCTGCTGCTGCTTGCTCCTGGACCTGCAGAGCTCTCTGCTGGCCCCCAGGGACCCCGGGGTGGGGGCCTGGGGCAGGGTCCCGGTGGCGGGCGCGCACTGTAATTATGCTAACGCACCGCAGAGCCGTGCGTTGTAAGCGCTGTTCGGAAGCAACTCGACAAGGCAGCGTGTGTGCGCTCGCGCACAGCACACAGGTGCTGCAGCCCCACCGCGCGTACTGAGGCAGTACACCGTATTTACTCGATCGAGGCCCGAGGAAAGGAATACACCTTCAAGTGTCCGCCGCGACACAGCCCGACAGGCGTTGGCATCGCCCAAAGACACACGATGACGGAGTAGTGGCAGTGTTCACCGGCGATTACCATCGAGTAACGACGATGATTGCTTCCGAGCATGAACGCCACTGATTACGACCGAAAACCCAACGGTTACTGCCAGGGATAACGATTACCATTGATGACAGCATGATTACGGGGGGGATGTATACACAAGCGATTACCCGGGTTGTCAAACCGGGGCTACTTTCAGCACCTTGCCGCCTGCCGCGCTTTCTTACCTCCCTTTGCTGCACGCAGGTAGTCTCCCCACGGGGGGTCCAGGAAGGAAGTGGACCCCGGAGAGTTCGCGCTGCAGGGCGTGTTCGCGTGGCGGCGCGTGGCGTGCGCGTGGCGTGCGCGTGGCGGGCGCGTGGCGGGCGCGTGGCGGGTGGCGCCGCTGCGCTTAAACACCCTGCACGGCGCTGAGCCGACACTGCCGCCGGAAAGTGCCAAGCCAAGCAGCCCAGCCGGGCCACGGTCGGCTCCTAGCAGTGCCGAGCCGAGCCGAGCTGGGCGCACAGCTCTGCACACCAGCAGCTGAGCCGCCGGGTTGTGTCTTATTCATGGCAGCAAGTTGAGGGGAAATCCCTTTATAAGCTTATATCACGTTCTCACTGCTGCCTTTCTGGCTTTGCGCTCAGTTATATTACCGCTTTGTCTCTGTCTCGTCCACCGGCCGCCGGCCTCTCCTTCCCTCTCCTCTCCTCCCTTTTCTACCCTCCTCCTCTCAATAATGGAACTCCCGCCCGTAATTCACATCAACGTGTACAGGGCTTACTGCATATAATTCCGCCACAGTAAGAACGACAGACTCTACAGGACTCAATTCGGGAACTTGGCTGGTGGTGCCGGCGGTCCGGGATATGATTCCCGTCGACCTAAACTTGGGAGCTCCCCCTACTCCACCAACCCCTCCCTACTCATCGTTGCGATTAATCGACCGGCGTGACGGAGCGCCAGTCTGTCTTGGGGTCCCAGCCGCTTCTGTTCCGTTTTCCGCGTCCTCCTATTCCTGTTCCAGAGAGAGAGAGGGAGAGAGAGAGAGAGAGAGAGAGAGAGAGAGAGAGAGAGAGAGAGAGAGAGAGAGAGAGAGAGAGAGAGAGAGAGAGAGAGAGAGAGAGAGAGAGAGAGAGAGAGAGAGAGAGAGAGCAGAGATCTCCAGCTCCAGGGAATCGCCTTCTTTAAATCAGTTTTAAATTCAGTCACTTGGCGGCGCCGCGCAGTGCCTGTAATGACGACACAGGGCCTGTTTCAGTTCGATTCGGCCCACGGGGGGCCCAACGGGGAAAAAGTTGCGGGGAGGGTTGGCGGCCGCTCCGACCCCCACGGTCCCACCCCCACGGTCCCACCCCCACGGTCCCACCCCCACGGTCACACCCCCACCCCGCCCACCCTTAGGGCGGGCCTGCCGATCTCGGCAGGGAGATCACGCATTTCATCCGGCTCAAACAAAGTCGCTTTCAATTCCCATCCCCTCTCTGTCTCTCTCCCCTGCCGTAGCCGTCCTATGCCTGTCGGCCTACTTCTCTCTCCGTCTCACGACCTTGTCTGGCATCGCGTCGTGCCTTCGGACTGGTGACTCGTCCTGATGGCCGGGCAATCACAGCGTCTGAATATTCACCATGGCCGCGGGGCCCCGCGGGCAGAGTGACCGGATTACAGGACGGACGTCTCTTCGGGGGACGTCAGCCGGACAGGCAGACAGTCGGACGAGCAGACGGCAGCTGCCGGCAGAATGCATGAGTGTGGACTCCACACCATGTCACAGCCACACGGCACCGTCCCGCCACACACGTGAAATGCGAGACCGAAATGAGAGAGGGGAAAGAAACGGAAAATTATCGGAAACTTTTTGAGTGTTGCTGATGGAGCGTCGCTCGGGCATTGTCCACTCCGTATTGGGGAGGAAGTCACGTCGGACGAACGCCATGTGTGTCGCAGGCAGCGCGGGCCGGTGACGGCAGCGCGGACAGTTTGGAAACTTGTTCCCACGTTTTTCTCCCTTTCATTTTATTTTTATTATTTTTCCCGGTGGCATCCTTTGTCGAAATGTGAGCGAACACGTCCAAATGAATGGACTCCAGTTCGTTCTTGGACAGCTCACCATACTGTGTGCCGCGTCGTCCGTTGTTCACTTCATGTCCCCCATGGTGGTGGTGGTGGAGCCACTGTGACACTCGGTCGGAACACAAGTCTATCGCCAACTACTTTCTTCTCCGCAATAATAAGTAAATCTTTTGCTCTGTGTGAATCTTGGTGCTTGTCAAAGTGCGCTATGTGTGACGTGGATTGAGCAAGCACTGCTCAGTCAGTTCCGCGACTCTCTCTCTCTCTCTCTCTCTCTCTCTCTCTCTCTCTCTCTCTCTCTCTCTCTCTCTCTCTCTCTCTCTCTCTCTCTCTCTCTCTCTCTCTCTCACTCACTCACTCTCCCCGTCTGGCCCCGCACGCTCCAGGGAAACTTCATCTGGAATCTGCTCCACGAGGGCGCCGCGCCCGCCTGGCCACCCTCCCTCCCTCTGCCACTGTCACTGCTCCTTGTACATCCATATTAAACCCCAACATCATCGTGTCTCGGCGTGACATAATTATGAATTATAACGGCATCTCTTGTTATGGCGGTGGATGGGGGACCTAGCCCGGGCCTGGCTCGGCTCGGTCGGGCGGACGGGCTCGGCTGGCACGGCTGGCACGGCTGGCACGGCTGGCACGGCTGGCACGGCTGCCGCGCGCCCCGCCGGCAGTCCTGTTATCGTTCCTAGACGCCGCGGCGGCGGCACGCTCAGGTGCTTTCACGCCTGGCTGGACTCCGCTGGCACCTGGCGCCTCGACACCGACGCTTTCGCTTATTTCCCGTCATCTCGGCAAACCAGAACCGGGTTCTGATTCCACCAGGGAGCCTTCCGCTCCGCGAATGCACCGGCTGCGACCTGATGCCGAGCGCCTGCGGGAGCCAGGGTAGGCCAGCCCGCACGACACGCGTGCACGGAGAAGTCGTCGTTGCCTACACGGCAGGCGCTATTAGTGCTCAGACTGACGAAAAAATTTGACAATTTTTCAAATGTTGATTTTTCGAACAAATTAATTGTAGATAAAATAAATGAGAAGTGGACACCGTTTGAGAAAATCTGGTCATCCTTCTCGTCTAAGAAAATTTAATATCATGTCCCCAACTCGGCGATGCTGACCGCTGGCAGGCGCCTCTAGGCCTCTTGGCGTCGACTTTAGGTGCGCTGCCACCAAGAGCCGCTATGCTACACGCCCATCTCAATATCCGTCCGCATCGAGTCTATTACTGCTAACGCAATGAGACGGTAGCCACGGCCACGGCCATGCGAGGGCCGCCCTGGGCCCGCCCTGGGCGCCGTGTGGTCACCCTCACTCCGCTCTACCCTCATCCTCCGAACCCCACAGGGCCTACGGGGCCCCCTCAGGCCGCCCCCAGGGCCCCCCGGTAGGCCGGGGGTGGTCGCTGTGGCGGGGGAAGAGGGGAGGGGGGGGGGGAGTTTGGCGTACGTCGGGGACGGCCGCAGGGGCCGCAGAGGCCGGAAGGGGCAAGGGTCCTCTCTATCTCCTGAGCATTCCTTGTCGCAAGAAGCGCAGTGAAAGATCCCCCCCCCCCTCCGCGTCGAATTCAAGCCCCCGGCGAAATAGAGGCAAAACCCAGCCTCTCCAACGGCCTCTTGTCTCCGCCGGCTTGTGCCAAGGCGGCACTTCACTGGCGTCGGCCGTCGCACACGTACTGACAACGGGCGTGAATTTTAGGTGTCGGAAATGCAGGAATTTCTATCGAATTTCGTCGAACGCGAAATTTTTTGGAGAGTAGAACTTTCCTGTATTCTAGACTGAATTCCGGGATGGTGAGAATTTCGATGCAGGCCAGCCTGCTTATTACCCTGCACGGTCATGACGAGTCGGAGCGACGGCCACAGCGTTATGCACCGCTCGCTCACTCGCTATGCCTCGGCAACAACTTTTGATGGGGCGTTTCCAGTTTGCAATGAGGCGCGCTGCCCTGCTCCCCGCCCGGCTGGCTCTGCGGTGAGCGGGGCTGAGCGGGGCTGAGCGGGGCTGAGCGGGGCTGGCTGAGCTTGCTGAGCTATGCTGAGCAGGGCTGAGCAGGGCTGGCTGAGCGGTGCTGAGCAGGGCGCGCGCCGACCGTCACGCAACGCCACTCTCAGGCCGATGCAGCGCGTGGCCGGATCTCACGGAGCTGCGGTTGCTCACTCACTACCGGGGTGCTTGTGACCCTGACAGTGTAGCGGGCTGGCTGCGGCCGCGGCCGGCGGCCCCTGGGACAGTGGAGGCGCCTGGCTGCTGTCGGGCGGCCGGCGGCCAACGGGCGCTGAGGTACCTCTGTCTCCATTATAGCGGGATCAAAGCGGGCCGGCAGGGGAAGCCCAAAGAGCCGGGCCCACGAGGCTAATTAGAAGGTGGCGGCCGGGATCGTCCACTACAGCCTGGGGGCGGCGGCAGGTGGAGCGGTAAAGAAGGACAACACGAGGGACAGGCTGCTGCTGGAGCTGCTGGAGCTGCTGTGTTAGCAACGAGTCAACCGGGCGGCCTGGAGAGTGATTGAATGGTCGGTGTGCTCATACAATATTACGCGTCCTGATTCATGGAGTGTTTGTCATCAGCCTGTGTGTGTTGTATGCCTTTCATTATGCCCCCACCGTTCACTTTTCTTTCCCCCGGCCTCATCTCCCCTATCTCTCTCCCTACCGCGCACCTGTAATTCTGCTCATGACTTGTGCATATACGTTTGCCTCTCGTGCGGTATGCGGCTTCCGCCACTATGGAAGGTCATCGCCAAAGGAAACAAGCAGCCCGATACTGAATCAACACTGCGGGCCCCACTTCAAAAAAAAAAAACACACACACACAAGCACACACAGGGGAGGAATGCCCGTCTCCCAATATCCAATACCGAGGAGAAAAGAAAGTCCTACTGCGGGCCGCTTGTGTGTATGTGCGGCAGAGGGGAGGCTCGGGGGGTTCTTCGTGTCTTTGAGGCCGGATGAAGAAAAGGGGTTGCAGGGGGAAGGGACGGCGCGGCCCCCTCGCCACAGAGCCCGTATGCCTGCCTCGCCGTCAACCTGTTAGTCGCATGACAGTCACGAAGCGGCCCTCGAAAAACTCAAATATGGAGCGGAAAGTTTTTATTGAGCAGAGGGTGGGCGGTGGACGTGGGTGGAGGAGTAAACGCACGTACGCTCTCACGTGTGGTGCATGCAGCCCTATCGACGGCACGGGCATTTATTGACAACCCCGAAAGAGGGATGGGTCGCCAAAGGCGGGGAGGAAATTAATGTTGGGAATGTGTTCGGCTTCGTCAGGGCCAGGCCACGGCCCGCCGCGCTGCTGCTCGGCACGGCATCCCTGCCGCTTTGTCCCCCGGAGCCCCCGCTGCCACCACGGGCTTCGGTTCTCCTCGGCCTTGTGAGCGGCCGGTGTGGGGCCTGTGAGGCTACCCAGCAGAGGGCGCTGCCTGCAGGACCAGACCAGAACCTCTCAAAGGGCAGCCAAGAGGGAAACCCGACGCGGATCTTCACAGTTGCGTTGCTTCTCCGCCAACGCGCTGGCTGCTCGGGGACAATAACTCATATAGGTGCGCCCGAATCCAGGCCGAATCCGGGCTGAGTCCGGGCTGAATCCGGGCGGCATCGGTGAATACATAATTAGAGTGCCAGCGCCCGATAACGTGAATGACAGGACACTGACTGGGGGCGGGAACAATAGGGCCACTAGTTCAGGGACGTGTTCGTTCGTATACAGCGCGAGTCTCCTGCCCGGCTGCGGGGCGGGCCTGTCACGGCGGACCCGAAATTGCGCATTCATTTGCCATATTGTAAAGCAGTCAGCCGCCCCTTCCAATCACCCCCTCCCTCCAGCCCCGCCGCTCCGCTCTTCACCTTTGCTTGCTAGTTAACCTTCGGCCTCCATTTTTCTCAACTGGAGGAATTGGCTTTTCCGCTGCGATTCATCACCCCGTGCGGCCCTCCTGCCTGCCCTCCTGCCTGCCTGCCTGCCTGCCTGCCTGCCTGCCTGCCTGCCAGACTGCCTACCAGCCCTGGCAGGGGTGCGTGGCGTTACCGGATTGCCGCTACAGCCCCTAGAGCGGCCCACGGCAGCCCCCGGCCGGGTAACTTGTTTGCTCGCCCATGCAATCCATCTAGCCGATGGCGAGGCGACCTCCGCACCCTAAGGCTGGAGCATGCTGCAGAAGTTCCTCCAGCATTCCGGTCTACTTTCTGCCCCCGTCAAAAATGAGGAAATGGTGCCGAGGATGGCCGTGCTGTCTGCGCACCCCGCCGCCTCACCTGCAGTGAGGTGACGCCCCGGGGCCGGCGGCACCGCTGCACCGACTCCACTTTGTGCCGCACACTCTCCAGGCTGCACCCTGGAGGCCCTCCAGTGCATGTCGAAACTGTCAATCAATCTCTCTTGCCGGGCCTAGAATCCAGCAGCAGCAGCGGCGGCAGCAGCGGCAGCGGCAGCTTGTTCCCGGTGAATGGTACAGCGCGCGCGCGCGGTGTGATATGTGACCCACCTGTCTCGGGCTGTGATGTATGGTTCAGAGGGCACCTCCGCCCTTCTCTCTTCCTCTTCCGCCCCCTCCCTATCTCTTGTGTCTCTTTCCTGCCCTCGGGGAGTGTCAGGGGGCTGGAACACACTTCTATTTGCGTGGGCCTCTGCCGTGCAGCTGGCGGTAAAGCCCCCCCCCCCCTCCGCACACCTTCCGCCTCGGCTTGGCGGTGGGGGGGGGGGGGGAACCAGAGATTGGTTTTTGTGCTGATTTCGATGAATAATACCTCACACCTCCGGGCGGCTGGGCGCAATTGAATAACGGTTTCGTTTTGTTTCATTTTCGCCGCTGCCGGCTGGCCGATACTGTTTCAGTCTAGCGCGGGGCGGTGCGGAGCCCGGCCCGGCCCGGCCAGGACCGGCGTGTTAAATTGCTCGCCAGGTCGGATGAGCCCTGGGATTACAGCGCGAGTGGAGTGGGGCCGCGCGCGGTTAATATTCCTTGCCAATTAAATAGATTACGGGGCCCCGGAAAGCGCCGTGCAATTCGTTTGACTCTCTCTCTCACACACACACACATTCCCTCTCACACTCTCACTCTCTCTCTCTCTCTCTCTCTCTCTCTCTCTCTCTCTCTCTCTCTCTCTCTCTCTCTCTCTCTCTCTCTCTCTCTCTCTCTCTCTCTCTCTCTCTCTCTCTCTCTCTCTCTCTCTCTCTCTCTCTCTCTCTCTCTCTCTATGCACACGCTTGCTGCGCTGTCATATTTTGTTTTTTACGTCCCGGGCCGGCGGTGGCAGTCGGTTTGTCGGGCGGCGGTGCGCAGTGCGCGGCAATATATAAAGCACGGCAGCAGACGACAGCCGGCAGCAGACGACATCCCCCCGTCTGCGCTGAAGAGTGCTGCTGGGAACAGAGACATCACAAGGCTGTAGTGTTTCCGACTGCTGCCGTGCCGGAGGAGCGCGCCGCGGCCGCGTGGCTCCCGGACCCGAGGTGGTGGGCCGAGGCCCCCGCCGCCGGTGCCCCCTCCAGGCCCCCACCGAGACCCCCACCGAGCTATGGCCTCACCTCGCCTTCCTGTCTGTCCAAACTAAGCGCAGCGGCAGGGGAGGGTAACGCACGAACATACCGGCATGCCGTGCTTCAACGCACACGGGGAAAATAAAAATTATCAGTTCGCGGGACTAGCGCATTCCTCGCTGGCTTAGCAGATTCCGACCTTCAAAATCGCGTCGAGATTTTTTCGCTGGCTCGGAACTTTTTTGTTTTGTCAGTGAATATTTTTGTTCGCGGAATAAAACGCAAAAATGCTCTGATAGTCGTGGTGAGGCAATCGCAGCCGCCTCACGGCTGCCGCGTCGGTCGCTGTACAGCGGCAGTCGCTTGCTGCAGTACTTCGTTTTGGCTGCAGTTAGTGGCGGGTCTCGGATGTGCTCCGCTACTACGACCCGGGCCGAGCCCAGAGCCCAGGACCCAGCGCCCAGGGCACGAGAAACAGGCGGAGGCAACACAGCCGGCTGAATGCCGGCGTCGGCCCTGTCCCATAACGCCATGCATAGCAAATGGGGGATTTGCTCCTTTTGTGTAAGTGTGTGTATGTGTGTGTGTGCGCGCGCGCTGAGCTGAGCCAGGTCATGGGTGTCGATTAGCAGGCGTCATTGCTTGCCGTGCTATGCTGCTCTGCTGGCTACTTGACCTCTACCCTCCTCCCCCGGCCGCCCCTGGCACAACCCCGCCCCCGGCGCACCCACCCCCCCCCACCACCCGAATGCCCTTGTCTACCGAAGCTGTCTGTGTTTCATTAAAAGTTTTGGTGGAAAATGTCGTGTCGTGGTCATTAATGTTTAAGGGAGCCGGGCGGCCGGCTCGGCGCACGGCCCAGCGGTTTTTCTCTCTCACTCCACCTGCCCCTCCGCCACACCCCTTCTCTCTCTCTCTCTCTCTCTCTCTCTCTCTCTCTCTCTCTCTCTCTCTCTCTCTCTCTCTCTCTCTCTCTCTCTCTCTCTCTCTCTCTCTCTCTCTCTCTCTCTCTCTCTCTCTCTCTCTCTCTCTCTCTCTCTCTCTCTCACTCTCTCTCTCAGACACACACTCTCTTTCTCTCTCCCTCTCCCCTTCGGCTCCCTTTTTCTGTCTCTCTGATTCTCCTTTCGTCCGCCGAACCAATAATCGGTGCGAAGGCGGGTAAAAAGAAAGGAAAATTCTAAATCCGGCGGCCGCAGACGATGACCCATTACCTCCGCCGATTCAGGCCGGAAAATCTAAACCAATAGTTTCAAGTTATTATTTCCTCGGGACGCGCCGCTGCGTCGCTGAGTGAGAGAGCGGCGCCACCTTAATCTCCGCTCCCCTCATTTCTTATCGTTTTTTCGCTGTTTGGCAGCGCGGCGGGGCGCGGTGTTGTTGTAGGGTGGGCCTTGAGGTGGGAACCGGGCGCCTTCATTGACGTGGGGAGAGGTAACGAGAGAGAGAGAGAGAGAGAGAGAGAGAGAGAGAGAGAGAGAGAGAGAGAGAGAGAGAGAGAGAGAGAGAGAGAGAGAGAGAGAGAGAGAGAGAGAGACGCCGCAAGACAGAATAATAATGTGTGTCTTTATAGAATTTGATCTACGGCGCTGGCGTAGGCTGGCTGCGGCTCCGAGAGAGTGGCGTGGCGCGCGGTGGGCCGCCCGTGCGGCGACATGACGCAATTTATCGCGGGGAAATCTATAATAAACTTCATCACGGGCACCGGGAGGTCCGTGGCGCGGCGGGGTGCCGTGCCGTTACGGCCTGCTCGGCGGCTGG
This sequence comes from Odontothrips loti, assembly GCA_038380765.1. NCBI lineage: Eukaryota > Metazoa > Arthropoda > Insecta > Thysanoptera > Thripidae > Odontothrips > Odontothrips loti. Next base: position 14,202,612 of record CM076250.1, on the reverse strand, counting down.
TTTCCCACGCGTGGCAAGGTGGAGGTGGTGGCGGTGGAGGCCCGGCCGCAGCCCGCAGCCGGTAGGCCGGGGCTCCGGGGTTGGGCGGGGCCGCGCCGCGCCGCGCCGTACCTCGTCGGCCGCACCAAGATGAGGTGGCGACTTTGTTAGCGCCGTTGGTTCTCCGAAATATCAGCGAGCGCCGGCTTCGGCGGCTTTGGTGGCCCCCAGCCGCCCTCCGAGCCCAGAGACCTTCAGTGGGCTGCGGCGCGTAGAGTTCCCGCCGCTCCTCGACTGTCCCGTCGTCACCGCGGCGTGGCTGATCGCTCGGCGGCCCGGGAGCGGCGGAAGCACGGGCTTCGCGCCCTCCAGCTCGCCCTATCCAGAGCAGCCGAGGTCCGAATTAATGGCGCAACTCTCGCGGACTTTGTCGTCCGACCGCGTTCGAAAATGGTGTGTGCCGGGGACCGACCGGATTCGACCCAAAAGTTTGAACCCTGATCGCTTCTCTGCTGGATGGTCGTGAGGGTGTGGCCAGGTCCGGGTACCGCTGCAGAGGTTATTCCGGCGTAGCGGCGGGGGCGCGGCAGCGAGTCACAAATCGCACTCAGCGCCACGTGCCTGATCACGCGATAGCTCACCGCTGTGCCCGCTCTTCCCGCTGTACCCCGCAGCCCGTAGTCCTCGCCACTCCCGGTGTCCACCGCGTCCGCCGGTCCGCGCATCGATCCCGGCTGGCGGCGCGTTTGTTTGCGCCGATGTACATTTTTGGTCCCCACGAGTGACACGGCTGCCGTTTACGTCCGCCGTCGACACATACATCTTGATTCTCGTGTGTCAACCATAGCGGCAGCAACGCGTTCGGCATACGATGGAGTATGTGTCAGAGAGAGAGAGAGAGAGAGAGAGAGAGAGAGAGAGAGAGAGAGAGAGAGAGAGAGAGAGAGAGAGAGAGAGAGAGTGAGAAGGAGAGATTTAGGGGCGGGGACACGGACCAGTGACCGCCAACAAGACTTTACACTTTGCTGCGAACAGCATTGGCATGCTGCTTGTCCGCGGGGTGCGGCGTTGGGGTCGGGCAGGGCCAGGCCAGGCCAGGACAGACCAGGGGGTCTGAGCACCACATCGATGCAGCGCAATGGGATGCACAGCCAGGGGCTGGAGCGGGGGCGGTGCGATCCCTGCACGACCCAGCTAGCCTGAGTGCGCGCCGTGGCCCGTACATACCCGCAACAAATCACGGAGTGTGCAAACCCTTTGTTCACCTCCGACTTCTTTATTCGATTCAGAATCTCTCGTTTCACTGCGAAAAAATTCGTTGTAAATTTCGTACAAATTGAGAGGAATATTTGCAGCACGTCTTAGGATTTTGTCCAACTTTTCGTGGTGATTTAGAAACCTGAAATTCTTAAATGTTAGGAGCTTGTTGTACTAGAGAACAATGATCAGCATGTAAAACCCAGTTTTGAGGTCTTCGGAAAATTTCAAAACGTTTTTGGAATTTTAAAAACTTGTGTTTGTAAATTTTCAACATAGGGATAGGAAACTTTGCGGCACAAGATGTTTGGAAATTTCCAAACCAATATTTTTGCAGTATGTTAGCCCCTGTAACTGGGCTTCAAAGTAAAACTAAAAAGTATATTGAGGACACTGCACCACGGCGTGCACCACGTCGACGCCTTGTCAGCGTTCGGGCCGCGGTGTTGCGGTGCCGGTCCGAGGCGGCCGGCTGATTACGGGGCTCAAAAGCACATGACGCTTGATGACTCCCGGAGCCTGCCAATCAGGCCGCCAGCGGTGAGTGCTGGGGCCGGAGGCGGGCCGGAGCCGGGCCGGAGGCAGAGTTCGGGGCCGGGTGGGTCGCCGGCCGGGGCCCAAGTGGGTCGACGTCTGCAGCGGCCCGGAAAGCTGAGCGGATGGAGGAACGCCGCTGGGCTCGCAAGTTGACAGGGGATCGAAAACACGGCGGTCCGGATCGGTCCGGATGGATCCCCCTGGTCCTGGCGGGCCCGCTGGCCTCCGACCCCAGTCTCCGTCCCTCAGCCCAGGCCGGCCTGGCTGGGCGTCTGGGGGCGCTAAGACGTATGTTGTCGGTGGGTGAGCGTGGTTCGAACCCTTTCCTTGCCAGCCCCGCCCCCGCAGGCCCCTCCCCCGCACGGCCCGCCGGGGCGGATTTACCGGGCGGATGAGGGGCAATTTGAAAAGAGATATCGCGAGACCCATCGCAGGGAGACGGACGCCCGCCCGGCCTCCGGTCGTACGGCCGTCCACGCGGGGGTCACGCCGGTGGCCAGGTCCCCGTCAAAGGTCCCCGTCAAGGAAGACACAGAACGCGACGGGGTCCAGCAAAGAGGCCTCGGCCGTCAGCCGGGCGGAGGAGGGGGGGGGGGGGTCTGTTGGGGACGCTTAAACGCTCCCACCTTTCGTACTTTATTGCCTCGACATTAAACTCGGCTCCCATGCCGCAGACGAGCCGGAAGGGGGCCTCGGCTCGGAGCCTTGCTTGCTCAGTGTCTCTATCCACGGCCTCTCCACGCGCCCCTTTCTCTCTCTTTCTCCCTCCTTCTCTCTGTCGCTCACTTTGTCTTTCTCTCTTCCCCTTGGACTTGCTTCCCCCAATCTATCATCTATCTCCTTTTCCTCTCATGGGTGCGCACGTCTTAATGTCTGGATTACCTGTCCAATCCGTTAATGTTCCTCCAGTGCTTTTTTTTTCCTGAGTACGTCACTTCCGAAGCCGTAGCCAGGGGCCTCGCTCCTACCGAGTAACTGCGACGGCACACATCGGGGCGCCGCGGCGGCAGCCGCCGGCCCTGGCCGAGGCCGTGGCAACAGCGCGCCCGGGAGCTAGGCAACGACCGCGCGGCCCTGTGTTTGCGCTGCCTACCCCGCTATTGGCAGGGGTTCGACCGCGCAGCACCGCACAGCGCAGCGACTGGGATGGGATGTCCCCAGCGCTGCCACGATGTCAAGTTTGGCCGGAAGTTTGTATCCCACCCCACTCTTCCTCCTCCTCCCCACCCGGCGCCTCGCCGTTCGCACGCATAATGGAATTTTTTATGCAGACATTCTGCGCGCGGCGACGGGGGTCCGTTATGCGAAATCCCGCAGTGCATTTGAATGAAATGTTCTGTCTGTTGCGCAGGGATCGATATCATGGTCGGTGGCCCCGGCCTCGGCCCCGGACCGGGCCCCGGCCTCGACGCCGAGTCCGTGACGCTGTGCCAGGACTGCTGGAAGGTGCCGGACTCGGACGACCAGCTGGAGCAGCACCACCGCGGCTACAACCTCATCCCCCGGCAGCCCGCCACGACCCGAGGTGAGCTCACAGACACCTCACACTGTCAACATTTTCGTTGCAAATTTCTAAACAATTTGTGCTGCAAATTTTCCTATCGATTTGTTGGAAATTTCCAACGAAATTTTCGGAGGGCACACTGCGACGTAGATGCGATGGCATCTCCGGGCAGCGTTACAGCTTCTCTCATCCACTGACCAAAATTAAACTTAAAAATAAAAGCAGAGTGAGTAGACTAGCGCCTGAGCGCCTGGGTGGTAGGCACCGCGGAGACATCCGTGTGTTGCGATTGCCTACCCAGCCGATGACAGGCGCCAACGCTGGCCGCGCTGGGGAGAGGCAATATCGCATCATGTTAAAGCGGCTCTTACAGTAAGAGTGTGTGCTTCGCAAAAACAAAAAACAGTGCCACGTTGTACTGTGTGCAAGTGTGTGCGTGTGCGAGAGCGATAATGAGAGAGAGAGAGAGAGAGAGAGAGAGAGAGAGAGAGAGAGAGAGAGGGGAGAGGGATTGTGACACGTCTGAGAGCGTCGCGGTGGCAGACGCGTCTTTATTGCGGCCGTCAGTCGGTTTGTGCGCACGAGAGGAAGAGCTGTTCTTTGCTTGCTTGGCCCGAATGGTAAAATGAGAGAGAGGGAGGGTGCTAGTGAGTGGGGGTGAGAGAGCGAGAGAGAGAGAGGACTGACTCAGGTGTCAAGAGAGCGGAAAGATCGCTGCGGGGTGGTGCGGAGTGGCGCGGGGAAGTTGCACAGTTTGTTCTAGCTGCTGGCTTATGAGGGTGGCATGCGGAGGCGGAGGGGAAGAAAAGGAAGCAGGCGAGGCGGCAAGTGAATGCGTATGTGCTCTGTGTGTGCGTGTGCGCGTGTGCGCGTGTGCGCGCGTGCGCGTGTGCGCGTGTGCGCGCTGTGTTGACTTTGTGTAGTTTTAGAGTAGTCTAATAGTTGGTAGCGCATCGTGAAAGTTGTTGAGCCGGGACACCGCTCTAAATAATGAGGGTGCGAAGGGGATGGGGAGTGGGACGGGAAGGGGAGAGGATCACACGTGTTCAGTGCCGCATCGTACAGCGCGCCACACAGCGCCGCGCTTCACCGGCTCCTTTTCACCCGGAATTCGGCATCTGCCTACCTCTCTCCTTCTCCCCCTCTATCCTGCTCTCTCTCTCTCTCTCTCTCTCTCTCTCCACACACATATACACGCGCGCTCTGGCCCAGCCGTGCGAATCCGGGGGAACCTGTTGACTAAGGCCTTCCTCTTGGCCCGGGGGCATCGGGAGGCTTCGGCAGCTCTTGTGGCCCGGCGAGGCGAGGCGTGGCGGGGCGTGGCTCGAGTGAAAGGCGTCGGCCAAAGTTTACGCCGTGCCTGCATGTGCCCGGCCCTGGCCCACGGCGCGCCACCCCACCCCCGCCAGCCCCCCGCCAGTCAACCCCCACCCCGACTCGCAGACGGCAGTGGCATCGCTTCATAAAATATCCCGTATCATGATGCGTATTTTATATTTCCGCGTATGTCGTGCGTGGTGTGGCGCCGGCGGTTTAGTGGCTAGAGGGGGCCAGAAAGAAGAGAAACGGGGGCGCGGAACTTGGCATGCCCCTCTGTCTCTCTCTCGCTCTCCCTCTCTCTCTCTCTCTCTCGCTGTCGCTCTCCCCCTTTTCCTTTTGCCCCCTTTTGCTCTTTGTCTCTCTGACGGCGCTGAGAACTGAGATAAAGCAAGCAAGATGAACAAAAGCGATAGGAGTGCGTGTGCTCCCCGTGCGCGTGCATTCACCCCGGGACTCCGTATCTATTTGTCCGATTCGCGCGCTCAGCGAGAAAATCCCCATGTTTTCACTTAACCCTAAAAAAGAAGCAAAAAGCGGGTGGTTTGATGTTCGAGCAGCGATGCAGCGCGGTCTCGTGTCCGCGACGTAACACGCGCCCGCTGCTGCCGAGCTACGGAACGCTGGCTGGTGGCTGACGGAAAGTCCGCGAAAAGTGCGACCTATGCCGCGTTTGCTTCGCCGATGTTCGCTGAGGTTCGCTGAGGTTCCCTGAGGTAGCCGTCGGCTGCCGTGTGCCGCCTGCTGCCTGCCGGAGGTGGTGAGTATCGGAGCGTTGTGGAGCGGTGCGGGGCGGTGCGGGGCGGTGCGGAGCGGTGCGGAGCGGTCCGTGTCCGTGTCAGGCACAGCCGCCACGTGAGCGGCGCTGTTCGCCGCGCTGTTCGCTTCCTACCCCGCCGCACCGCTGCGCATTCAATCTCTCATCCGAGCCAGCGACTCCAACCGTTGGGCTGGGCTGGGCTGGGCTGGGCTCGCCCTGCTCGGATGGGCCCGCACACACGCAACCCAAAAAGTTGACTACTGCTACCACCGCCAACGCCGCCACCGCCGCCGCCGGATGGAAGTTAGCAGGACATGGTGGCGCGTATGCAGATGACACACACAACACACACACATGGACACGCAGTACACACACAACACGCTCACACAAACGGCCCACCGCCCACCGCATCGCTACGCGCGCGCGCATGCATATGGATAGTCGTTGTCATACCTCGGTGGCCGCGCGACTGCTCTGCGCGCGCGCGCGCGCGCGTGTGTGTGCGTGTGTGTGTGTGTGTGTGTGTGTGACAGAGAAAGAGAAAGAGAGAGAGAGAGAGAAAGAGAAAGAGAAAGAGAAAGAGAGAGAGAGAGAGAGAGAGAGAGAGAGAGAGAGAGAGAGAGAGAGAGAGAGAGAGAGAGAGAGAGAGAGAGAGAGAGTATGAGAAAGAAAGAGAGAGCAGAAGGGGAGCAGGGCGCCGGCCACCGCCCTCTCGCACACAGCGAGGACGCGGCTCGGTCCCGGTGGAATGTTGTAAAAGCGGGCAGGCGAGGCGAGGGGGTAAGGAGGCGGCCAGCACAGGGCCTGACGCGCCGCTCTCATTAGACTGACTGCGTGCCGCAATTAAAGCCAGATTATCGAGTGGTAGAGAAGGGGGGGGGGTCTGCCCGGGTGAGCCGGCCAGGGTAGCCGTCGTCGTCAGGACGCCGCCGACGAGGAGAAGCTCGCCCCCTCGCAGTACCCTCTGACCAGTACGCCGTGGTGCAGAGAGACTTCTGGACGCGTGACCCGGTGTTCGGGCCGGCCGGTCGACAAGGCCGTTGTTGTGATGGAAGGCAAGAGCAGCAGCAGCAGCAGCAGCAGCAGTAGCAGTAGGGAGGGGAGGGGGCATCCATCGGACGCAGCCGACTAACCCGCAGGAATGCGCGCTCTAGTCGCAAAGAAGATCGCCAAACTTTTGGTTCCTTCCGTTTGGGAAGTGAGCCGCTGGTGAGCGGCAGCGCAGGGGCCGCCGCCCACCCCCGCCCCGCAGAGGGCCGCCCTGCCCGCGGAATGTCGAAGAAGGGGGAGGTCTTGCACGGGAGGAGCGTCCGCGAGGCGCGCACCCTGCACGCCAACGCGAGAGGGGAGGCGGAAAAGCGAATAAAAGGAAAGATAATGTTGTGCGGATAGGAGCACGGGCCCAGCAGGGGCGGCGGCAGCGGCGGCAGCGGCGGCAGCGGCGGCAGCGGCCAGTGCGAGCGGTGCCCAAGCCCAGCGGCCCAGCGGGGCCCCAGCCAGCAGGGCCCCAGCCCAGCAGGGCCCGCCCCGCTGCCGGCGCGCGGCGGGTGTGCTTTAAAAGCGTAATCGCCAGCAGTCATCAGCGACGCCGCGTCCCCTCCCCCCTCCCTCCTCCTCCTCCTCCCCCGCCGTCCGCCCGCTTTCGACTTTCACCCCACTTAACGTTAATGACTGCACATTGATGACGCGGGGCTCATCCTCGGCCGCGACGCCACTGACTGGCCTTCTTTCTGGGTCGGTGGGGGGGGGCAACGCTCCCAGGCGGCCCTGACACCAAGCCGGCCGGCCCTGATGGCGCTGATAGCGTGTGTGGTTCGGCCCGCGGAGGCAATCGAAGTAAAGCGCCCCAAAGGTAATTAGAGCAGCACCGGCCAGCACCCGGACCCGGAAGGAGGCGTGGACACTGAGCTGACAGGTGCGGCATCAAACGCCGCTGTCTTCGGCCGTTCGGTCGCGGGGGTCCACCCTGAGAGACTTCTGCACTTGATTGAATACTATTTTAAACTAATGTACTATGTACAAAATTTCTTCGTACCATCGGAATTTTGTGCATATCACTTATTTTGGTTGTAAAATTACGTACTTAAATTATAATTTAAGGTATGTATCACGGTTGCACAAAATACTGTGTATTATGGGCTCATCATTTGGAAGGGGACGACGCCCCTGGGGTCGAACGCCTAATCAGATCCGCAGTCCATCAAAAGGCACGGCGGCTGGCATCGACTGACTGCAGGGCAGCGAACAGCCCATTGGGCTTCTAGCGCTACACTCGATCCAGTGAAACGTCGGCTCGGAGGCGCGCTGGGCCGAGGCGGTGACCGCGCGGCGCTGTTTGTCGGGACGGACTACACACCCTGCCCTGCCCTGCTGCCCCTAACGGCACGTCGTTAGGGGACAGATCGTGAACGCGGGTCACGTGACAGGGCCCGAGGCAAGCGGGGCCGGCGGCGGGCAGCGGGCGGCAGCGGGCGGCCGCGCGTGTAACAGAGGCGCTAATTCGCTCTCTCGGCCTGGAGACCCTCTGTGTGTCTGTCCTTCCCTGTCTGTCAGCGTGCTCTATATCACACGCTCTCTCTTTCTCTCCAGAGAGAGAGAGAGGGAGCTATACACACCCCTGAAAGAGAGAGAGAGAGAAGAGGATAAAAGCAGGAAGAAAGAGCAAACTCATCTCTTTTCTTCTGAGGTTGGGGAGGGCGGCGCCGCGGGTTGGATTCCTCGGCCGTCAACGTCACTTATATGGCCGGCCCGCGCCGCCCCCGCGCCGCCCCCATCTCCGGGTGGAAAGTTTAATCATATCCCGGGGACAAATGTAATAATTCACTTCCTAAGAGCCGCGGCGGTGGTGCCCGGGCTCATCAGCCGCCGGGGCGCACGAGCTGTTGGACTGCGAACACCATCTGATTCTTCTTTTTACACCACCTTTTTTATTCTCCTGCTCTCTTTTCAAGTTTTAGGACATTTTTTTTTGCGCCCCTCGCTCTCCCTCTCTTTTGCCGCGATTTTTTTCCCCTCATCTCTTTGGCGTGCGCAGAACGTCACGCCCAGCCTCTGTGCCACGGCGGCACGGCGGCACGGGGGGTGAGGCCGGCGTCACGAGGCAACGAGCAGCGAGAGTCGACAGTCGTTCTCACCTCACCTCACACCGACGACTGCAACAAAATGTGAGACCGGAACAAGTGTGCATCGACACTGTGCACGTTTTCCTCCGCTCGCACTTAGCTGTTGACAGCAGCAAAAAAGAGGACCGGGCGCGTTGACACCGTCTTGCGACGCCTCGTGACGGTCGTGGTGGGTGGGAAGAAGGCAGCACGTGACCTTGGCGGTCTGGGTTGTGCCGCTGTGCCACTGTGCCGACCGGGCTGTGTGCGGTCTGTTTCTTGTCCGTGCGTCTCCTCTCATGGGCCCCGCCCCCCCCCCCCCCCCGCCGGAGCTACGACGCGAGGACTCCGGAACAAGGACGCTCGCCTCGCTGGAGGGTTGTGCGGCACCGCAACATTGTGGCGCGGACACCTCCGCTTGCTGAGAAAGAGTCTCCTCGCATCCGGCGGCGGAGGAAAGGAAGCGCAGGAAAATAACAAAATATCGTCCCCCCCCCTCCTCCTCGTCCACAACTTTGCTTTTATACGGTTCGGCCACCAACGCGACAAAAAATGCGCATCTCATGTTTGAAACACGATTTCATTTTTTTTTTTTTTTTGTGGACAAGTTCCAAGTACGTCTGTGACCTCTTTGAAAAAATAAATGCTTTTAGTGGGTATTGGTCTGTAACGTAACATATATCCCTCAGAGGACAAGACTGGGGTGGCGGCGACCGGGGTCCTGCCGCTAGGCCTCCGCCTCCAGGTGGTAGGTGGTGGTGGGCGGTTGAGGCAGGATAAGGCCCTTGTGGAGCTCCGCTGGCTCCGCTGGCTGCGGGAGCCCCGCTAGCCGACGGGACGGGCGCCGGGAGGTGGCGAGAGGAAGACGGCCGTGGCCAATAAAACAGCCGCACTGCACCACGAGGGGCGTGGTGTGGCGCGGCGTGGCGCGACGTGGCGGCTGCGAGTGCGCCGGTCGAGATGTAGTGCTGGCAGAGCCGCCGCCGCCACCGCCGCCGCCGCCGCCGCCGCCGCCGCCGCCGCCGCACGGAACGGGGTGCCGGAGAAATGTGTGGAAAGCGCCCCGGTGGTTTGGAGACGATGGGAAATGTCTTGGCGCGCCCCGACCCAACCCGACCCGACCGGCCCCGGGGGCGTTCATAAACTACGCAAGGCCAAATCCCCGCTGTTTTTCCTACAAATAAAATAAAACAAAAACAGAACATCCGCGGCCACCATATCTCAGCGCCTGCCATCGGCTGGGTAGGCAACCCAGACACTGTGGTCCCCTCCCGTTGCCTACCTCCCAGGCGCGCTAGGGGTGCTCAGTGTTCATTTTTTCCCCCCCGTAATTTTAATGAGAATTCTGACTCCGAGAGTCGTCGGATTGTATTCTGACGGCACCGGGCCTTCGTTATTCGCGCACGGCCCCCGCTGTGTGCAGAGCGGGGGCTTTAGGGGTGCGAGGCGGCGGTGTGGGCTTACCGGAGAGGGTACTGCGGAAGCCCGAAGGGCGGGGGTGGGGCGGGGAGGGGAGGGGAAGAGCAAAGCCTGGAATTCCGTCGGCTGATGGTCCGGTCCGGGCCGCGGGGCCGGCCGGGGCTGCGGGTGCTGCCCTGCGATGGCCCGAGATAGTAGGCCAGCCAGTCCCGATCTGCTCACGCCACGTCGCAGGCTCTGTGTCTGGTCCCCGGCCCCACTCCGGCCGTGTGGCTGTGACGTGAAACACGGATATCCGGGGACTTGTCGTTGCCCTCATGATAGCCCTGGATTTGGAGGGGCGCACATCCCTGCGCACACGCACCCAGCCGGACTCTCCAACGTGACACGTGACGGCCGAGATGGGCGCCTGCCGGTCCTGCAGGAGCGGGACGGGCCCCTGATTAAAACATCAAGCGTCCCCGGACCTCCGCTGGGGCCTGCCATGGCCTGCCCGCTCCACTAAAGGGCGCCTCTGTTCTGTGCGCTTCCTGCTGGCATCAAATTCCATCGGCCCTCGGGTCGGGTCGGGTCAGAGCCTCTGCTGGCCTCACCGACCGCCTCCCCCTGATCGCTAGGCAGCCCTCACGGCCTGATTGCACCCACCGCCGGCCCTAATGATCGTCAGGGCTTGGGCCGAGCCCTGCGGCAACGCTCCGAGCTTCACCGGGTATTCGAACCCGGGGCCTGGCTCGCACGGCAGACAGTAGCGCCTGAAGAGTACGACTCCAGGACGGCGGCACAAATGGCCTGCGGTGACTGCGGGCCGCGGGGGAGGGGGTGGGGAGAGGGCGGGGGGGAGTACGGTCGCAGCGGCTACAGGATTGGCTCTCAGCTCTGACAGCTCAGAAAAATTAGGCTTCTGCTCGACTTACTTGGAAGTGTCAGGCCGGATTGAGGCCGCAAAGCCCTCTTGCGGGGGTGTGGGGAGGTGAGGGGAGGCGGCCCCCGGCAGAGGGCATACCTCGCACGCCGCAGTCGAGTGCGCGCGCTCCCGTGCGCACGGCTCAGCAGCGCGATCGCGAGAGAGTTTTCGCCGATCTTGACAGATGTCAAGTCGTGATCGTCACCCACGGAGCTGCCGAGCGCCCCCGCGGCCCCCGCAGCCCCCGCGCTGATGACATGTCCCCTCACCAGCTCATTCCTCTTATTGATTCTCATATTTTCGTGCCTATGCCGTGGGCGGCGGCAACGATGAAGCGGTGTCAGTGGTTACGAAACAAAAGCCGTCTTCACCGATCAGAAACTGTTACACCCCTTCGGTTACTCCCGCGTGGCCTCGCTTCTGCGGCCGGGCCCCTATCACTCCCACTCCCACGCTCTCACACTCCCACACCCACACTCCCACCCGCACGCTCCCACGCTCCCACTTTCCCACACTCCGGACTGCGCCGTGAGCCGTGTGCGTCCCGGGCCGTTCGGTATCTCAGTATTTATGATCGCCGCTGTTCGGCCGTGGCGGGGCCCTGGCGGGGCCGTAATCTGTGAGGCGACCCGTGTAAAAAATATTTATTCCGAAACTGAGCCGAAGTCAGCCGGAATGAGCCCGAAGCTCCTCGGACTGTTCCTTAAGATGTCCGTTTGCTGTTCGGACTCTCCGATTTGAGACCGAGTCTCGGACCGAGTCGGACCTCGGGCAGTCCGGATTCATTCCAGAATTCCGGGCATATCCGAAACAAGTCCGTCCTTTGCGGACTAATCCGTTATCGGCCCGAGCACTCGGACTCTTTTCGGACTTCTCCGTATTTCACGCCGCGTTTTTGTGGACTTAGAAAATTTTCACTCCTGGCATGGAAACTCATGGAGGACAGGCGTGAATTTTAACTAAGATTTGTGTTTGAGAATAGTAAAAAGTAATGGCCTCAAGTGTAACTAGCAACCCTATCTCATACAGTAAAACTTTGTGTACAAAAAGTAATCGACATTTCGTCGAACTGTGCGTTTTTTGTTTCCACTGGTCTAACGGTTTTTAAGTTTTGAAAATGAAATAGTATTTCCATCAAAAATTGCATTACATCACTGTGTGTAGTGGATGCAACGCTCGGCACAGCGTCGAAAACCGCACAGAGATCCGCCCATTACTTTGCCTTCTACGGGCGAAGAAGCGCGGGCTCGGTAGACTCTAAAGCAGTAGCCAGCTCGGGGCAGTCCGCCACAGATGTCCGGGTAGCACAGTGAGCAAAGGCGATAGCTGAGAAGAGAAGGCACGCTGGTTCGAGTTCGCTTGGACTCGTTTTTCTTTTCGGTCGCGTCAATCGGGCTAGTCCAAAAACAGTACCGGGCTTGTCCGACCAGAGATAATTCGGACTTTCCGTAACCTTGCCAGAATTGCGACATTTCGGTACTTTTGTGGAATGGGTCCGTCGGGCTCCATTCGGACCATTCCTAGCGTCGGACTCAGATCGGAACCTCACATTTTTAAACGGGGAGGCCCCGGCCGAGGCCCCCGCGGCCCTCCGGGCCCTCCGTCACCATATAACGGAACAGAGACGCACCGTTATTTCTCTCACGGCCCGCCGCGGCCGGGGAGAGGAGGAATCGCGCGTCCGTCCGCAATTAGAGAAGCGGTCGTAATTTTTCAGACCGAAGGCCGCCGGGCCACGCGTTGGCGAGGCGAGTGTGACGTCACGACGATAAACGCTCTCCTCCACTGAACACGTGCTCGCTATTTACGAACAACGGTGTTCTCTCTGCCAAGAATCTTCATTGACGACGTAGATTTTGCGTTAGTTCGAGCATTCATTTTTGAGAGTGGAGAAGGCGAGGGGCTGTCCTTTTGTGTACGAGTAGGAAACCTATGTCGTTGGCGGGGAATGAAGTTAAATAATGGAGGCAAACGGTGTTGCCGTTGCCAGGCGCCCGGCTGTATCAGGGGCTGGAGTCGTGTTTCCCGGCTCCCGGCCGCTCCCGGCTCGCTCATGGGCCGCGGCAGTCACGCCGCACGCTGTCGCAGGTGAGTGGCCAGGTGCCTCCGCATCTGCCAGCTGCCTCTACCTGTGCTCTGCTATCTGCTATCCGCGCCCGCGCTCCGGCAGGGGTGAGAGAGAAGCGGGCGCGACGCCACCGCGGTGAAGTCGGGCCGGATGCGGACAAAAGCAATATATCCGCGCTGCTTGGTTACGCCTCGCCCCTCCCCCTCCTACTCCATCCCTTCCGTCTCTTTCTTTCCTTCCTTCCTGCCTTAGCATCCTCCTCGGCTACGGCGGCGGAGGCCGCAGCAGCAGCAGCAGCAGCAGCAGCAGCAGCAGCAGCAGCGCCAGAGGCGGAAGCAGCAACAGCCGTTCTGCCGCCACCGCTACCGCTGCGGCAGCACAGGAGTCCTCGCACAGTTCCGGGCCACGCGCGCTGAGGCACCGCAGCACGCACTTCGTTTACACACACACACACACACACACACACACACTGCCCGTCCTGGTTACGGAGAAAACACGGCGCGCAGGTTGTTGCCGTCATGTGTCAGCGGAGACCACAACTCCATCAGGCCAGGGGCGAGCCTTGGGGGGGGGCGACGCTATAGGCAATGCCAGCTGGCGGAGCCCCTGGCAAGTCTGTGACGAGGCCAGACCCCGGCTGGGGCCCCGCTGCGGCCCGCTTGCCTCCTTACTCAGCCCGCCTCAAAGGCACTCACCCACACACACTCACGCGCGCGCTGACACCGTCTTAATGCGCGGTCGTTCACTCGGGGCTGACATCAACCGATGTCAATATCCGTGCAGCGAGAGCGGAGAGCCTTTAAAGTGTCACGCGCTCAGGCTATCAGCCTTGCGGTGGCGGTGGCGTGCGGAAAATGAGCCACTACAGCGACGCTCCGGGGATCCTCGTCCTCAAATAGCCTGCGCTGGTCAGGCGGGGTACGGAGGGCGGGGTCCGGTGGGGTCTGGTGGGGTTCGGTGGGGTCCGGCTGTCCCCGGAGGCTGCCCCGGGGACCACGGGATGGATGTCCCTCCCCACCGGCCCCCGCTGGCCTCGGACGGCACTCAAAGCCCGCAGCAGCCGCAGCGATGCGATGGCTGTGGACACGCGAGCCCAGCCCGGACCAGCCCGTTTCAAAAGTAATTCGCCTGCTGTGTGCGTTTGCGCTGACGGCGCGCTGCCGGGATTCGCGGGCGGGCAGCGGGCAGCAGGCAGCGGGGGGCGGTGGGCGCACTCGGCCCGTCGCTGGCCGTGTAGTATGTACACGAGAGTGAAAGAATGAAAAGTCGTCTTTTCTCGTCGTAAGTCTCCTGGCGAGGCCCTCCCTTCCCTCGGCCGCCTTTGTTCCAGCGACGAGGCCGGCAGTGGGAGCGGCCCGTAGCCCGTGCGCTCTGCGCGGAGCTCGGGCTGCACGGAGTGTTTTGTGCGCCTTTATCTCGGACTTGTTCTTGCACATAGCCAAACTTGCGAACGGGGTAGAGCGCCGGGGGCGGGGCCGGGGGCGGGGCTGGGGGCAGAGGGGGGCGGGGACCGACTCCTCGCCCTCAACTCGATGGGAAACCTCCAGGGATCTGAGCTCGTCGACCGAGCGGCATTCGACGAGCGGAGCGGGACGTGGCGGGGGCGGTGCCGGGGCCGGGCTCGATGGCTTTAGGGGCGGGGGAAGGGGGGGTGAAGGGTTTGGCGATGGGCTGTGAGAGGACTCATGCCGATGCCTACACCTTCCCGCCGGTGGGAGGGGTTGGCACGCTAGGCGCTCGCATCACACCAGTCGACTCTGGACGTGACTCCTGGCCAGAATTCGGCCGTGATTAGCGGGGCTTCGAATTCGTCGTCGCGGGCTGGGGCCGTGGCGGGGACCCGGTCTGGTCCGGACCGGGTCTAGCCGGGGGCGGGGCCTCCTGCTTCCTCCCTCCCTCCCCAGCCCCGCGCCCCGCCGCCGTGCCGCCGCCGAGTGTTTACTCCCGACTTTTACAGCGGGGCGCAGACACGTCCCACCCCACCAAAGTGCTCTCGAAACAGTTCACGTATTGCAGCTGTGAATTTCCTTATCGCTCGCTTTCGTTTGAAAAATGCAGTGTAGCACGGCGTCGCCTGGGAGATAGGGAAGGGGCGCGAGGGGGTGGGCGAGTTCAAAATGCTCCATGGGGCGGCTGCCGGGACCCGGGCGGCGGCGGCAGCAGGGAGGGGGGGAGGAGGAGGGCCGCCACAGACTTTCCTGCGCTCATCCCTCTGTTCTGCCCCCGCTCCGGCCTGACTTGTGATCCGCCACCGTTCGACAACACTTTCTCCCTCGGGCGGTCCTCCAGTGAAAGCCAGAATCTTTCAGTCGTTCCGGCGCCCGAGCGTGTAATGAAGCCCCCCGGCGTGCCGTGGTACAGCGCCCAGCCCTGTGGCCGGTGTCCCCGCACAGGCGAGGTGCGTGGGTGGCCAGAGCACCGTAAGCCGAGGCCGACTGTCGCCAACACCCGCCCGGAAATAAATAGTTTGAGAATAAAAGTACGGTGCTCCGATGCTCTGCGGGTTCCCGGACCCGGCCTGGCCCTTCTAACCGACTCGCAAGTGGTGCCCTTGATCACTTGCGTTGATCCAGTCGGACTCGGCGAGACGAACGGAACGCTCTTTGGGACGCGTTGAGAGCACTCCACTCCAAAGGATTGGCGGCCGGGGCCCTGGCGGGGCCCTGGCGGGGCGCTGGCCGGGCGTGCTGGGGCTCGGCGAGCGGGGAGAGGCTGGGGAGCGGCGTAATTAACGAAGAGGACGGCAACGATAGTGAGAGTGTAGGGAGGGGCCGGAGGGGCGGGAGGGGCTGTTTACTTTCCGACTTACTGCGATCGCATCACGTAGGATCGGGTGGAGCCGAGTCAGACCGAGCAGCGGGCGGCCGGCAGCGACGTCAACCCACGCGGGGTGGAAATGTAGAAAGCAGTTGGAATGCGGAGGATTCGGCGTTCAAGGGATTCCGTGAACTGCGCTACCGCTTCTTTTTTTGCCGTCACCCGTGCGGACCGGCCCTCTTGCAGGCGGGGCGAGGGCCACAGTGTGCCGGGGCAGCCGGGGGCTGCGGGCTGCAGACTGCGGGCTGCGGGCTGCGGGCTGCGGGCTCCGGGCGGGACATTCCGAGCGACGACCTTCCGGACCTGCGGCCACCCCGACACTTTGGCGGCAGTCCAAGGTGATATCCGGAAGACATGTGCTCTACAGAGCGGCCCGAGGCCCGAGGCCCTGCCCGCCGGCCTTACCGGCCCCACCGGCCCTCGGAGCTCACCCTCGTCTGCAGCAGGTGTTAAGGTCCAGCGACACAGTTCTGCATATGGAGGGAACGGCGCGCGCAGTTAAACAGAGCGTTGTAACGCGGTTTTTGCACCCCGCACTCACGCCGATTTAGACTGCGATTAAATCCGTGATCGGGGCCCTTTGAGGCGCTCCTTTCTGGGGTTGTCGAATTTCGGAACGCAGGCTCGGATTTGACAAACTAGAGGCCGTTGAATCTGATCCGGTCCGGGAGCCGAACCGGAATCTGAGGCAACTTGTCAGTTGTCGCGGCGGCACAAAGTGCGGGCGAACTCGACCTGCCATTTTGGAGCGGGGGCCGCGCCAGGACGCGCCAGGCCGAGCCGATGGGACTTGGACGCCCTCTGGCTGCCGGCTGCCGTGACAGATTGAGGTGCGGTTGGCTCGGGGGCGTGGTGTGGGGAGGCTGGCCGCGTCCGCCTGCACCTGTAGGCCACTCCCCACCGCCAGCCCGCCAGCCCCTGCTCCCCAGCCAGACCGCCACGGAAATCGAAACTCTGACCACACATGCAAACTACCGCGTCATAAATCCCCCCCCGCTACGGCCGTCGCCGTCCGGCTGACACCCCTCCGGCCTCGCCTCCGGCCTCGCCTCCGGCCGGGACATTATAACCCGGGCCCTCCAGTACACGACCAGGAACCCTCTGGCCGTGGAGGAGATCGTTTGCATTTGTGGCACGCGGCTTGAGTAAATTTTCACAATAATATAATAATATGACTGAATATATTTCGCGAAGTTTTCAAGAGTTCTTATGTAAAATTCTCGACTTGTCATTGATAGTTTGAAGTTTTTCATTTCATTTTTCAATGAAAATATTTAACTTTTAGATTGTGTCAATTTTTCTATTAAAAATGTCTCCTGCTGCACCTGTATCCTATCTAATCTGCTCCCTCCGGCAGCCGTCTCCGTGTCCAGCATAACCCGTGCGCATCGTGGTGCCATCGGTTAATTAATTCCACCCGCTGCCGGCAGAAAAAGAATACACGCCTCACCAGCGAGTGGCGGGCGGCGGTCATATTTTTCTTGGCATGCGCAGTGTTTTCACTGACGCGCGCCCCGGCACTGATAATTGCTTTTTATTGGCTCCGGGTCGCCGCTGGCCCGGCACTCTGATTGGCCCTTCTGTGCGGGGGCGACTGCCCATGCCATGGGGGCCCAGCCGACCAATAATATATGCATATTTGGGGTTGCTCGCAAATGAAGACCCATGTCCTGTTTTTGGACAAAGTTGAAAGCGTTTCCGGTGTGGCTGCTGGGTGTCTTGGTGTCGCGGGAGGGGGGGGGGGGGAAGATGCTCTGTTATCGTCTGTTATCCAGCGCGGTAGGCGGACGGTCCCCGGGTCCGCTTGTGGCCGCCCCCGGCCACCCCCGGCTGTCATGGGGTGGGGTGCTGCCCTCAGCGCCACGTTATTAGCTAGATTTACGCGTCTCTTCACACATTCGCTGCAGCATTCGGCCGGAATCAATAATTAGCAGCTGAGCGCGCGCCGACCCCACCCGGCGCCCCGGAGCCCCGGAGTCGGACTTGGCCGCCAGCGCCCTCTGTGGGTGGGGCCCCGTGGGGCGCAGTGGGGCCGTGGCGATGCGTGTCATGCACGTGCGGGCCCGTAAACTAGTTAAGCCCCCTCGAGTTGCCAAGAGATTAGACTTTATTTGGAGAGTGTTTGGTTTCGTTGTGAAGTAATGGGCCACCCTCGGAACACTGGAATCCTCTTAACACAAGGTCCTGCGGCGCCGGACGGGGCCGGCGCGGTGCGGCCGGCGGCGCATTGGAGGGCGGAGGGCATCGGGCGCCGTCCTCCCGTCGCTGCACAGCGCCTCCGGTCCCCTCCGGTCCCCTCCGGTCCCCTCCGGTCCCCTCTGGTCCCCTCCGGTCCCCTCCGGTCCCCTCCCGTGGCCGCGCAGAACCGGTTTCCACGCCATCCACTCACCGTATAATTTTTGTTTGCCGGGCGCATTGCCGAGTCCGACGACGCGGCCCGTTGTGTTCAGTCAGCGGTGGCCGTACTCCACCTACCCGAGCAGTGACCGCAGCCCGCGTCCATAATGCACGTCCTGGGCCCCGCCTGGGCCCCCCTGCCATACGATACCGTGTCGCTGGCTTCGGCCGGCCGGAGTCGGCCACGGCCTCGGCCACGGCCCCCACTCCACCCCACCCCACGCCTCTGCAGACCTGCAGACCCTCATCGGTTAGGTGATAAGTGAGAGTATCGCGTTTCCTGTTGAGCCTCGTATCTCTCCGGCGGCCGGGCCCGGCTGCCCGCTGCCCCTTCCCTCCCCGTCGCCTTCCCGGGATACGGACGGCCTCGGCGGCCCTCGGCGGCCCTCGACCCCTCACTCCCCCGCCCCGGAGTAGTCATGGCGGCAGTAGCGGTCGCCCGCAGGGGCCCCCGCCGCCCCCAGGAACACACGCGCACCTAGCCGGAACCCCTGGAAGTCCCGCCCCGAACCGGGGGTGAGTTTATTTACGCCGCGACCTGTGCAGCCAGAACCCCCGGACCGTGTCCGTGCATCCCCATCCCAGGCCTTCGCAGCCTCCGGCCGAGGTCGAGGCTCTCGCGGTGGGGCGCCACGCTCTGCCACGCCCAGCCGTACCCTCTCGACCTGGGCCGGGCTCTAAACTGTTCCCAACTCAAACTCGATTTGGAACTTGTGTCTCTGGACTTAGATTATGGTATACCAGTGCGCTTTCCAATGGTCGCTGGCCGAACGTAGTTTTCTTCTCGCTGCGGAGCGTGCGAGCAGGGGGAGCAGGACCAGGGGCAGCAGGACCAGATGCAGCAGGACCAGGGCCAGCAGGACCAGGGCCAGCAGGACCAGGGGCAGCAGGACCAACCAGCAGTCGGACCGGTGGCGGTCAGGACTCTTAGCCAGGGCTGTGGCAAATATAAACTTCTCTATAAATACAGACTTCTCACGGCCAAAGGTCAGAGGGTGGTTGCTGGCGGCATATAATGTGACCACCACAAAAACACTCATTTCTTTTTGAATGAAATACAGGAGGAACAAGGAGACTTTTATGGCAAGGTTTTGTTTGTCCCCACCGCCCCCACCGTTAACAGCACGATTCAATGGGAGAGCGTGCTGTGCGGTGCTGCGCCGGAGAACACCGCCTGCTGCGCGCTGCAACTCGCTGTGCATGAAAATCGCTTAGCGCCTCAACTATGTGCTTTTGATTGCATTATCCATGCTGTGTCAAGAGAGGTGAGCAAAGCAGCGTGGGCCGACGTTATGCCTCTCACTCTGTTGCCCTTCTGTGTGCTCGCCCGCTGTGTTTGCGTTGATCCAAGAGCTGAGCAACAGAGAGAGAGAGAGAGAGAGAGAGAGAGAGAGAGAGAGAGAGAGAGAGAGAGAGAGAGAGAGAGAGAGAGAGAGAGAGAGAGAGAGAGAGAGAGAGAGAGAGAGAGCGAGCGAAAGAGGAGCGAATCCAGTGCCCACCTGACCCACATATGCCTCCCCAAAACCAACCCACTCCAGAGCAGGACAGGCTAATATTTTGCCAGCTCGTAAAATCCGACACGGTGCAACTGGAGTGCGGCGGCCGCCTTGCCTTTTGCGGTTTACCTCGATGCTCGCTCCGTTTGCACTTTTATTCTGCGCGCCCGCGGCGAATCATTCGCGTCTGCTCCGGGAGGGAGATAAAAATGTTTGTACGCCTGCGCTAGCTGTGTATTTTATGTGCTAGGCGCCGCGTTTCTCTGGCAAAGGAAAAGTACACCCGACCCCCCAAAAAATAAACTAGGCTGCCCAAAGGCCAATCGCGGGCGAATTTGTGTCACGTTTTTTGTAGCGGTAGTTTTAGTCCTTTAGGGGGTTCAAAATTCGCGTCGCTCGCTCGCTTGATTGTAATTAATCAATAAATAGCCAAGAATTTATTATGCTACGATAACAATATTTCAGTTATTATTTTCAATCATCGCGTATAAGGAACGTCACAGCTGATATGCACCCATAAGGCGGTGAGCAGGGGGCACACGGTCCCTGGGGCTGGTGTGCCCCCAGAGAGGCGGTTCGCAGGGGGGCGCGCGGTTCCTAGGCGAGGGGTGCATCACATGGCAAAGTCACTCTGTACATGTACACCCAACGGAATACTGTCATGTGCAATCACGTCCAGTCACTTCCCAATCATTCCAATCACCAGACACCAAAATGATTCCGAAAAAAATTCAGCGAGAAAAATGAGCCTGATGGCATGTTTGACCGATGTTGACAAAACCTATGTCGTCCCGGCTTCCGCCAGGACCCCTGCCTTCAACTTCGGTGATCTTACGGGAACCGGTGCTTTACGGCTGCTAGTTGGCCCCGGGACACAGCACTAGAACCCGCTACCCGGCTTGCGCCGGACGGATCTCCCGGCAACCCCTAGCCCGCGCCAATGCGCGAGGCCCCCTCCGCAACCACGGCCTCCGGGACTCCATTATACTGTAGTGCCCTTCAACCGCAGCCTGGTTTGGCCCCACTCATCGTGGGAGTCCGCCCCTGCGAAGATTTGGAGGACATAGGTTCCCTTCGTACACGGCCGAAGCCGCTGTACTCTACTCGCTACGTACCGAGTAGCGGCTGTCCACACCTGCCAGATTCAGAGAGAGAAAACAGAAGCTTCGAACCCTAGAAGCTCTGCACATCCCCCGAGTCTCCCCCCTGGATTTCTCCAGAGGCACAGAACGCCCCCCCGGGCGGGACCCTCGAATCTAGGGAATTGAACCCTAGACCCTCGGGACCGGGGGTTTGTGCCGGCGGCGCCTTAGCCCGCACGGTCGCTTGGACAGCCATACTGAGGGCACGTTCGGAAGTATATTTTAGGCACTGTCCGCCAAGCTGTGTCACAAGAAAAAGTTGAGCGACCGGCAAGAATCGAACCACGGACCTGTCGGTCGCCGACCGGTCCACTAACCCATGCGGCTACCGGGCCGCGATGTTGTCGACTGCGCTCCCAGCACTCTAGCTCCACAGAATAGAGCTGACCATCGACGGACGGTGTCCCGGGATCAACTCTTGCCTACGCCTATAGATTTTTTTTGTCGATGTTCAGCTCTACTTTGTGTGCTAGATAGCTCACACAAAGTAGAGCTGAACATCGACAAAAAAAATCTATAGGCGTAGGCAAGAGTTGATCCCGGGACACCGTCCGTCGATGGTCAGCTCTATTCTGTGGAGCTAGAGTGCTGGGAGCGCAGTCGACAACATCGCGGCCCGGTAGCCGCATGGGTTAGTGGACCGGTCGGCGACCGACAGGTCCGTGGTTCGATTCTTGCCGGTCGCTCAACTTTTTCTTGTGACACAGCTTGGCGGACAGTGCCTAAAATATACTTCCGAACGTGCCCTCAGTATGGCTGTCCAAGCGACCGTGCGGGCCAAGGCGCCGCCGGCACAAACCCCCGGTCCCGAGGGTCTAGGGTTCAATTCCCTAGATTCGAGGGTCCCGCCCGGGGGGCGTTCTGTGCCTCTGGAGAAATCCAGGGGGAGACTCGGGGGATGTGCAGAGCTTCTAGGGTTCGAAGCTTCTGTTTTCCTCTCTCTGAATCTGGCAGGTGTGGACAGCCGCTACTCGGTACGTAGCGAGTAGAGTACAGCGGCTTCGGCCGTGTACGAAGGGAACCTATGTCCTCCAAATCTTCGCAGGGGCGGACTCCCACGATGAGTGGGGCCAAACCAGGCTGCGGTTGAAGGGCACTACAGTATAATGGAGTCCCGGAGGCCGTGGTTGCGGAGGGGGCCTCGCGCATTGGCGCGGGCTAGGGGTTGCCGGGAGATCCGTCCGGCGCAAGCCGGGTAGCGGGTTCTAGTGCTGTGTCCCGGGGCCAACTAGCAGCCGTAAAGCACCGGTTCCCGTAAGATCACCGAAGTTGAAGGCAGGGTCCTGGCGGAAGCCGGGACGACATAGGTTTTGTCAACATCGGTCAAACATGCCATCAGGCTCATTTTTCTCGCTGAATTTTTTTCGGAATCATTTTGGTGTCTGGTGATTGGAATGATTGGGAAGTGACTGGACGTGATTGCACATGACAGTATTCCGTTGGGTGTACATGTACAGAGTGACTTTGCCATGTGATGCACCCCTCGCCTAGGAACCGCGCGCCCCCCTGCGAACCGCCTCTCTGGGGGCACACCAGCCCCAGGGACCGTGTGCCCCTGCTCACCGCCTTATGGGTGCATATCAGCTGTGACGTTCCTTATACGCGATGATTGAAAATAATAACTGAAATATTGTTATCGTAGCATAATAAATTCTTGGCTATTTATTGATTAATTACAATCAAGCGAGCGAGCGACGCGAATTTTGAACCCCCTAAAGGACTAGAACTATCACTACGAAACACGTGACGCTAAGTGAGGGCACACCAGCCTTGAGGACTGTGTGGGGTGCGGTGAGGCGGTCAGCCGGAGGGCACACAGTCCCCGTGGCTCGAACGACATACGTCCCGGTGCCTGCTGGGCTCGGCCCAGCCAACTCAGTTTCAATACCAGTTAGAACGTTCGGAAACGTTTCGGAAACTTTCGCGAGCGTTCGGACTAAATTCTTGGGGGTACACCAGCCCTGGGGACCGTGTGCCCCCCCGACCATAGGCCGACCGTCCAGTCTGATCCTTCTGCTGACCACGCAGGCTGACCGCTGGCTGGGCGTCAGCCGGTGACGAACGGACAAAAAAAAATTTCGGTCGCTGATAGCGCTCCGCCTCGCGGTTCGCTAACGCCCGCCCGCTCGCTCCGCGAATAAGCACCAATGTTTTGTGTGTGTGTGTTGTGCAAAGAAAGAGGGAGACAGTGCAGTAATGAATTTGTATTATAGAATAACCCATGGGCCGTCGGGGTGGCCACTGTGCTCACGGCTTCGACTCGGCGCGAGCCCTATCCGCACATGGCGTTGTATTAAAAAGCTGACTTGGCGGCGCGCCACGGGCCGTGGTGTGGCGTGGTGTGGCGTGGCCATGCGCACACAGCGATGTAATGTTCGGCCCATAAAATGCGCCGCGCGCTGCTGCGTGTTGAAATTCTCATCGGTGGAGGGGGCGCTCTATGGAAATAGCGCGAGTGCGGTATCAAAATAAAAGAAGCAAATTAATGCATCGCGGGAACCGGCGGGAACCCCCCACCCCACCCCAGCAGCAGCCACCTGATTTGGAGCGGGGTAGGAGTGAATTATGAAGAACTGGCGCGGTAGATAAGTTGGCCTCTCAGTCATGCACATGCTAACTGGCTCGGAGCGGCGCTCGGCGGCCTCCCGCCGGTCCTTCCGACTGCCTTCGCGGGGGGTCCGTGGTGATACCTGTGAACTCGAGGGATGCGTCGGGGAAGCAGACAAGACTCTTTGCGGTGTACCGACCGGCCTCCGGATGCGTCAAGGTCGTCTCCCGTCGATTAGGTGCCACCCTACTACCCTAAACCCCGGTCGGTAACCTCTCTGCTCGCAAAATTTTCAGCATTGCACGGTGCCGGCTGGCGTGACTGTGGCGCGGAGTGGCAGATTTGAGCCCGGGCGTGCTGGGGGCGCTCGCCCTCGCAGTAACCTTGATTGAAAATAAAAAATGCCGCCGAGGGAATTTAGTCGGCGTTATCTCATGCCATGCCGCGCCTGGGCCCCACGGCTCGGACCGGCTTTTAACCCCCATTTTATTAGGCGCGCCTTCTTCCGACCTTGAAGGAGCTTCCGACCTAGCTTTCGGTCGTGAAACGGACGCCTGGAATACTTTTCGTCGGTGGAACTTTGCTGGTAAAAATACAACGATGCGGGTGCATAATACCAAGCTCAAAGTCTGTGTTAAAAGAACAGGGGTCTCGGCTGGCTGACCCACCCCCTCCTATATTACCCTACCTATCTCTACCTCATTCGGCTGGAGCCACGCTTACTCTGCAACATCGTTGCACCCCTTCTCTGCACTTGAATTTAAATCTGCAGTGGCGGAGATAGAGAAAGTGCAGGTGCGGGCTGAGTGACCCCCAGTGCTGACTCACCTGTCCGCACTTTAAACGTTGAATAAGGTCAATAGGGTGCAGGCTTCGTGCTGCACGATTACCGTCTCTGTTAACTGCTGAACCACAGGCTGATTGATGTGATACTGCAATTGAGTAGGATTATTTTGATTTTTTCCCCGCAGCTTCTGCTCTCTTACATTTTTTAAGGGTGCCTCTATGATTTTTTTTTTTTTTTTTTTTTGGTCAGGCATGAAACTTCATACTTTCCCACGTTCTTTCGGGTTCCGTGCCTGCCGTGCCCTTTATTATCTGTTACCACGCTGTTTGTCCCCCTGGCCTACGAGTGTGCACAGACCAGGTGTCGCCGGCGATCCCAAAGGCCCCACCGAGGCAGGCTATTACAACGCACTCCCCGCCACGGCGCGCCACGGCGCCTGCGAAGTGCTGGGTAGGCAGGCCCGCCGCACACGCGCGAGCCGCGGGACGGCCTACCCCGCGGGCGGCGCGGCAAGCGGGACGCGCACACATGCTGCGAAAGGTGGATGGGGATTACCGGGCAAAATCTATTGCCCACACCGAGCTTTTCAAAACAAAATCTTCCTTCTTCTTCTTTTTTCTTCTTCTATTATTTCTGAGGTCGCGTGTGCGAGAAAATTATGGGAAGTAGTGTAGCGGGCGGAAGCCTCGCGGGCTTGCGGCCGGGGAATTTCATTCTTCTCTCGCATTTATGTCAGTTCGGCTTTTGCATCGCCGCAGGGCTTAACGTGGAGCACGCTGGGTGCACTAAATCTAGATGGGCTTACACAGTGTGATTAGTCGGAGGAGGCTGACGGGGAGGGGGAGGGGACGAGGGGGGATCCCCGGCTCTGCGCCTGAGAGGCAGCTGTCCGCCCGGTCATCTCAGATTTCTTTCAGCCCGGCATGAAATTTTACAGTACTGTGCGCCTCTTTTGCGTTCGCAGTTGTTATTTTATTTTCAGGCGTGACCTGGATTAAGTTGACGTCTGTGTGACGCTCGCATAAGAGTCGGTATGCGGGTGTGACGTAGCGCGTCACGGGCCGGCCGCTGCCTTCATTCTGATTTTCGATGCGCGCGCAGTGCTCACGAGTTTATATTCGTTTTATTTCGTCCACGCTTAGCTGACTGATTTCATCCGCCACCTTTTCCCTCCGGTCCCGTGAATTCTGTTGACGCGCGCGCGGGGCTCTGTGACGTTCAAGCGGTGTACGTTGGCGTTGCGGGACGGACCGCCAGTCCCCGACAGTGAGCTCGCGCTATTTTTCCCGTTTGTCTCTCCGATATGGGTCGCTGTCTTGTCCACGAGTGCACTCCGCTTTCCCATATTTAGGTTTTTATTTCTCGCGCGCACAGCTGACTGGTCTCATCCCCTGCCTTTTACCGCTGGACGCGGAGTCACTCTCCTCAGTCTTGACCAAGCAGATAAACAACCCGAACCGTCCCCCCCCCCCCTCTCCACAAACACAGTACTCTTTGCCGGGCAAATGCTGTTACATGAGTGAACAACCCCCAAACATGTGTACGTCGCGGCGCGTGAGTGGTGGTGCGCGCGCACACATATGGGCGTCGAACCGGCCGCAATGAGAATGCTAAATGCACACGACACCACACACACTCACACCTCATTGCGGATCCGGCTTTGCCGTACAGCCGGCCCTCTGATTCACACTTCCGCATCCCCCAACCCCCTCCACCCTGCAGCAGCCCAGCACGGTCCCCGCGCACCTGCAGCCCCCCTCCCCTCCCCACTCACCCGACCCGCGAATACCATCAATTCTCTCCCAGCGTGGCAATGCCGCGCTCCCCACCTGCTGCGATGCACCAAGAGGGTGCCATGGGAGGGGAGGGGGGCCGGCGGGGACATTCCATTCCATACCGACTCGGCAGTGGAGTACACGGGTAAGAGCCGAGGAGGTGTGGCTGTTGCGGCATTTATGACAGCGGCCGCCGTCGGATGTGATTTTCCCATCGAAGTGTGCGTTATTTATTGCGAGTCTTGGATTGCGCGCCGCTGCGATATGTGCGGGTCCGCGGGATGTTTGACCCCGCCCGAAGCACGCAGACGCCGTCCATATAGCCGCCCGTAACGGCCGCGGAGCGATGGCGTAGCGCCTGCAGAGTGCGGGGTAGGCATGTCCGCATCGCACGCGTGCTCCACGGGACGGCCTACCTCCCAGGGCGGCGACCGCGTAGCGCCTGCAGAGTGCGGGGTAGGCATGCCCGCATCGCACGCGTGCTCCACGGGACGGCCTACCTCCCAGGCGTTGCAACCTACCCACCTTATTCTGACCATCATAATTTTTAACACACGTGCAAATTTGAATCGCTGCTTGTCAGCCCCTGCATATATGGTGCTACATTTCTCCCCCTCCGTTTGCCGGCTTGAGAAATAAAAAAAAAGACGGGCTACGTTCTTCATTCCGAATTCTGCGCGGGAAAGATTTAAGAGCTCTCTCGTCCGTCTTCCCTCCGAGCGCGCACCGTATGGTCTCTCTCTCGCAATAATGTCGTTTGCCCGTACAGTGTTCTTTGCTCTCTCTCTCTCTCTCTCTCTCTCTCTCTCTCTCTCTCTCTCTCTCTCTCTCGCTCTCTCTCGCTTGCACACACATGGCCCCCGGGCAGTGCATCACCCCGCGACTCACACAAATCATCATTTTCAAGCAGACCAATGTGGCCACATGTGGGTAAGGGCCTTTACGGTGTGGCGCACGGCCAAGGGGTCGCAGTCGTCTCAATCCAGACACATGCTGTTAACGCACCGCCAGAGAGAGAGAGAGAGAGAGAGAGAGAGAGAGAGAGAGAGAGAGAGAAAGAGAAAGAGAGAGAGAGAGAGACAGAGACAGAGACAGAGAGAGAGAGAGAGAGAGAGGAGGGTGGAATGGAGAAAAAGGCCCGTCCAGTGCTAGGTCTGTGTTTCACCCCCATCCCGTTGTGCTGGCCATCTCCATATTTCCACATTTCCTGCGACCGGTTCCGCCCCCTCTCGCGGAGTGCCCCTGTATCTCCGTTCCACATGGAGGCCCCCGCCCCCCTTACCCCTCCCCTTTTTCTCACTTTGTATACTTTTCACCCCCCCCCCCTCCTTCCCCCTCCGTCCTTCTTTTATTATCTCTTATCTCCGTTATTTAATCTGGAATCCCTCCGCCGCCAAGCGGCGCGCCCTGTCCCGCGGACCACCCCGCCTGGAACATCTCTGTCCCCATTCTTCATCCTTCTCCTTATTCCTTCCCCCCTCCCTCTCTTTCTCTCTCTTTTCCGCATTCTTCGCGCACCAGTTCCCGTTTTTTGGCATCCCTTCGCATCTTCGCGCGTCCTTGCTACCCGTCCCTTCTTGCAGCTTCCCGCTCTCCAGTCACCGTTTCTCTATTTTTCTCATCTGTCCCTTCCCCCTTCATCTCCCCCTCCCCGCTGGAGACCACCGGGTATGACTACCGGCGGATCCGGGCCGGAGCCTTGCCGGCAGGGCGAGCCCTGTTGCACCGTGTGGACTCGACTCCTTCCCAGACTAATAATTCCTCCACTTTTTCCCCTCCAGAGCCCTTCCCCTCTCTGCAGAACGCAATAAGTTTTATTTCTTGTCCGGAAGCAAAGTAAACTCCGTATATTTCTGGCGGGGATGACGGGGTCAGCGCGGCAACAGCCTCACACTAGTGCCGTGCCGACTGTGTGTCCTTGTATCACATTCACACTTTAGCGCAGTAAATCTCACGCCCCCGGCACCCATCACACACACACACACGCGCGCGCGCGCGCTCGCCTCGCAACGCCGCGTTTAAGTGCGGCTGCCTAAAAGGGGCAGCGGGGAAATAATCTCGTCTAATCTGATCTCGGCTAATCACCCGTTCGGGGGCGGCAGCGGGGCTCGTGCCGTCTGTGAGCTCGCAGCCCCGCCCCCGGCCCCCGGCCCTCCCCCGGCACACCACCACACCCCCTGGGCGTCTATGCGGCTACCAGCGGGATTAATTAACAAGTGTCGACTGTCAAATAGGCTCGCTATCGCTTCGATTAGGCAAGTCTTGGTGGCCGGAGTGAAATAGAGCAATGGGGGTGGGGGAGCGCGTTGGCTGGACAAGGACAGACAAACTAGTAGCCCCAACCCCTCCCCTCCCTGTTGTGCCCCATCGAGATGTCGCCCACAAACAGTCGTCACGAACGTGCGCTCTAAGTGATTCAGTTACGCCCTCTGACCTTTTTGAAACTGGCCCGACTTAGAACACACCACAAAGTTTCACTAAAGACGCTGTGTAGTGCGGTCTGGCCCCGCGCTGCGCGTTGTGGGCAGAGGGACGCGGTCGGGCCGGTGGTGCCACTATCGCTATCCCTCTCCACCCCGTGCCGACACGTGCGCGTGGGAGAGAGACGGCATGCAGCCGCCGGCGGAAGCAGCCACAGCCGCAGGGAGACAGCTGGGTCACGCTACCAGCATTTCATACGGCTTCGCACTAATCTGGCGACCGGGCAGTAACCACCACCCCCGGTCGCTGGCCCTGGCCTGGCCGCGCCCTGGCCCTGCCCCGGCCCTGCCCTGGCCCTGCCCTGGCCCTGCCCTGGCCCTGCCCTGGCCCTGCCCCCGCCCTGCCCCCGCCCTGCCCTGACCACCCCTGCGTGCCCGCCCACAAGAACTGCGTGTATCCTCACGATCCGGCCTCTCTTTCCTTCCCCTGCTCTTGCGGATGCGCCGCTGGTCCCGGCCCCCGTCGCCAAACTCCTCTGAACGCGCTACTTCCCATGCGGATCCCAGGGGACACAACCAGACGCAATCACAGCCCCAGGCCGGGCTACGCCACACCGTATGCCCCCGCTGTGTCCCCTCTCTCTCTCTCTCTCTCTCTCTCTCTCTCTCTCTCTCTCTCTCTCTCTCTCTCTCTCTCTCTCTCTCTCTCTCTCTCTCACACACACACACACACACACACACACACACACACACACACGTGCACTCTTCTTTCCTCGCTTTCTCTCTCTCGCCACACCGCGCGCGCCACATAAAGACAACTTTTCGGCCGTTTCATTTCGGATTCTGTCGCCCGCTGTCGCTTCGGGCGGAACTGTTCTCCCCTTTCTCAAGGCCGCCCGGCCCGGCCCAGCCCCGGCTTCACCTCAGTTTGCATGGCCCGCTTCCGCCCCCTCCCGCCCCCTCCCGCCCCCTGCCGCCCCCTCCCGCCCCCTCCCGCCCCCTGCCGGCCCCTCCCCTGGCTGGCTCCGGCTCCGCCCGGCTGCACGGAGTTTGGCGCTACGCAAGACGACGACTGCACGTCGATGCAGGGTCGGCTGCGTTTGCTCAGTGCGCTAGGGGCTCCGCTCGGTCCCCGCCTCTCTCTCTCTCTACCACGCGCTCTCTCTCTCTCTCTCTATCTCTCTCACCCAGCCCGCTCCAGTGCCGAGAGCGAGGGAGACGGACAGGCTCCCTCAAGGGACGCGTTATCGTTACGGAGAAGGGGCTCCTATACGCCGGTCCGCCCCGTCCCCGAGGATCCGTTCCGTTCCTAAGGATCAGCCAAATCGGAACACCTGCGCTTCCTCCCTCCCCCACCGACGTCTGCGGCGGCCGCCGCCAGCAGCGGGCCGCCCGGAAAACAACCTTGACATTTACTTTGCCTTTATGAATGGATCCTGCCTTTGTTTTAGAATCTCGAATTTCTTTAAAATTTTCTCGTAGATTGAACTACTTGAACTTGGCATTTCCTTGTTTTTCAAACAAGAATTTGGATGCGCCAGCGGACGATCAAATGAAAACTTGTCCCCTCCCCTTTCCTGGCCGCACTGCTGGGCCAGCGCCCACCAGCCAGCGCCCACCAGCCAGCGCCACCGCCAGGCCACACGCGCGATATGCCTGGTAATGAAATTGAATAATTCGTGGGAGTCCCCCCACCCCCTCCGCGACAGCTACTCCATTCACGCCTGCCAGCACGCCCAGCCCTCGGCCCAGCCAGACAAATGGCGGGATGAAAGGCTCTTTGAACTAACCTGCTGCCGGCCCTGTCCTAGAAGCCTAGCGCGCCCCCCGCCGAGCGGAGCGGCACCGAGCCGGGCCGAGCCGGGCCGAGCGGGTGCGAGCCGAGCCGGTGCGAGCCGGGCCGAGCCGGTGCGAGCCGAGCCGAGCCAAGCCGAGCCCATGGCCCTCATGGATATCGAATCCAACGCCACCGTGATTCACCGCGCTCCCTTGTCAGCGGGATTCCGCAGGGGAGTACTAAACGTCAAAACGCCGGGGATCGAGGGAGGCACATAGATGGGGGGGGGGGGGGTAGCTCGGTGCGATATCCACTCTGCCCCCTTCCCCCACCTCGACCCACCCTCCCACCCCCGGGGCTGTGGTGGCCTCTGTCAGCCCACGCATCCCTGCGGAGCCAGCAGACCGGAGTGATTGGCTCTCGTTCTGTGTTGACCCATCTTGTCGCGCGCCCTCCCCTCCCCGCCCCCCCCCCATAGCCCGCTCCCCCCTTTCCCTTCCGCACTGGCTGCAGCACCCCCGCTCGTGCACGGATCCGGCCGGTGTCAATCGGCACGCTATATTCCCGGTGGGGGCAGGCCAGGCCAGGCCAGGCCGGGCCAGGCGGTGGGGCCGGCCGGGGCCAACGGCGCGGCGATTGGCGATGGCAGGAAATTACCAATGCAGAGCGCCACTAGACAGGAAGCGTGGAAGTGAATGGTCGAGTACGAGGCCGGGCGGGGTAGAGAACCGACAGAGCAGTGTGAGCGCCAGAGGCCGAAGCCAGAGGCCGAAGCCAGAGGCCGAAGCCAGGGGCTGAATAAGTCAGAGGCCGAAGCCAGAGGCCGAATAAGTCAGAGGCCGAAGCCGCCGAGGTGGCGGGGCCGTGCGAGCCGAATGCTGCCACTGTGTTGTTCTGCGCGCGTTTCGTTAGCAAAAATTCGGCGCTGCTGTCCGCCCACCTGACCTGTCGGTCCTGTCCCACCCACTGCCGCTGCTGCCGCTGCTGCCACTGCTGCCACTGCTGCCACTGCTGCCACTGCTGCCACTGCTGCCGCTGCTGCCGCCCCCACACTCACCGGTTCCTTTTATTCCGCTTGTTCCAGGTGAGTTTTGCTCGGCGTCAGAGCCGGTGATGTAAAAGGTAAGAGCCGGCACTTTGGCCGCTACAACACGGCGTATGCTGCTGCTCGCGGGCCTCTCCGTTCAAACGGGGGAATAAACGTGGCCTCTTTTCGCGTGAGAACGCGCGACGGCGGGGAAACGAACCGTTAAATTCCATTCGCCCGGCCTGACGACCACGATCTGTCTGGCTGCGGCCGCGCCCCGGCCGCGCCCAGCCCCTTGCTTCTCGCACCCCCTGCCGCCTCCGCTGCCCCCGCCGCCCCCGCGTGTCCCCAAGAGCATTGTACTGCCTCCCGGGGAGTTGGCACTTATTGAGGGACCCAACGGAATGGGGGGGCAGCAGTCCGCTCTGTTTGCACAAGTTGAGGTCGCACAAGTGGCCGATTTCTAATATCCGATCCGGAACGGGGAAGACTCGTCGCGCGGAGCTCAGGCCGCTGACAGAGAGGCAGAGGGCGCCTCGCTCGCCTCGCGGAGATAAGCCAGTGCGGCTCTCTATTAATCACTTTCGGGAGAGGGGATAATATTTGTCTCTGGAAATGAAAAGGGATCGGAAATAAGTAATGCCAAGCCGTTCTCCGATCCGTCGCCTTAAGACGCGATGGCGCAGATGACGTTTCGCTCCGGAATTTCTCTGGGTGCAGTAGGATTGCGCTCGGGGCTCGGGGTCTGATATTTTCAAAGACGGATGACTGTTTTAAACCCAGAGGGTGACTGCTTGTGAGAACTCGGACGCCGCTTCCGGGCCGGGCTTGGCTATAAATAAGTGCATCATGTTTTCATTGGTTTGTTTCCGAGTCCGAGCAGTTGGAACGAGCCGTTCTGGGAAGCAAAAGAAAACAGAGGGAAAAAAAGAAGAAGAAAAAAATCGAGTTTCGGCTCGCTCGCATCTGTCGCACGGAATGTCGCCCGGCCATAATCATCATAGATGATGATGATGATAGAGGAAGGGGAAATAATAGAACGGCAATCGTCAATAAGAGACAGCGGGAAACAAGAAGCCGGGGAGAACAGAGAGCGCAAGGGCGATAGGAGGAAAAGAAGACGGCAATGGGACGGCGAGGACGACTGTTCGAGAAGTAGGGAAAGAGAGAGAGAGAGAGAGAGAGAGAGAGAGAGAGAGAGAGAGAGAGAGAGAGAGAGAGAGAGAGAGAGAGAGAGAGAGAGAGAGAGAGAGAGAGAGAGACAGGGGGGGGGGGAGAAAGCAAGGCGGTGAAGTAGATGCGGGCGTGATAGCAAAATCTATCGGAACGAAGGGGGGGAACAGAAGAAACAGATGGATGTCCATTACTGCTGGGAATAGATGAGGAGCGGAGGACCGGAGGGCCGCAAGGGCCGGAGGGTCGTGCGGGAGGGAGAGAGAGAGAGAGAGGGAGAAAGGATGTAAAAAGTTTGGCAAAGAGGCCGGAGGCCGCGGAGGCGGAGGGGTGGCGCGGTGCAGGTGAGGGGCCTTCCATAAAATAGGTAACAAGTATACTGGTTTTACTCCATGCGAGTTCAGTGTTTCTGAAATCCTGAAATGTGAACGGAAAAGCCATTTTTGTTTGTGATCGGACAGGGGAAAAAAATAAAAATAAAAAATATCTTCTGGTGCTGCATTGAGGAGCCACTACTCCAGCCGACTCGCGTGGATTTAGGCGCCTCCTCCCTCCCCAGCCATTGGAAAGGATGATACGACACTCGAACGGCAGTCGAATGCAAACGCGCGTGTTCGGTTTTGTTGTTGTTGTTGTTGTTGTTGTTTTCTTCTTCTTCTTCTTCTTCTTCTTCTTCTTCTTCTTCTTCTTCTTCTTCTTCTTCTTCTTCTTCGAGGACAGCGCGCTCGTGCACACGCACGCGTCGGATGCACGTCAGGCACGTCACCTAATGAAGCGGCACGGTATAATAAAGCAAAGTCACATTCCACGCATTCCCGCACCTAATTACGGAGGAAACGGCCGCGAGTCTGTGAATTCCGGCAGATTCCTTTCAATTAGTGGGCGCAGAGACTTTGCCCCCTCCCCCTCTCCCCACGCCGTGGATCTTGGGTCATTTAGGGATGGAATTCTTCGGCAACGTGGCGGAGGAATGGGGAGGGGTGCACAATTTGCAAACTACTCCTGGAACTCCCACCGCCGCCACTGCCGCTACTGCCGCTGCTAGCCGTCGCCGCCGCACCGCAAGCCGTACTGCCGGGGCTCTTGGCCTCGGCAGTGTCCGCTGTGCCAGTGCGGGTTTCGGCGCTTGGCCCTGCTACTTCGCAGCAGACATGTGATTAGCACTTTGCAGAAGAATTATTTTTCCCACGACAGACGCCTCTGCCTGCATCTTTTCCGACGAGACTGTAGCGCAGCAATAATCCCCGACGTCTATGGTTCTAAACGAAACGCACAATTTATGGCGAACAGGCTCGGTGGCCAGGCTAAGCCGTGCCGCCGCAGATCTGAATCCGATAGTCCGCCCTGGCCTCGGCCTGGCCTCGGCCTCCACACCCGGGCCGGTGCGGGACAAGCCCTTTGGCTCGTTTCAGTCCTGCTTTCACGCCGAAGACGCCCTCGCCGCGCAAGGCCCGGATTGTGGTTGCGAGGAACGCGCCTCACCACGGTCATGGCTGTGGTCTCGTAGGCGGTGCCGGCGGCGGTGCCGGGTCCCGGGTCCCGGGTCCCGTCCGGGCAGCAGGTCAATGCTGTTCAGCGCCGCACCGCCCTCTGCGGACCGAGCAGAGCCGGCGGCACTGCTGCTTCTGCTGATTTGCGTTTGAATGGTTAGGAAGGGTTGCGGTGCCGGGGCTGGCGCTGGCGCACCCGTCCACCCCCAGCTGCCCCGGCACCCGCGCGGCCTCAGGCAGAGAAAACGACTTGCGGTGGTGTTCCCGCCGTCACACTGTGGGGATGAATCCGTGATGAAACCACCCCGACGGAGATTCCCCATCACGGTTTCATCACGTTTTCTTCCGGGTTTCACTATGATCTCGTCAGGGTTTCGCCATGGTTTGTTTCATCATGGCCGTTCGGGGCGCACGGGCCGTCAGCACATTTCCTGCTCATTAGCCCCTCCCCTCCCCTGCCCCCCCCCTCACTCTCATCAGCGTAAATGGTTACATATTTCGCTGAGGGAGGCAAACTTTGTGCGGAGACAAGTATCTCTTTATTCGGCCTGTGCGCCCCGCGCGTCCCTTAATAATGTACACAACGGACGAGGCCCGCGCAGCAGGGGGCCCAAGAATTAGGCGTCAGTCACTGCTAATTCCATCAATGGACTGTTTCCCTTTTTTCTGGTTTCAAGATGAAAACTAAGAAAAAATTAATTTAGGCGGCCCTTTGAGTGACGTTGTTTGTTACGTCTGCAATGCTCATAGTCGGCGGACGCCCCCTAATTAACTGGGCAAATAATGCGAGCGCGGAAAAATGGCGTCCGTTTCGGGGGTGCGTCGTGCGCCCGTGGGCCGTGGGCCGAGGGCCGGCCTGTTGTTCGGCCATTCGACGTTTTTAGACTCGCTGGCCGCTGCTGTAAAACGCGGATAGGGTTGCCATGGCAGTGGCAGCCAGAGTAGTAGCGGCCAGAGCCAGCAGCTGATGCCGCTTACGGCGCTCACTTGGAAACATTCCAGGCGCCGCGCAGGAGAGCGCTCGAGACAGCAGACCGGGGGTCGGGGGGCCTGGGGGCCCGGCCGGATGACTCCCCACCTCCTCTCTCTCTCTCTCTCTCTCTCTCTCTCTCTCTCTCTCTCTCTCTCTCTCTCTCTCTCTCTGTCTGTCTCTCTCTCTCTCTCTCTGTCTGTCTCTGTCTGTCTGTCTGTCTGTCTGTCTGTCTGTCTCTCTCTCTCTCTCTCTCTCTCTCTCTCTCTCTCTCTCTCTCTCTCTCTCTCTCTCTCTCTCTCTCTCTCTCTCTCTCTCTCTCTCTCTCTCTGCCCTCTGAGCTGCGGGCCGCTGATCGGTTCACTTTAGCCGGCGTCGCATAACATTGTGTTTGTGCTGAAGGGGCCGCACCGCCCGCAGGGCAGGGCTGGCAGGGCTGGCAGGGCTGGCAGGGCTGGCAGGGCTGGCAGGGCTGGCAGGGCCTGCCGGGGCCGCCGCCGCGCAAAACAAACCCCCGGCACCGCCGCAGCAGCGCCCTCCACCGACCCCCCAAACGGTTCCACCCCCAGGCGGAGTCGATTCGCGCGTAATGATTGGCGGGACCATGGGGTGGGGCGCGGGAGGATGGCACCCCGTAATGGGCCCGTGATCTGCCACATGTCGTCTGCTTCGCGTCGTCTGCTTGCGCGTCGTCTGCTTGCGCGTCGTCTGCTTGCGCGTCGTCTGCTCGCGCGTCGTTTGCTGCAGGGAAAGCTCCGACACCTCGCCCCCGCGCCGAACCACCAAGCTCCCATACGTGCGGACGAGGGGGGAAAGTGCCGCAATAAAACGCCCGCAAATCTTGGCAAATCAAAACCCTTTGGACGCGGGCGGACGTATGCCCGCGCCGCCGACCCATTTCCAGCCCCCCCAGGCCCAGGGCAGTCCTCCTGCCTGCCAATGCAAAGACCCTGGCCGCCCGGCCGTACCATTTGTATTCACGGATCGGCACAGAGCTTGCGGCCGTGGCTGCGGCTGCCGCTCTATGGGCCCGGCTGTGCTAGCCGGTCCCGACCGGGGTTTGCACATCAGCATACGTCCTGCGCCCCTGGCCCGAGGCCCCGCCCGAGGACCCGCCCGAGGCCCCGCCCGAGGACCCGCCCCAGCACGGCACCCTGCCCCACATCCCCCAGGTCTTTTCATTTTCTCCACCATCGCGGTCGACGAACGCCGAAGCCCTCGCCGAGGCCCCAGCCACGGCGCATTCCCCGTCGGGCCGCTATTCATCCGCCTACAAGATATTGGGGCCATGTAACGGCCGTCGTCGTGAGCTGGCCCGGGGATCCCGTCCCGGACACAGCCGCGGTGTCCGGCGGCAAGTAGGATGTCAGTCCGACGGCCACGCCTTGACCGACATCCCGCCGGAGGCCGCCGGGAGCAGTGGCGTGCTGGGCTGGGCGTTTCGTGTGGCCCGCTGCGGCCAGCCATTTATCCCAGTCCGCGTCTATCTGCGTATTACGCTTGATAGCAGCGGCCCTCGGCCTGCCCGGCCAGCCCGGGCTGGGAATGCAAGGAGAGCCAAGGACGGGGGAGGGGGAAGGGGGGTGGCGGCCGGGGGGCGGATGGAAGGCGGCCGGGTGAGGAAGTTATCGCCAGCCGCTCCCCCTACCCTGCTGTCTATCGCTCTCTCTCTCTCCCTCGCCCTCACCCTCGCTCTCTCTTTCTCTCTCCATCACTCCCCCCTCCTCTCTCGAGTATTTCTCCATAATCTCGCCGTCGTCCCGCCCAGCTCTGCGGACAAAGAAAGTGGATTTGAAATGGTTTAAAATATAACCCTCAAAGCGGCACAGGGACCTCAGTCAT
Organism: Odontothrips loti; assembly: GCA_038380765.1. Lineage (NCBI taxonomy): Eukaryota > Metazoa > Arthropoda > Insecta > Thysanoptera > Thripidae > Odontothrips > Odontothrips loti. Next base: position 14,166,105 of record CM076250.1, on the reverse strand, counting down.
GAAAGGTGATCAGATCGTACCTGCGGCGGCTGCACAAAAAAGGCCCATTTTGTCGAGGTTGGCGTGGGGGGTCATTTCGTCTTCGACCGGTCACAGTGGACGCGATATATGGCCTCGGGGATTTGCTGTCAGCAGGCCTCGGCTAGGCCTCGGCTAGGCCTCGGCTCGGCAGGTCTGAGACGGGAGCTGCGGCGCTGCCGGAGTCAGGGTGGCAATGGGCGGCAATGGAAAGAAACGGAAGGCGCGTTTGCAGTGCCCAGCCGTGCCCACCCAAACCAGGGGTGGGCCTTTCTGACGTGCGAGACTAAGGAAATGGCAAATGAAAAAGAGCTCACGCAAGGCGATGGCGGTGGGGGGAGTACCTACGGGGGGCGTGGGGAGAAAGATTACGGCACCACCGCTTTCCGGCCCCGCTGTGGCATCTAGACCCACTTTTCAGGGAGTGGTGGGGTCTGGAAACAAGAACTCGCATGCACGGTCAAGAGTGATTGCATAGCGTGGAACCCTAAGTGTTTGCAACTACGCGCGCTTTGTTTTCTGTAGTTTTTTGTGATTTTTTTTTATAAAGAAAAGAAACGGCTCCTCCTTTATGTTCTCCCTCTGGAATTCTTCACAACAACAGTGTGTGAACGCTTTGTTCTCGCGGCCCCGCTCTCATTCGGACGAGGACCATGGTAATCGCGTGCAAGGCGAGAAAAGAACAGTGAAAACCCAGTCATTTGTTAGGTCCGGACTAAATGGTTGCGAAAATAAATCGTCCGCCCTCGTCTTTTCTCCCGGCCCCGCTCTCCGCGGCCCTCGGCTCTCGGCCCTGCCTCGGCCTGGCCTCGGGTCGGACTGCGCTGCTGGAAGACAGTGGCGCTGCGACCGCCTGGCCTGGGACGTGTTCTTGCTGACCCAACCCCCAACCTATACTAACCATCCCCAGAACCTTCCGTCAAGCTCTTGATCATCGACCACATTACTCTCTTAGAGAGAGAGAGAGAGAGAGAGAGAGAGAGAGAGACAGAGGCAGCGGTAGATAGGGTGCGAGCGAGGAAGGTGCGGAGGAGGCACCGCCTCTGGTTCTGCGGCGAGGCGAGGCCGGCCAGCCACAAATCATCCGGCGCGGAGCTAAAATAATCCCGGGCAGCGCGCGCCCCCTGCCGGCCCGATTGAAAACGACCCATTATATCACGCTAGCCGTTTAAACCTCGAGCCCAGTTCATATGTCCGCATTACCGCCGGGACGCGCCTAGAATAACCCGGACCGATCGGAGAGAGAGAGGGAGTGTGTATGTGTGTGTGTGTTTAAGTTTATGAAAGAGAGAAAGATATCGAATACAAAAAAAAAATGGACAAAAAGTGTGTTTGAGCGATACAGGCTTGTGTGTGGCTTGAGCAGAGCACGCGTGCCCCGGGCGAATACGTTTGGGATGGTATCAGGCGGGCGCAGGCGGTGGTTCGACTCTCCGCCTTACACGGGGCGAAAACCGAGAAGTAAGAGGGCGCGTCCCGATATGCCAAGGCAGTACACAAAGTGCATTTGGCGTGTCTACACCACGCTTACTGCGTTACCGAGAGGAACAGCCCATGTCACACCGAGCGCTCTCTCTCTCTCTCTCTCTCTCTCTCTCTCTCTCTCTCTCTCTCTCTCTCTCTCTCTCTCTCTCTCTCTCTCTCTCTCTCTCTCTCTCTCTCTCTCTCTCTCTCTCTCTCTGTGCGTGTTGGGGCTGCGAGTTCGAGGCGCCGAGCCCCCAAGGCTTTTGGCGTAACGACGCGACAACGACGGTATTTGATTTTCCCCGCCACGAAGTTCTATTCCCTATAAGCCTCTTACGACTTCTTGCGTCATCGCTGTACGCGCGGGCTGGGAGCGTGGGTGTGAGAGAGAGAATGTGTGTGTTGAAAGGAGAAAGACAGAGAATGATGGGACAGAAAATGTGCCAACGACAAAAGACGTCGCTATTCGTTCCACTACACAACTTTAAGCCTTTCTCCTGCGCTCTGGTGAGCCGAAGGCGGCCCGCGGGGGCAGCCGGAGGCGTCGGCACGAATTCCTCTCCTCCCCCCACCGGCCCGCCGCCTTCTGGTCTAGAGCGCAAATATGAGATGGCGTGGGCGGAACGACAATAAACAAATGCTAATTAAAACGGTTTACCTGGCGGCACTGGGTCGCGGGGGGCGGCCAAGGTGTCGACGGCGTGCCCGAGTGAAATAACTCGCATTACCGAACAGGGCCGGGCCCGGTCGGGCCGGAGGCAGGAGGGCAGGGCCCTTAATATGACTTTCCTTGTTAACGCGACGCGTCAAGTCCCGTAATTTTTCCACGTGAAGAGGTCGCCGGGCATGACGTTTGGTTGGGGGCAGGGCGCGGGCCTCCAGCGGGGCGGGGGGCCTACTGGGGTCTCGGCAGACCGGGGCCTCGGCTGGGCGGCGCAGACATGACGAGTTGCCGAACTCTCCTTTTGGGCCTCTCTGTGTTCGCATGCGCGCCGAGCAGCGAACGAAACAACGTTTAAATTAAAAATGTAATCTCGAGCACGGGGACCGAGGGGCGGCCGGCGGTGGCTGTGCCGGGTGGTGGGGCGGGGCCGGGGGCGGCGGGCGGGGGACACCAGCCGTGACGGCGGGGCGGGGCGGCGTCAGCGACCGAACTCGGGCGGGCGCATGGCCGGGGCCGGCCGGGGCCGGGCGCCCGCGAGTTTGACGAGCACTTTGAACTACTGCGAGCCGCGCCTGCCGCGATACGTCGCGCACCGCTGGACCCCTCCCCTCCCCGCCCAGACACACTGTAATCACAACTGATCGTGATATTATGCATTATTCGATATCAAAACACACTTAAACTGTAGCTGTGTTCTTATTCAATAATTGCAGTAAGCTCAACACATAAAGATGCAATAAAATTCCATCTGCAATGTACAAAACACTTATCTGCGATAATTCCATTCCAATTCGCACCTATTGCACAAGTGTGTAGAGCTTCAAGCAATCACCTGCGGTCAATGAAATAACGCAGGCCTGCCTGTGTCAAAACGCAGATATGCTCTTTTATTTGCATCTGAACGTGTTGAATTCAACGCAGAACGGGCTGACAGTGCAGGCGCACTCTCGGAGTGCAGAATTATGCCGCCACAAGCCGAGCTGGAGGCGCTGCTGCTCTCACCCTCAGATCCCTGTCGCAGTAAACATGACTCGCTCGAATGGCGCTCGCATCGCGCGCAGGGCTGCACTGCAACCGCCTCAGGCGAGAAATGGGTAATCGGTTACCACGTCCACTGTTTGTAAACAGAATTCTTGTAAATGATGGATGTATGAACATTTCATTTTAAAACCGAGTGCCGATTTCAGCCGTTAAAATATTTTGGCTTCAAGCTATTGTGAAAGTGCCTTCAAAACAGTTTGAACGCAGAGATGCTAAAATTCGTTAATACACGAATGGACGTAGATGTCGATACTAATTCTCAAGACGATATCGACTCGGTATAAAATTTGGCAGAAATGATGATATCGACCGACGGGAAAATCCTGCGCACCGCGCAACCTACACAAACACATGAGAGCCGCACAAACACGACGCACGCATAGGTGGGTTATGCTCAATTTGGCTCGCCTTGCGTATGCCGGGCCGGGCCGGCCGTACGGAGGGGCAGGCCTAGCAGGCCGCGCGGCCATTTCCCCTGAGCGATGCGCATACATGTGCCCCTCCCATTCCCTCCCCTCCCCTCCCCTCCCCTCACACTTTCCTCCCCTCCCGCTCGCCTCTCCGCTCCAATCTGTTCTTGTGCACCTCTCCCGGACCTCTAGCAACTCCTACAGGGCCTTGTTTGTCGCACATACACACACGCGCACACACACACACACACACACACACACACACACACACACACACACGGATGTGTGTCACGCAGTGCCGCAGCCGCCCCCAGCGAGCATCCAGGGTGATGGAGTAACCGCACACCCGCCCACAATCACGCACAACACCAGCAGCAGTCGCACACAGCCAGAGGCAGCCAGCGGCCATGGCTCGTCTTACTTATTCCGTCATCGTTTCACCGGAGAAGACGTCTAGGAGACGTATAACAAAAATTATACCTGAAAAAAAAAAAGATGGGACAGGTGAAATTTTTTTCAAAAAGTACAAGAAGGTTTTTTCAATGGTAGATTTTTCTGAAAAGTAAACAAATGGTTCATTAGATCTCTTAACGTCGTTTTCCTTCCCGACGGCAGCACGCAAAAAACTCGTCTTTTTTAAATGCGCACCATGCTCACGATCTAGTACGGAGATGTGCCGCTCGAATATCTTCTCTGCGGCCGCTTTTTGAGCGCGCGAATCTATGTCCACTTGCTGCGCTGGGCTGGCCGCACTCGATAAGAGCCGGCACGCCGCGCCACAGCGCCCCGCAAGGCCGGCCGGTCCAATTCTTTTTACCCTTTTCGCCGTTTGTGCGCCATGACGCGGCGTGTTGACCGCGCGACCTGAGGAGGCCTGAGCATTATCTCGGGGGCCTTGTTCCCCGGCGACAGCACCGCAACCACCCCCGCCGCCGCCACCACCACCACCGCAGCAACAGCAGCAGCAGCAGCAGCGCCATCGCCACACATAAAGTAGTGCAAGGAAGCAGCCCAGCTGTGGCGATCACATTATAAGGGCGCATAAAAATGAAAAATGTTGTCCGTGACGCCGCCGGGCCCCGGCTGCCCCGGCTGGCCTGCTGTGTGCGAGGGCGAGCGGGCGGGGAGCGGGGGCATGTGAGGAAGGGGTTCTGCAGGGGCTTGCCAGTGTCTCAGCCCTGCACCTCATGGCCGGGCTGGGCCGAGGGCTGTGCCCGGCTATGCCGGAGGATCCTCATCCCCTGTCCTGCAGTGCCCTGCAGTGCCCTGCAGTGCCCTGCAGTGCCCTGCAGTGCCCTGCAGTGCCCTGCAGTGCCCTGCAGTGCCCTGCAGTGCCCTGCAGTGCTGGTGTATGCAGCGCAGAGCCCGGCATGTGCAGGAGCAGGCCGCAGACGACGGCGGGGGTAGTAAACAGGCTGGCTGCGGCCGGCTGCACGGGATAGGCGGGGGCGGAGGGCGTTGGCGTGTTCTGCTGCAGCCCCCCGCGCCAGGCATAAAAATCACGATGGCTGAAAAGAGACGTCCGCAGCACGGCGTGCAGCGCCAGCGAACATCATATAGGGGGGCGGCCCGTTGACGAGGTGAGTGTGTGTGTGTGTGTCCGACGATGGCCGACCAGCCAGCAGCGGCCACCACCACGCAACGATTGTTTCTTCGCTTCCGCTTGACGGTGGCAGACGAGGAGCAGCGTACGCTTGGAGCGAGAGAGAGAGAGAGAGAGAGAGAGAGAGAGAGAGAGAGAGAGAGAGAGAGAGAGAGAGAGAGAGAGAGAGAGAGAGAGAGAGAGAGAGAGAGAGAGAGAGAGAGAGGGGGGGGGGCTGTGTGCTGTCGGGACGCGGACTTTTACCCCGTGCTGGAAGTGAGTGGTGCGGGTGTCGGGGGGGGGGGGGGGGGAGGGAGGTAGTGGCCAGTGGAGTGGAGATGCTCGAAGCCCCAGAAGGCACGTGGGGTGGGGGGTGGGGGACTGCTGCTTGGTGGGAAAACCACTTTTTCACCACGCCACAAAGCTGCAGATGATGACGGTCTCTCTCTCCCTTTCCGTCTCCTCTCTCTCTCTCTCTCTCTCTCTCTCTCTCTCTCTCTCGCTCTCTCTCTCTCTCTCTCTCTCCTTCTGGACCCCGTTCCCAAAGCCACGCCGCCACGCCCAGCACATCTCGCACTTCTATACGCCTTTTCAGGGCGCTCCGTGCACAGAGGGAACCGACTAAGGAGGGCAGTTGTGAAAGTAACAAAGAATCCGAGACACAGCCCACCTTGCAGCCCCCACGCTTCGCGTGTCCGCGTATGCACGGTCTGCCCCGGCAGCTTGGCGATTTATGCGGAGGGCTAAAATAAAATTGCTGAAATTCAGCGAGAAAAGGTCAGCGATGATGGTCAGATGCCCTCAGGCTGCACTCGCTTAAGAATTTCGTCACATATTTGGGGTTGATTTTCAGACTAAACACTAAAATTTTTGTTCTGAGAACTAAAGGGAATTTTCGCTCTCAGAACCAAAATTTATTGTTTGTCTCGAAATCGACTCAAAAATTAGTTGCGACCACTACTTGTTTTTTCGTGCCTTAGTGCCAACCTGGCGATCGAAAATCTTGCTTCGATGCAGTGCACAGAAACCATGTGGTGTGCAGTGCATCGAATAAGAAATTCCTTTGTGTGAGCGAGCTCATGACATCGGCAGTGCTGGGCCCGCGGCCCTCGTGTGCGTGTGGGGGGCTTCACTATCGGAAAACTTGTTGGTTTTTGATTATTCATAGTCACTTTGGTTGCAAAGGGCGTGCGCTCGCAGGGCGAGATTAATCCATTAGTAAGTTTTGGTTAATCTCGTTTACAGGCTGGCCAACGACGTGGCATCATGGAATTGTTTGGTATATTGGTATGGGGGACTACGGGCTGCGGAATTCTGCGCATTGTGACATGGGCAGTGTCCGTGCGCGCGATGAAACTCGGTGTTTTGAAGGTTAAGTCGAGGAAGTAAAAGCTGGATCGCACGCCGTCAGGTAAGGCTGGGGGCCGCCCGCCCCGCCCCTCCCTCGCACGATCGAGACAGCGCGAGGCAACGTGTTCATCATGTGCAGGGAGCTAGCCACGCCCCGCTCCGCAGAGCGCCACCTAGAGCCACCTAGCGCCGCCTAGAGCCGCCTAGCACCGCCACCGCCGCGCCACGCCGCGCCACGCCACGCCCCACTTTTTACCCCGCATCTCCGGCAGCGGCAGCAGGCGGCCGTGCTACGCCGTGGCTGCCGGCGCTGCTTCGCTGCTCCACCGCTCTGCTCATCCCTCTGACACTCTAGCCTCGGCGCCGCCACGCCACGCCACGCCCCCGTCTGCTTAACATTTCCATTTCCTTCCTCCGCTCGGAGTAGCTAGCTATGCTGGGCGTCTTGACGATTATTTCGCAGGAATTGTCTAGGAGGGGGGGCGGTGCTGCGCGTGGGCGTGTGGACCAACTTACAGGATGCCGTGTCACGCTCGCCCGCTGCAGGGCGATCTCTTTGTTTTGGCAGCCGAGCCGAGCCTTGCCGTGCCGAGCCTTGCCGAGCCGAGCCGTGCCGTGCGCGCCTCATTTGCAGACATATCGGAGCCGAGCGCGCGGCGGCGGTCATATCGAGAGGCACTACTAATTTTCCAACAAATGATTAATGAGACGCAGATCTGCGGCAGCCAAGCAGGGTTCAGCGGAGCGCAAACCCGTGTAGGCGCCGCCCCCAGCCGCCCCCAGCCGCCCCCAGCCGCCCCCCGCTGCCCCGCCCCACCCCGTTCTGGCAACATTTCTCTCCCCTGCCGGTACACGGCAGCCTGTCTTCATTGTGCCGGAGAGTCCCGCTCGCCGCGCGCGCCAAGTTGCGACCCTTTTGTACCGCGGTGATCTTGAACTTGCTTCGTCCATCACAAGTTGTCTGGCGGGGCTTGGAGGGACTCGCGGAGGGCGCGGTGTGTTGTTTCATTCACCTGTAACTCGGCACTACTACTTCGAGTCACGGACAAAAGGACACAGCCGCCGCCGCGCGATCGGCTCCGAAGACAAAAGCGGGCGCAACGAGAGTCACGGGGTGGAACCAGCCTCCCCTCCCGTCCCCTCCCCTCCTCGCTCCTCCTCTCCCCTCCCCTACCCTCCTATCTCACCTCCCTCCGGGCTTGATTTTTATTCCTCATGTCGACGCGAAAGGGATATATAGAGTGTGCGGTGGCACGGGGCTGCTGCCGGGCCACCGCCGTCTGTATGCACGTCAGGATCAATTTATCGAGGTCTTATCCCTTGATCTATGTTCTTTTCCCTTCCCCATTGTGCAACTTGAGAACTGGCGGGCCCCGCCCGGCCCGGCCCGGCCCAGCCCACACTCACGCCCCTCTCGGCACGTCCGTCAGAGTGTTGCACACAGGAATGATTCGGCCATAAAACTTGAGGGAGAGGGAGGCCGGGGGCCGGGGGCTCACCCCTTTCAACAGGCGGGGTGGGAGCGCCTGGTGGGGGCCTGGCGGGGGCCCCAGCGGGGGCCGGCAGGGCCGAGGTGATTCACACCGCTCGCACAAAGACCCCGCAAAAACTTTCATCCCCGGACCCTCGAGAGAGGAGGTCCGCTGTACTTGTGTTGTGCGTTATTGCCCCCATTTCTGGCGATGTACTTTCGATTCATGTCATTGCCTCTGTCATGTTGTCAAGACCACGGAGGAAGGGGCGGCGGGGCAAAAAACACGGCCTCCAGCTGTCGGCTGCGGAGGTCCACTGTCCACCCTGCTGCTCTAATCAACCCGACAAGTTCCCTTCGCGTGGCTTCCATCTCCTCTCCAGGGGGCCGGGGGCTGGCCAGCAGCCTGGGCCCCAGGCCGCCCCAGGCCCGCCCGAGGGGTCCGGGGGCCCAACGGGAGGCGGGCTGGCGGGCTTTGTGTTGGTAAAGCCTTTTCCTAGAGGAACAAAACAAGGGCGCCTTTATATGTGACCACCTTCATCGGCCGTCGTCTCCCGTGGTCTGCCGTGGGCTGAGGCGGCCGCACTGTTGTGGCTTCAGGACTGTCACAATACGTCTCCGACGTCTCCTGCTGCTGAGGGCGCGATGAGCCATCCTGACCTCGGCGGACCTCGGCAGCGCCGGTGCGGGCCGCGCTCACGGAGAAAAAGAGAAATATTCAGAGACGAAACCGTGTCCCTGGACGAGATGCGAGCGCCGTGGAAATTGTCTGGCGTTTCCATTTTGCTGACTCGCCCATGCGTGGCTCTCTTCTCTGGTTGGCAGGTCTCGTGGTGACGGAGGCGCCGACCACGCAGCGGGTGCCGTCCGACACCCCCGAGTTTGAGCAGGCCATCGCGAACCTGACGGTGCCGCTGGGCCGGGAGGCCATCCTCTCCTGCACCGTGGACCGGGTCGGCAAGTACAAGGTGAGAAACATATTCAACGCGCTCTTTGTTGTAATTCTGTTTTCGAGGGTAGCAGAGCTGCAGCAGCGGGTTAAACACGGCGAGCAGGCGGCTGACGCTTAGCCCACGTCTCCAAATGTTTCCGCACGCTTGGCTCCCATTGCGGCGCCATTAATTTCCGTGCGATGATCCCCGGTGCGGGGGGTTGTTAGGAGGGTGGTGGTGGGGCACCGGGCCCCGCCGGACCCCTGACCGTGGGAAAGGCACGGCCGGCGCGGCTGCACGGGACACTACCGCACCAGACCCGTGGCTCCCGCTTTATGTTATTCCGCAGAAACAATTGGCCGCAGCGGGCGCGAGTGTGTGCGCAGGGCCGGGCGGGGCCGAGCCGGGCCGGCCGCGGGGGACCGGCAGGACGGGGATCAGAGGCGGCCGCCGGGGTTAAATAAGAAATCAGCGCCGGCCGCTGGCGGCCTCATTTGCCGCAGCGCTGTCCGCCGGTTAGCGCGCTGGGCTGTCGCTCTGTGGCGCCGGCGGCGACGGCGAGGGGCTTATGGCGCGCGGCCTGTTGGCTCTCCCGTGGCAGCGCGCCGGGCTCCGCACGGCTCTGCACGCCCGTGTTGACATATGATGATGAATGTGGTGTGCGGGCCGGGCACCCTGTGGACGCGCGCCGTGCTTTAGGCCTGATGCCCGGCCTCTATGCGCGCCCCCCGTACACTGCGATCCCCTCGGACGGGAGGCGCGCGGCAAAGTGAAAGCTGGGTCTCTTGGACCGCGCGTGGGTCAGGCTGCTTGGGCGTCGTCCATTCAGTGTGTCCGAACGTATGTCCTCCGACAGCGAATATGACGTGGGCGCCGAGCGCCTGTCAGTGCCAGGGTAGGCCAGCCCGCACGGCTTAGGTGCAATGCGGATGTCGTGATTGCCTACCCAGCAGGCGCCACTTGAGATGGCTGGAGACTCACAGCGTTGTCAGACATGCTTGTGATGAGCGTGTATGCCAAGTTTCCCCCGATGAGGGCCGAGGATTGGGTTTGGGTTGGGGGAGGGGGGAGGGGGGGGGGGCAACGGCTGCCTGCACATCGCGGTGGAGGATGCCGCGCCGACCAAATAATTTAAAGTTTCGCTGCTCCGAGAGCGGGGGTTGGTGGGGGCGGCGGGGGCGGCGGGGGCGGCCGAGCCGTGTGTCGACCAGCCATCCGTTCATCCGGGAGGTCCAGACAAGGAACGCGGGGGAGGGGGAGGGGGCGGGAGGCGGGGGCGGGGATGGTTAATTGGCACGGACGCACAATTATATTTCAAGTAATTAATTAGTTGGCTTGCGATTTATCTCCGGAGTGAGCAGCCCGGCCGTCGGAGCAGGGAGGGGAGGGAATCCAGCCCTTGATGCGCTTTGTTGGTACGCGAGGTGAAATTAGCGGTTTTCCGCCGCCGCCGCTGTCCGGGGGTAGGGGGCGGGGGGCGGGATGCCCCCCTCGCCAGCCCCGCGCGCACAGTGAGGGGGCAGGGCAAGTGGCACTTGAGTGCTCGCATCGGGTTGCCGGCAGCGGCAGGCAGCGGAGGAAGCGCCGCGGGCGCCAGGATGAGGGGTCGACCGCGCCTAACAAAACAAGCTACAGAACGGGGCGGGGCGGGACGGGGGCCCACCGCGCCGCGCCGAACCGGAGAGAAAGTTAGGGGGAAGGTGCGCCGCCAGGCAGCCAGGCCGCGACTCCGATCCCAACTTGATATCGACACTGATATCCCTGTCGTGCAGGTGCGTGTGCTGCGCGCCCGTGTGTCCCCGGGTAGTGCCGACGGGGACGGGGTGTGCCCTGCCTCCCTGCCCGCAGCCAGGCGCAGCCAGGCGCAGCCAGGCGCAGCCAGGCGCAGCCCTCCCGTGTGGGCTGCAAACTTTGGCCCAAACACTGCGGGCAGATCCGGCCCGGGGCCGGTGGCGCGGTGGGGGCCGTGCGGGGGCCGTGCCGGCGGGGGCGGCGGGGGCGGCGGGGGCGGCGGGGGCACAGAGGACAGGGATGCGGCCTTTGCTCTCGGCGCGCTTTGTTATGTCGATGTGGGGCCGATCGAAGAGGCGGCGTTTGCTGTGTATGTGTGTGTGTGTGTACGCGCGCGCAGGGCTCCATCCTGATTAGCAGTCAAACAGGTGGTAAACTATGGCGCCGCGCTGCGCTGCGGTATGCGGGTAGCGCACGCCGCCCCCCCTGCCCGCCTACCTCCCCCTGAGGCACACACAGACATGCGCACTCTCTCTCTCCCTCCCCCCTCTCTCTCTCTCTCTCTCTCTCTCTCTCTCTCTCTCTCTCTCTCACACACACACACACGTGCGCGCGCATGCTCACTCGTCCTCTTTAAGCACTGACGCGTCATTACTGACCGCAAGGCCGCCGTCAAGGTCATGGGAGTCACCTAGCTCGCGGCGACCGGCGACGGCGCCCACGTCTACTTACTGACCGCTGAAGGGCTTGGAATCTTATTCCGTTCTCAGACAACTAACTACGGCCAGCACCCGTCCCTGTCCCCGGCTTGTACCGCAGCGCGCTCTGCCCCCCCCCCCCCCCCCCTCCCTCCCGGTCCAGGGCCCGGACCGGCCGTGCCCGCGGGGAAATCTGCATTGCTAAGCGCCGCGAAACCCGACGAATTATATACAAGCCAGATGTGAGTCGCCTCACCACGGATTTGGTTACATTTCGGACGGACGATGGCGGTGGCAGTGGCTCCTGTTTGCATGCTGTCACCACCACTGCTGCTGCTGCTGCTGCTGCTGCTGCTGCTGCTGCTGCTGCTGCTGCTGCTGCTGCTGCTGCTGCTGCTGCTGCTGCTGCTGCCGCTGCCTAGGCTCTGCCATGAGTGCGCCCGAGCTCCCCGAGGTGGAGTCGTGAGGCTGTGGCGGAGACAACGACGCCAGTTTCAGAGGCGAGACGACCGATTTCTCCTAAATGGAAGGCCCGCTGTTGTCACAGCGAGTTCCAGCGGACCGGCGCCTTGGCTCGGCTCGGCTTGGCTCGGCTTTATTTCGGCTCGGCTCGGCCCGTCTCGGCTCAGGGGACCCCGCCGCCTTCCGCTCGCCGACTCTCACCTCTCATTACTCAGCGAGGATATCACCCCCTTTTTTCCGCCCCTTGCAAATCCCTTTCTCAGGGCGTCCGCCCACGTTTTTCCCTCTCCCTCCCCCTCAACCCTCTCTACCTAGCTCTCTCTCTCGCTCCCCCTCTCTTCTGCCTCTCTCCCTGCTCAAATATTTGCGCGGCAAGTTTGTGCTCTCGTGTTGCTTAAATCTCGAGATATGTATCTGTCCGAGTGACTGCGGGGCCCGGGCGGGTTGGGTTGGGTCGGCCGACTCTGCCTGCCGTGGTTTGGGATACCTAATAAGCAAAGGGTCCTGCCGTACGGCTGTGGAGGCTGCGGTCACTGCGGTGCTGGCCTAGCCGAGCGTAGCACGACACAGTGCGGCGCTCTCCCGACTCCGCTCACAATTCCTGGGAGAGGCAAAGAGAGAAAAGTGAAGGAGGGCTACTGCTTGCTGCTCCAGGAAAAATTACTTTACTTTTATGGTTTTACCGAGCTGAAGGAGCAGCAGTCAGGATTGCTGCCTCACTTTGAGGGCTGTTAACATGGCCCCACTCCAAGCAGCAGTCGCTTCGCAGCGCGGCGGGGGGTCCTGCAGCGCCCATTCATAGCATTCACAGGACACGTATGCAGCGCGACAGCACTTACTTGGCGCCAAAACAGCGGCGCGTTTTCAAATTGCCGCATTATTCAGATTGCGTGTGCAGCATGGCTCTAGTACTTGCGGCGGCGCGGCCGGGGCTGGCCGGGGGGCGGCCCGTAAGAATTTCTTTTTATTGCAGCGGTTAGATGGCACCGGCATGTTATGGCGAGGGGCAGTGCGGGGAGTCTGCCGGCTCTGACATCTGTGAAAGAGAGGGAAGCAGAGCGCAAGCGAGCAGAATTTTTACTACACACGATTATTACATTTATGATTGCATCGCCATGAAAGCGCCATTCATTCCCTCGAGCTCAGCTCTCGGGCCTTCGCGGAAGTGCATACGTATGAATAGCGGCCTGCCAGCACGCATCATCGCATGACGAGAGCACCGTACAGGAAACCGAAAGAGAGAGAGAGAGAGAGAGAGAGAGAGAGAGAGAGAGAGAGAGAGAGAGAGAGAGAGAGAGAGAGAGAGAGAGAGAGAGAGAGAGAGAGAGAGAGAGAGAGAGAGAGAGAGAGAGAGAGAGAGAGAGAGAGAGAGAGAGAGAGAGAGAGAGAGAGAGAGAGAGAGAGAGAGAGAAGGAAAAAGAAGCAGGGAAGAGAGTGAAAAGAAAATGGCGAAAGTGTCCGTCAATTTTCTAGCAGCAGTATGTGAAAGAGCGATAGCCTTTACCGGCCGAAGGGGCCCCGAGTGGCCCCGAGTGGGCCCGCTCTCTTAGCCGTACGGCGCCGCACGCAGCCCAAGCCGAGCACGGCCGTAACAAATGATGAAAGTTGCCCCCGGGAATGCAAGTCGATCCTCGAACAAGCGCCACGCCACGCCGCGCCGCGTCAAACTACGCTTCAGCTAGCCGCTGGCGCCACGCCTCGGTACACCACACTCTCATACCGCGTGCACCTGCCCCGCGAGCACCAGTACGCCGCACAACTCGCCACATAAAGCCGCTAATAACATTTTTCGCATTTTTCTTTTTTTTTTTTTTGCCAACGCGCCGGCGAGGGGTGCTCGACGCACATCGGATGATTAATCTTGGGAGCACGCAAAGTGTTTCTAGTGCCCCGGGAAAATTGGAGTTTCATCATAGAAATTCATGATTTAGATAAAAACTTAAACGAAATTAAAAAAAAAAGTTCTTCAGAGCTTTTCGGGGCGTTAGGAACGCTTTGCGCTGCAGCAGAGCCGAGAGCAGACAGCAGAACAGCGTTGTTGTCCGCGCGGTCTCATCTCCGAAAGCAATTTTGTCGATTTGAGTGTCGCACCTACCGGCATGCAAAACAGATGGCTCGGAGGAGGGGAGGGGAGCACTGGGTCCGGACTGCTGGCTGCTCCTCGAGGGTCAGTTTGCTAAACTAACTGGACGTCGTGGCCGCGTGCCGAGGGGCGGAGGGCGACGACGGGTCGCCTGGATGCGCGCCGATATGCACACACACAAATCAGCTCCGGACCCTCCCGGGCCCCGGCCGCCTCCGGCCGGCTCCGGCAGACTCCGGCAGACTCCGGCCGGCTCCGGCAGACTCCGGCCCCAAGCGAAAGGGACAGGACGGGCGCGGACGGGGGTGAAGGGGAGGGGTGGCGCCGAGCTTCCATTAACTCCCCATTCATATACTCATGATCCTGTTCAAACACCAAGGGTCAGGGGCCCAGCCCAGCCCAGCCCGTGCTGTGGCTACACCTAGCCTCCTCCCTCCTCCCCCCCCTCTCCCCTCCCCTACCGCCGCCGCCTATTCTTCGTGATGACACGGCGCCTTCTGCAAACAAGGCCTCCTCCCCCCTCGGCTCAGCCTGTCCCCAAAATATGTTTGTTTCAGCGTGAACGCTTGCAGGCACGGGTCTCAGGTGGGCTGGGGCGGGCGGGGTGGCTTCGGAGCAGCCGTGGGGGCTGCCGGCTGCCCGGTAAGGGGAGAGACGGGGCGGGGCGGGCCCCCCCGGGCCTCGGACGGGTCCGACTCGGCACGCAACTATGTCCCACCAGGTCCTGTCCGCAACCTCCGAGCTTATCGTCATGAGAAAGTAAGCGACACGGGCCGCGGCGCGGTGCATCCCCGTCCCCCGCGGGGCTGTCACCCTCCGCAAGGCCGACCCGGCGGGGTAACTCGACCCCCACCGCGCGGAAGCGCTGGCGTCCGAGCTGGCGGCCAGCTTGTGCCGGACCAGCAGCTGGCGCCGAACCCCGCGGGGACTCCGCTGGGCTCCGCTGGGCTCCGCAGGGCTCTGCTGGGCTCCGCCTCGCTTCCTCCCCTCCTTGCTGTCATGTGCAGGCCGCGGCTACCTGGCCCGGCCACCCCCGGCCCCCGGCCCCCGGCCCGAGCCCCTCTGAGCTGGCCGATGAAGGTGCCGCCAGCCCTGTCCTGCTGCCCGCGCCCACGGCAGCCCCCAACGCTTCCTTTTTACCGACGCAAATCCCCAGCAAAGTTCGTGTTCGTCCACGCTCCCCCGGCACGAATGCACGAGAGAAAGCAGGGGGAATGGCTCGTGGGTCCGTCCCGCTAGAGTGGCTGAACAAAAAGAAACGGGGGACGAGGGGAAGGGGCAGGGAGCCCCCTTAATTCGCTATTTTCAAGACCCCTGAAATATCTCGCCGCAACCCGCGTCGCACCGCGTCGCACCCTGCTGCCAACTTTTTCTCGAGCATTACAATCCGCAACGGAGGTCGTCCCTCCTGGAAAGTATGATATCTCCCTGTGGGGCGAGAGAGAAAGGGAGACGGGTGGAGGGGTAGGGAGGGGTGGGGGCAGGGTCCCTCGCGATGTAAGCTGGGGCTCAGCATGGTAACCAGACTGCGCCCAAAAATAAATCCTGCTCCCTGGCCTGGCGACCCCCTCCCCCCCTTCTCTCTCTCTCTCTCTCTCTCTCTCTCTCTCTCTCTCTCTCTCTCTCTCTCTCTCTCTCTCTCTGTCTCTGTGCCCACCGTGTTGTAACGGAGTCCGTTTAAACTTTTTCCGTCCCCGAGTTTGAGAAATCTTCTTGAAGGGGGCGACGCGCCGCGGCCGCGAGACGGGGGATGATTCCGGGCCATTTTTACCTCGGCCGACATTCGACAATTGGCTGGGCGGGCCCCCGCAGCCCCCGCAGCCCCCGCAGCCCCCGCCGGATGACAACTCCCGGGGCGGAAACTTTAGGTGGCGACGTGCACCGCCGGCTGCCGAGCCGAGCGGCGCAGGCCGGGGAGGCAGTTGGGGGTTGGAGTGGGATGAGGGGGCGTCGGACGTCGTCCGCCCAGCTGGCCCCCCAGGGATCGCGTCACCAAATGCTTGTCATTTTATTTTTCATCCTAATCTAATCTGAAAACAATGCATTGAATTTTTTTTTTTTTTTTTATTTACAAACTCGGCCGTATTTATGGGGCACACTCGAAAACCACTGGTGCCATTTTGTGGGCGCTGCCTCACCCGCCGTGGCCGCAAGCCGCTGCCACCGGCCGCCTGCCCCACCCCGCCCCGATTCAGGTGCACAAAGCACACCTGTATGGATGTAGCGCGCCGCAGCGCCGCAGCTGCCGCAGCTGCCGCTACACAGTCCTGTACGTTGTACGCGCACACAAACCCAGGGCCGGCCCCGGCCGCTACTTGTCTGCCATTTAGTCAGCTTCCTCTCACACATGCAGGGCTGCACAGTGCCCGGCACACACACACATACACACACGCACACACACACCACACACACACACACACGTGCATGGCGGGGTGCTGAAGACGCATTGTGTGTGGACAGCAGGAAGGGGCTTGTTGTCCACCCGCATGTGGTATCACCCCACAATGGCGTCAGACGGATGGACGGTGGACGTGGCCATGAAAGCACGCTGCTACCGCTGCTACCGCTGCTGCCGCTGCTGCCGCTGCTGCCGCTGCTGCCGCTGCTACCGCTGCTGGCGCTGCTACCGTTGCCGCCGCTGCTGAGTGATGAGTCTCCTGCTCCAGCTCAGCGAAAATCGTATGCCATTGTCTGACGGTGCTTTTGGTATTGCTAATGTATACAAAGGGGATACGCGTTTTGGAAGCGCTGATTACAGAGCGCACCGACGCATCAGCATTTGACCCTTCAGAGTCCCTCGCTCTCACTTTTTCTGTATCTCTCTCTCTCTCTCTCTGACTCTAACTGTCCCGTCCTCTCTCTTGAAATCTCACATTTTATTTTTAGTCACTCTGCTTGTTGTCGAGGGCAGCTACGCGCTACGCACGGCCCACGAGCCCACCGGGGCGGTAGGGTGGCAGAGGGAGGCTGCCGTGCGCAGTCTTGTCACGCCCGGCACGACTTCCGACAGAATGGACAGGTGCAGCAACATTTCGGCGCACCGCCATAGCGGCCCGGAGCCCAGAGCCGGGAGCCCTGGAACCCCGGAGTCGGGGGATATTGTTTTGGCCCGGGGGTCACGTCCCACTCTCCGCCGTCAGACAGATTTTGATGTTGCCGGCGGCGCGCTCTTGGCGCGGCCCGGTCCCGGCCTCCGCCTCGGTGGGGGCCGAGTGGTCGAGTGTTACTGGCCCAGAGAACGGCTGCTGCCGCTCCTGCTGTCGGCCGGGCCGCTTCCGTATACTCTGGTCCCTGCACGGGGTTCGGGTTTCCGGGGCCTGTAACAGCAGCCTGGCTTACAGTGTACCGCTGGGGTGGCAGCAGCGGCAGCAGCGGCAGCAGCGGCAGCAGCCAGGGAGGGAGGCAGACCTCCGGGACCAGGGCTAGGCAGCCGCCCTTGGCCAGCCTTGGCCAGGTTATTGTTGATATAAGCCGCCGTCGACCCGTCTATTGTTAACTCACCGGCCCGGACGGACAAACACCGTATAACGCGGAGGTAATGGTCGCCTTGGAAACCTCAGCGCCGACCTGCCGACCTCCTCAGCAGCGCCGAATTACATTATCGCTGTAAGACCCCGCCTGCGCCACAAAGCCTGAGCAGAGGCCGGGCTGGGCGAGTGCGGTGCGGGCCACGGGCTGGGCACGGCCAGGGCACGGCCAGGGCACGGACGGCCGATCGCCCACACCCCCTCCCCTACCCTCCGGTCCCTATCCTGGCGTTGTGGTGAACCAACACGGTCTCCGCCTTTGCTTCCCACACGCTCTGGCAGCACGGACCTCACGCTCCTCGGCGCAGCAACAGCACCGCACCGACCGGCGCGTCGGGGTGGCTGTGGCACGTCCCGAGCCTCTAACGAGCCCGGTGCTTCTGGGGTCGCCTCAACACACTTTTGAGTAGAATCGGAATATCGGAGTTGTTTTTCTTCAGATCTTCGGTCTTTGGACTTGAAGAGTTGGATCTCAAATGTAAAATTTGAAAAAGAAAGAAAGAAAAAAAAAACTTTTTGAAAAAGTACTAGAAATTAGAAAACGAGAAATTTATGGATCTTGAGATACAGGATTCCAAATTTTCGTGAACAAAACCATATTTTTTTTTTCGGTGGTACGAATGCCAAGTTAACTGTGAGTTGTGCTATTATTTCAGGTCGGGTGGCTGAAGGCGTCTGACCAGACGGTGCTGACCATGCACACGCGGGTCGTGACGCACAACTCGCGGGTGGCCGTGTCGCACGACAACCAGCGCACGTGGCACCTGCACATCCGCCAGATCAAGGAGACGGACCGCGGCTGCTACATGTGCCAGATCAACACCTCCGTCATGCGCAGCCAGGTCGGCTGCATCGACGTGCACGGTGAGTACGCTGTGAAAATGCCTTGCGGACATCAATGTCGTCAGCGCCTGCTGGGTAGGCAACTAGCGCCTCCGCACGCACACGTGTTGTGCGGGCTGGCCTCCACCGGCACTCACGCAGGCGTCGTCACCGTCGGCGGTGGGGATGACATTCCTGCGTCTTATTCATGAAGTTTAAACATTCAAAACGACACTTGACGGCAGCGGAGCGCTGGTCCATCTCAGCATAACGGAAGACGCCTTAGTTGTGATTGTGCCTCGAGAGGTGATGCGCAGAGTTCGCGAACGGACCGAAAACACTCGCTGCCCGAACGCACTCCAGTCTGGCTGAAGAGATGGGGCCCCCAGCAACACGGTTCCCCCGCTGTGCAAACGGCGCGCGCTGCGCTGCGGGGGGCCGACGGCCGACGCCACTCGGACGTTGCGTGTATTTTCGGAACAAATGTGAAAGCGGATGGGAGAAACGAGATTCACACCCGGTCCTGCCGGTCCTGCCCGGGGTCCTGCCGGCTCCTGCAATCTCCGCCGCCACTTGGTGACGGGCAATAAAGTACCTCCGGGAACGGTTTTTGTCGCGGCCGCTGCGCGCGCATAGCCCTTGCAGGCCGTGGTGCAGCCCGTGCGGATGCCGCTTCGATGCGTCCAAAGAACAAAGCGCGATCTCCTTGCGCGACGCTCAACAAAGCGCGAAGTGTTTTAGGGTCGCGTCAACAAGGTCCGATGTCTCATCGGGCTTCTCCTCACCCCTCGCCTGTGTTCGGATGGTGAGGGGCGAGGAGGAGCCCGATGAGACACCGGACCTTGTTGACGCGACCCTAACACACTTCGCGCTTTGTTGAGCGTCGCGTAAGGAAGATCGCGCTTTGTTCTTAGGACGCATCGGCTTGAGCTTTGTGGCGACCCCCGGCCGAGACGCTGCCTCAACCTTCTGATCCCGGTGCTGGTAACGTGACGACGGAGGGCTGGACGCGGACTGGGGAGGAGGAGGGCGTCGGAGGGAGAGGAGGGAACAAAACACTTGACCCGGCCGTCCTGGCGAGTCACGGCTCTTGTGAAAAGGCCATCCGTCAGGGGGGAAGGGTGCGATCAGCTCCCGTGTCATCGCACGTCTCAATGCGGGCCGGGCCGTCCGGACCGGGTAGGGCAGGGCCCCGCACCGCTCCGACAGTTATGAATCGATTCATAAAGCCTGCAGGACCGTCGGGGTGCCTCCCGGCCCGGCCCCGTCCAGCTAAGCCCGCCCTTGACAGCGCCGCCACACACCACACACCCCGGCGGTGCCGGGCTGTGCCTCAGAGCCCCGCTGCGGTGCTTCAGGGCGCGCGTGTCCGGCCGGCACGGTTTTAACTTTTGAAATATCATCCGCCCTGGAGTCCCTCTCCGGAAGTGTTCAGGGCGCGAAAGACGTCGCGCCCATGGCCCCTCTATCTCCGTTCTTCTTTTGCGTGCCGTCAGAAAGTCTCACTCCGTTGTGAAAAGTTTGTGTCATTTCCTGGGGGCGGGGCGGGCGGCGCGGTGGACGACGAGAAGCCGGCTTCAGCCCGGGCTACAGCTACAGCGCTCGCTGGGCTCCTCGCCCGACCGGCCCTCGGTTCAAATTCCTTCGGAGCGTGGCTATTAGTCGGGCACAGCTATCACCACTCACCGGCCCCCGGCCCGGCCGGCACGGCGGAACTGGCCCGCTCGGCGCACGATTGCCCGGGAAAAGAAAATTCCTGTTGCTTAAAGGAAATGTTCCTCTCACCCCGCTCTCTCACCCCTTCCCCACCTATCTCTCTCTCTCTCTCTCTCTCTCTCTCTCTCTCTCTCTCTCTCTCTCTCTCTCTCTCTCTTTTCCGCTGGCTTTGCGCTGCTAAGCTCCGCTAATAGCCATCTTCACCCCTTTTAGTTTGCGACCTAAATGGGAAAGCTACCAGGAAACAACGCTTTGTCTGGTGGCAGCCGAGTGACAAAAAGGAAGGGGCTAAAAAAAAAAAAAAACAGCTGCACAAGGGAGGAGGTTTCCCGCGCCACACCACGCCGCCAGACAATGCAGACCCGTGTCTAACGCCGCTAAACGCAGACCACTCGGGAACGACGGAATTTAATCCACCGTCTCCACGGGCGGTGCGAATGCACACCAGACCGATGGAGAGCCGACCAGCGACCCAGCGACTTCGAGTCACTCTCTTTGACACCCAGTCCCGGCGCGTACTGCCAGTAGACCCGAGAAGAACAAAAAAGCACGCAGCCCAACGGTGGCCTCTGATTGGCTGGCAGTCACGTGGTACTCCAACCACCGCCACCAGTCCAGCCGGCCGGGGCCCGAGACCGTGTGCACGCTCGATGATGATGATGATGGCCTCGAGCGGACAGAGAAAAATCGGACGCCATCAGGACAGCCCCTTCATTCCTCTCGTTACGAACGAAATCGCATCGAGCCAGCACCGTCCCCGCTCGGTCAGAGGGGAGGGGGAGGAGGAGGGGGAAGAAGGGGAGGGGGGGGGGCACCTAGTCCGGACCACCCGCCAGGGACCCCTCAGTCATACAGGGCGTGCGAGGCGAGGTCCTACGGTGCTGCTCCTGGATCATGTTTCTTTCTGTCTCCCACCTCGGGCCGGCTCCCCTAACGCTGTAACCATCTCCGTAGCTTCATCTGCTCCTCCCCCCCTCTCTCTCTCTCTCTCGCCCTCTCCCTCCCCCCCCCCTCTCTCTCTCTGTCTCTGTCTCTCTCTCTCTCTCTCTCTCTCTCTCTCGCCCTCTGCTGTACTATGCCATCACAAAAATCCCTCCCCTGTGACCCTGAGAGACGGGTGGTCGGCTAGCCACGGCTGCATGTCGCCCGAGATGAGAACGCATGCCCCCTGTTGCCCCCTGTTGCCCCCACAGGCCCACCGGGAGCGAGTGAGAGGGGTGGGGAGGGGTTGACGGTTAGGGGGCCATCATGTACCGGTCACTGTGACATTGCCTTATAATGTGGTACGTGCTACGGCCATTGAACGCACCACCCATGCAAAAAAAAAAAAAAAAAAAAAAACTTTAATCCTGCCAGCACCAGTTTTTGTGGCGGAAAATCCACCCCGCTGTATCCATTTTCGTACGCCGACGACGCCCTGGCGGGCGTATCCGCACTGTGGGTGGATTATGCGCCGGGTGTTGTGGGGCGTCCGGATTACAGTGTTGTCGGTGCACCCACTATGTCCCCACGGGGTCCCCAAGGGGTCCCCACGGGTCCCCACGGGTCCCCACGGGTCCCCACGGGTCCCCACGGGTCCCCACGGGTCCCCGGTCGTACGGCCTGCACACCGCGCCGCCACCGACCCAATTTCCGGGTGAGGCTCACGTGCTGCGGAGAGCCGGGAGCCGGCCGCATACCGCGCGCCACAGGATGAGTCATGAGTCACGCTCCGCCCGGCCGCGGGTGCGCGGATAAGGGCCCACATCTCCTGGGCGGCGACCAAATCCCCTCTTAGAGAGGTTTCTGTGGGGCGCCTTCTTCGGCGCAGGCCCGCCTCGGCTCGGCTCGACCCGGCTCGACTCAGCTCGGCTCGGCTCGACTCGGCTCGGCTGGCCCGCCGGCGGACCTGGTCGGCCCGCAAACTGTCACTCGCACAATGATATTCACCCAATCAGCGGACGAAATTGCTGTTGATAACGAGAGGCGCGGCTCGGAGAGGACGGGCGGGGCCCCCGCGGGGGGGGGAGGCAGCACGCCCCTGGGGCTCTTCCATGAGCGGGGAGCGCGATCTTCATAGCCATGCAAATGTGACGGGAGTCCGTGTGACCCGGCCGGGACCCGACCAGCCAGCGGCCTGGCCCGTCCAGCGGCCCCATCCCGCGCCGCCACGCCCTCCCCGGTTAAAGGAATAATAACGGCCATCAGCGTGCCCCGGCCATCCCAGCCCAGTCCAGCCCAGCCCAGCCCGGCCCCAGCCCCAGCCCTGCGAGGCGCGGGCGGCGAGCGCCGTGGAGGTAGGCAAGTCGTGAGCAGCAGTGCACGGCGTTGCCTACCCGGCACGGCGCTCAGCGGCTCCTCGTGCTGCGGGATGGTGCCTCCGGGACGGACCGCTCGCCGCTCCGCTCCCATCACACAATGGACGTCCCCAGGTCCGGCCGGCACGCTCCTCGCCGCCGCGTCGCCGCGTGTGTAATTTTATTTCCAGTCCCGCAGGGCCGTCCTGCTGGGGAGATCCCGAACACGCGAGTGAAATGGTCGGAGAGTCAAATATTTGTCCGCCGTCCTGCATCGCGTGCAGGTGCCGCTGGGCTGTAACGATCTCGGAGCTCCCGATCAGCGGACTGACTTATTAGAGCAAGACTCTCCGAGCGGCAGCCGCGTGTGCGCCACGCCCCACTTGACTGCAAACTAGGGGTAGATTTTCGCCTGGAATTTTCCACCTGCACATGAATAAAAGATGGCGCCCACAATCTCCATTCGCAACAGGACTGCCTGCCGCCGCCTGGGGACGGGGCTGGGCGGGGCGGGACCGCACCTTCTGCAGGGTCGCCGCGCCACGTCGCGCCACGCTGCGCCACGCCACGCCACTCAGCGCGAGCGGAAGTGGCACGCAGAGTCGCGCTGCTTACTCCTCTTGTCCCGCTCCGTGTCCCTCCTCTCCTCCTTTTTACTCTCCTCTCGTCCCACACACGTCTTGCCCCCCTCCGAGGCGGGGGCCGTGTTAAGCCGGGGCGGGGCCGTCCGAGGCAGTGCTTTAGCCCTGCCTTTAGCCCCTTTAAGAGTGTGTGCATTATTTCTCCTTTTTCCCTTCGGCCATAAATCATTCATTAGCCGTGTGTGTCACCCTCCCCACGACGCCACTCTTTGGAGAATGTATTGCCTTTTCGCCCAAGATTCGCTTTCGTAGTCCCCCCCCCCACCTCTCTTTCTCTCTGCGTCTCCTCCTCTCTGTTGTGCGTCTCTTTTTTTATCGCACAACAAAGAGGAGGAGACGTAGAGAGAGAGAAGAAGACAAAAAAAAAAACAGCGAAGGAGAGTCGTGAGTGACTGACACGAGGGCCGGGGAAGGAAAAAGTAAAGCCTTGCCACGAACTAAAGTGAATGTCCTATGAGCAGGAGGATACGTCGGGGAGCCGGGAGCCGTAATGGCGAGGAAAACGACCGGATGGCGCTCTAAAGGAGGCGGAATTTCTCGCTGCTCCGACATCAAGGAGGGCAGGTGACACGGGGCAGACGGACGGGCGTGGCGCAGGCTCCGACAAAAAATGTACAAAAAATCCTCCAGCAGCAGCTGCGGACTGAATACGCGGCCCACGAACAGAAACGTTTCTAAAAATACAGAATCGTCCTCGCTGCCAGCCCGGAGCCGTCTTGATGCGCGTATCGTTGAGAAAACAGTGCGGGCCTGCGGCGCCGGCATGTAAATAATCCCGTGTCTGTGTTCGGCCACGACATGCCGGGGCTGGGCCGGGCCGGGCCGGGCCTACCCGGGGGCTCCGGCGTGCTCGCTTATTTGACATCGTAATTTTATGCACCATCTCCGCTTTTATCATCACCGTGCTTTTATTATGCCCGCGCCGTATATAGCAGCGTCCACGCACAGCGCGGGGGGCGCGGGGGGCGCGGGGGGCTCCGCCGGGCCTGACGGGGAGGGTGGGCCTCGGGGTGTGGGGCGCCGGTGCATGCGGCCCGAGAATGACTCGGCGGGGGCAGAGGCCATGCCGCCATGCCCCGGGACAACACGGGGGCTCTGCTTTGCCCGTCCTCGGCCCGACCCCGCCGGGGCCCCCTCGGCCCCCTCGGCCCGCTGCCACAGGGGGCCAAGGCTTTATCGCCAGGCGTTTATGAGGTCATTCGGCTGATGTCGGGATGGGAGGGCTTTATGGCGCATCTCGCAACATTAGACACTCCGCAAGCGTCCAGTACAGCAGCAGCAGCAGTCCGCCGTGGCATAGGCCGGCCGGGCCGAGCCCGGAGGCCGGACATGGGCTGCAGCTGGCCACGACCCACCCGACCCGACCACACTGAGGCCCAGACCGGGGGCTGCTACTGAGGCGTGGGAGTTCGTTTGAAAAAAAAATTTTTTTTCTTTTCTTTGCCTTCTTGATGTTTTTGTATTGAAAAAAAAAAGTCACGAGAATGTCCCTAGGCAACCGATTTGGATGTTTGTCAAATTTTACAATGATTTGCATTTTAAAAATTCTTCAAAGAATGACGCTGTGCTTCATCTTCATTTGGAGTTGTTTTATTCCCGCCCCTCTCGGTCTTCGGGTAATCCGAGTGAGTGCGCTGCACGCTGCGCGGTAGCGGCAGCGGTAGCGGCAGCGGTAGCGGTGCGGTGGTGGTGGCGGGTGGCGGCCGTGGTTGCGGTGAGGTCGGCGGCGGTAATTTACTTAAGATGGCCCTAAATAAAGGAGCGGCCCGAACCAAATAACCTGTTAGAGAGGGAGGCCTCGCTTAATAATAACGCGAGGCAGGCAGCAGCCAGGCCTCGCTGCTGCGCTCTGCTTCGCTCTGCTCCTTGGTGTGCGGCCTTGTCTATAATAAATAAGCGAAAGGAGACGAGCAGATTGGGCGCGGCCGGTTGGGGGGCCGCTATAGTGAGGGAGGCGGTGGGCGGGGCAGAGCGGGGCGGGGCGGCAGGTGTTTGCTTTCGGCTCGCCTTATTTCTGCAGTACGCCGCACGCGCACGGACACACGCATGTCCAAAAAAATAAAAAAATCATTACTTTTGTCCCAACTTATTCGCCTCCTAACCATTCAGTAAGAAATATATGTGTCGAACACTTCAAACATGCCCCACAGGTGCCCTCAAGTCGACATCTCTGCGCACGTGCGGAGGGGACTCGCCCGGAGACTAGAGTAACTTGCTGTATGTATAGCAGCAGCGCGAGCCAGAAAACGCCGTTGACCACTAGCGCCATCTCTCGGAGCCAACGGTGCTGCTCTCTGCGGGACAACAGTGGCTAAAGTATCAATAGCGCGCCGCTCCCCTCCACCGTGGCTTCGTAGCGTAATGGGCTAGCGGACCGGTCGGCGACGGCAAGGTCCGAGGTTCAACTCTTTGCCGGAGTAAATATTTTTCTGAAGTCTGCCGACCGAGGATGGTGGATAAAATATACCAAAAAAACGTGTTCAAAGTGTGTTGTCTGAGTGACCGCGGACGTTGGGCCGCGGACATTCCCCGGAGGTTGAATACACTCGTTAACTCAGTGGTTCGACGCCCGAGCAGGGGAATGGTGCTTGCCAAGACTCGGCAGAAGTTAAATGTAGAGGCCTAGGGTTCGGCCTTCTACATTTTTCAAGCGTAAGGCCTCGGAATCTGGAGTATTCGGGCAACACCTACTTGGATACATGGCGTAGAAGAGTAGAGTACAATCGGCTTCGGCCGTGTACGATCTGGGCATCCTACCTCCCTCTCAATCCGCGAGGGAGTGGCCTTAGGGCCACAGACCAACTGGCTGGTCGAAGGGGGCTGACTCCTGAAATCTGGTCAGCGGAAGGGGCGATGTTGGCCGTTGCGGAAGCCTGCCTACCAAGGCGGCTGCGTCGTGCCTGTGTCTTAGCGGCGGTCAACTCCTGGTACACCGGTTCCCATCCGAACACCGAAGTTAAGCAGGAACGGTTCCGGACGGAAGTCTGGGACGAGGTAGGACCCACCCATTTTTTCCGTTTTTTGTTGTTGTTGTTTTTTTTTTTTATTTTTTTTTTGCAGGGTCTGAATCTTGAGGATACTTTTGAATTTAAAAAAAATTATTGAAATGAAACGCTTACTACCAATTAATAGAGAAAAGAGGAAAACCGCGAAAAAAACAAATTCGACCAATAGTGCATGAGTGTAACGAGCTCATCACTTTAAAAAAATCAAAACTTTTCATCATTTGAATTCACCTGGACAGTTGTGGACATTTCGTGAACCCCCCTGCCCCTCTAAGTGTCCACGTGGTATCTGAACAGCCCCAAAGAACGAGCCTGTCCTAGAACGGTAAAGCGTTCTCCATGCCTGTCTTGTTCTTCTCACGCAACGTTTTTTTTTTTTTTTTTTTTTTTGCTGAGCAATCAACGAAATTTTTGGTCTCCTAACTATTTTTTTGATTTTGATTGTCCCGAAATCAATGAAGAAATAAGGTGGGACGACTATAGTTATTTTTTTCCAAGCAGCCGCGTGCCCGCACCTGGTCGTGAGTCACAGCTGCCGTCACCTGCTGCGGGTCACTTACCCCCAAGTTGTGATCGGGCCGCGGCACCTCTGAGAACCGCGCCACGGAGATACGTTTTAATTATTCTGCCGCGCCAGCTTTATTTTGTTTTTGACAAAACGACAGATGTTTAGCGTTCCGCGATGCTTTCCAGAGAGGCCGGGGAGGGGGGGGGGGGCAAAGCGTGAATGAAACTGTTTCCCACACCCGCCGGTCCCTTTCAACAGCGAGACAACCGCGGTCCTCCTTTTGGAGCGCGTGGCCCCGCGGGGGCGGCGGACGTCAGAAGTGTTCGTTTTGCTTCTTTCAGAAGAGTTAGAGCGGAAAGCTTTGGGGGTCCGCGGACGCGGTCACGGCGGCTTGGGGCGGGTTTGTAGGCGGGCGATGCGACTTCTGACGTCTAACTTACAGGCGTGCCGCGCGGCCGGGCCGGCGTCGCTTTCCTCTCAAGCGACTCGGCGGGGCGTTGTGCTCCGTCCAGGACACCAGCCGACGACCCCCGCCCCCGCGGCCCCCTGCTGTCCCCCGCGCCGCCCCCTGGCCCCCGGATCCTGGCCGGTCTCGGTGGGACGGGTCGAGACGAGATGGCCTCCCCCTCCCGCTCCGCCTACGGCACCAGAGTACAGTACTCACTCCTCCGTCATTTACTCCTCCCCCTCCCCACTCATCAACTTGCCATTCATCACCGCAGAGTGCGAAATAACGCCCGGTACCATCAACACATACGTACACATGCGTACACATACGCACACGCGTACACATACGTGCGCGCACACACATACGTGAGACGGAGCCATGCCACACGTCACAGCTCGGCGCGTTGCCACGATCAGAAAATGTCATGTGACCCTGCAATTTTCAAACCCTGGTGCCAAATATATCACTCAAATCTCAAATATTTGATGCGACGGCAAATTTCGGAAACGGCTTCTTCAAGTCCCTTTATCGACCAAAACTCGGTGTGTTCGCGCCCCGCCGCCGCCCTGCCACCTCCCTGCCGCCCTGCCGCCCCGCCGCCGCCCCGCCGCCACCCCGGCGCCCCGCTTGAAGACACTGAGCGGGATTTGATGCGCGCACGGATGGGCCTAATTATATTGTGCCGGGTCGATAGCGCCGGGCACAACAACAGCCACCTGCTAGCGCCGACACCGTATTGCCCCGCCCCCGGCACGCCCCCGGCCCACCCCCAGCCTGCCCCCCGACCTGCCCCCGGCCTGCCCCCGTCTCTCCCAAACTCTCACTCTTCAGCAGCAGCGGCAGCAGCCTAATCTTGGCGCCTGCTGGAAAATGGAACGGCGGGGAAAGCAGGATCCGCTCCGCTATCAAGATGTGCGCAACGTTCCAGTCCGGCCAGCCAGCCCAGCCAGGCAGCCGTTCTCCCCAGCCATCGGCCACTGTCTTGCTTTTGCCCTGCGCGTCTCTCCCTCTCGCTCCGTCTCTCCTCCCCCGCTGCTGTCTCTCTTTTGCCCGCCCTCCTCGGCACGACTATCTGTTCTTGTCACTTTTCTCCGGAACTCCTCCGCAGAGGGCTGCGCCGCGCCACTTGTCTGCCCCGTGGGCCAGCCATGGCCGTCGTCCTGGTCGCCGGGACTGTAATGGTTTGCAAATAGCCCTCCTCCCCCGGGACACGATCACGTCATACTCCGCGGACACCTTCCAGTCCCAAGCGGCCCCCCGCTACCCGGACACTCGGCGTGACACCCGAAACACACACACACACACACACACACACACACACACACGGCCGGGTCCCAGAGCGCCTTTTGGGGGCACCACCATGACAACCCCCTCCGTCCGCTAGCCGCGCTGCGTCCCGCTGCCCGCCGCTTTGTCCCCCGGAAGCTCTCACTCACGTCGCTGAACGTCGTCCCCCGCAGTTGTCATTCCCCAAAAGAAATCCGTCCGTTTCGATGTATGCCAGTCCCGGCGGTACGGGCACGGGCACCGCCGGGGCAGGGCGCACCACCGCCTGGGCCACTGAAAGTCGGACAGGAAGCGATCGGGTCCGTTGGCGGCGTTGGCCCCAACCGGAAGGGTCTCGGACGGCTCCCCCACGGCCGCCGACGGCGCTGGACTTTGGGGCCGCGGGGAGCAGGGGCACCGGGGCACGGGGGCACCGCACAATATCGCATCATCCGGACCAGACGGAAGCGAGGAAGGAAGGAGGGAAAGGAGGGGAAATTCTGTGGGCCGGTGGGCTCGCGGCCGCGGGGCGGGCGGGGCAAGAGAGACGTCGTGCGTTTGGCGTGCCCAAAGTCTCCCGCTGAATACGCGCGGTATCGACAGGGCAGACGTGGCCGTAGGCCGTGGCCGCCGTGGCCCCGCAGTGAGACGACTGTGAGCGGCAAGGTTTGGCGGCGGCGGCGGGCAGGGATGCTCGCAGTCACAACGGCAAGGGTGACATCCGCGGAGCCCCCCCCCCCCCCCAACTGAGAGCAACACAGCTGGCGCCGCGCCCTCCGCCATTCCCATCGACGTCTGCGCAGCATTGCTTCTTCCCCCCCCCCCCCCCCGCGCTCTCGCGGCCGTCGACCTCCGATGCTGAAAATGGAAAAATCCGGCGCACGATGTGCCGTATTTGGTTTGGCAGCGCGGCAGCCGGCGGCAGCGCACGTGTGTCCGCCGCGACTGCTTGAGAGCCAGGAGGGTGTAGTATGCGTTGCCTCTCTGGCGACGTAAAATAACCGGACACAGCCAAGCCACGTGACCGTCCTGCCGGAGGGCTACACGCTGATCGCCCCCCTCCCCTCTCTCCTCTCTCCCCGGGGGCCTGACTGGTACGGGCCGCATTTTAGGGGACGCTGCCGCACAAGCGAGGTCGGACTTTGAAGCCTGTCTCTCTCCCACGCACGCTGGACGCTGGACGCGAACGAGACGCGACAGGGACAGAGGGCGTGGAGAGGGGGGTAGGGGGGTGGGGTCGAACGTAGCCGTGACCTAGCGGAGCGGCCGGAGCGGCCGGAGCGGCCCGTCTCCTCTCACGCGAGGCTGTCCCTTTAAATCTACCTGTCACGGAACTTAGCAAGTCTAAGCGGGGCGAGACGGGGTCGGTTCGGGCTCGGCCTCAGCGTCCACGTCCAGCGTGTCCGCTGTTGTTGGCCTCCCGTCGGCCCCTGCGTCCTGTGGGATCCTGCGGGACCTGCGGGACCTACGGGACCCCCCGTCCGGCCCCGAGCCAGGAGCTCTGGCAGCGAGATGAGATATAGGGAGGGCCGGGCCGCGCAGACTGCAATTTGTTTTACATCGGCAACGCTGCAGCGGCCGGGAACGTCCGACCTACCTTTCTCATGTTGTGGTGTGGCCTGTTGTCGTGCCGCTCGCGGTCAGCATCTCCATCCCGCCTCTCCGATCAAAGACCTCGCCTGCGTGGAACGCGGGCGGCGCAGGCTGGCCGCTGGCAGACCCCTGGCTGCCCCCTAGCTGGCCGCTGGCTGCCCCCTGGCTGCCCCCTGGCTGCCCCCTAGCTGGCCCCTGGCTGCCCCCTAGCTGCCTGGCCGCCCCCTGGCTGCCCCCTAGCTGGCCGCTGGCTGCTCGCAGCCAGGGTCCGCCCACCCATTTTCCTCGTTCTGACTAGGGCAATCCTGTCCCACTGCTCTTGTGCGTCCACTCGGCCCCAGGCCTCGTCCGGCACGGCACGGCACGGCCTGGTCCCTCTCCAGCTCTAGGAATGCGACCGCCGCGAGGCGAGGGTCCCGGCAGGCCGTGCCGTGCAGTGCCGCGCTGTGCCCGGCCTGCCTGCCCCTTTGCACTGTGTGCCAACTCGGCCTCGCCACGCCCCGCCACCCTCGGTCTCCCTGTAATGATGAAACGAGTGCCGGTGGCGGACGAATTCCTGACATTACTTGCCATTATTGAGGGGGCAGAGCCGTCCAGGGCTGCCAGCCTCCGGGCCGGACCGCTCCGGACCGCCCCGGGTGGGCGCTGGGCGCGCTGCTCTTCTGGCCTCTGACCAATGCGATAAAAAGTCTTGTTGTGAGGTCCGCTCCGCTCCGGCTCCGCTCTCCGGCGCCCTTTTACCGAGCAAGTAATTGCCGAGATGGCAACGGACAGGGTGGGTCCCGTCCCGGCCGCCCCGCCGCTGGGTGGGCGGCGCGGGGGCAGCGCTGAAAAGGGGACCAGTGTCGCCACGCCATGCGGCCGACAGCGCCCGCCCCCGCCCGCCCCCGCCCGCCCCCGGAGGCCCTCAGGTGCCCGCCGTGCCCTGCTGCTGCGGACATTCCAGCCGGACGTTCCCCGGCCCCGGCTAGACCCGGCGTCTCGGCCACGCATCGGCCCGGCCCCATTAATAAAACGCCCGGCTCACCGGCCATACATCACAAATTCCTGCGGAGATATTGACGGCGTAAAAATGTGCATACGAGGGGAAGCGGGGGACGGTGCGGACGCCGTCTTGTCGGACGACCGCAAAGCATATCGGTTATCGTCTGAATAAATTTTTATTCGGAGTCGGCTGGAAGAGGAGGCCGCATGGCGGCAGTGCAGCGGTGGAGGCACGGCACGCTGTCCTTGATGGGACAAGTATTGCGAGTGCCGAGCCCCCCGGAACCCCAGCCGCCGCGGGCAGGCAGACAGGCAGACAGCCAGGCGGGCAGACAGGAAGGCAGGAAAGCAAGCCTCAGCCAGGATGCGGCCCCACTATGCGTATAGAATTATCTCGCAGAGCGCAGCGACGAGAGAGAGAGAGAGAGAGAGAGAGAGAGAGAGAGAGAGAGCGAGAGAGAGAGAGAGAGAGAGAGAGAGAGAGAGAGAGAGGGGGGAGGAGGGAGTGAAAGCGAGAGAGACTTGTTGCTCGCGGCTTGCTATGATGCCCGTGATGCGGCTAAGGCGAGAGCGGAAAAAGTTTTCCCGCAGTTGCGGCGCGCCCCGGGAAGAGAGAGAGAGAGAGAGAGAGAGAGAGAGAGAGAGAGAGAGAGAGAGAGAGAGAGAGAGAGAGAGAGAGAGAGAGAGAGAGAGAGAGAGAGAGAGATAGAGAAGCCGGGAGCTGGAGCGGAGAGGCGTGGACCGAACCGAGTCGGTCCGGAACAGCGGCCATAATGCGACAATAAAGCAGTGATGCTTCGATCCGGTTGAGAGGCTCGGCTGGAGGGGGCAGATTGGGGGCGAGGGCGGGGAGGGGCAGGCGTGAGGCCCCCGCCCAGCGCCACACTCGGGGCGGACTCGCACTTCCTGCGCGGCGCCAAAAGGAATAGCGTTATCTCAGTTGATATTAAGTTACGATTCCCTTCCGCCGTTGATGGTAAGTTACAACACCGTGCGTATGCATGGAATGGGATCGATTGGCGATACTGGGCACGTCTTAGCGCCCCGGGCAATTCCGATCGGCGAGCGTATGTGGGGGCCCCGGAGCCGAGCCGCGCCGTGTCCCGGAGCCGAGCCGGCAGCCAATTCCCCCCACCCGCTGCCCCTAGTCTGGCCCCTCGACTCGCACGGTTCGATACAGGCATTCAGCGGAAATGTGGCCCCCCGGTAATCATGCCATACATAAAGAGATAATCCTCGGGCCCATTCGGCCCCGTCTCAGTATGGCATTACGCAAAGCTATACGCCCTGCCGCGGCCCTCCCCCGGCCCGCGCGGCCCGCGGCTAAACTGCGTCGCCAAGGAATAAGATATCGGCTATTCAGAGCCGCGGCAAAGCGTCTGCCGCGCTCTGCCCCGCCCCCGGAGAAGGATTCGGGTATATCGAGCTCATCTGGGAGGGACAGAGACACAGCGAGCGAGCGAGCCTGAGGAAGAAGGAGGGAGGAAAATCGGGTGATCGGGGCAAAAAGGGTCTGTGCGTGGAGAGGGGGTTGTGAACGAGAGCCGAGTACCGGAGGCCTGGAGAGGCCTGGAAGCATTCTGGAAAACCTGGAGGAAGGTAGGCCAGGTGGCGGTGGGAGGCCTGGAGGCCCGGCGCTGCACGGCTGCGGTGATAAACGGTGTGAATTAAACTGTTGGCGAAAACGCGTTGTCATCGGAGAAACGAAAATCATTTGTTATTTATGGCGAGACGCCGTCGTCCGCGCTGGCTCCGCTGGCTCCGCTGGCTCCGCTGGCTAGGAGGGGAGGAGCGCCGAGACCAGCGCCGCCCACCCTCGATCACGGCTGTCTGGGGGCTCCCGGCCGGGCCGGGCTGAGTGAAGGTTCCTTATAACACGGGGTATCAGCGACGGCAGCTCAGCTGCGCCGTCGTGCCGTGAGCCGCGCGCTGCGCTGCGGCCGGAGCACTGTCGGCAACAGGTGAATAAGACGCGGAAAATGTCCGTATAAGTTATTTTAAAATATTCGGCTGTAAATATAAAACAGCTGTATATCAACACGCGCTTACTTTTTATTTCCACACCTCTCCGTTCTTGGCTTCTTTTCTTCTTCTTCTTCTTCTTCTTCTTCTTCTTCTTCTTCTTCTTCTTCTTTTTCTTCATTCCGTTGGTTTTTCGGAGTGACTGGATCGGTGGGTCGGGTCCTGCGGTATTAGAAGTGTGTCGGCTGTGTTTCCATGCACGACGGCCTCGTCTGGGAGATGCGGTGTTGGACCTCTGGAGAGGATTGAATTTAAGCCGGAGAATGCAGCGCCAACAAACGCCGGCTTCTGCTCCGCTACTCCAGGAAAACAATCTGCCGCCTGCCGCGGAGCCGCATCCGGCTCCCAGCGCGCCTGGGGGGTAGGCCGACCCGTTGTGCACGGCTGTCCGGCGGGCTGGCCTACCCCGCGCACCACAGGCGCTGTGGAGGCGAGCAGGCGGCGGCGGCGGGGCTGAGCCGTGAGCGCCTGTCCTCCATTATGCCGCGGGCGACGACCCGATCCTTCCGGACACACAACCGCGAGGGTCTCGGCGAAGAAGGAGGTCGCCCCGCCGGGGGCTGGGGGTCGGGGGTCGGGGGTGTGGGGAGTCTTCCCGCTTGCTCTGGTCTGGTCCTGCCTGGTCCCTGCGCTGGCAAATGACGGCGTTTATCGCCATTGATCGAACCATCTGGGTGTCGGCGGGGGGCGGCAGGGGACGGCGGGACCACCGGGGGCGGCGGGGGCTGCGCGTACAAGTGGACTTGCGCGCTCGTTCACGGCTCCCTTCTGCAGCTCGTCCCTCTCGACCAGAGTTATTGAGTGGAAAGTAGGGTCTGGCCGGGTCCGCTGGGTCGGGGCTGGACACAGCAGGGAGGGGGGAGGGGGTCGTCCAGCTGCACTGCAGCCCTCGACAGTGGCGCTCTCTCCAGGGTACGGCAGCGGGGGAGAGGGGAACAGACGGTCCCTATTTGGTGATTGCCTCGAGTTGGAACGGTTTGTTGTTTTTCGGGTGGGGAGGGGCTTGGAGGCGCACACAGACATCATCATGATGAGCAGTAAAAGTGGGTGTCTGCCGAGGCTGCCGTGTGGACCAGGGCTGCCGCCGGCTGCCGCTGCCACCTGGAGGACATTTAAAGCGCATCACAGACGCCCTCATTGCGAAGAGGCGCTGACGTTTCGTACTTAGAAAGAGCTCTAAGTCTCTCAGCGGGCTGTGAGCGGGGCGGTGACCGCGTTCTGCCGGCCAGTGGACGATGCCGCCCCCTGCCACCCCCGCTGCCGCCCCCCATACCGCCCCCGAGCGTCCGATCCACCTTAATTGACGTATCGTTATCGCTGCCGTCGGAATTTTGATCACGTGTGCCCCGGTGCCCTGCCCAGGCCGAGCCCCGGCCTGCCAGCCTGAGCCCTGGCCGTGCGGACGGAACGGGATTGTGTGCCAGACTGACAGAAATCCGATTCCTCCGCAAAGGGTTGTCGTGAGTCAGCGGAGACGCAACCGTCGGTGTAGGAGAGAGGTGGCTCGTGATGTTAGATCTGCCCCCCCCCCACACACACACAATCTCTTTAACTGTGAGTCTCTCTCTCTCTCTCTCTCTCTCTCTCTCTCTCTCTCTCTCTCACACACACACACACAGTCTATCACGTCCTCGTTTAATTTCAACCCCAAACAAAAGTGGACGGACGCCAAAGAAAAATATGAAGATGGAACAGTGGCAGTGGAGACGTGGGTTAGGAGGTGAAGTGAGTGGTGCGGCACGAACGGAAGACGAAGACGGACATACGGCGGAAAGAGTGCTCAGAGGCATCGCACGGCCACATTCCGAGAGCCGCCGCCGCCGCCGCCGCCGCCGCCGCCGCCGCCGCCACCGCTCCGTTGTCAGCCAACTTATTCAACAAGGAAAGTTTTTCCACCCTTGACGTGCTGCTGCTGGCTGCTGCCGCCTGCAGTCCCGGCGCCCTCCGACCTCCCCGGCCCCCAACGTTTCCCTTCTGGCTCAGGACTTCCCCACTGACGGGAAGAAAATTTCGAATTTGAACGGTGATTTAAAATAACAGTAAAAATTCCTCTGGTTATTTTGTCAGGATTTTGAGTTTTGGAATCTGTATTGTTCTGATTTTGTTTTGGATGGTGACGAGTTTTAAGATTTTTTTTTTTTTTTTATGGAACACTCAAATACGGGCTCAGCCGTATTTCTCAAATTCGGCCGCCTTCTGAGACACATGTGGTAGGCACATCTGCCTAGCCGGTATGTACAGAAAACTAGGTCATGCGTCCAGGTAGACGGTCGGCCTACGGCTCGTCGAGGCCGATTTGTCGGCGGGGATTAGTCCGGCACGGACCTGCGCCCGGCCGTCCCCTCTTCTCTGTTACACTTCCCCCTTTTCACTGTAGCTTGGCGCTGGCTGGGCGAAACAGTCGTGGCCGACATTTTCTTCCCGCGGGCAATAACCTGCTAGCAGTGGCACGTACGCCAGTCGAGTGAACAGCAAAAAGAGAAAGAGAAAGAGAGAGAGAGAGAGAGAGAGAGAGAGAGAGAGAGAGAGAGAGAGAGAGAGAGAGAGAGAGAGAGAGAGAGAGAGAGAGAGAGAGAGAGAGAGAGAGAGAGAGAGAGAGAGAGAGGAGAAAAATCCGATGTGCCGCACACAGCGCTTTTTTGCTTAAAAGCGCTCCAAGTGCAATGGCGCGGCATATGCACTTTGCCGTTCCCGCGCGCGCCGCTGTGCGAAACTGCCAATGGAATGCGCGAACGCCAGTAGCTCCAACTCGTTTTCGCAAAACTTCATTTTCTTAGTCGCAGCGCGCGCCCGGCCGAATCGGAAGGAAAGGTTTTGCATGTAGAGTGGCCGACATTGCATTAAAGCGCGCAATTTCCTTTCTGTGTTAAGGTTGCTCAGCGAATCCGACACGCGCTACCGGTAGAGGCTCAAAGTGTGGGTCAGGGAAAGCAGTGGAGGGAAGGGAGAAAGAGAAAGGAGAGACAGAGAGAGAGGGGGGGGGGGGGAGTCGACGCGCACCTCCCCCTGTCCCGACCTCTCCCTCCAGGTCCGGGACAACCGGGGGACAGAAGTAAAACGGTTTGACCGCCGCCGGCAGCGCTCAGGTCGCCCTAACGCCGGGAGAATTGAGTATTCATGAAGTCCCCGCTGAGGCTGGGGTGGGGCGGGTCTGCCGGCCCGGCTCCCGTCGAGTCATGTTTTTATTTTCGCGTCGGCAAAAGCTTCTATTAGTGTTTATCATAACTCATTTTCCTGGACGATTTGCCGGCCGGCCCCCGCACCGCCTCCCCTTCCTCCGCTGCCGCCGTGTTTTCCACTACATTTTCTGACTGAAGAGGAAAAGGGGCGATGAGGGGCGCTGAAGGAGGCTCGCTGAATGTCCGGAATGAGAGGCAGAAAAAGGTCTCCCCAGAGGGGGCGGGAGGGAGGGAGGTGGCGAGCTGCTGGAGAGGCGCCCCCGCCGCCCCGCGCCCCGGGCGTGAGGCGGGCGTCCGAAGGGGGGCGCCGGCGGCGGGGAGGGCAGGCCAGAAAAAGGAAATCATGAAAGGACGAGAGACAAGACAGGAGAGAGCAGCGAGCAGCGCGCAGATGACTTGCCGGGCCGGGCGCAGATGTGCCGGGGTGGGCCTCGGGCCCCGGCCGGGCTGCCAGGGCCCCCCTGAGGGGCCCCCGCGTCCCCACGCGCCCCTCCGGGGAGCGCTTGTGCTGCGGTGGCCTGAGTGGGTTGGCCCCTGCCCCCAGCCCAGCCCCACAGCCGTGCTGCCCTAGCCTCTGGCCTTTCGTTTTCATCAACCGCGTGTGTATTCCAGAAAGGGACCTTGAGGACGGAGCGCCGTGGTGAGCCAAAAGGACCAGAGCCGCTCTGCTGCTCTGCGGGCAGTGGCCGGGACCCGGGCCCTTGCACAGTGTCATTCTCAAGTAATGGCCCTTCAAATAGACGCTTAGGCCACAACAAGTCAAGCGGGCAGTAGGCCGTGCTGCGCTGCTGCGCCCCCTGTTCTAGAAACAGTCTCCACAGTACGACGCACGCGGACGAGAGCTAGCCAGCGATGTGACCCGTGACCTCCATTGTGGCAGGAGCAGCAGCAGCAGCAGCAGCAGCAGCAGCAGCAGCAGCAGCAGTAGCAGCAGTAGCAGCAGCGGGCCTCGGTCCAGCCAGCAAGGGCCGCCAGGGGCGTCTGCGCGGACTCTGCCGGACCATTAACAGAGTGGCCCACATTCTAAAGCTGAAAGTCTCTCTTTCGGCCATTTTTTCCCCTTCCTTCTCGGCAGCGCCAGGCCTCGGCCAGGCCGGGCACAACGACGAGAGCGCAGCAGTGAGCAGGTTGGAGCGAGTGAGACGGGAGACACGGGCAGCGCCGGGCAGCGCCCGGGCAGCGCGCAAGGGAGGAAAAGTTGGTTGAAAATTTAGCCGGGGGTGTTGGGCGGTATTGTGTCGGGTCAGGCGGCTGCCACGGCTGCCATGGCCATGGGTGGGCCATTACGGGGATGAGACTCGCTCATTAGCATGTAAACGCCCCCTTAAACTGGCTGCCGTAGTTCTTATTCCCGGCCGGGCCAGGGGATCGCTGTGCCCCGCGGACCCCTGGCAGTGTCGCAGGCTGTGTGTGCACCAACTCCTGAACTCGCTCTCTTTGGCCTTCGCGCGGAGGCCGTGGAGGCCCTGGACCGGAGCGCCCTCTGGTGGTGGTGTCGCGCTCGGTGTGTTCTCGGTCTGAACGTCGTAACTTTGCTGTCACGCCGCTGCCGTCGAGCCCTCTTTTTCGAAACGCCCCCATTTTCTTAGAAATCGGGCTCGGGGAATCGTTTTCGAGGGGTGTCCACATACTTTGTACTTGAAGGCCCTGGCCTTGGGTGACCTTGGGTGACCTTGGCGCCGGGTAAACACGTCAGCTTTCGCGCGTCCTCTCTGATTCTGGTCCGACTCTCACTCTGCTTCGACCTTCGCCCCGCGAAGGGTCCTCGGTGATGCCCCATTCCTGCGCGGCCACAAAACTGTCGAGTGCTTTTCGCCGCTGTTATCATCATCAAGCCTTTTGTTTTATGTCTCTCTCTCTCTCTCTCTCTCTCTCTCTCTCTCTCTCTCTCTCTCTCTCTCTCTCTCTCTCTCTCTCTCTCTCTGCTGCTGCTGTGCGGTGGGGGAGGACCGTGCCGTGTTGTATCTGGTCCGGCCATCGCACCCCTCAAGTGCGTGTGTCTTCGACGGGCAGGCCGCCGCTACGCCGCCGTGCGTGGGCGGCGGGCCGCACCACAGGGCGCACCGCGGGGAGCAACGCGGCAGGGGGGGGGGGGGGGGTCGCCGCGACGCCGGCGTGGGGGAAAGCTTGTCGGCGGCGCCATAAATATGCTTTATTTCCCACGTCAGCGACGCGGCCCTCTTTATTAATGTGGTGTCCGCGATGGTGACGCCCGCAGCGGGAAGGCGGCGACAACACAGCGCCCCCGCGGGCACCCGCAGCCCCCCACGGCCCCCCGACCGACAAGGGCGTTACCTTCGCGCTGATCACCGCCACCGCACACCGGCCGGTTTCGCGTTGCTTCAGATAACGATGCGCGTCGTCACCACACAGGGTTAAAAATAGATGCAGATTTTTTTAGTCCTTTTTTTTTTGCGCGTAGGTCCTAATAAATAGCTGGGCGGGGGTGCATTTTTACACGGACAGGGATTCTCATTCCATTTGCGGGCTGCGCGGAACGCCATCAAGTCGGACACGTAAATGGGACGTTCGGAGCGCACGGAAACGAGCACGAATGACACGCCACCAACAAACACGACGACGCTGACGCACACACGCGAACGCTGTGGGCAGAGAAAGAGGGGGCAGAGAGAGAGAGAGAGAGAGAGAGAGAGAGAGAGAGAGAGAGAGAGAGAGAGAGAGAGAGAGAGAGAGAGAGAGAGAGAGAGAGAGAGAGAGAGAGAGAGAACCGTGGCCGTCGTGGGCGTGGGCGAGCATCTCCCCGGAGCCACAACACAGCCGCCGGAGCAGAGTCGCTGGCGCCCGCCAATTATTGAGATGTGCGTTCTGTTTGTTGATCCGGCTCTCGGCGCCTCCCGGGACTCGCCTGCTGCTGCTGCTGCTGCTGCCGCTGCTGCTGTCCTTCTCTCACGGCCCGGCCGCACTATCCTCTGTCTCACCGCCTCCCCTCTCACACACAACAACACAATCCTTCCCATCTCCGCCGCCGCTGCTGCTGTTTCTGTGCGCTGCCTCTCCTTTTGGCCGACAGGCAGGGGGGCGGGGCCCGGAGCCTGCCGGATAGCCTGCCGGAGCCGACGGCCCTCCCGGCCCGGCACACAAGCTGCTCTTCACCAACTATCATCAGCGCCCGGCCCGGCTGCCGACACCGGCCGACACCACCCCACCGGCCGCAGAAAACCTCGTTTATTACGGGCCGGTGGTGGCGGCCCTGGCGGCCGCGCGGGAAACAATCCCAGTCGTGTCCCGTGTATACCGCGTGTACCGGTGGGGCGTACCGGTCGTCATCGTGTGTTACGGTGCTGGTGTGAAGGACATCACGGAGGAAACACTTTAGAAGTAAAACAAGTCCTTAAACATACGTCTGATAAAATGTGTGTTTTGTTTTTTGTTGTTGTTGGCAGTGCCGCCCGACATCATCTCCAACGAGTCGTCCGCCGACCTGCACGTGCTGGAGGGCGACAACGCCACGCTGCACTGCAAGGCCACCGGCCACCCGCCGCCCCGGGTCACGTGGAAGCGCGAGGGCGGCGAGTCCATCCTGCTGCGGCGGGGCACCAAGGAGCTGTACCACGGTGAGAAGGGCAGGAGGCGCGGCGCTGCTGCCGCTGCTGCCGCTGCTGCCGCTGCTGCCGCTGCTGCCGCTGCTGCCGCTGCTGCCGCTGCTGCCGCTGCTGCCGCTGCTGCCGCTGCTGCCGCTGCTGCCACTGCTGCCGCTGCTGCCGCTGCTGCACAGATCCCGCCAGCCGGCTGACACGGCCACCACTTTTAGACTCTCGCCTCCCGGAGAGTGGAGCTTCCTGGAAGCGCAGTTTGGGCGAAATTTTGGAGCCACTTGCCTGCTGCTGCTGCTGCGACGTGGAGGAATGCCCATTGCAGCGCCAGAGACCCGTCCCGGAGCCCGGACTAGCTCGGCTCGGCAGGGATAAAGTCGTTACGAAAGTTCCTCAAGCGTGCCCCGCCCCGCCCCCTCTACTCGTGTCACTTAGGAGTCGGCTCGGCGGCCAAGCAGGTATCCGGCCGGCATTCCCACGTCCAGGTCCCGGACGAGTCCCGAGACACTGAGCACGGCACACCGACCTTGGATATGGCGGCTACTTTTTGCCACAGGGTCGGACGCGGCGCGGCGCAGCCAGCACTGTTATTACCAGAGACGTGCGCGCCACGCCGCGGAACTTTAGGCTTCTACTATCAGTTTTCTTTAACGACCGAGTCCATTCCCCGGGCCGGGCATACCAGGGTCGGAGCCTCTGTGTCCTTTTCTCTCTCCCCGAACCTGCCTCGCCCCATCCCCGTCTCGCACACGCCACAGCGCACGCTAGCGCACGCGCGCCGTCCGGCGCGTGCGCGCCTTCCTGTGGGCGCAATAGCAGGAGTGGCAGCAAAAATCTCCACCACCCGTTTCTCCCTGCCCCCCCTCTCTCTCTCTCTCTCTCTCTCTCTCTCTCTCTCTCTCTCTCTCTCTCTCTCTCTCTCTCTCTCTCTCTCTCTCTCTCTCTCGCTCTCTTTCGCTCAAAAGTTGGGTCTGGAGAGCGGCGTGCATCGCTGTAAGGCGGGTACGGCCCGGTGAGCCGACTGGGGCTTCAGAACTTCTCACATATCGCTCTGCAGGCTTGATGGGGGGGACCCCGCTCCTCTCTCTTTCCCCGCTGCTCTGGTGACGTGCTCCAGTTCTATCTCCCACTGTCCCGGTTCAGGTACCACGCTGGACGTGTGTGTGTGTGTGTGTGTGTGTGCGTGTGTGTGCGCGTGCGTGTGCGTGGCAGCGGATGGCAGGACCGTTTTCATGGTTTTAGGTTAAAGATCGCGCGCCAGGATTAGCAATGGAACAGTAGTTTAGTTGTTGTTCGACGAGCGGAGCGAGAGAGAGAGAGAGAGAGAGAGAGAGAGAGAGAGAGAGAGAGAGAGAGAGAGAGAGAGAGAGAGAGAGAGAGAGAGAGAGAGAGAGGGGGGGGGGGGGGGCGGTGGTCACACAGATAACGGGAAGCGGGGGTCGTTTCAAGAAGCACACAGGTGGAAAGGGAGTGAGAGGGTGCACGCGGCACGCCAGATGCTGGACAGCGTCGAGTATTCACAGCAGGTGCCCGGGTTGTTCAGTACAGACAACGATTTTCAATTGAGTCAAAGTGCATTGAAACTTTTGTTCGATGATGTAATTCTTGCATCGCAGCCAGCATTGAATACAGCGCAGTTGAGGTGACATTGGAAGCTAGGTCTTCTTGGTTACAGCCTTCTTTTTAAGGAGATTCGAATCTTGACCAAGCGAGGACAACTGGAGTGGCGGTCCCGTCTACAGCGCCGTCAGGGCGGGTTCTCTAAGCGGAAAAGTCAGTCCTAGCCGTGTGTGTTGGGGCTGACTGGCTGGTGTCGACCCGAGTGTCGACCGCGGCTGCTGCTGCTGCTGCTGCTGCTGCTGCTGGGCTAGTTAGTCATTAATAGGCTGTCAGCGAGCCCCCGACCCCCAAGCCCCCTGGCCGAGCCCGGACCGGGTCGGAGCTAGGCCGCCGGTCTCCTCCCCCTCCCACGGCACACGCCGCCCCCACCGGACCCTGTGGACCCTCCGGACAGAGTGAGTGAGAGGGTGGACGGGGAGGGGAGGGGGACACTTTAGGATCTGCGGGGGCGTTGCGAGTGCTGTGGTCGTCCCCCGGTGCCCGGACCTGAAGCCAGCCCCAACGGCAATACGACACGGGTGACCCCTTTCCTGCTCCCGTCCGGTGCGTCATGTCCTGCCGCGTGCACTGCGAGTCCCGGCGGTCTGCCCCGCACGCCAAAAGACGGGCCGCCGTTTTAACAAATGAAGGAGCGTGGGCCGCGGGGCCCTGACGGGGCCCTCGGGGGCCCCCAGGGGGGCGGGGGCTGCGCCACACTGCAGGGCTGCGTGCTCCGCGTGCTCCTCACTCACCTGCTGCGCACCGCTGCGCACCGCTGCGCACCGCGCGCCCGCCGCCGCCGTGTATCACGCGAACCGCGACTCCATCTGGGCCGCCACCGGACGCTTTACGACCTGCACAATATGAGAATGTCGTCGTCGTGAATACGACAAAGGCCTCACGGCCTCAGGGCCTCACGGCCTCAGGGCCTCACGGCCTCAGGGCCTCACGGCCTCAGGGCCTCACGGCCTCAGGGCCTCACGGCCTCACGGCCCGGCGCCGCGCGGTAATGTACCGGCCGTGACGACGGCCCGCGGCTGTGCCGAGACACAAACAAATCAAAATGAAGACCAGTTAATACACCGGTTTCCCTCCTTTCGGCGCCTGCTCGGCTGCAGCAGCGGCGGCGGCGGAGGTTGGCGTGACAGGTTTATGTTGCCTCATATTTCTGGGGCCCGGCACAAGGGCGGGGTCGGGGGCCGGGCGCCGGGGCCGGGACGGATCCTCTGCCGCCTCACACGCTACAATCCTGCTTCCCTTGGCGGGCCGGGCCGGGCCGGGCTGGCATGCCGCGGCAGGGCTTTGGCCCCGGCTTTGTTTTTGACTTTAACTTGGACTGGCGTGGCGCCGCCGTGGCCCGGCCCGGTCACGCTCTGCACGTCTCGCCTTACTGCTTCGGAGCGGCTCGGGTCTGACCGGGCTGAGTCGCGGGGATCAGGTGAAAGAGCAGAAACGTTCCCTTGTCCCAACATCCCCTGGGGGCCGTCCATTTAGTGCGTACGCAATAAAGGGGAGGTAGGCGTGTCGGTGCCAGCGGGGGCCGCGGGGGCGGCGGGGGCAGCGGGGGCCCGGGGGCCCGGAGGTGTAATTCGGGGTCTTTGCCTCCGTGAGGGGCTGCGACCCGATGGCCCGGCGGGGCCCGGCTGGGGAGAGACGCTCTGCGGACGGGATGGCTTCGCGCCGCTCCTCAACAGTTCGGCGTCCAATTCCTTCCCTCGACGCCGAGCTCCTTCGCGGGCTCTTCTTTCTGATGATGGCTCCGCCGGTGATGACATCTTATTCACGCGGCTTTACGGCGACAGTCGCTGTCTCGTCTCCAGTAACGTGTCCTTCTATCCCCTCCACCGTACCGCGCCGTACACCACACAGGCAGACACAGGTGTTCGAATTTAATTTTCGGCTGGTGTTGGCTCGGGGACTCGGAGAGTCGGGTAAGGAAGGTTCGGAGTTAAGCCAAAGCCAGACCGAGGTCCCAGCAGCCCTGCGGGGCCCGGCAGGACCCGCCAGGACCCGCCAGCTCTAATCCACGGGCCGCGGTAACTCAAGCTCCGCGTCAGGCCTTAGCCCGGCCTGGAGCCGCCAGGGTCCTTCAAGGGACACTCGATACCGGCCGTGGCCTCGGCGGAGGGTCTCAGCAGCGGCGCCGGGGTGGATGCGGCTGCTGCCGCCATTCGTCAGAGGCACCGATGTATACGACGGGGGATGAAAATGGAAAATGCACGCGGACTACCCCGGGGCGAGTAGCGAGGGCGAGGAGGGGCAGCAGCAAAGCAGCAGCAAAGCAGCAGAAAAGCAGCAGCAAAGCAGCAGCAAAGCAGCAGCAAAGCAGCAGCAAAGCAGCAGCAAAGCAGCAGCAAAGCAGCAGCAAAGCAGCAGAAAAGCAGCAGCAAAGCAGCAGCAAAGCAGCAGCAAAGCAGCAGCAAAGCAGCAGCAAAGCAGCAGCAAAGCAGCAGAAAAGCAGCAGCAAAGCAGCAGCAAAGCAGCAGCAAAGCAGCAGCAAAGCAGCAGTAAAGCAGCAGCAAAGCAGCAGCAAAGCAGTCCTGCCGAGCCGTGTGTTTGTGCTTTCCCTGTTACCAGAGGGAAGACCAATTTCTTTTGCGGGCGATTTTATTTGTGGTTGTTGTTGGTGGTGTCGTTTTCCTGTGCGTTGCTTATTGCCATCCGCCTGGCCTTACCTGTCCATCAGGGAGGGGGAAAGGGGGGGGGGGGGGGGGCTCTGCTCCGCAGCTGAAAGGAGGCTCTCTGCACGCCGACGACGGGGCCGTC
Source organism: Odontothrips loti (assembly GCA_038380765.1). Lineage (NCBI taxonomy): Eukaryota > Metazoa > Arthropoda > Insecta > Thysanoptera > Thripidae > Odontothrips > Odontothrips loti. The sequence continues at coordinate 14,122,293 of CM076250.1, read as the reverse complement.
GTTTTCCTGTGGAAGCCCCCCTCAGAGGGTGCGTGCGTGTGTGTGTGTGTGTGTGTGTGCGCGTGTGTGTGTGCGTGCGTGCGCCTGATGAGATGATGTGTGCAAATGCGGACGTGAGAGCGAGCAGCTCATTTCTAGGCGCACTTCTACTCGCAGAGATCTTGTCGCCCTGCCCTGCCCGGCTCGGTCCGCGGGGCGCGGGTTCCGGGCGGGTTCCGGGCGGGTTCCGGGCGGGGCCCGGGAAGGGCCCGGCTCTCGGGGGCTTCTCTCCTCATCTGCAGCGCAGCAGCCGGCGTAATACCAGTCCAGCCGGCAGCAGTACAACGCCGGCACCAGCAGCAGCAGCAGCAGCAGCAGCAGCAGCAGCGCCCTGTGTGTCGTGTACTCACCTTGTAAAGCCTCGTTCCGGCCGTCCCGTCGCAGCGTGCAGCAGAGAGCCCCGCCTGGCCCCGCCCCGCAGCAGGTGTTGCCGGCCGGCCGGACCGGACCCGAACGCCCCGCTCAAGGCCGCAAAATGAAACGCGCCGCGTGGCGAGGGGTCAAGCATGGCGGGGGGAGGGGAAGGGAGGGGGCGTAATCAAATTTCCTCTCCTCTCCACTCCCCAACACAGCGAGCATGAAAGGAAAGGACAATGGCATTAGACGGGGATCACGCAGCAAAGCCGAGCCGAGCCGGTTGGGGCCGAGCCGAGCCGAGCCAAGCCGAGCGCGTTCCGTGCTCAGTCATAATCATCGCCCAATAGAGTACTCCGCAGAAGCTCAAAACGGAAGTAAGAAATCGTAACGAAGAAGAAGAAAGCTACACAAAGTGTGAAAAATCGGGTGATCTTTGAAGAAGAGCGGGGTTCCGCGAAAAGGCAATTTCTCATACTTTGTTCTGCGTTCTTCTCCTTCGTTACGACTTCTTACTTCCGTTCTGAGCTACTCCGGAGTACTCTATTTCGGGGCGATAGCAGACTTGAAGAGGGGTGTGTTCTGCACCCGAATAGGTTACATGTGACTGCGTTTTTGGAATCCCGGTTGCAAATAATTCCTCGAGGCCGTCGCAAGATCCTTGAATCGTGCTAACAGGGGGCATTGGTCCGGTGGTGTCCGGACTGCGGAGCCCGGGGAGGTTCGCGGTTAGTTGTTCAACGGATCGACGCACGTGGCTACGTGGCTGTGCGGCAGAGAATCATGTTTGTGACGCTCGCCCGGTGCGGCACTTCGGTAACGGCTACCCACGGTAGTTCCAGCAGCGGCATTATATGCGCGTCGCCGACAGTTAGTTGTTTTATTTATTCGCTTTGCAGGTGAGCCGCCGCAGTGTCAGCGCTGGGCCGGGCCGGGCGGGCCTCGCGTGTTGACTGCCGTGAATTCCTAGCATTTCTCCCCCGACAAGAGCCGCCCAAAGCGGCCCCGCCAGCGCAGCCAGCGCGCGGCCCGCCACTTTATTTTCAATAGTTTTCCGGAGCGGAGCGGGGTCATGCCAAGCCCGAGCCGGCGCCCTCATAACAAGGGGCTCGGGTCCGTCATCGCAGAATCCATTATGAGTCTAAGTCTCTCTCCTCTTTTGTTCTATTACAAGTAAAGAGGATTCAATTTGAGGGGGGCGGCGGCGGCGGCGCGCGCCCTCCATGTCGTACTCGGACTTTTCTCTCGTTTCCTCCTGCCCCGCTCGCAAGTCCTCGTTAAACTATGTACTTTTCCGCGCACGGTGCCGAAAAAAGCAGGGAACGGGGGCGGTGAGCTGTGCGGCTCGGGCCGGCGAGCGCCCGCAGCGTAGGCAACACGAGCACACGCGTGCGCGGCCGCGGGCACTGCTGCCTACCCGCCGGGCGCTAACGGGATCCGCTCACCAGCTGCACCCAAACTATACACAGACCAACAAAACTCCTTCTTTTTTTTTTTTGTAAGGAGGGGGGGGGGGACGTGCGCTCTGCCGTGGTTTTGTGGCCGTGTCTCTCCGTGGGCAGGACGGAGAGGGGAACAAAATAAAAGTTTGGCAGCTCTGTGTGTGTGTGAGAGAGAGAGAGAGAGAGAGAGAGAGAGAGAGAGAGAGAGAGAGAGAGAGAGAGAGAGAGAGAGAGAGAGAGAGAGAGAGGGAGGGAGGGAGGGAGGGAGGGAGAAAGAGAGGGAGCGGAAAGAGGCCCTCCCGGTGGCTGCATTCGTTAACGCGTTCGCTCTGTCGAGCCGTCGAGCTTGCGGATCATTACACAGGCGCAGCCTTGCCGAAGGGGCCGCGGGGGCACAGGGGCGCGATGCCTTGCAGCGCCCGGCCACAACAAAGAGTGTCACGCGGAGCAGCGCAGCGCAGCTGCAGATGCAGTGTGTCCGGCAGCAGTGTACACTGCGGCGGGGAGGGGAGGACTGCTGCTGCTGCTGCTGCTGCTGCTGCTGCTGCTGCTGCCGCTGTGCCTCGTCACAGAGAAGTGACTGCTTCCCTTCTCGCTCCCTTCGCGCCCCCTCACTTTACCAAAAAAAAAAGGCGGGGGGGGGCTCTCGCCTCTCCAACACTTTTGCGGTTATTTACCCTCTGGAAGCGAGCAGCGCGCGTGTGGGGGGGGGGGGACGAAAGAGAGGAATTGCTGGTGAGCGACTCGGGACTGAAGGGGAAGACGCGTTCGTGCGCTCCGGCCCGGTCGTTAAAACGGAAGCAACCACAACGATGGGCTGCGATGCCGCACAATTGCGCGGCTTTAAAACGCTGTACAAAAAATGTGTATATTTAAAAGAAAAATCCACTCGCCGCGCGGTCTGGTCACATTTCCTGCCTGTCTCGCCCGCCCCTTTTACCTTTGTATTGCTCGGCCGCTGCTGCTGCCGCTGCCACTGCCTCACTCCCCCCGAATGTCCCCTGAATTTGCGACAAGGTAGGGTAGACCGCTCGGTGCGGGCGCCGCCGCAGCGGTGCGGTGTGTCCCTTCAGAAACCCTTTCTTCTTTCCTCGCCCGCCCAATTTCTCTCCCTCTCCCTCCCTTGCTCACTCTGTCTCCCTCGCGATGGCTCTCTCCAGCTCTCTCCAGCTCGCTCACTTGCTCGCTCACTCTCATCTCGCCCGCCTCGCGGCCGCCTCCCAACAAAGACAGCGGATCCCGCACTTGTTCATTTCCTGCTTTATTTAAGCGGCCCGGTCGTGGACGGTCGCGTGGCTCGGCGGCGGCGCGGCGCGGCGCGGCTGCCCGTCGGCACACCCGCCCCCACCCGCCCGCCCGCCTTCACCGCCTCCCCGCTGTGCCGCTCCTCGCCAAATTCCCCGTTTCCTTTCCCTTCTGTTTGCACTCCCACTCCGCCACCGCGCCAATACAGTTCCGGGCGGCTCCTCGTGCATCTTTGAGCGGGGCCTGTGGGGCTGCGGGGCCTGTGGGGCTGTGGGGCCTGTGGGGCCTATGGGGCTGTGGGGCTGCAGGGCCTGTGGGGCTGTGGGGCCTGTGGGGCCTATGGGGCTGTGGGGCTGCAGGGCCTGTGGGGCTGTGGGGCCTGTGGGGCCTATGGGGCTGTGGGGCTGCAGGGCCTGTGGGGCTGCGGGGCCTGTGGGGCCTATGGGGCTGTGGGGCTGCAGGGCCTGTGGGGCTGTGGGGCCTGTGGGGCCTATGGGGCTGTGGGGCTGCGGGGCTGCGGGGCCCGTGGGGCTGGGGGCCTATGGGGCTGTGGGGCTGCAGGGCCTGTGGGGCTGCGGGGCCTGTGGGGCTGCGGGGCCTATGGGGCTGTGGGGCTGCAGGGCCTGTGGGGCTGTGGGGCCTGCGTCCTGCGCTACGGCCGCTCGGCTCGGAGATGCACTGTCCCTCCTGCTGCCTGCTGCTGCCGCTGCGCTGCATGGCCTGCATGGCGGCGGCGAGGAGGCTACTGTGGCATCCCGTGCGCCCCTGCGCCGCCTCTGCGCCGCTCACCGGCCTGCATATTTCGGGTGCCGGGTCGGGTCCGGCCAGCGGCGTGGATTTCAGATGTAATTAGAGCGGCATTTTGGACGGAAGTGAATTGAGATCGGGATCTGCGGAGGGAGACAGCGGCCAGCGGCCCAGCGGCCCCTAGCAGCGCGCGACATCTGCAAGTGAAATTATTGCCGTCCGGTCCGAGGGGACGGCTGGCCGGGCTGCGTCCGCCCCGCGGGGCCCCGCTGTGCCCCACCGGGCCCCGCCGGCCCCCGCTGAGCGGGGCGCTCGCATCGCATCGGGGGCTCATCGGCTATGCTCAGCCTGACGTTCACTTCCTCTGCAACTCAATTACAGACAGCAGCGGCCGCGCCGGCACTTTAAACTCCATCCGTGGTGTGTACGGCGGCGGCAACCGGGGCGCAGTAATTATACGAGTCGACGGGGGAGGCGGCAGCCCCAGCTCCTCGAGCCTCGAACCCCGTGCGCGCAGAAAGTATGAGGGAAAATGCCAATAAAGCCCGTGTAAAACTTCCCGGCCCGCCCCGGCCCGCCCCGGCCCGCCGCCAAGCCAGCCAGCAGCGGATTGTAATCAACTCGATGGCCGTTGATGTTTGAGTTTGGCGCGCGGTCCGCCGGCCATACCCCCGCAAACAACGGGGCATCGACGGCCAGGACGCGGATGAGCCGTCCCGGCCACAGTGCTGGACGGCTTACCTCCTCCGAGGCCCTGGGACCACCTCCCCTGCGTCTGACGGCCACTAACGTGTCCTTCTTGTTGTGCTCCACAGTGCCGAGCGTCAACGACTCGTCCAGCCTCACCTTCTGGAAGACGGACCGGCAGATGATGGGCGCCTTCCTGTGCATCGCGTCCAACGACGTCCCGCCAGCCGTCAGCCGCCGGGTGCAGCTCAACATCAACTGTGAGTAGCCACTGGGGCCGAGGCAGGGCCGGGCTCGGTCGGCTAGCCTGGAGGCCAGCACTCCCGGCACGGCACGGCACGGCACGGCACGGGCGAAGTGTTAGCCACCGTTACAACGTATAATGCGCTTTTGAAATATGGACATCGCCGCCGAGAGTAAACAAGAGCAGGGGAAGGAGGAGAGGGGGGGGGGGGTAGATAAAGGCGGATGTCCCCGTTGGGGGTCCATAAAGCAGGCGATATTGAGGCTGCGCCCGGGCTTGTGTGCCACCGCTACTTGTCTTCAAGAACCCCCTCCCAACTCTCACCCCCTCCCCCCACAACACACACATACACAAACACACACACACACACACACTCGCGCAGGCCGTACAAGCCCATCGTGGAGCCCAACTATGAAGGCCGAACCCCTGATCCTGATCGGATTTAAGCCGCGGCAGTGGATGCAAGCCTCTTAGACTCGAGAGCTCGCTCGTGAATGGGCCCCGTTCGGTGCAAAACACACACACACGCGCGCATACACACACACACAAATATACACACAGCGAAAAGGTTGGGAAAAAATCTGAAGTAAAAAATATCTATATTTCGGCGTGGCAAATGGCTTGATTACCCTGGACTGCGCACACGGCTGTCTCCGCCCGCATGACTCAGCGCTAAGCCTCTGCCGTCCGAGGACCGCAAGGCCTGCTCTGCCCGGCAGCCCGGCAGCCCGACGGGCCTCCATCATCGATGCCCCGGCCGAGTGTTTACTGGTCGTAAAGGTGAGATCACTGGTAGACCCTGTCGTATCGGCGGCCTGCGGGGCCTGCCGGGGGTGGACCGGGACTTACAGAGGGACGCGTAAATCATCTCCTCCCTCCTCTCTCTCTCTCTCTCTCTCTCTCTCTCTCTCTCTCTCTCTCTCTCTCTCTCTCTCTCTCTCTCTCTCTCTCTCTCTCTCTCTCTCTCTCTCTCTCTCTCTCTCTCTCTCTCTCTCTCTCTCTCTCTCTCTCTCTCTCTCTCTCTCTCTCTCTCTCTCTCTCTCTCTCTCTCTCTCTCTCTCTCTCTCTCTCTCTCTCTCTCTCTCTCTCTCTCTCTCTCTCTCTCACACCATCTTTATCGTCGCCCGATACTACCCCTATCTCAGCTGTAAGCCCACTCTTACGCTACCCAACCCGTCAGCCGTCCTCTGCTCCCTCCCTCTCCGGTTCGGCTGCTGCGTCGGCCAGCAGGGCTCTTGCTATGAGGCTCGGTGAGGGGTCGCCCATACATTACGTAGCGCAGTATTTACCCCTGATTAGGGAGCATTCATTATGTACACGTCCACGGGTGGGCCACACATGGCGCCTGCGTGGTAGGCAACCACGACCTCCAAAATGCACGCGAGGCGTGCGGGCCGGCCTACCCTGGCACTGGCAGGCGCCCGGTGTCACCGGGTCGCGATTCAGACTCACGCTGAATGGACGACGCGTTCTGTCCGCGTTACGTTAGTTTGTGAACGGGCACCGTGTCTCAAACACCATGACTATGACCACCATCACGATGACTATATGCCCGCCAAGCGCGCACACGACCGGAAATGTTTGGAGCAGAGCTCACTGAGCAGGGCAGCGCAGGGGACGCGTCAGTCGGCCGCAACACCCACGTAATTGCGTTAGCGCCGTGATCACCGCCCCCCCCCCCCCCCGCCCCCAGGGCGGCCCCGGCGGGCAGCAGCAGCGGCAGCAGCAGCAGCAGGACGCAGCTCATTTTATCGTCCTGACTGCCTTTGTCGCACGCGGGCACGCTGCTCGCGCAAATTCCGCGCTTTTGGCAAACAAAGCTGGTGCTGCGCTGCCCGGAACGTAATTGTGGAGTGCGATGAGGTCGTCCCCTCCGGCCCCCTCCGGCCCCCTCCGGCCCCAACCCCACCACCGCTGGCGCCCGCCACGTGTGCGACAGAGACAGTTCGTGTGTGTACGGTACGATGTCACTGCTGGCGCACTCTGGCGGAGCGGCCGGGAGGCTGCGACGACGTCGTGCCCGGAGTGACCAACACCACCATTTATGTAATTACTGATGCTTTGGGTTTCATTTTATGTTTTATTCCAAGGAAAAAAAATACTATCTATTTTTTTAAAGGGGGATCGGTCTTCACAAAAAATTTGAGCACTTCGTGTTGCAATCTGACTCTTGATATTTGAACTCTTGGTTTCTTTAGTTTTTTTTTAAATTATTTTGATTTCTTAAAAGTGAAGTCCTCTTCGGCCCAGGCCCCAGCAGGCCCATGCCTCCCTTCACGCGTGTGGGGTTATTAAGTGCGGCAAGGGCCAATATCTGCGAGGCACCCGCTTGATACAAAACTTTGCTCTCCGGCGCTTGGGAGGAGAGGGGGGTTCCGTTACCCCCCGCTTCCTTCCGACTGCTTGACACGGACGGGGTCGTGAAATTGAGGGGGAGGACGGAGGGAGGGAGGGCGGGAGCCGGCCCCCAGGATGCAGCCACATCAAACAAACACACGGCGCCCGCCGGCACCCGCAGCCACACACAATCGGGGCGCCAACCCTAATAAGCCGTGTGATGGCGGCATGTTGGCCCCCTGTCTCTGATGCCTACGCCGCGAAGTGTGCCACTGTGCCCGGAGGCGTGCTCTGCCGTGCGCCTCGCCGTGCCGTGCCGTGCCGTGCTGTGCCGCGGTCTCAGGTATAGCCCAGCCCGGCCTGATGTGTCGCCAAGTCCTCCCTTCCCCGCAGAGGGTGGGTGTACGCGTACAACGCAAGACCTCACGCAAGCCGTGTCTAACAGCAAGAACACACACACACACACACACGTACGCGCGCGCGTAATCTCACGTCGTGCCCCGTCAGCGACAGCACATGTAGTCATGTAGTCCACCAAGATGAAGCAGTCACGGTTGACGAGATGTTTACCCCGATGGTTACGGCTGGACTTAGTTCTTCGGGTTCGGCGGTGGCTGTTCCCTTCGCCCTTCACAGCGACCCCTTGCGTTTTCTGTTTTCCTGACCCTCGCTGTTGTTTTTGCCCGCAGTCGCTCCGCACATTGAGGCCCCCAACCAGCTGCTGGGGGCGCCGCTCGGCACCGATGTCAAGCTGGAATGCAACGTGGAGGCCTTCCCTAACACCATCAACTTCTGGCTCAAGAACGGCCAGGAAATGCTGCTCGACGGGTAAACGTTAACTCATTCATTAAGTCCATTCAGAAATCTTTAGGAAGTTCAATGACGAACGATTTCCTCTGCCTTCCAGGCCCAAGTATTCCATCGGCGAGCACCGCAAGAACTACAAAGTGTTCATGTCGCTGCTCATCCGCGGATTCCGGGAGGACGACATCGGGGTGTACAACTGCGTGTCGACCAACTCACTGGGCCGAGCCGAGAGCACGATACGTCTCTACGGTATGCGCGTTCACACTGCTACTTGTTGAGGACGCGTTGCGGCAAACGCGTCACTGTTGTGATTTTTTGTGTTGTGATTTCAGTAATCAAGCCGGCTGGCGAGAGTCCGCTGTCCAACCGGGTGGTGAACGCAGGAGGTAAGTTAAAACGTGAGTGAGGTTTGCGTTGGAATAGTTAATCTTTTTTCTCCGTGTGTGGAGAAAGGCACAAAAAAATGTTTCTGAAGTTGTCCCAACTAATCTGTTCATTAGTTTAGCAGTAAAGTTGATGTTAGGTCAACAAAAGATCGTTGCGGGAGCAAACGGCAGAAAAATGGACGTTTTGCTCGCGCAACAAACTTTTTGCTGATCCAACGAAATGTTAGTTCTGGCAATTAAATTTTTGCTTGCCTTGATGAACACATTAGTTGGTACAACTAATTCTGTTTTTGCGTGTGAAGTGCTTACATTACTCTGCCCGCAGGCCTGGAGTCGCGGGGAGACCCCTCCCGGTCGTCGGCGCCCGCCTCGGTCCTGGCCTCGGCTGGCCGGACTCACTTCTTGACGGTGCTGTGCGCGGCGGTGGTTGTTGCCGTCAGAAGCCACCGGTGACCATGGGCCCTGCCCGCGGACCACTGGCGTCGAGTGTGGAATTAAAGTGATTTCCGGTGAATGACAGCAAGTGTGTGCAGAGACCCCAACCCCGCGCCTGTCAAGAGGATCATATACGTCTGTGATTGAAGCAGCCTGTACATAGTGTGTGTATATAACGAGGACTCACGGCGCGGAGGGCTACTGAGCTGTAGTCTTCGCGTCTTCGCGCCACTACTGATAAGAGACAGTAACCTATTTCTTTTGTGCCATTTCGATTAGTGTGAAAGGGGATTTTATTGCGGGTCTGCGAGGGATATATTTTATTACCTTGTCAAACGCTGTATTCTTCTGTCAGATCTCCTTCCTCGGGCCTGCATTTGAATGCTCTATACCTTGTATTAAACTGTGAATAAGAGTCTATAAAGATATAGTCAAAATCGATGGAATGCTTAAACAGACTGTACTGCAATTTGTAATGCATTTTGCTATCATGCAGATTGCTCTTGTGCTTTAGAATTTCAAGCCAAGGTTACGCAATCATGGTTGTGATATTCAGCTGGAGACTATATTGCAATGTGCCAACGTGTGCTTGTTGAACGGAAGTTTATATTTCTTTCTTTTTTTATTATTCCATGAAGATGGCATTGTACTTAATTAGGAAGAATGTCACGAAAAGCTGAAAAGCATTAGGAAACCAGACTGTCTACATTTTGAATTATGTTGTTAATTTGCCTTCCTTTAGAAAGTGTCCTTCATGCTTGCTTTGAAGTGCAATATTTCGTTCGTGACCAAATACGTTATTGTTGTGAAAGTAATCATATGGAAGATACGCATTATACATGTTTTTATTGGTAAGGACTCTCAGATAAGAATTGAAATTAATAGCAAGTGTCTGAATCTTTATATTTCTAAAGCAACTAGACATTCTAAGTTTCGGTATGTCTCTCAGTTTGCAATGCGTATCTTCTCTTCTTAAGTTAAAATGTTTTTTACAGAATTGTGTTTAAAACAGGGCAATGTTTTGACTGATGTCACATGTAAAAAAATCCATGTCAACATATCATGCAAAGATTGTTCCAATATTGATCTGTGCTTCCCTCTTTTTTCTTCTGTTCGAACGCAACCGAATGCAATCAAAACTGTGCAATTAAATGAATGTCACTAAACTCACACCAAGTCTGCCATTTGTAATGCCGATCGCAATACCCATTGTATCGCTTCTACTCTTTTCGCAATCCACCGTCCCGTCTCCCATCCGCCGCGTAGTCAATTACTACCTTGGCTTTGTTTTTTTTTAGGGTCATCGTTCCTTTGACAGCGTTCACGAAACATGTGTAAATAAACCAAGAGCAAGAAAATGTGGCATGAGTCATTGCAAGGTCCGCGGACTCTGCGCCAAACCCCGACCCAACCGGACAATACAGCTCGCTCATATCCGTCCCATTGTCCCTGCGCATGGATACTGTGTTTCGGGTCAGCAGTTCGCGTGTTTTGCTCAGTTGCACGCATACATCACCGCTTTTAACAGAGCGTAAGCAGCGCGACCGGGGCACTAAATCACCGGCGAAAATTCTACACTCGCGTAAAAACGGGCAAGAGGAGAAAGACGGGGAGGGGGAGGGGCAGCAGCAGCGGCGGGCACCTGGGGAAGGGGTGCTCGTGCTGAATCGAAAAACAAAGCTGCAGCCGCTGTAGGCTCCGGGGTGCTGCGCGGCACGCTGTAATCTGGCGGTTGCTTTGCATTCGCTTCATTTGCCGATGAGGCACATGAATAAACAAGTGGTGCGGTTTTGCGGAATCAGTCTCAGCCTTGCAGCGTCCGCAGTACACACGCACGCAAGTCGGCAAATATTCCATACCACGGCGTTTGATTATCGTGTTGCAAACTTCCCATCGACACCACGACTATGCAGGGAAACTTTTTCACGAAAAGTCCACTCCTTCATATTGAAACCAACGGAACAGACTGACAATGGCGTGGTGAAGGAAGCGCTGGAGTACGAAACACTGAAACTCGAATAACAACAGATGGGAAATATTGTGAAAACAAAGTAGACCTCGCATAACCGACGTCCAGAATGCGGATGCTTCACGTCTGCATGGCTTTTCATTGTTTAGGCAGCGAGATAAAAGTGCAGAGACTTCCTCGGCCCGGAGCCAAATCAGAAAACTGGTCCGGCAGTCATTCTGCCTCGTACTCGTAATTACCAAAGAGCGGAAACAATGGGAACACGACTGAGTCCCCTTTCCCTAGTCCATGGGGGGGGGGGGGGGGGGCAGTGGCCGGCAGAGCCCGGCAGCGCTTGTGGCCGCACGGGAGGGGATGGAGCGGAGGCCAGCGGAGGGCGGAGGCCTGCTCCAAACGCAACACAGTTTATTCCAGCATCAGCGCTTTTTTATCTAACGCTGTCCACCACTGTTCCACTCGAGATCGGATGGGGCTGTGGGGACGCCGATGGGTTCCAGGCAATGTGTGAGTGTGTGGGGGGGGGGGGGGCGATTCTGTATGTGCTGAGAGCTCTCTGCCTGCCTGAGGCTGGTCAGACACAACAGAGGGAACAGAATCCACGTGCAGTCCGTGCCCTCTTCTCCCTCCTCCTGCTCCCCCTCTTCGTCACCACCGAACTCCTCTCCAGCTCCCTGCGGGCCCGAGGCGCTCCTTCGTCCGCCAGACGACTTGATTGGCAACCAGTCCAGCCTCCAGGCAGCTCCAGGCGGCTCCAGGCGGCTCCAGGCGCAGTCCGGTCACCTCGCCTGCTGACGACGCGACGTGAGGGGTTGGGTGAGAGCGTCCAGGAAGCTCATATGGCCGGGCCGTCACAAACGGATGCGGCACTGTAACAAAACATCCACCACGAAATTTTCTGGCCACGGAGATGGCCATCTCCGTGGCCAGCTTCTCACTCGCGACGTTCGCAGATACGCGCGTTGCTAACTTTGCAGACCCGGGGCCGCACACGGGACGGCGGCTTGCGGCATCGGTTTCCGGGGCCGGGCACACCAGCACCAGCGGACCGTGGGGCTGTCCGTCTGGCCAGCTGCACTTGCGGCTGACGGATCGCATTTGGGACGGCCAGCGGGGCGGGGCGGGGCGGGGGCAGGGTCATAGCTGTGGCCCTGTGGCCTGGAGGCCGGTCCCCGGTCCGCGCGCCGGTGGCGACAAGGGGGTGGCGGGCCGAAGCGAGGAGAAGGATGGAAGGGGGGGGGGGGGAGGAGGGCAGTAATTGCTGCCATGCAATAGCTCGACCGCTTCAGCGATAAACAGACCGTCAGTGATTTACTGGCCACTGGCTGGCTGCCCGCCCGGCAGGCCCGACGGGCCCGACCCGCCCGGGGCTCCGTGGGGGCCGCGCCTTTGGCCAACACCAGCCGGAGGGCTGGACGAGGTGCAAGCGCGACGAAGCGTGGAGGTAGGCAACCCTCACTACGCCAGCTTGTTTGCACCGACTCACAGCGCAGATTTTGAGTAGAATGTCACGGCGGCATAACATCGCACACCTTACACTGTGTTAAACGGCGGCTAGCACACATTCACACACTTCAGCGGAATGCAGCCATAAAGGTAACCGTGTTTTTGCAGTGACATTTTCAGAGTGCACGATGGCAACGAAATTTTCTTCCAAACGACCGCATAAAACATTTATTCCAGCAGACACTTCTCGTGAAGACTGTGCCGGTGGGGCCGGCGGGGCTCGGCGAGATGGTCATGGACGTGATTTACAGTTTGCCTCCAGATGGCTGATACGTCAGCGGCCGTGTTCCGCCCCGCCGTCCGGGCCAATGAGAGATAAGCGCTCAGGAGTGGTGAGTGCGGCCCCGGCACCGGCATGGCAACGCTCCACACGCCACAGACCAGGCGGGGCGCCAGCCGGCCGCCGGATGCCGGAGCTCCCTAAGAAGAACAAGAGCCGTCGTCTGCAGTGGGAATATAAACATCGAGCGTGTTGCATGTCCATCCGCAACCGCTATGCGGCCAAATAATTTGAAAGCGTGTGGTTTTTATTTTCAGGTCTTTTTTTTTTCCCGAATAGATTGACAGAAAACTTTTTAACTAGGGTCGATGGAATTCTCAAGAAAAGGCTCCATGTGATTTTTAAAAACAGGCAAAAATGGGTGGGTCCTACCTCGTCCCAGACTTCCGTCCGGAACCGTTCCTGCTTAACTTCGGTGTTCGGATGGGAACCGGTGTACCAGGAGTTGACCGCCGCTAAGACACAGGCCCGACGCAGCCGCCTTGGTAGGCAGGCTTCCGCAACGGCCAACATCGCCCCTTCCGCTGACCAGATTTCAGGAGTCAGCCCCCTTCGACCAGCCAGTTGGTCTGTGGCCGTGAGGCCACTCCCTCGCGGATTGAGAGGGAGGTAGGATGCCCAGATCGTACACGGCCGAAGCCGATTGTACTCTACTCTTCTACGCCATGTATCCAAGTAGGTGTTGCCCGAATACTCCAGATTCCGAGGCCTTACGCTTGAAAAATGTAGAAGGCCGAACCCTAGGCCACTACATTTAACTTCTGCCGAGTCTTGGCAAGCACCATTCCCCTGCTCGGGCGTCGAACCACTGAGTTAACGAGTGTATTCAACCTCCGGGGAATGTCCGCGGCCCAACGTCCGCGGTCACTCAGACAACACACTTTGAACACGTTCTTTTGGTATATTTTACCCACCATCCTCGGTCGCCAGACTTCAGAAAAATATTTACTCCGGCAAAGAGTTGAACCCCGAACCTTGCGTTCGTCGTCCGGCCCGCTAGCCCACTACGCCACGGAGCTATGGTGGGGAGAGGCAGCGCGCTGTTGATACTTACGCCACTGTTGTCCCGCAGAGAGCGAAACCGTTAGCTCACGCAGTGTGCTCTGTCCGCGCGCTGGCCCTGGCCAACCGCCTAGTCCTGTTCGCCATTCTCTGCTGTCTCTCGAACGGCGCCGGAATTGCGCGCGGTGTGCTCCGTCTGCGCTCATTGTCTGGTCAGCCCCTTGGTCCCGGTGCGTTCCGGAAAGGAGAGTCCCAATATTCACCGGTGATGCGTTTGCCGAGAAGTATGGTGCTTCGCGCACATCGTGCATTGTTTCATCCTTCATCCGGAGAATAAATGCAATATCAATCTGAGCTGCCCAAAGTTTAACTCCCCCCTCCTCTCCCTTTACTTATACCTCACATGAAGTTCCTATTTCCCCTCAAAACTCAAAGAACGAGCGTGTCCTAGAACGGTAAAGCGTTCTCCATGCCTGTCTATTGTTCACACGTGTGAAAAAAAAAATTGTCATTAAAGCGAAATCTAACCCAATTCGTCATTGCTTATTTGAGAACATTCAAATCAGTGGTTATAATTTTGCACAACACCATTGATTTAAACTACGGGTCCGTAAATGAGAGTCGCGCCCCTCTCTAATCAAAGCCCGCGCGCACCCGGAGCCAACCGCAGTCTGGTCTGTTCGGCTGGTAGGGGGAGGGGGAGGGGGGGGGGGGGGGATCCGGGCCGTTGGCGGTGCCAGCGCCGCGGCACGGCCCACTGGCGCCATGGAGATGGATGGCCTCCCGATTTCTGATTGGCGATAGTCCCGTCAGATATCAAAACTCTTCCTGCCGCTGGTAAATTACCGCCGCTCTGCGTCGGGCGGTCGTCCCTGTAAACTCCCGCGGCCACCCGTGATTTATTCAGTCCGGGCAGGGCGGGGCGGGGCGGGGCGGGGCGGGGCGGGGCGGGGCGGGGCGGGGCGGGGCGGGGCCGGGCCGGGCCAGATCTGGCCCCACGCAGCGCTCGGCTACGCGGCCCGCGCGACACAGCGCAGCCGCCACCCGGTCCGCCTTGGCCGCGGGGCGGCGCGGTTCGGTTCGACACCGGCTGCGGCCGGGATGAGATCCCTTACCTATACCCGCGTGCAAACAGACAATGTAACCGGCGCGACAAATTACAGGAACAAACAAACGCTCGAACAGCCGAGCCCGACCTTGTTGTCGCCCGTTCAACCCCCGGCGCTCGCCAAACAATGAAATAATTTGCATGCGCGCGCTCCCGGCCCGTTCCGGCCCATCTTAATGCAGTTGAGCCTCATACCTGGCCTGTATATTTACATTATGTAGCGGCGCCCGCCTGGTGCGCTGCGGCCACCCCCACCACCCCCACCACCGCACCCGCCGCCGCGGCCTGCCTGACCGCACCGGGCCACACTCCCATATGGAGCGCGCTGCTCCTTTCCCCCTCTCTCTCCCACCTTTCACTCCACCCCGCCCCTTACTCACTCCCTCTTACCCTCCTTCTCTCTCTCTCTCTCTCTCTCTCTCTCTCTCTCTCTCTCTCTCTCTCTCTCTCTCTCTCTCTCTCTCTCTCTCTCTCTCTCTCTCTCTCTCTCTCTCTCTCTCTCTCTCTCTCTCTCTCTCCTCTCTCGCTCCCTTCTCTGGCCGTGGCGGGAGAGCGGGCGTATATTACAGCGCACCGCCGGCCCGGCCCGGACCAGAGGGCCCCCCTGGCCGCGCTTGCGTAATGCTAGGGGCCTCTCGGATGAATTTCGTTTACTGTGAATTAGTCTTGTATGTGGGAGAGGGAGGGCCGGTGTTGTGAGCGTGTGGGTGTATCGCATTGGCTGTGGCCGTCCGGCGCGCGCAATGTTCCACCGAAAAACCACTCTCGCTTGGCGCCGGTGGCCGCCCTGGAGCAATTAGCGGCGTGGTCCTGCGTCCGCGAGTCCGCGGGTCCGCCGTGCCGCCTCAGAGTCCGGCCAGGCGGGAATAATAAATATAAGGGTAACATAACCCACGCCAACTTTCGCGGAGCGAGCGTTAGCGAGCCGCGAGGCAGAGATTTCTTTGTCCGTTCGTCACCACGGATATGACCAGATACAGTCATTAGTCAAGTCATCATTCTCATAAGTTTGTCCGCTCAAGTGTCCGGTTATGCAGTTCGGTCATCGCCTTTTAGTCCGGCCATTATCTCCGCAACTTTGTCCAGTCATTTGTCCGGTCATACTGTCAATTCATCGTCTATTAGAAGTCGTTTTACAAATAAACCTGAGATGGTGTGCCCCCAATGACCCGTTAGCCTCCTTCCGGCCGCACGGCCCGGGCTGTAGTCTCTGACGCCGCGTCTGAGCTACGCGTGCGGCCGGAGCCGGGGCTGCGTGGGGCGTGTGACATGAGCCAGGCCTGCCGATGGCTGATTGCGTATTCCGGCGGCCGGCCTCGTCTGGCCTCGGCTGGCCTGGGCCCCGCCAACACCGCCCGGGTAATTTCGTTAATGATGAAGTGGATTTGCAGAGCCGATAGCGCTGGCGCCTCTGCCACCCGGGGAGAGCGTCGGCGTGGCGTCGCGGAGGCCGGTGGACGTACGTCTTGATGACTTCATCGTGATCCGAATAGCGACTCGGCAGCGGCGCTGTCGAACGGCCGACACGCGGCTGACACGCGGCTGACACACTGGCCGAGTCCTGCAGACCAGGCCACACGACACCCCGCTACATATCGGGCCGGGCCATCCCCGTGACAGAGATGGGTGCCCCCGGAGCCCTCGGTCCCGGTGCGCGGCCGAGGTCCCCGCCGTGGGCCCCCGGGCGCGCCGCCGCACCGCGGCCTCACCGGCCCCGCCACTCGAGACGGGAATTTATTTCCCACACTACTCACGAGATTTATGCAAAGTTTGCAGGTGGCGGGGCCGCGAGGAAGATGCAGTGCTGTGTCACGGAGCACGGGACGGATCTGTGCCGGAGGGGCCCGGCGCGTGCCCTAGGCAGAGGACACGGCCCGAGGACTCGCAGTGCGCCGGCAATCCTTCTCTGCGACCGACAGTCACACGCACCGCCGCACCGCCCCGTCCCAACGGAACCCCTCGATACGCTCTCTGGACGCGGAGCCACTTCGCACTTTCTGACCTGACGAGTACTCGCCTGCTTCGCGCAGAGCGGGAGTGCCTCAAACATATCAGCGCTCGTCTCACCGCAATTGGGTATTTCGGAGAAGGTCCAAACCGAAAATGAAGAAAAAGTCAAGAAGAACATAAGCGGAAACAACACGCGGGGTATCATAAGGGTTACCGTAGCAGAGAGTACCACCGCCAAGGCGTCCGTCAGCCACGAGCGAACGTCAAATATTAGGAGTCTAACTCTCGCTGACGATATGTCACGGCTATTCGGCAGGGTCAGAAAGAGCACTTTCCTGCTGCGTCGGCCCGCAGACGAGCCACCTCCGCCCGTTATGTAAGCCGGCGCTCTCTGACCCTATCAAGTGGTCATGACATATCGTCAGCGAGAGCTAAGCCTCCAAATGTTTGACGTTGGCTCGTGGCTGGCGCATGGCGGAAATACTCTCTGCTACGGTAACTTTCATAATACTCGCATTGTGTTTCCGCTGATGTTCTTTTTGTCTTCGTTTCCATTTCCGCTAAGTGGAGAAGAGACGCAAGAAGAAGAAGAAGAGATCAAAATTTCTGGTGGCTTAGCTTTCGCTGAGGATATGACACGACTTTATCGTAGGGTCACATAGCGCAGCAGCTCTCCGTGCGACCCGAGGATTCATTTTCCAGATGTCGCGGTGGTGGTATGAGCTGTGTGACCCTACCAAGTGGCCGTGACATATCGCCAGCGAGAGCTAAGCCTCCAGAAAGTTTGAGTGGACTCGTGACTCGTGGCCAGTGGTAGGAAACTCTCGGTGGTGGGGGATAGGAGGTGGGGAAGCCAAAACTGGAGGAAAAAACAAATGAATTACTGCCAACTTCGATAGCCAACTTTCAAAAGCCAGCATTAGAAAATTAAAGGCAGTTGTGATATAGATACATCGGAATTTTATAAACGTGTCCTGAAAGTATTGAAAAAATTGACCGTCGCAAAGTATGTCAATTTTTTGTTTAATGTTGTCAGGTTGGTAATGCCTGATCCTTAAGTTTTCGTTTTTAGTGAATCGCTAAAACCGGGGGAGTTTCCTAGCACTGTTCGTGGCCGACGCCGTGGCGGAGATACTCTCTGCTGCGGTTCCCTCATACTGTTTCCGCTTTTCTTCTTCTTGCGCGTCGTCTCCACTTCCGGTTTTCTCCGAAATACCCTATGACCACCGGAAAATCACAATGTAATAATAATAATTCATCATCGTCCACAAATGTTGGTGGCACTTTGGCAGGCAATATGTGCACGCGGCTACCCCGTGATCAAGTGCGCCGCCGACGTGATGGCCTCGTTAGCCGGCACACAACACCATAACTCATGGGCTGGCCGCTCGGGTGGCCGGCCGCACGGGGTGCCACCGAGCACCGAGCCTAGCCCTCGGGGCCGCGGCCGCGGCCATCGTGCGAAACCGCAGGGCTGGACTGCGGGACGTGCCGCGAACCGCGCTAGCCCAGCCGGGCCTGGAGGGGCAGAGGCAGTAGCGCCACTCCACATATGGTAGTCACTGAACACCGAACGGAACAGTCTCATGTGCAGGCACTTCCAGCCCCTTCTCAATCATTCCAGTCACCGAAATGTATCCGTAAAAAAATCAGAGAGAAAAAAGCCCGATGGCATATTTGACTGCTATGTCGTCCCGGTTTGCGACAGGACTCTGTCCGCAAAGCAGAACACGATAAACTGGACTGCCCAAGGGCCATTCAGGCACGTAGCCGAGGGGGGGGGGGGGGCGTCAGGGGGGTCATGCGTTGGGGGACGTTGCGGGCGGAGATACTCTCTGTGGCGGTTTCCCTCATAGTGGATCTGCTTCTGTGATTCTACATAACTGCTTACTTCCGTTTCTGATCTTCTCCAGAATACGCTATTGATTGATAAATATTAAAGAACTTATTGTTACAGTCTTAGAGCCTAGAAGGAAGGAGGTGGGGTGGAGGGGGGTCGATCATAAAGTTCCGCCCAGTATCTCCGCTCACAGCCGAAACCTTTCTCAACGGAGGCACCGAAGCCACCTGCAGAGGCCGCGCGGAGCTGGTTTGCGCTGATACTCCCTGCTCCGGTACCCCCTCCTTCTGCTACTCGCCTTTTGGAACGCGCTGTTTCCGCTTTTATTCTTATTGCCTTATTCTTCATTTCCGGTTTGAGATTCTCCTAAATACCGTATTGTACGCGGGATCGGGCTGTGCTGCAGGATCTGGAACAGGATCTGACTGGAGGAAGGGAGGGGGGGGGGGGGATGAACGGAGCTTTGGGGGAAGGGGGGGGGGCAAACCCACTAGGCCGGTGCCGCCATGGCGCATCCGGAGCGTGGCGAGCGGCACGGAAGCGGAATATCGAGTCAGGAATCGTCGCCCAGAAACGGATGGAAGAACGCAAAGCCTGCGAATGTTGTTCATGATGTGTATGTGTGCGTATGTGTGTGTGTGTGTGTGCGTGAGCGTGAAGTGTTTGCAACTGACAATGAGCACGATCAGGCGGGGCTGGCTGCGGCAGAGGAAGAGGAAGATAAGGGCAGGGAATCGTAACCACTAGCGTGCAAAGGGGGACACCGCACAAACGTCTCTCCTCTTATACCGCAATTATTTTCCCCCGGCCCAGATAGCAGAGGCAGCATTCGACCCTCTAAACGCATAGCCTATATTTTTTGAGTTTATTTTCGCACTTGACACTTGTTCGCCGCGTGTCGGACACAGTTAACATAACGCCGGCAAACGGAGCATGATGTGAACGAGGTCGCATTACAAATTAATTGCAAGCGGAAGAGGACTCCAACAACGCATTGGCTGCATGTAGGCGAGCGCAGACAGAAAGGGGTGGGAGAGGAAGGGGGGGGGGGGCAGCTGTGTGCGGCATTCCAGTGTATCTGCACGGCCCCGGCCACGGCGCCACCATGCGGAACCCAGCCCAGCAGTGCACTGCGGGGCACACATACGGGGCTGTCAGTCGCCCAGCACGGTCGTTACAAAAATTTATGAAATTCCAGCAGCGTTTTCATTTTGTGGAAAAGAAGAACGGGCATCCGGCAATTTTCAATAATGGTCATTGTTTGGAGGTCCATAGCTACGGGGTAGGGGGAGAGTGAGCGAGGAGGTGAGGGCATTATTGTAAAAATAAAAATAAACATTCTGGTTTTTTTGGAAAGTAAGCCCGCGGTGCATAAAGTAGTTGCTTCCTCCACGACTGCCCACCACCGCTACCTCCAACCCCCTCCCCCATTCCTCTCCTTTCACTCCCTCCGTTTGTTTCAAGTACTTATAAGGTACTCCTGACAGTTAATTCGCGCTGGGTGCACACTGGGGTGCATACTTCCTTTTTTATTTGCATTTAAAAGGAACCTCTAAATTGACAATAAATGCTGCCTGTGAAACTTTCCTTCCTTTTCACGCCGCCGCGCAGCAAACCTTGCGTCTTAATTTATTCATCCGTCTATTCCTCCCTGGCCGTGTCCACGGCGGGCACCAGCGGGCACCGACGGGCACCCTGCGCTCCGCTCCGCATCCCCTCCGTGGAGGGTGGGGGATCCATCTGGCATCATTAGAGACGCCGCTCTAACAGCGCCACTTTACACGTCATCGGGGCCTCTCTCCTGTCTGCCTCTCGATCAGCCAGCGTCTCTCCGCGCCCACCGCGGCCCCCGCGGCGCCCGCAGCCCCGTGCGGCACCTGCCAACAAAGTTCTCTTCCCTTCCGGGCAACGGCCCTCCGCGCCCCGCCCCGCCGCCACCGCAGCGGAGCAATAAGAAAACGCTCTGCAACACGCAGAGCACGCGAGGAAAAGTTGAAGACATAAATTTTGCGAAATGTGAGAGCGGGGCGGCCGGTGTGGCCCGTGCTGCGGCCGGTGCCGGTCCTGGCAGACCAGGCCCCGCTGCTGCCGCCTCACGGGGACCAGGACCGGGACGTGGACGTGGGCCCCGGCGGGGCCGCGGCGGCAGGGAAAGGCTCCCGTCACCGACTGCCGGCCCGGAGCTGTACTGCGGCGTTCGCAACTAACGGACTTGGCAGCCGATTCGCCCAGGAGTCGAGCCACCTGTCACCGAACTCTCGACTCGAACCCCCGGGCGGGGGCTGCGGGGGCTGCGGGGGGCTGCGGGGGCGCCGACTGATGTACGCCAGGGCCGAGGTGCGTCGGGAGAAGCGGGAAAGTGTCGTTATAGGCCGGAACGGCGACCACGACAGCGGCGGCGGGTAGTTAATCAGGACGGGGACGGGCCGGGGCCTGCCTACACTGCACCGCGGGCAGCCGGCCGACAGCTCATCACAAATGCAGAGCGGAGCCCTCTCCACGCTGACACGCCGCCTGACACGCCGCCTGACACGCCGCCTGCAGCACGCGCGCCGCGCCAAGTTACCGCGCACTGGTCCTGCTAACCGTAAACGAGTTGTTGCACCCCTCCGAATCCAAGGAGCCAACTAGTCACTTGCTCCAGCGCCTGCCCGCACTCCGCACTCGGCTGCCAAGCCGACCGGGTTGGCGTTCCAAATAGTTTGGCCTCTCGCCCCGTCTCCGTCCGACACCCGGGTTGGGAGACAGGGCCACGACGCTGACGCCGAGGCTGCCGCAGCCTCCTCTCTCCTCAGACGCGGTGCAGCCCGGCCGACCCCGGCCCCGGCTCCAGGACAGGGCGGCTCGTTTGGCTGAGAGGGACTCAAGCCCCGTGCCAAGTTGTCTCCCACCACTTAACCACCTAGTCCGCACCGCGGCTCGAACCGAGCCGAGGGATGGGCTGTGCGGGCCCAGGGCGCCGCCGACCCGGAGCCGGGCCGGAGTCGGAGAGAACGTTACGGCAGTCAGTCAACAGTATTGACGCCACGCCACCAAGGCGTGGCCACCGCAGCCCGGGCTCAGGGCCGGGCGCGCTGCGCTCGCGGTAATCCAGAGCAATCTCTTGATTAGTTTTCCCCGTAGCTCGGTGCCTGTGGCCCGCTGTGGCCGGACCCGGGCCCATCAGCCTGCCAGGCTCGATTTCACAGGGGCCACCCAGCTAGGAGGGCGGCCTTCTGCGACGCAAAGAATAATACGACGAGTGCCGGCTGCTGGGTTAGGTTAGCCAAGGTTAGAGAAGGTGAGGTAAGCGCAGCGCTCAGGGAGCGACAACTCTCTGGGGCGAGCAGGAGCGGCCGTCAACCCGGGGTGGGGAGGGGGGAGGGGTCAGATCACAGGCACAGGGTGGCGGGGGCACCGTGGGCACCGTGGGCACCGTGGGCACCGTGGGCACCGTGGGCACCGTGGGCACCGTGGGCACCGTGGGCACCGTGGGCACCGTGGGCACCGTGGGCACCGTGGGCACCGTGGGCACCGTGGGCACCGTGGGCACCGTGGGCACCGTGGGCACCGTGGGCACCGTGGGCACCGTGGGCACCGTGGGCACCGTGGGCACCGTGGGCACCGTGGGCACCGTGGGCACCGTGGGCACCGTGGGCACCGTGGGCACCGTGGGCACCGTGGGCACCGTGGGCACCGTGGGCACCGTGGGCACCGTGGGCACCGTGGGCACCGTGGGCACCGTGGGCACCGTGGGCACCGTGGGCACCGTGGGCACCGTGGGCACCGTGGGCACCGTGGGCACCGTGGGCACCGTGGGCACCGTGGGCACCGTGGGCACCGTGGGCACCGTGGGCACCGTGGGCACCGTGGGCACCGTGGGCACCGTGGGCACCGTGGGCACCGTGGGCACCGTGGGCACCGTGGGCACCGTGGGCACCGTGGGCACCGTGGGCACCGTGGGCACCGTGGGCACCGTGGTCATCAGTCCTGGCGGGCCGCGCCGCCCGCTGTCGGAGTCGGAGGAGCCGGAGGAGTCGGGGGTGGCAGGCGGAGGGGTGCTGCACCACTCGACGGCAACGACACTTTGCGACTTTCCGTATTAGCGGCGCGATAAATTAGCAGTCGGTCCAATTCTCCCCACGGCGCGCCGCCGCCGCCGCACCGCACCACGACACCGCGGCGGAACGGCCGGGGCGGGCAAACGGCCGTGCCTCTCCTCCCCTCCCCCTCAAGTCCCACCCCGCCCCGCCCCGACAGCCACCGACACCGGCCGACCACAGATTCAGGATAAAAGGTTGTTCAGGAGATGAAGACAGTTTGGGAGGGTCGTTGCTCCGAAGCAGCTGCGCGTCGGCGCCGTTGGCAGGACTGGCAGGGCCGCGGAGGGAAGAATATCATTTACGTCGCGGCACTTGTATTTTTTGTTGCTCCGTATCGGCCTCTGATCGCCCCGCCCCGCCCCGCCCCGGGTCTGTACTTTGGCAGGGCGGTGACGGCGCTCCTCTGCGCCCCCACGGCCCTCCTCCGCCCGCGCCACTTGCTTGATGACGAGCACACGGTGTCAGCGGCGTCAGTCGCCGGCTCCGCGTTAGCAACTTGCTAAACTTGTTTACCTCTCCGAGCGCAAAGCCACACCCCATAGCCATGAGGCAGGCACGAGGCAGCCACGAGGCAGCCATGAGGCAGCCAGGAGGCAGCCATGAGGGAGCCATGGGGAACCTTGCGGCGGCACGGCCAGCCGAGCGGCAGCGGGGAAGGTGTCAGTGGCCCCCAACTCGCGACAGAGGGAAGCAAGGCAAACTCCCTGCTTCCAAAGCCTCGCGAGCGCGAGCCCAGAGCCCAGGCCCAGCCCAGGGCACAGCCACAGCCCAGCGCGGCCAAGAGTCGACCCGTGGCGGCATCTGCCTGGGAGCCGGCAGGACCCGGCAGGACCAGATAACAACGCACAGGTCCCCGCCGGTACCCTCATTCTCTCCCCGCAGCGCCGCGGAGACACGGCACGCCAAGGGAACAAGACAGGCATGACAGAAAGCTTTAGCGCCTAGACTCGTTCTTTGAGTTTGTTGTGTGCGAATGATATGTGATGTACGAGTACAGTGGAGGGGAGGGGAGGGGGAGTACTGACGGAGCACACAGATACAAAGATTTGCGAACCATTGTAAGCATATAGCGCCGCTTTAAACAAATTTTCCTCCGGACTTTAAAGAGGACTCGACGGAATAGATGTTCGAGATGCACTCTAAATACAGACTTCTCTATACAGAGAATTAAGATCGTCACTACCACTCCCAACGCGCAATGGTGCCGAAGGGCTCAAAGAACGGAGAGTGTACCGTTGTCATCGGAGCTCCGTAGCGTAGTGGGCTAGCGGCCTGATCGGCGACCGCAAGGTTCACGGTTCAACTCTTTGCCAGAGTAAATTTTTTTTTCTGAAAGTCTGACAGCGAATCTGCTCTGCGGGACGACAGTGACCAAAGACCGGACCTTGCCGGGGACAGCAGCGCGCCGTCCAGCGGACAGCGCCTGAGAGGTAGGCACCATGCGAACACGCATGCGTGCGCACCTCATGGTGGTCTACTTCCCAGGCGCCGATTCCGATGCATAATGCCAAGGCCCGTGGGCATCGCAATCAGGCGAGATGAGGATAAGGGAAGACGGCATCCACCGCCTGGGATATAGCTCAGCTCCTGGTCTGTCTCCGGGGTGTTTGGGTAGAGTCGTGGGCCTGGGAGGCTTAGGGGGGGAGCGCCCTCACGCGGCCACAACACCGGCGGCAGCGGCGGCAGCGGCGGCAGCGGCGGCAGCAGCGGCAGCAGCGGCAGCAGCGGCAGGTCCGAGAAGTCTGAGCAAACACAGACACACACACACACACGCTCTCACACACACAATGTGCGGTACGATTGGCATGGCTGGAGACGAGAGGGGAGGGGCCGCCCCTCCTACTACAACTGTTGGATTAGGTGGGTGGCGTGCTTCTGGTTCCGGCCCGGTGGTGACACAGGGGGAGGCAGGGGTGCATGACGCATCCCATCAGGGGGCTCCCGGCGTCCCCCGGTGTCCCCTGTGCCCGCCCCAGGCTCACCGTCCTGCCCACGTCCCCGGCTCGGCCCCGGCTCGGCCCCGGCTCGGCCCCGGCGCACACCGCTTTGCCCTAATCTGCTGCTCAAGTTTTCAACTACAACCATCGAGGATTACGAGCGATGCCGGGCCGTGGTGGTCCGGGGAGGGGGAGAGGAAGAGGAAGAGGAGGGGGGGGGGGGGGGTCGGGGCTGGCCGACGCCGTTTGGCAGCACGGCACGAACCGGCGGCAGGAGGCGTCGTCCGCCGGCCGTCCGGATCACAGCGACTGCACAGCGACGGCTACGGCCACGGGCCACGGCTTGGCTTGTTAATCGCCACCAACTAGAGCGGCAGCGGCAGCGGCGGCCACTTCTTTCCGAACTCGAACCGCAGCGTAGGGTTTGCCGGGGCAGGCGATGGGGGAAAAAAGGGCGGAAAAGCGGGGTAAAAGCTAAAGTTTCTCCCTTTCTCTCGAGCTCTCTCCCTGCTGTTCCCTCACCCCCCCCCCCCCCCCCCCCCCCCCCTCCGCTTTTGATTTTTCTGGAGCATGTTGGCCTCCCTGCCAACTTCTGCACATCACTCACCTTGCAAACGCGCCGACCATTCCGCCGCCGCCCCGCCCCCCAGGATGCCTGCGAGCGCTCGGATGGCTCGGATGTCCGATCCTCCCTCCCCGCCAGTCCGGCCTCTCCCCTCCCGTAGCCGCCGGGCGATCGGTTCTGGCCGCAGGCAGCAGGGCACGGTGCGGTGGGCGTGCGTGTATGTGTGTGTGCGTGTGTGTGTGTGTGTGTGTGTCTGCCCTACAGCGCTGCAATGTAGCCGTGTATTGTACGCTCTGTGCACAGGCCACATAGCCACACACAAACACACACACACACACACACACACACAACCCCCTCCTCCTGCCCAGGGCAGACGCTGGCATTTTGGAGCGCCACTCCCGCTGCCGCCTCGGCCCTGAATACAACTACTACAACCCCGCGGCAGCAGCGGCAGCAGCAGCAGCGCAGTCCACCCGACTTCCACTAGAGGACAACCATACGCCGGACAAAGGCCAATCCTGCCCGGTGTGGTGCTGCCGGGGTCTGGCCAAGGGGCTGGCCAATGACTGGTGCACCAGCCGCCGAGCGCCTGCGAATGCCAGGGTAGGCCGGCCGCACGACATGCAAGCATGCGTCATGCAGTATCAGTTGTATTTGCTGATTTTCAGCTGCGTATTTAATGTATCATCTGTGGATAAATAGACTGTCACTTTCGCAAGCAGAGTTTCCGGAAATGAGCCGATCCGCAAAATGGCGAAATCCGTGCTTCTTCCGCAGCCCTGCGCGCTCTGTTCGCTCTGCGGTGCCGGGTAGTGTCAAAGGGGAAGAGGAAAAGGTCAGCGGACGTTATACCTGGCGTGTGGGATTTAGCGGCAGCGGCACCGAAACAAGGCAGCGACAACACAGACGGTCACGTCGACAAAGGATGGGGCGAGAGGAAAAGGTTTGAAAGGGGGCGGGCGGCCGAAATACGGATCGGCGGTGGCTGGGAGACGGTGCACGGCTGGCTTCTCCCGCCCGCCCCCGCCCGCCCCCGCCCGCCCCCGCCCGCCCCCGCCCGCCCCCGCCTGTACGTGCCGGGCCGGGCCGGGCCGGCGCCCGTGGCAAGGCGAAGCCCGCGAAGCCCGCCGACTGGATACTTTGAGGGTGCCGGCGCCCGACCCGAACACTCCGACAAGTGCAGATAAGCAGAGCGAGGAAAATAAAGCGAGTCCCTTGAGTCTTATTGAATAGCGATGTGACTGAATGAGCTCCGGCATGACGCAGCGGTCTCCGCGGGGGGGGCCGAAGGGCCGAAGGGACACACCCCCATCCGCTATCCATTCGTCGCCGCGGGAGGATACTTCTGTCGATAGTTGTGCATATTCATGTTATTCACATGCCTGTCACGTTTGATTTACGAGGGAAAGGGGGAGGGGAGCGATACACTGGAATATTCACCGCCGGGAATCATTCCTTGAAAAAAAATTTCACGAGGAGTATTCGGAGAATACCGATCGATAAAGGGGCGGCGGTGAATATTCCACTAAAAATAAATCGGTCCGGCGCCCCAATGCTCACACAATCACACAATTCACACAACTGAGAAACAAGATAACCGACCTTTCCCGGCGCTGGTTAGGGATTCCCACGCTATGCTTTGCGGACATCTCGTCATTCGGCACTTCGTACACGGCTCAAGCGAGTCGTCCCCCCGACAGGGGGCGTTTTCTTGAGGTTTCCGTACAAAGTGAATTTAAAACAACGGCTCAGCATATGCTTTCTTGATATTTCATGGCACTTTTTTCCCGGCACCCCCATGACAAGACGCGTGCCGCAGCCGCGGGGGTGTTTCTCCATCCGCGTGGCGTGATTATGATGATGTTGAGGGAGCCGAGCAGAGCCGGGCACAAGCCGATTGGGCTGGGCTGGGCTGTCGGCGCCGCACCTCCGTCAGCTGACGGCACCCCCTCATGCCCTCATCATCCCACACGGCACCGGCACCGCCTCTCTCCTCCCTCCTTTCGCAAATGACTTACTTCCTCGGCATTATCATTTCATTTCTCGCAAAGCCAGGCAGGGATGCGAGGTGCAGCGCAGGCCGCGCTCAGCCTTGATTAAGGCGCGCCAAATCCTGCCCTCCGCGCCTCTGATCTCCACGCGCCCTCCCTCTCCCCCTCCTCCAGCCACCGCCGCCGCCACCGCGCCGCGTATAAAAACGGGCCGGGCGTATTGGCATAAATACTGCATGGGGGAAGGAATGGCGTTTTTACAAGCCGGCCAGACACTCTGCAAATGGTGGGGGCTGGCGGTGGCGGCCGCTTCGATTCGCGCCGTAAAATCGAGCCGAGGTGGCTCGCTGCATTACCGAACGGGGCTGCTGGAGGGCGGTGGCCCGGCGGCGGCCCGGCAGTGGCCCTCAGTGCTGGCCACCGCCACCGCGGGCAAGAATGTAGTAGTAAGGTGCCGGCGCGCGGTGTAAAGATAAGAGTGACAGAGAAATTCCCCCCGTCGAGGATACTCGGTTTATGCGCGGCGCGGCCCTCTACGAGGCAGAAGCGACGCGGCGTCACTACCCCCACATCCTCCGTCCCGTTTTAGTATGAAAAAAGAAGTCGTCCTCCTCCTGAAAACGCATTTTTCGGGGTGCCACCGGGTGCCACGCAGCACACACAATGGTCCGCTGGGAGACGGGGACCCGTACCTTGGACCCGACCGGACCCATCACGTGATCACCCCTGCCGCTCCCCGCCGCCCCCGGCCGCCCCCGGCCGCCCCCGGCTGATGAGGTGGGCCGTTTGGCTCCATCCCGAGCGTCCTCGCACAGACCCGTCCCGTAGGTCGACCAGGTCAACAAGTGGATCCGCTTTGATGGGATTAGTGTACAGCCTTATCGTCTGCTTGTCCCTCTCAGCGAGGGGGGCGGGGCTACGGGGAGGATCGGGGGTGGCCGGCACCACAGCCACCTCCTCCCGGCCCCCTGAAAAAGGCCCGTGTGAGGGAGGAACGGGAAGAGGAGGAAAAGTCCGGCCGCGTTATCCGTCAAAGCTCTCATAGACCAGACCATGGCGCAACAGCGACCAGCGCCGAAAACAATTTCGGTCTGATTGCTCTTGACAGCGGCCGGGGCCGTGGCCGGAGCCCTCTAGTGGCGGAGGCGACGGCCACTGGCCAGGGACCGCTCGGCAGAGAACAACTCAGCTTTGCGAAGCCGCGATGCCTCGCGCTCTAAAAAAAAAAAAAAAAAAAAAAATAAAAAGGCCTTTCATTTAATAGAGGTTTTACCTCTCGGCTGCCTCACGACTTTCCCGCCCAGGTATCCCCGGGCACGAGATGGCGATACAGAGAAAACGCGTCGCACCGGGCAACGCCACGTCAGGCCACGCCAGGCCACGCCACGCCGCCACAAGGGCCCAACACCATTATTGATATATCGTTTTCATACCACCCGCCAATACGGGCGGGGCTGGGGAGGGGGCAGTAAAGATGGTCGTGAGCCCGAGGAAAGGAAAGGGGAGAGGAGGGGGCGAGGGGCGGGATCTCACGCTCGGCGTGCCACACCGCGCCGCACTCGCAGCGATATGAGGGCCCTCGAATCCCTCTCGCCTTCCATGTAACTGCCTTTCAGTTTCCAGAGCCCGGGCACCTCCGAGCACCGCCAAGCACCCAGGCAGCGGCATCAGCGCGCGCGCAGGTTTTCGTTCACAGTTGTCGCGGAGAACAAAGGGGAGAAGATGTCCACGGTGTCTTGAGAAAGAAGGGCGGACTGTGTAAAGCGTTCGTGCGCACAGAGTGCGCTGAGCGCCGAGCCCTGTGCAGTCTGGCACAGCAGGCACGGTACGGCAGGGGCGGGACGGGACGGGTGCACATGTGACCCGAACAGCCAATTCGCAGGCATTTCCCTCCGACAGCAGCAGCCTCGGCCTCGGCCAGTCCCCGGCGGCTCCCAGGGAAGGGTGCACAGCCCTGCTGGGCCGGCTGCTTGGCGCGCCCGGACCCATACGGCAGTAAATTATGTTAGTGTTTATGGGCACGGCTCCGCCAGCCAGCAGCAGCGCAAAGCGCGCACGAGGCCACCGCTGGGGACCCAAAACCACCGGGTCCCTCACTCGCCCTCGGAGCGTGCGCAAGATAACGCTAGAAAAGATTCCATAGATTCTAGAGATTCCTCGAATTTCCAAAAATTACTTTCGATTACACAAGATTCTATGTGATAACATGAAATGGCAATTACATGCGACTGTAACCATCTGTAGGTTATGACATAAAATTAAAATTCATTGTACAGTGTACTTGTTCCACTCTATTCTAATCTTGTTCCGCTTTGTTCTACGTTGTCTCACCTTGTTCCGCCCTATGCTAACCTTGTTACACTTTGTTCTCCGTTGTTCCGCCTTCTTACGGAGATTACTCAACCAGGACTGCCGTTTAGCCGCGTACAGCACACTGTTTCTCCCTTTTCTGAGGGAAAAAAAAAGCAGTTCCCAGGATCACGACTCACGACTCTCTTCTTTCCCGCCGGCCCATTATGTACTCAGCAAATGTGGCGCAGTCGTACTACGGGGTGAATAAATTTGCAGAGGAAGATTATTCTTTCCATTTTGTCACTTCACCCCCCCCCCCCCCCCCGGCGGGGCGGGTTGTACACCGCTGCCGCCACCGCGCTCGTACCTGCCGGCAAATGAATTTTTATCTCACTTTGCTCGGGAGCTATTTGAATAATTGCTCATTTACACTTAGCATTGTGGAGGCCCGACGCCGACCCACTCGACAGGGAGATCCAGAGCGGGGCGAGGCGCATCGCCAGCTCAGATGTAAATCGCATTACGTTTGACAGCAACCGGTGTTATCTCTCCTCTCTTGTCTCGCTCGCCGTCGGCGCCTGCAAATGAAACGTAAACGGCCTCCTCCCCCCACACCCACCCCTTCCGTCCTCCCCGCTATCTCTCTCTCTCTTTCTCTCTCTGTCTCGCTTTTCGGTGCGGTGATTCATCAGATCTCTGCCACACCGCACGCGGGCCACCGCAATCTTACTGTCCTTCAGCCGTCAGCCGTCAAACTGCCGCTGCCGGCCGCTGCCCTGCGCTGTACACTGCTATGCACTGCTATGCACTGCTATGCACTGCTATGCACTGCTGTGCACTGCTATACACTGCTATCCACTGCTATGCACTGCTATGGACAACTATGCACTGCTGTGCACTGCTATGCACTGCTGTGCACTGCTATGCACTGCTATGCACTGCTATGCACTGCTATCCACTGCTGTGCACTGCTATGCACTGCTGCACTGCTATGCACTGCTATGCACTGCCACGCACTGCTATGCACTGCTATGCACTGCTATGCACTGCTATGCACGCCCCGGCTGACAATCCCGATTCAATATTTCCCTGCTAGGGAACTTTTTCTTCGTGTTTTGGGCTCACGGGCTTTGGAAAGCGTTGTGTGCCCGGCAAGTGAGCAGTGTCGAACTGCAAGTCAGCCGTGAGTATAGGCAACTAGAAGCACTGGGATCGTCACCCCGCCCTTCCACCTCTCCCTCCCCCGTCCCGCAGACCCACAAAACTCTCCCTGGGGGCCCATCCTGCCTCGACAACTGCCAGGGCCGCGGCGAGGCGCGGCGCTACGCCTCGCTGTGCCGCTGTGCCCCGCCTTGTGCGCGCTGTAGGGAGGACGGCGGTGACGACTTTCAGCCTGCGAGCGAGTGGGGAGGAGAGGGAGGGGAGGGGAGTGGGAGCGGAGCGGGGCGGTGCGGGGCGGTGCGGGGCGGAGCGCGGGCCACGCTGATCCCGCCATCCTCGTCGCCTGCAGCATAGGCGGCCACCTCTCCGGCACCGGCACAAGCACCAGGAAAGTCGCGCGGCGGGATTCAGCCGAGGAAATCATCGTCGGCCGTGCCGAGGCCGCCGCCGAGGCCGCTAGGCCGCCGCGCCGTGAGGCCCATGAGGCCCGTGAGGCCCGTGAGACCCGTGAGGCCCCGCGCGAGGCTAGCCAAGGGATGGCACGCCCGCACAAAACTTGATCCCGGGCCGGGCCGGCCGCCTCGGCCTCCGCCTGTGCCTCCCGCCCGCACGGCCCGTCAAATGGTGTGGGCCCCCGCCTGTCGTAGGCGTGGCGCGGCGTGGTGAGGGGAATCACGCAATTTGCAGCAGCCCCGGCCCGGCCAGGGCCCCGGCCAGGGCACGGCTCACCCCCACCGCCGTCGTCGGCAACCCCGGCTTTACTCTGCCCAGAGTCACACAAAGTTGTACGGCACGGCAGAGCCGAGAGGAGGGAATCCAACTGGAGAAATCTGGTGCGGTATCCGCGCTATTCGCCGTATGGTATGGAGCCATCTCATCCAAGGCCCTGCCCCCAGCCCGCCCCCGCCCACCCCCGGACCATTTCGCCCCCGCTCACATCCCCCGCCAGGGCGGCCAGGGCGCCCGGGCCCCCGTCGTGAAACGGTCCAAGTGGGGTCCTCTGCTCGGCGGGCCTGCCGGGTGCGGCGGTTCGTCTCCAGGTGAGGGGCGGGGCGTGGGCGGGGACTGGGGCAGCCTCGGCGGCAGCGGCGGCAGCGGCGGCAGCGGCGGCAGCGGCGGCAGCGGCGGCAGCGGCGGCAGCGGCGGCAGCGACGGCAGCGGCGGCAGCGGCGGCAGCGGCGGCAGCGGCGGCAGCGGCGGCAGCGGCGGCAGCGGCGGCAGCGGCGGCAGCGGCGGCAGCGGCGGCAGCGGCGGCAGCGGCGGCAGCGGCGGCAGCGGCGGCAGCGGCGGCAGCGGCGGCAGCGGCCACAATGGTCGGGGACGTGAGTGTTTTCCACCGACCCCGCCGGCCAAATTTCGTTTCCTTGCCGTCGCAGAAAAGAATTGTTCCGCCGCGCCGTGCAATCTTGCGCTCCCGGGTCTAACAACAACTACCGCGCGCTCTCATCTTAAATGTGGCCGCGGTTTACCGTGACGACCACTGCTGACTTTGCCATGGCCGCTCCGAGTGCCCCCCCCCCCCCTAACATCACCACCAGTGTGTGGTAGGAGGGGTGAGTGAAGCAAGACGAATTCTAAACGAATTTCTATTTCGGTTTGGGTTAGGCCCCGTGGAGTCCCGTCACAGTTTCAGTAATCAGTGACTCGCGCATCTTGCCTCTGCCACGGATCGACGCAACTCGCAGTCCGCGTCCTCGGCTTATTGATGGTATCGTCGCAGCTTGTGAGACGGGACAGGGACCGCGATGCCAATAACCGTAATAGATTGGAGGTCCTGGAAGAAAACTCTTCCGTGTGCGCAAGTTTTAATACACTTTGGCCAACTCCTCGCTGCAAGTGGGGACATCTTTACCAAACAGGTGTAGCGACCTCCGAGGCGACTTGGTTCGAAGCCTCCTGTCGCCGGGAGCCGCGGCCGGGCCGCTGTGGGGGATAACGCTGGAGGGCTTTTGATGTACTGCGCTCAAGTTTTATCTAACACAGAACCACCGGAAGGACGTGAGACGGCTGCGCCCACTGCGCCACAGGGGAGGTGGACGCCGAATACACTCTTGAAAAGTTTCCAAATGGCAGGCGTAGGTTCTGCCATCGACGAAATGTGCACGTCTTCTTGAGCCCCCCCCCCCCCCCCCCCCCCCGACCCTCTCGGCCTGTCCGTTAAGACCCCCTTTCAATTCGCAAACCGCTTAACGCAAGTGTTGCGTTAACGCGACACTTTGATCAGTTGTTGATTTAGTTTTAAAAATGATATAAGACATTTTGAAAAGTTAAAACAAAATCTCGTTTACAGCCGTTTTAGAGAACGTAGATGGGCGGTCGTTTGTCTTGGGATGAGGCGCCGCCTCGAGTCAACAATAGATACGTTTGTTCGTCGTGGTCTAGCGGAGTGCCAGCGGCTAAGTCCGAAAAAATATGAGGAGCGGATAGGTAAAATCAAATGATGAAAAGTTTTAATTTTTTTTTTAAAGTGATGAGCTCGTTACACTCATGCACTATTGGTCGAATTTGTTTTTTCGCAGTTTTCCTCTTTTCTCTATTAATTGGTAGAAAGCGTTTCATTTCAATATTTTTTTTTAAAATCAGAAGTATATTGAATCCTCAAGATTCAGACCCTGCAAATAAAAAATACAACAACAAAAAACGGCAAAAA
The DNA here is from genome assembly GCA_038380765.1 of Odontothrips loti. Classification (NCBI taxonomy): domain Eukaryota; kingdom Metazoa; phylum Arthropoda; class Insecta; order Thysanoptera; family Thripidae; genus Odontothrips; species Odontothrips loti. The sequence goes on along the minus strand of CM076250.1, from coordinate 14,089,240 downwards.
TGGGTGGGTCCTACCTCGTCCCAGACTTCCGTCCGGAACCGTTCCTGCTTAACTTCGGTGTTCGGATGGGAACCGGTGTACCAGGAGTTGACCGCCGCTAAGACACAGGCACGACGCAGCCGCCTTGGTAGGCAGGCTTCCGCAACGGCCAACATCGCCCCTTCCGCTGACCAGATTTCAGGAGTCAGCCCCCTTCGACCAGCCAGTTGGTCTGTGGCCGTGAGGCCACTCCCTCGCGGATTGAGAGGGAGGTAGGATGCCCAGATCGTACACGGCCGAAGCCGATTGTACTCTACTCTTCTACGCCATGTATCCAAGTAGGTGTTGCCCGAATACTCCAGATTCCGAGGCCTTACGCTTGAAAAATGTAGAAGGCCGAACCCTAGGCCACTACATTTAACTTCTGCCGAGTCTTGGCAAGCACCATTCCCCTGCTCGGGCGTCGAACCACTGAGTTAACGAGTGTATTCAACCTCCGGGGAATGGCCGCGGCCCAACGTCCGCGGTCACTCAGACAACACACTTTGAACACGTTCTTTTGGTATATTTTACCCACCATCCTCGGTCGCCAGACTTCAGAAAAATTTTTACTCCGGCAAAGAGTTGAACTCCGGACCTTGTGGTCACCGATCGCGCCGCTAGCCCACTACGCTACGGAGCTGCGATGGAGACACGCAGCGCGCTGCCGGTACTATAGCCACTGTCGTTCCGCAGAGATCAAAACTTTCATCATTTGAATTCACCTGACATATGTCACGACCATTTGATAGGCTCAGGCAGCGCAGTATCAGAACAGCCCTAAAGAACAAGCCTGTCCTAGAACGGTTAAGCGTTCTCCATGCCTGTCTTGGCTTTATTCCGAAGATGGAAACTACTTTCCGTTTAGCAAGCGCGGGGACGGCATGTGGAGTGGACGCAGCGACGCGGTACCCGCCGGTCCCCGTTGGTATCCGCGCGGGCTGGGCACGTTCGCTCCGATGGGAAGGACAAGAAAATTGGATCTGCAGGGTCCGAAGGCAGATCCCTGCTGCACCGGTCCGGTACCTGGCCCTGCGCACCCCCTCCTATTGCTGTCGCAAACTAAGCGGCACATATCGATGGGGGAGGCTCTCGGCCCCTGCGGACCCTCCGTACCCTCGAGGGGTCGTGGCGCCCCCTGGCGGTCCCCATGGTGGGTCCTGTCCCCGACGGATATGAATCGACACTTATTGTGTTTTCGAAAGACGCGCGAACCGGGGGGCTCTGATATGATCCCTCCCGCGCACAATGGGCATGTGGGCGTGAAGGAAGAGGAGGAAGGGGGGGGGGGGCTGTATCCCGGCGCCATGGCCGGAGAGGATGGACGGAATTTCGCACGTAGCGATCCGCACTCCCGGAAAGGTTGGCGGCAGCGGAGGGGACCGAGGGGATGGGGTATATACCGTTAAGCGGACAGAGAATGGAGGACGAGATCCCGGGAGGAGAGGGGAGGGGAGGGGGGACGCAGGTGGGGAACGTCTACCGGCAGAAGGAAAACAATAATAGCAGGAACACAAATTCTGTTTGGCAACGATGCGTTTCGCTGCTGCTGCTGCTTCCACGATAAATTGGATCATCCACGGGCGACGGACGGGCGGATATACATCTTGTTGTTGTACACAACGTGGATAATCGCGCGCTGTCTTTGTCTTCGGAATGCAGTGTTCCGGCGAGCGCAGTGGGCAGCGCCATGGGCCGCCAGGGCCTCGTCCACTTGTTGACGACCGTCCTTTTCCTGACGTGGGTAGGGCAAGACCGACATGCAGCCGTGGTGCTAATTGACAATCTCCCTAGCAGATTTCGTTGGATCTAAAGCGGTTTTTATGCTTGAGCCGCGCATTTCTAATTAATAGATTCAAGCATACTTTTGTTTTGTTTTTTTAGATGGCAACACTCCTCCAGGTGGGATCCACTGTCCTGTTCCCACAGTGTGTGCTTTGGCGATTTTTCTTCTTTTTCTATTCGGCTGGCCAGTCACTCGGCTGGCGGCGAGCGGCTGGCTGTTTCAAAAAAGTGCAACGTTCCTGTGGCGGTCTGCGTGATCGGGCACAGCCAGCGCCACAGCAGGCGCAGCCGAGCCGACCCGTGCCGGGCCGAGCCGAGCCGCGCCCGGCCGCGCCGATCCGAGCCGAGCCAGTCGAGGCCGCCGAGGAGGCAGTGGCCGGTTCGCGTTCATCTCCATTCGCATCCGGAGGCTCGGCAGATATTTTTCCAAAGCCGTGTTTTTTCCTCCTGCCCCCCCCCCCCCCCCCAAGCTCCCCTCCCCCTCGCACACGCCCGGCCCTCTCTCAGTGTTGGGGATGGTCGGCCTAATGAAGCCTGCTTGTTTTAATGGGTGGAGAACAATGTGGTCGTGCGGGCGGGGCTGGGCGGGGCTGGGCGGGGCTGGGCGGGGCGGGGAGGGGGAGGGGCTTGGAGGGTTTGTAGGCAGTGCAAGAAAGCAGGCTGCCAGCATATGGATGTTTACACGCATACAGCAGAAGGGCCCGGCTTTAGCCCGGCCCGGCCCGGCTCCCCCGACGATTTTGCTGTTTGTGTGCGTCCAGCGTGCGGTCGGGCCGAGCCGGACCGGGTTTAATCTTCGGCAGGCAGTGCCGTGCCAGCAGCCCGCCTGTGTCGCCGGGAGCTGGCAGCGGATTCCCTCCAAACAACAACTGCCGGTGCTTTTAGACTCGGATACACTCAGCGCGGCGCGGAGCACGGCGTAGTGGGCGCGTTGGATCTGTTTGGTGGCTGAGTTGAAGGTACCCTCTGCTTATTGGGTCTACATTTAGGTGCAGTTGGCGGTCCAACGGCGATCACGGCGCTCAGACCAGGCGTCCCCGCCTCTCCCCGCTCCCCAAGATCGTCAGCGTTGCCTTGGTTTGGGAATCACACAAAGGCCCGGATCTGCCTCCGGCTGGGGGAGGCGGAGGGAGGAGGAGGGGGGACGCACAAAACGGCGACACAGGCTGGCTGCAGCCACGCCGCCCGCCCCGGAGTCGGGCCCGGAGGCCCGGAGCAGCAGTATATCGACAGGTGGTGTGCGGTCTACTGCATCAATCAGTCACTGTCAACATCGAGAAAGAAAGAAAAAAAAATATGTTGAATATTATGTCTCCTCTGCGGCAGAGCAGGAGGGGAAACAGGGCGTCATACAAGCGGCTGCAGGAAAATTAATCATTGAAAATGTGAACTTTCGAAAAGCTGCGCCATGAAATCGTTCTAAAAATTTAAGAAAATAAATGAAAGTATCTTTTTTTTTCCAAAAAATGTGGCGGTCACTCCAAATTTGTTAACTTAATTACATCTCTTCGGTATGAGCGAAAGAGAACCAGGCAGCACCCACTAATAAATGAAGAACTGAGTGCCGGATCTGCTTTTAAAACAAGCTCTGGGTGCGGTGCGCGTGGCTGTGTGTACTGCACACAGTGTTAGTTGGTGCAGTTCGTCACCCCTGCGGCCCTAGGTCACGGTGGTCACACTCCGGCCATCTGTTTGCAGAGCACACAGCGGGCGTAACCTGCCGGGCCAGGGGCAGCTCAGCTCGGGCGTGAGCGAGACAGAGAGAGCGAGTGTGGCCGGCTAGCTTCGCTGGCTCTGTCTGCTGACTTCACGGCTCGTGGACCGCCTACCGATCACGCTGCCTTTCTACTCCCGGCCTAGAGACCACCTACTGCAACCAATCTCCTCGGCCACTCACACACACACACACACTCACACTTGTGGCCACAATTAACGGCAGCCCAAGTCAGCACTGCCGGAATCATCATTCAGCCCGCTGCCAACAACTCCCACCGGTTTCCCTGCAATATAATTGCGGGCAGCAGTAGCTTCTTTCTTTTTCCTCTGTCACTCGCTCCCTCACTTCACTTTCTTTTTTGTCAGCGCCGAACAACACCAGAGCCGGGCCTCGAGAACGTGTCGCGCGAGGCGGGCGCCCGGAAACGGACACAAACAGGACGCACAGCCATCCGCCCCTCTTACTCGATTAAATTTTACGGCCCGACTCAAAGAACTTGACTCGACGGCGCGCAGCGCAGGTATCGGCACAAAGGAGAGAGGAGGGGCCGCGCGGCTCCTGGGGACGTGTCGAGGACCAGCAAAGGGGAGAGAGAAAGACGCCGATCCACCGCCTGCGAGCCGCTGGTGCTCGACCAGCCAGCCGGAGCGTGAGCGCCCGCCACCGACTGGATAGGCAACCCCAACGCACGGCTGTCCCGCAGCACACGCCGTTGCCTACCCCGCGGGCGCTGAGCCTGACCAGAGGCAGAGGGGTCACATGTTTACACTTTTGGAGTCAGCCGCACCCTTCCGCCTCCGCCTGCTCGTAATCCCGTCGGCAGTTTCGGGGCGAGGCGTGCCGGGGGAAGTGCGGGGGCTCGCCGGCCCAAGGAGGTGGCTAAGTATGGCAATATTGTCCCTTTATTAGGGCCACTAGCCGTTAGGTCTGGTCTCATCAGCCCGACGCCTGGCGGCCGAGGCCGAGGCCCGGCATCAGCGTTATCGTCATCACGGCCCGAGGCCGTACTGGGCCTCTGACGGGCTCCTGCCGGCCGCTGCCGGCGGCGGCCGAGTCTGCAGGACGCATGTCGTGTGTTCGTATCTGGCGAATGAGTCCTGAGCAGTATTATACAAAGTTTTGCACTGTGCATACAATACAGTTCGGGGATATATTTTGTGAGTTTGTTTTTTGTTTTGGTATTTTCCGTATCGGTGTGCTGTTGCTGTCGGTGACCACCAGCCGTCCTGCGCTGCACCCCTCATCCCGCCCCCGCCCGCTGGGGATCAGAGCCGAAGTCTGCCGAGGCGGCGCGGAGACGGCCGGGGTGGGGATTAGGGGTGGAGGCATGCTGCGGGCACGCCACGGCACGGCCCTCCACGGACACGCTGCGTGCTAATCTGGGCGAGTCAACACTCGGCCCACCACACCCTTGTTGGGCTAATAAGTATGTGCGGACGTGGCGTGGCCCGGCGTAGCGTTGGCGTCTCATGAGCCGAGGCCGGGGCTCATGGGGACGACGGGGCACCTATCTCACAGCGGCGGGGGCGGGTGTGGGGGCTGTGGCCGTGGCGGGGGCGGGGGGACGGTGTGGGGCAGCCTTGTCACGACGCTTAGCTACGCATCCAAAACCTTGGCCCGACCCCGGCGAGGCCCCTCGCTAATGCCTGAATCCCTCACTAGCAGCCGGCGAACACCGGACGGACACTGTCCCCGGCGCCGAGTTAAATGGTACACTGAGCGGCTCGTGTTCTGGCGCCGCCTTCTCTTTGTGTGGCGCTTTAAGACTCAAATTTGGCTCGCTCTTCCTTCCCGGGCGGATAGAATTGCACGCGGAATGGACCGCGCCGCCCTGATGGCGGTAGTTAGGGTGAGTTGTTGTAGGTGGACGGTCTCGGCGGCAGGCGAACCCGAGCCGGAGGCGGGCCGGGGGCGGACTGGGGCCGGGCTGGGCCCCACCGTACGTCCTCTTACTGTAATTAGTGTGAGTTAACGAGTCGGGAACGATCCGAGCGGGGGAGATCGGAAGCAATACGGTCAAGGAAGGTCTGCGTAGCCGCAGCCTAAGGAGGAAGGCACAGCAGCCGGCCGAAACCGAGACCGGAGCCGAGGCGGACGGGTCCGGGCCCGGGAGGGGCTGCATACATCCAGCTACCCGATCACTACACCAAGGGCAGGGCGGGGAGAGGCTTCCGGCTGCATGCCAAGCCCACAGCAGTCGCATTGAGTACCTATTACCTTAGTTCCACCCTCCACTGTAAGCCACGTCATAATTACGGCGTGACAGCCACAGCTGCGGCCTGTAGGGCCTGTAGCCCTACACCTGCGCCTGCACCTGTCCTTGTTGTTGCAGGCGGCTGCACCCGCGCACAAATTTCGCGCAATACGGGCGCGCCTGCAGGGAGCGGGAGAGAGAGAGAGAGAGAGAGAGAGAGAGAGAGAGAGAGAGAGAGAGAGAGAGAGAGAGAGAGAGAGAGAGAGAGAGAGAGAGAGAGAGAGAGAGAGAGAGAGAGAGAGAGAGAGATGGGGGGAAGGGGGCGTCCTCCAGCGCAGCAAAACAACCCCAGATCGGCTCCACCCGACCTTCCCGCAATCCCAGTCAGGACGTTGGGCCAAAGAAGGGGCCGGCCACAAAAATTCTGACAAAATTTTCGCCACAGCTCTTTTCGACGAACACCGAACTGCTTCTAGTGAGGCGTTTTGCAAAAGCATCTCCCGTCCCCCGTGCGTTCGAGCGTTGCGTAATTTATAAAACGACCCCAACGCGTGAGCGCCGCGCAAGTGCAGCTCGCGTCATTGTGCGCCAGCGAAAACGTCAGAGCGAGGGATCATTATATTTTTCCCGCTGCTGCTGTACCTGTACTCCACGAGCTGCGCCAGTTTGCTGTTAAAAACGGCGGAAAGCGGAGCGGCTGCCGATGACGGTGGCCTTATCTCTCTCTCTCTCTCTCTCTCTCTCTCTCTCTCTCTCTCTCTCTCTCTCTCTCTCTCTCTCTCTCTCTCTCTCTCTCTCTCTCTCTCTCTCTCTCTCTCTCTCTCTCTCTCTCTCTCTCTCTCTCTCTCTCTCTCTCTCTCTCTCTCTCTCTCTCTCTCTCTCTCTCTCTCTCTCTCTCTCTCTCTCTCTCTCTCTCTCTCTCTCTCTCTCTCTCTCTCGTCGTCGCAAGGGTGTGCGCAGGGTGTGCGCTGCCGCCGCTGCTGCCACCGCTGATGCCACCACTGACGCTGCATGCTCTGCCGTGGACAGCAGCAGCAGCAGCAGCAGCAGCAGCGAGCTGCTTGAGGCCGCAAAGCTTTAGAGACGGAAACAAACCACGCCACAACTGTCATGTTTTTCGCTCAGGGCAAAGTCCTACTCCCAGACAACGACTGATTGTGTCCCTTGTTGTCTTCGGGGGTCCAGGCCGCGGGGGCGGCGGGGGTGGCGGGGGCGACAGGGGTGGCAGGGGCGGCGGGGGCCGCGGGGGCCCTTTCCTTCCCTGCCTTCTCCGCCTCCCGCGACACGCTCCTCCGAACGGACGTCGGAAAAATGTGGCTGTCACGCGCCGGGAAGAATCTTTTCAAGCGCCCCGCTGCATTTTCAGTAAAACTTTGCATGGCGCTCGCGCTGCGGCCGCGTCCTGCCGGGCTGCGAGTTTAGTTCCCCGGTCGGGTCTGCGGGTCTGCCACTCTTCCTCGTGCCCCTCCAGCCGTTTATCTTCGCTTTTAACAGTCCAGCAAGGAAGTTGATTGGTTTCAAGACAGTCTAGGGGCGCCAATGCGATGGGTTCGGTTACTCGTACCGGTCTGGTTCCAAAATCCGGTTGAACTTCGTCTCTGGCCGCACGGAATCCAGACAACCTGAGTGTCGCCTGGAGAGGGCACGGGCGTTGTTACCGGCTGCCATGGTGACCATGAGCATCGAACGCCATCAGAGAATCATAGAAAACGAGGTGATTTTTTTTTTTTTTTTTGCCTGTCGGTGCGCTGTTACGTGTCAAGGAGCACCGGCGGGACTGTACGAGAAGCAGCACATCCTCGTAGCGCCCCGCGACAACTGCCACAGATCCGGGTAAAAATGCCGTGCATAATTTACGCGCCGCGAGCAATTGTATTTCATCCGCCTAAAAACGCTCACGTAAGACGCGGTTGTAAAACAGGCGCCGCCCACGCCCACGCCAGCCCCCGCCAGCCCCCGCCAGCCCCCGCCAGCCCCCGCCAGCCCCCGGCGGCCCCCAGCGGCCCCCGGCCCCCGGCCTGCGAGCCCAGGTCCCCGCCTGGTTTACTGCTCCGCGTCCGGATTACAGCGCGCGCTGCGCGTCGCTGCGTGGAGTATGGAGAGGCGACCGGTTTTTCCCGAAAGTAACGAGCCCCCCTTGAAATTGCTGGCGAAAGGAATGAGCCTCTGAGGGGGCGGATGGAGGGGTGGGGGCGGGGACGTCGTTTGGGATGCCGCCGTATGCGGGGAGGCGAGGCAGCAGGCCCAGGCCGGGTAGGTGAAAAGACGCTTTGTGCGGGGGAGAGGCGGTGCGGCGCCACTGCCTGCGCTGTCGCCGCGGGGGCGGGGCTGAGCGGGGCGCGGCGGGGCTGCGAAGGGCGGGGCGGGGCACTATGCTGGATCCGAACGACTGCGAATAATATCTCTCGCTCGTTTGCACTCTGTCTGCTACGCAGTCTTTCCCTGCTCTGCGATCGTGAGGACACATATATAATGTATTTTTTTTTTCGTGGCGAGGGTACTGTTTGAAGCAGGGAAAAGGGAGTGGTTTGTTAAACTCATTCATAATTGTTCGAAGGATTTCTCCCCCCCCTTTGGGAATTCTTCTCATTTTATGTATAGATATAAGGCATATGGCATAGCCGCAATGATCAGAATTCACCAAAAATTAAATTCCGTTCTTATTTTTCGCCGAAGTTGGTCTGGACCAGAACATATTATCGATACGAAAATAGTATCTGATGACACTGATCACCACCTCCGAGACCACTAGAATACTTGACTAACCTAACCCTACCCAGCCTAACATACGGTGTAGCCAACGCTCAGAATAATTCAAAATTCACAAAAATTATATTCCTTTTTTTTTTTTTGCCGAAGTAATGATGCTAGGAGCCACCCACGGAGCCACCTCAAGAAATCTGGTCGAGTTGCCACGACTTTATCCCCGTCGTTTACGTAGTAGCGCGTAGTACCCGTCGGGAGTACCTTACAAGTACTTGAAACAACCGACCAAGTTGTGGCAACTTTGCTAGCCTTTGTGCAGCGAATGGTAATGAGGCTAGGAGCCACTTTAAGACATCTGTTCGAGTAGACAGTCAACCTTTCTTCAGAATTTTAGTCATGCGTCCGCTAGTCGGTGTTTTTCGTCGTGTTGATTTTTTCTGAAAGTGTGGTAACGCATAGGCTAGTCGTGGGGGGGGGGGGGATGATCATAGATTTCTTTCTCGTCTAGGCGCTGGCATGATCAGGTTGGCTGCGAACAACGGAAAGCTCTCCGTGAGCCGCCAGAGCCGCTCCAGGCCGCCGCTGGCCTTCACTTCCGTGAGTGGCCAGGTCAGCAGACCACGTGGTGCTGCGGGCGGGGGTGGTGGTGAGTGCGGAGCGGTGCGGGGGTAGGAGTGGCGTTGTTTCCGCGCCGCATCTCACCACCAAAGTTTCAAACTTGATTCATAAATGGCAAATGCGCGCGCGCACCGGCGTGGCTGTGGCGGCTGTGGCGGTGTTTGCTCCAGCAGCGGCAGCAGCGGTGGTCGTGGGCCTGGCGGCCTTGCAGGGCACAAGTACAGTGCGGTGCGGCGGCTGCGGGTGCTGCGGAGTGCAACACAAACAGTTAATGCGGCCGGAGCCGAGCCGAGCCGAGCCTTCAGCTGTATGGCAGCCCCCTCCCCAGCCCCCTCCCCAGCCCCCTCCCCAACCCGTACCCCGCAACCCGCACACTTAAACGGGACGACAAATTATGCTAACGCGCCCAATGAGTTGCGCCATACCATCGGCACGGCGGCGGCCGGGCGGCCCCTGCTTACAATCCACCTGTTCGGCGGGGGTCGTTGCAAACTTTGAGCGCAACGACGTGCCGGTCGTCAGCGTCGTTGGCGGTGCTTAGGGCGCCTGCCGGCCCTAGCCGATGACGCCCCGCCGTGTGCCCCAGCAGTGTAAACTAATTTAGCACGTGCGCGCCGTCAGCGTCCGGACGGCCATCCTGGAGGCGACGCCACGCCACACGCCACATTAGGGTGCCGCCCTGTAGACCTCAGCAGCGGTAGCCCCCCGGCCGCCCCCCCCCCCCGAGCCGCCCCCACACGAAGGAAAAGCTTGTCTTCTTGGGGCTGCAATACGAAATACCAAGGTCACTCCTTCGTCCCCGCGTTCCCCGAAACAAACCGTTTACAATAATCCGATTACGTTACCCCTGTGGGCTCGACAGAGGTGGGTGTCGGCGGGTCAAGCGAGGGCACCCTGTGGGCCCCGTGGGCACAGCCGCTGCCTATCCCTTCACCTTCAGGACCAGGTACTATTTTTTCGCGGGGTGGCCTGCGACCCAGGCCTGCGGCTGCGGTGGGTAGGGGGCGGTCTTGTCAGGGCCTATGCTCCATCTCCCCGGCCCGCTACGGCCCGCTACGGCCCGCTACGGCCCGCTCAGCCTCATAAACATGCAAAGCTTTTTAAACTGATGGAGTCTCCCCACGACCCGGCTAGCAGTCACTGTCGCCCGCTAACCGGCCACCGCAGCCTGTATAATTCCCTCTCCCTCGCACCCGTGTGCAACGAGTACGGCTGCTGTAGGCGTGAGAAAGAGAGAGAGAGATGCGAATCACCGAGTCCGTGCATGTGTCTGTATGTGTGCGGCGTTCTTGTGTAGCGGGACAACTTTCGTCAGACTGAGTCGCTCTCTTGACAAGTGATGTAACCACCCTGAAGACTCGAGGAAACGCGAGAGAGAATTAGGTGAACTATGCGGAATGTAATGCGAAAGGGTGGGAGGTGGGTGTTGCTTTTCAATTACGATGATGGTTGTCCCAAAGTGGCTATGAGTAACGAGGGAGACAGTCCGGAGTCGCAACTTGTGACTTTCATTTCGATGAGATTACTTTTGTCGTGGCGCTCGATGCACTCTGGCGGCTCATTCGGGAACCGTAATAGTAGCTCAAAAAGTTTTGAGGGGCTGCCTCTTCCTTTACAAACTCTGCTCATTTAATTAGTTTTGTTCATTTTGCCGCTGAAACTAGGGGATTTTTCTCTCTGTATGGTTGCTGCAAAACGAGCGCTGTTCTGTTCACGGCACAGAGAGTTCGAGGAGAGACAGAGCGAAAGAGACCAGAGGAACGTGGGCGCAGCCGCTGCCCCGCACCACCACCGCCGCCACCCCGTCCCCACAGCACCCAGGGCGCCCTAAAACAGGTTCAATTAATTTCCCCGGAGGTTGTTTTGGGGGTGCGGGAGCCTCCAGGGAGCCTCCTGGGTACGACCGGGGCTCCACGCACACAGCTGCCGAACAGGTGCCTCTCCACCAGCAAATATGAAGCGACCAAGCGGAGGAGGCCATGTTGCATCGACTGTGCAATCAAACGGACGAACCAGAGCCGTCGAGCTGGGGTTTATCCTGTGTGAAAGAGGGAGGGAGAGAGGGAGGGAGAGAGAGAGAGAGAGAGAGAGAGAGAGAGAGAGAGAGAGAGAGAGAGAGAGAGAGAGAGAGAGAGAGAGAGAGAGAGAGAGACGGCTATATTAGAGTTGGCGGTGGTTAGTGGGGGACTGTTGGAGTAGCTCACCGACTTCGCCACCGGCGGCGGAGGCAGCGGTGGCAGTGGCAGTGGCGGCGGCGCCGTGTGTGGCGGCAACCCTGAAGGCAAATAGATGTGTGATATGCAGCCGGTGCATTAAGGCCTGGGCTGGGCTGGCAGCGCGGCGGAGCGCGGCTACAGAGCAAAGCATATCGCGTATTGTATTGCGACAAAGTAATCAGCCAAGTATAATTGGGGTTACCTCTCTTTGCCCCCCAATACGCTAATGTATGGCATGGGTCGGGTGTGTTAGGCGTTTACACAGAACCCAGCAGTGATGTGTGAGTGTGTGTGTGTGTGTGTGCGCGCGCGCGGGAAGGGGCGCGTCCCTGTGTGTGTAGATAGGGAACTAATTTCTACGCCGTCAAATCCCCAGGGGCCCTAAGCAGCTTTTGTGTCGAAGGATAGCGACGGGGAAACAATTCGCAGCCACATGAATTTTGAAAAGTATGATTTATAATGGAACGAAGACTACTTTGCAAAATTTGTGATGAGATTTTTTTTAAACCTGGAAGTTTGTCCTTTATTCGCTAAAACCCAATTCAGATTCGTTTTCGTGTTTTTTGTGTTATTTTTGTGTTCTGTTTGTGTTGTTTTGTTTTTATTGGTAAACAAAAATCTGCCAGATCTGGGCTGCGCGCCGACTGCCCGGCAATGGCTAATCTGACCGATACGCTCTGCATTGGCCGTGGCGCGGAGCCAAGGGCTTGGCCTCTGTCCGCCGACTGGACCGCTGTCCGCCACCGTCTGCCCCCGCCCCCCCCCCCCTTCTACTTCTGCCAGAAGCAAAAACAACAGCGGCGGACGGTCTCGGTGGACTTGAGTGTTTTGTCATCGTCATCACTGATTGGGCACCGGTGAGTGGCCGCAGCGGCCACAGCAGATCTCCAGCCGTCCCACAGCTCACTGCTGACGTCCGCTCGTCAGCGTCCTCGCGCCGTGCGGTGATTTTAAATTTACCGCTATCATGAGCCTGGGACGAAAAATTCAAGGCTAGAATTTTTTTTTTAGGTCTTTGAACGAAGCATCCGTTTTCCTGAACGTTGTGAACGTGAAGGAGCTTCTCCCCGCTGCACCCTCCTCCTCCTCAGCCGCTCGGGGAGGCAGCAAAGGCAGCGACGGGCGCCGGCCCTAAAAGTCACAATACCGGCCATGTATCAGCCGGCCGCTGCGGCCGCTGCCATAAAAGTTGTCATGTCTCGGTAAATAATCCCGATATTGGCAATCGCTGCAGATGCACTCGGTCAGACCGCCCCCCCCCCCCTCCTCTCTTCTCTCCCCTCCCTGTCCTCTCCCCCTGGGTGACGAACGGCTGCCCTCCGGTCCGCGTAATTAGATCTGAGGGGGTCGTTGATTTTGCCCCAAATGGTCTTTACTTGCGCACTTGCGATCATTACCACCAATCGACTGCACTGCGAGCGAGTGCGGGAAACGGTCGCGGTATGGAACAGGCGAGGGGGCGCAGAGCGACTGGCGCGGACTTCAGCGGTGAGATAAATACAACAATCACTTGACATGTGGCCTTAAACACTATGTAAATTGTCACTTTCTTGGTAGAAAAAAAAACTGAACAGAAAAAAAATGCCCCATACTACTCTACTCGCGGGCTCCAAAAGGTGCGTGTACCCCAATGGCAGGGTAGCGATGACATCCCAGGATTTGAACCCAGGACCCCCACACAAAAGTCACGCGCGCTGTCCATTCGGCTGTCAGACTACGACGGGTGCGTGCGGTGAAGTCTAACTTGTACACGGCTCAGGGGCGTGTCGGTCCCCCGGCTGCTGCCCCTGCCCCTGCCCCTGCTGTCGCTGCCGTCCCGCGGCCGACGGCCAGCAACTTCGAAGCGCGCAAACACACACAATGGGCGGACCACTTGGATTTGTTTGGCACGCGGCCCCCGTCCGGTCAGCCGTCGGGGCGGGGCAGGCGGGGGCCCCCCCGGGGGCCGCCAGCCCTTCGACACTTGGGGAGTGGCCGCGGATGGTCCGGTCCGATCCGGCACCGTCCGCCGTCCAAATGCCAGGGGGCGGGGGCGGGGGTGGGGGTGGGGGCGGCGCTGCTGCCGCGCTGCCAGTCAGACGAATAACAGAGTCATATGTGCGGCAGCGGGGGTCTCCCCCACCCCCACATCCACACTCCACACTCCACCGCCGCTCTGCGCTTTGTGAAATGTGACGCGTGTCGCACTCGGGCACCGGGCACCGGAGACGGGGTACCGTGCGGAGGTGGTATACCCTGCCCGAGTTAAATCGTGCTTGTTTGCGAGCTCGCAAGTAGTCGCGCAGTAAGAGTACGCTGCTCGCAGTCGTGTGTTTGCTCCTCTCTGTCTCTCTCTCTCTCTCTCTCTGTCTCTCTCTGTCTCTCTGTCTCTCTCTGTCTCTCTCTCTCTCTCTCTCTCTCTCTCTCTCTCTCTCTCTCTCTCTCTCTCTCTCTCTCTCTCTCTCTCTCTCTCTCTCTCTCTCTCTCTCTCTCTCTCTCTCTCTCTCTCTCTCTCTCTCTCTCTCTCTGTCTCTCTCTGTCTCTCTCTGTCTCTCTCTCTCTCTCTCTCTCTCTCCCCGCCATGCAGGAGCGATGCGGAGACAGGGGGAGACTTCACACGGCCCGCAATGGATGAGTCCACGCCGCCGCGGCCCGGATCCCCGGTACAGCCCAGCCCGGCCCACCATACAATATGGGCGGGCGATTCGTTCCGGAAGGAGTCTAGTATTTCACACATTGTTGTTGCGGTGCTGCCCCGGCCAGCCCCGGCCAGCCCCGGCCTGGCTGCCATACGATGCCGCAGTGCTCCTCTCATTTTTTATTTCGCTCCCCGCGCTTTGGCAGGTGGCCACTGCGCTTTCGATAAATCTATCCTTTCATTGGTGCCGTGAATGTGTGTGTGCATGTGTGTGTGTGTGTGTGTGTGTGGAAGTGTATCGTATTCGGAGACGGTGGGGGACGGAAGGATCGGCCCGAGGGCTGTCCCAGGCCTGCAGCAGCAGCGGGCGGCAGCGGGCGGCAGCGGGCCAGACGGAGTAACGAAGGGTCCAGTGGGGGGCGGGTCGGGGGCGGGCCAGGGGCGGGCCGGGGGCGGAGGGGGCCGGTCGGGGTCAGGAGACCGTGAACATCGCCGCCAGACAAGCCGTGCCGAGCCGTTCCGTGCCGAACCGAGCCGGGCCGTGCCGAGCCGAGGCAGGAAGTTCCGCTTCCACATGCAGTTGTGTCCACGACCCCAGACCACCCGATACGGGACCCGCCGGGCCGGGGCCGGGGCTAAGGCCGGGGGTACACCACCTCTCTTCCCGTACGAGCAGACAGCAGCAGAAAGAGAAGTAAGCGATGAGAGCTCAGACAAACCCGCCCCCGCCGTCTCCTCTCAGCGCGCTGCGCGCGACCGGGCATATTTTGTGAATTCTGCAGGAGGAATGGGAATGGGCGAGTTTATTTCCGGCTTGTTCTCGTCCGCGAGGTATGTTTATTTACGTCCCTTTTAGAGGCAGATCGTCAATGCTGTGACGGGTGCGGCGCGAAGCCGGCCGGCCATGCAAGCCCCGCCGAGCATGTTTTATTCAGCAGCCTCTTGTCTGTTGCATATTTGTATTCTCTCTGGCATAAAGTTTCGCAATTTGCGTTCTGTCTCAGGGGACGACGACTGGGACCGGGCGGCGCGGCTCCGTATGCTGCGTGCCGTGCACCTCCTTGAGCTGGCCGTCCCCTCCCTCGAACACTCCCCTCCTCTACCCTCCCACCGCCTTGCAGAACTGTCCCCGCCGCACCCGTCGCTTCAACTCTTTCACCGTCGCTTCCGCGGCCATAACTTTCAAGGACACGAAAAGTAGCTCTCTCTCAAAATTAAATCGCCGTGTCAATTCGTGTCGTATTGTTTTTGTGTCGTTTATTCTCCTCGACGTTATTTTCCGTGTTCGATCGCCGATCGGATACAAAGGGGAAAAGCGAAATCGCCGCGGCGGAGAGCAAAAGAAAATTTCTCGGTGGGATCACGCGCCGCACTCACAAAGAAAAGGAAAGAGAGAGAGAGAGGGAGAGAGAGAGAGAGAGAGAGAGAGAGAGAGAGAGAGAGAGAGAGAGAGAGAGAGAGAGAGAGAGAGAGAGAGAGAGAGAGAGAGAGAGAGAGAGAGAGAGGGGGAGGAGGAGGAGGAGGGAGGCGGGAGCGGTGTAGGGATGAGCCGGCGTCAGCGAGGCGGACGGGGAGAAGGGTTATTGGGTTTGGACGGCAGGGCGGGGTGAGGGGGGGGGGGGGTAGAGGCTGAAGAGGGCCGGAGGGCAGGCAGGACTTGTCGAATGACCCGAGTCGAGTTGGGAGTCGCGCTATCACTTAATGACGTGGAAAATGGAACAGGAATCACCAAGGAATCCCCCCGCGCAGCCCGCCTCACACACACATACACACGCACGCACACACGCACGCGCACAGCCGGGGCCGGGGCTGGGGGAGCGGGGGTCCAGTCCAGCCGCCTCTGTTGGGCGGTCTGTTGCGGGCCGCGGGCCCCGTCCGCCCCGCCGTACCCCGCCGGGCTGGCTGTACCCCGCGCTGGCAGGACGCGCCCGGAGTCGCAGCGATACCCCGGCGCTCCGCCTCGGCGATACTCCTCGTCTGTCCGTCCCGTCCACACCACACCTGCTCATCGAAATAACCACCCAGTCCTCGGATGATATTCCACCCGGCTTGGGGGCGGGGACCTTCGAGAGACAATGTCCGAATCTCCTCCTGCGCAGCTAGCAAACCTCCCGCGAACGGAGACGCTGCGAGCGCCTGCGAACGACGTGGTAGGCCAGCCCGCAAGACACGCGTGCATGCAGGAGGCGGGATTGCCTACCCAGCAGGCGCCATGTGCACCGAAGCTGTCCGAAAGAGGTCACGTGCCGAGGTTTTGTGAGTTCGCATCGTTGGGTGCGGGTTTTTCGGTGCCACTTGGCAGCCGGGCCGGCGGGCTCCAGCGCGCCTTGGCACACTCGAATACACACCAGCATGAGCAGCACCAGCGGGGGCCCCGGGGCCGGCCCCGCCGCGTCACACCGTGTCCTGCGCGCTGCCCAGAGGGGAAGGGTTGCGACAGTCGGAAGCCATTCACATGGTGATGCCACTGCTTGCCTTCGCCATGCACTGCCGCTGTGGTCACGGAACGCAAAGTGCGTGCGGTCAAAACTATTGGAGTCAACCGTGCAGGGTGACGAGGCGAGTGGGCGCGGCTGCGTGGGCAGGTCAGCGGCGGGCTGTGCACGGGACGCGCGACGCCGTGAGGGTAGGCAGACCCGCTACGCGCGACTGTTCGGCGGCACTGCCTACCTGACAGGCGTCCGGTGCCACAGAGAACTTCAATTTGAAAAAAGAAAAAAAAATACTAATCGGTGTATAGTGTTAAAAAAACAGCACCGAGCACAGCAACACACGATCATTTGCTGATGAAACTTTTAACCTATAGCATTAAGCTTTTCACATCAAATCTAGCTAACGCTGCAGAAAAGCCAGTCATAAAGACTTGCCTCAAAAAGAAGGGAAATTTTTAAAAGGTTTGGAAAGGAAATAAACTGAAAAATTACGACGAAAGCCACTTTCCTGCGGTGATTCTGTTCGCCCTGGTGGGTGGGCTATGATTGGGGTGTGAACGCGCTTTGGGCTGACCAGCCTTCGTGATGCGGCCGCCGCATCGCCCCACCCCACCCCACGCCGCCACAATGCCGCTCAGCTCGCCTGGCTGCGCTGCCGCCCCGCCCCGCCCCGCCCCGCCCCGCCCCGCCCGCTGCTCGCCGGCCTCCCCTCCTGACTCTATATAAGAACGCCGGCGCCGCCGCGCGCGTCACTCTAGTTCCATCCGCGCTGCCCACAGCCCATCCCCGTGCCATCCCATCGCTTCCCGGAGCGCCGAAAACTAATAATCAAAATGAGCCGCTTCGCTGTGAGTATCTCGGCCGGGTGTTCTGACAGGACACGGCAGGTGTTTGTTGACTAACCCATCGGGATAAACCACGGCAGACTTGTCAGACCACCAGGATCACGGAAAATATCGAGAACCGAATGATAGGAATTGTAGAAGTGGAAGTCATAGGCACGCGGACTGACTCTAGTGAAGCCGTTTTCCCTTCTATGGCTGGTGGTCATGGCCGCCAATCATAGAGGACATGTTTGTAGCGGTCTGCAGAGAAGATAGGAGGTGTCGTTAATCATGGCAGTCATTTGTATGCCGTTCATGATTAACTCGTACTGCATATGCAGAAACCGCTTTTTTTCACTTTTTGAAACTTTTTGGTAAGGGGTCGTCTACAGGAAATTCACGTGCCGCAGTCATAAGCCTCCCAATCCATGGGAGGAGGGAGGAGGTGCGTCGAGAACCGCCTGTGGGAGTGGAACCCACCGGACCTGGAGGAGTCTGAGCAAAGTGATTACCCTCCGGCCCGTGGCAACGAGCGTCTCCTCCCGCTGCACCGTCCCTCTCCTGGAAGTGTCACGCGGTTCGTGGACGACCCCCAATCGCTTCCCGACCCGTTTTGTCTCCCGGCGACTCTCTCACGGCCCGCGAGGGGGCGGACCTCGGCGGCCTCAGCTGCATAGCGGCTGCCAGAGCCACTGCCAGCGACGCTGACAGAGTTGTGGGTGTCGATGAGCCCAATCCGATCAGTCGCACGGCCCCGGCGGGGACCCGGTGCGGGCCGCGTGCCGCAATGACGCCGCGACACCGTCAGTCTTTGTAATGAGCGCGTGCCACGCCGCGGCGGCCCCGGCGGCCCAGCGGCCGTAAAGCAGAGCACCGCGCCGATAGCATCGTCGGGGCGGCGGGCGGCGGGCGGCGGGCGGCAGTAGGAAGGCACGGCGCCAGGAAGGATGCGTGGCCAGCGCTGCACACACCTTCTAATCAGCGTACCGAGCCACTCTTCCGAACCCAACGCGCTTCCAAAACCACCACTCCGTATAATAAATGTAAAATCTTTTCGTTGTTTTTGCGCGCGCGTGGAGAGAAGTGCGTACCGTGATGCGAGAATGAGCAGCGGAGACGAGACGTTTTGATTGAAACGGGAGCAGGCCAGAGGGGAAATCGGAAATCGCACGCGGAGGCCGCCCGGCCCGGCCGCCGGCCGACCAGCGCGATGCGGACGCGTCGGCTGCTGGCTTCTGGCACTTCTGGTGTTGCCGCTCCTGCTAATGAGGGACCATGGATAGGTATGCCGGCCCAACCCGGCCCGACCCGGCCCCGCCCGCTGCAGTCTCTGCCGAGCCGGGAGACCACCGTACTGTGTTCCTTAATGCAGGGAAATATTTCACGCTGGAAAAAAAAACACACATGCCAAGGTAAAGAAAAATCGCTCCCTGCTCAAAAATTGACATTATATCCAAAAACTTACAAAATTGCCAATTTTGGCTTAATTTTTTTCTTTAACTGCTGTGATTTATTTTTCTTTCGTGATTTTCTGCCTTGCTCTTACCCTGGGACAGGGCAGCCGGTGGTGACAACGTTTTAGGTGGCGGTTGTTTTGGGTCCGTGCGGCACTGCTGGCACGCAGGCACGCAGGCACACAGGCACGCGTTCGGCGGTGGCGACACAGCACCTCAGCTCCGCGGGGGGCGCCGTGACGCGTGCCGTGCCAGGTGCCACCACGTGCCATGCGGCGCGCGCGTGATCAGTGCGCTCGTCACGTCGCGCCCGCGTCGCGTTATTTTCGTGTACGCCCGGCCCCTTGGAGCTGTTGGTTGTTAGCGGGCCCGTCCCACAGACCCTCGCTCACGCCACGCCAGCCCAGCCTCCAGCCCTTGGCTCTTCGTGCGGTTTGTCATTCAGAGTGATGGACCGCAGCCCGCATGGCCCTGGCGGGTGTGAGTCGCCACGCCGGGTCGCGGTGGTGGCGAGCCGAGCTCCGGGCGGGCTGGACACTGGCCTGCCGGGGTTGGTGTGGTGGGCTCGGCCGGTTGCGATATGCCTATAAGCACTGCCAGCCGGTTCGGCCGCCTTGCCAGAGGGGCCTAAGTGCAAACTGCACCGCGCGGCGGCCTAGCATGAGAGTATGAGGCAATTAAAATCGGGGTGGGTCCCAGCCGACCGCCGACCCACAAGCATAGCGGCACCGACCCGACCGGACTCGTCCCGCCCCGACCCAGCCCGGCCTGTTCTGGGAGCGCCCGGACAGCAGGTGGCGACGGCGGCAGCGGTGGAGGAGGGGTCCTCCAGCAGTGGCGCGGCATAAGCCACTAGGATCAGGATCAACTCTTGCCTCCGCCATAAAAAAAAATAATAATAAAAATTATCGGTGAATCTGCTCTCGGAGAACGCACTGTTTTTTGCTATTTGCTTTTTAGAGTTTCAAAGTCTTTTAAAGAGATCGTTTCAAAGTACATTTCTTTGGGTATGTAATTCAGAACTCTCCGCGTTGAGTCCAAGCCGTGGGGGCTCCAGGCTGCAGCCGCCGGACAGGACAGGGCTCAGGGGCTCAGGGCTCCATCCCCGCAGCCTGCCTACGCGTAGCGGTTACCGCCTCAGACAATGTCCGCGACGCATGTAAGGCCGCGGTCCGCGGTGCGGCACGGCCGCCGCCGACCCCACGCCGCGCGGTGTGGGCCGGGACCGCGCGCTGCGGGGCGGGGCGGGGCGGGGCGGGGCAAGGCAGGGCAGGCGGGGTGCGCGCTGGACACTGGCGAGGAGGAAGCACGGCATGGTAAAGCAGCATCGGCCTAGATCTCCATGCCGGCGCGGGGCGCCAGGAGGTGGGGGGGGGGGCACCATTATCACACACGGACACAGCGGGGGGCGCACGGGGACATGCGCCGGGCTAGCCGCAGGGCCGGGCAGCCGCAGGGCCGGGCTAGCCGCAGGGCCGGGCAGCCGCAGGGCCGGGCCAGCCGGGGCCGGGCCAGCCGCAGGGCCGGGCCAGCCGCAGGGCTGGGCAGCCGCAGGGCTGGGCAGCCGCAGGGCCGGGCCAGCCGCAGGGCTGGGCAGCCGCAGGGCTGGGCAGCCGCAGGGCCGGGCCAGCCGCAGGGCTGGGCAGCCGCAGGGCTGGGCAGCCGCAGGGCCGGGCTAGCCGCAGGGCTGGGCAGCCGCAGGGCCGGGCTAGCCGCAGGGCCGGGCAGCCGCAGGGCCGGGCCAGCCGCAGGGCCGGGCAGCCGCAGGGCCGGGCCAGCCGCAGGGCCGGACCCTGCTATCCGCCGCTCGGACACGGCACGACTGGAGACGGCAATCGGAATTGAGCTGGGCGCGCCGCGGGCACCGGGCCGGGCCGGACGATTAGGTGCGCGCAATCCCACGTCGTCGAGGGGGAATTCACTCGCGTAATATACTGCAATACTCTGTACAGGGTGCCCCAAAGTCTGCGCGCGCACCTGCTCGCGTTTTTAGTTGGGACACCTGTTTCTAGCAGGAGTGAGACTGATATCGCAGAGGGGAGGGGTGGGTCGCTCCTATTGGTACAGGCTGTCAGTAGTATAGAATAGTGGTTTCGCGACCGGCGTTGCGAGGAATGCGGACGCACACGCCGCACTTGGCGCCGCCCGTGTGCGAAGGTTGGGAGGGGTGGCGGGCGGGGTGGGGTGGGGTGGGGCAGGGCGGCGCCGGCCCAGCCGATTATGGGCGTGTCCCGCGTAGTGTACAGTGCGGTGAACGTCGTGTTCCAGGAGCGAGGCGAACGCTCACCCCGTATCCCTCGTGTGTCCCGTGTGCGAACCACATTTCGAGCTCGATTGTGACGAAGGCTTTGCTGCCACTCGAACCGTATATGTTGATAGTGACGGATTGAATACGGCTGATACGGGCACACGGTGGATACCTTTGAGACTCCCCCCCCCCCTCCCGATCATGGATCAGTGGCGCGTAACACCGGGACGTAAAAATCAAACAGCCCGCCGTAAAGCAACAACAAAAAAGTTGCTCATAATTAACAGGGGATATTGAACACGCGTTTTTTCTCGGTCTTGCAAGATCCACGCCAGGGTTGCGTCACGCATCGTTCTTGCCTACCTCAACGCCCCAGCGGCAGCAAGCGTTTGAATCACAATTCTGGGCCTTTTTTAATGGTCTCGCCATGCAAATCCCGAGCCGTGTGCCCGCCGAACCCATCCACCGGGACCCATCCGGGGTCATCGGAAGCTATCAGAGGGGAGGGGGTGGGGTATGATGACTGCGTCCCCTGCTGCTTCCTGGACAAGAGGAGCAGCGGCCTCTACGCCAAAACGGGTGTCCACCCCGGTCCACTTTGCGGCAATAATCGCTACAAACGTTTTCCTTTTTCCAACACTACCCGCCCAGGCGAGCACTCACTGATCTCTAATTGCTCCGATGAGTCGGCCTCGGATGCGGACCTCCGGGTCTCCGCCGTGCCTCATCGCAGCCGGCAGGCCTTGAGCCGACTGGAGACCTTGTGCCTCCAAAACTGGACCATCACACTAACAGGCCGACACGTCCGGGAAGAGGGAACCGCTAGAAGGATGGCGTTCTGCACATGTATCGCCGCTCGTTAGTCTCGGCCGGGCTATATTCCATGATCGCCGCTTTCCTCCGCAGTGGATCGCCTCCTTCCTGACTCCGCGCGCGTAAACTCCTGTTCTCCGCGGTGAACTCGTGCTGCAAGCCGATGTTGCCGACAACCTTTTTTACAGCAATTCCAAAACTGGTAAGAGCCGAGGTTGCCGGACTGTTCATGACGATGTCCACGCCTTTCGCTCGGTACTAAATCGCGGGCTCGTTGTAAGGGTCTAGAGCAGTGACCCCCTGGCCTTCAGGGCCTTCGCGCCGGAGGAATGCATGATGCTTGTTGAACTCGTCTCTCTCTCTCTCTCTCTCTCTCTCTCTCTCTCTCTCTCTCTCTCTCTCTCTCTCTCTCTCTCTCTCTCTCTCTCTCTCTCTCTCTCTCTCTCTCTCCAGCTCACCTGCTCACTCTGCCTCACCTTTTATTCTCTTTTGCCTATCCTTTTCATTAGACGGTCCAGAGGGGAGGCGATCCCTGCAGCGTCCCTACGACATTGCAAGCCCGTGCAGCGTGCAGCGAGAGAGTTCAGGCCTGATTATCGATAGCCAATCGCAGCAGGGGTCGGGTCATAGCGGGGGAGGGGTAGGGGGCGGGGGATGTCGTGGGGAGCGCGCGCTCTCGAGTGAGGGATCCAGTGAGCGAGCAAGGTGCGGCCCGCCAAGCCGAGGTCGCCTGCAGATGTGAGGCCCAGCCCAGCCCGGCCCGGCCCGGCCTGCCACCGCTGGCACCGCCACTGCCCAGCGCGCCGTCATCCATAAACGGTCATTCGCTTATTCGGCCGCCGCGCTTGCAAATAATCGTCTCCGGGCCGCAGAGGCGCGAAGGGGCGTCATCACAAACCACCGGGACGGGCGGCCAATAAAGTCATGGGGTTCAGAATGTCACGTGGTTTGTGGACGTCCCCCGATGGCTCCACGGTGGCCGAAGATACGTCTGCGTACGTGGACGTGGGATCGCTTACTCCATGCCGGGCCGGCGATAGCGTAGCTCTGTCCGCCCCCGGCCCGTACTTCACACACACATACACACACACACAGCTGTGCTACCGGCGGGCTGCCGGGGGCTGCCGGGCTCCGCAGCTCCATACCACCAGGCGTCGCCGCCGGGCATGGCAGTGGCGGCCGTGCAGCGCGCTGTGCTGGCTGTGCTTGCCCAACTACTGCAGCCTGTCGCCGGCCGCGGCAGACAGCTTGGCGACAGGGCTCTGGCCGGCGACGGCCCTTCCACCATGCGCCCAGAAGACTTCGTCGTAAAAGAAATGGATAATTTGCAGAGATGCGAGCGTTGACCGGAGCAGGGCAAAGGGGAAAGAGGGGGGGGGGGTGACTCGGGTGCGCACTCTAACGATGCACTAACTGGTTGTAGCTATGAGTAAACAGAGTTGCGATCGTTTGCCCCATGATTCACTGCGCCTCCTGCCGTGGTCGAGGTACGGCACACGGCACACTATATGTCGCCCCACGCCCCGCCACGCCCCGCCACGCCCCGCCACGCCGAGCAATG
Source organism: Odontothrips loti (assembly GCA_038380765.1). Lineage (NCBI taxonomy): Eukaryota > Metazoa > Arthropoda > Insecta > Thysanoptera > Thripidae > Odontothrips > Odontothrips loti. The sequence continues at coordinate 14,066,037 of CM076250.1, read as the reverse complement.
CACGACCGCCGTGGCGTCAGGCGGCAATGGCGGCTCGGTGCGCGCGCACTGCGATATGGTGACAGCTCTGCCTGCCGTGCGGGGTCCAGTTTGGAAAGTGACGCCATTCAGATCACTGCCTGGCCTGTTGCTGGTGCTGCTGCTGCTGCTGCTGCTGCTGCTGCTGCTGCTGCTGCTGTTTGCCGACTTGCTGCTTTGCCCGTCCCCGATACCATTCCTTAGAGACTTTGCATCACCGCGCCCACCAGAGAACGTGCGCTCACAAATTTAGATAAAGTGACAAATACAGAAACTTCTAACACTCAAAAAATCAAAAGAGGTGTTTTTCGTCGTTCTGTTTGCAGCCAGAATTATTTTCTTATGAAATAAGCAAATACGCAAGGTATACGCAATGCCGAATGGGGCTATGGCAACTACTGCCACTCCCTGGACAGAGTAGCCAACTGGATCAAATGCAATTGGGACGCCCTCCGCCACGGCACGTGCTTGTGTTTTGGCAGCACTGATTCAGGAAGTGCTGCGGCCCAATGTGTGAACACCTGACTGCGAGAGAGTGAGTGAGAGAGAGAGAGAGAGAGAGAGAGAGAGAGAGAGAGAGAGAGAGAGAGAGAGAGAGAGAGAGAGAGAGCGGTGCTGTGCGGGAGCGAGAGAGACGGCGGAGGATTGTGTGTTTGGCACAGGCGGTGATCGGAACGCATAAAACGCACCTGGCCGCGGAGCAGACCAGACAAGGGCCCCGGGGGAGGAGGGGTGGGGTGGGGGGGGGGATCGCCACTGGCCAGTGCACTCGACTCGCGCTGCAATGGGACCAGCCTGCCTGCTGGCTGGTCGCTGGACTGTACAGCACACACGGCACGGCACGGCACGGCACCGCACAACACGGCACGGCACGGCACGGCCTGCTAAATGATGTCATATCCTGGGAGAGTGGGTGGATGGGCGTGTTTCGGGGGCGGCTGGCTGGCGGCGCGGTCCGCTCGGCTCGGCTCGGCTGCCGTGTGCGGTTCGCCTGCAGCAGCCTGCAGCACCCACCTGCCTTCCCCGGCCGCCTGCCCCCTAGGCACGCCCCGGGCCTACAACTTCCCTGAGTGTACTCATGAGTGTCGCCGTCCTATTCGCAGTGCGTCGCCCTGGTGGCGCTGACGGGGTGCCTGGCCCTGGCCGCCGGCCAGTACAACCACAACCAGCCCCAGCAGACCACGCCCGTGCCCATCCTCAAGCAGATCAACAGGCACAACGAGGACGGCTCGTACAGCTACGGCTACGAGGGGGCGGACGGCTCCTTCAAGATCGAGACCAAGTTCCCCAACGGCGAGGTGCTCGGCAAGTACGGCTACGTGGATGACAGCGGGAAAGTCCGCGAGGTGAGTGGTCTGCTTGCTCGGATGCTGCCGGGTGGAATTACACTCTTTCGCGTAGTTTACTTGACGTGCTTCTTGGTGAACTTCCAGATCGAGTACGGTGCCAGCAAGCGCGGCTTCGAGGTGGCGGGCCCCGGCATCAACGTGCCCCCGCCCACGCTGGTCAACAACAACCTGGACACGAACGACTACGACGATGGCCAGTACCGCGAGGACCCCAGCGTCTACCTGAAGGAGACGGCCAGCGGCGCGCAGCCCGGACCCGCTAGCAAGTTCTCGCTGCCCGCCCCCAGGCCTGCCGCCAGGCCCGCCTCCGTGCACCAGCAGTACTCCTCGCCGGCGTACGCTCCCGCCCCCGCCCCCAGGGCGCCGTCCCACGTACAGCAGTTCTTCCAGCAGTCCGCACAGGCGCCGGCTTACAACCCCGCTCCCGCTTACAACCCCGTCTCCGCTTACAACGCCGCGCCCGCCTACAACCCCGCCCCCGCCTACAACCCCGCCCCCGCCTACAACCCCTCGCCGTACTACAACCCTACGCCCTATCACGTGGACCCCAACCAGTTCCACGGCCACCCCGCCAGGAACATCGACATCAGGACGGGCTCGTACTCCGTGCAGTACAACGGCTGAGCGTGGAGGTCTCGAGGGAGGAGTCTTCTGTCTGTACAAATGCATTTAAGATAAGCGTCGTGACGCATGCTCAATGTTTCATTGATAAGATGTCGGCCTTACGTGATAACGCAGCTGGGATGTATACTGATAATGATAATTAAGTCCAAATGCTGTCATGTTGGGGAGGGAAACGAAAACGCATGGAAGAGAGGAGGAAGCGATGGCGAAGGTGGGGAAACTGCCGTGCGTTTCATTTGCACAGATTGTATAACAAACAACAGCGAATTCGCTAGTCAGGCTAGACTGATTTTGCCTCTCGTGTACCATGTCCAGTACAGTGCATTCAGCACTCCGCGGCGATCGCTCATACCACCACTCCGGCGACCGCAGGTCTGGCTGGTGAGAGGGAGGGAAGTTACCAGTTTCTTTAATAGTACCTAGGCCACTAACGACCATAAGTGATATCTGTCCACATTCCGAACTGGAGTGGCTCGCGATTGAAGAGAAAAAGAAAGAACAAAATTCGCGGCATGACAGTTTAGCACACCACGTACTAAACGGAGAGCGTGTCCGTGACACTGCCTCAAACATGTGATTCGGTTTTATTGAACCTTCTCTGTACGTTTTACCAATAAACGCTGCGAAAAATCTCTACGTTTTGTCTTTGTACACTTTCCTTTGCGCAATCAGGAATCTGATTACACTGATAAAATTTTGAGATGACAAGCCGTTCGTTCCCCTGGTATCGTGTCAATACCCCACGAATGAGGGCGTCGCAGTATTTGAACCCGGTTCAAGTGCTCCGCGTCGCATTCCAGTGCAAGTGACCGACCGCGGCCTTGGCAGCGCCGACTGGACATGCCAGACCAGCGGCGAGCCGGCGGCGAGTGCGCGGCTGAGCGGCGCTGGGAGTCCATAGGGGATGGACGTCTTGGCGAATAACTTAATAACTCTGATCGAGGCTCCGGTCCGGGCTGGGCTCGGAGGCGTCGCTCCGCGACAAGCCAGAGCCATTCCTTTGTGGCCGGACGGTCACGATCCCGGCGATAGCACCATGATAATGGCATACTCCCGCTCGACAAGAAAACAATCGGTGTCGATAGCAGCAGCAGCAGCAGCGGCTGCTGACCGGACCGGACGAAGCAGAGAGGTTTCCCGATCTCCACACTCACTGGCATGCGAATGCAAAATCTCTACCACCATCTTGGAAAGGACGTGGATGACCCCCGTACGAGGGTCACGACCGTTGTCGGGAGCAGCGTGATAAAAATGCGCGCACCGCCACACCTTGCCGTCGTCCCCCGTCCAGCTCCCGGAGGGCAGCAGGCAGCAGGGCGGGGCCTCCGGGGCCCCGGGGCCTCTGGGGCGAGGACAAAGAGAGCAGCAGTCCCGTCCCGTCCCACCGGCCTTGGCGGCTCTCTACACCACCAGCACCGGCGGCGACGCGACTGCCCGGCGCCTCTGCCGCCGCCGCTGCTGCTGCAGCCGGAGCACAGCCGGGGCACAGCCGAGCGGAGCCGAGCTGCTTGCAGCAGCCGGGCATTCCATTAGGCCGCGCACTTTAGTATTGTTATTTGGCAGCGCCGTTAAGGCAAACACCGTGGCCTGGCCTCTGCACTGCGGCCCGGCCGCCCCGGACGGCGACCACCGCGGTGCGCGCCAGGCCGTCAACGTCCCCCGAAGGTCCCCGCCAACCCCGCCGGGTCCGGCCGCCACGCCCCCCGCGTGGGACGTGTTGGGCAACGGCGGTAAGTGGATATCTGAGAAGCCTAACCCTCCGGAAAGCCGTTTCCGTTCGGCTGTCGCAAGCCCGCCGCTTTCCGCGAGCGCAGCGCGCACAGCTCCGAACATCGAATTTGGGGAGGAACACACACCGCATGGCTGTTCCGTGTGGGGAATCAGGCGACTGTACAGGTGGGAGAGAGTGCGCAAGAGGATGGCGATGGTGGAACTGGCCTCAGCGCCCGCAGCTCCGCGGCCGGACACGGCAGGTGCAGCAGCCCGCACCCCTCGGCTAGTCATCCATCGTGCTGGGCTGTGCTGCACCAGGCTGGGGGTATTCCGTCATGCACCGCGCTGCGCCGTGTGATGTGTGGGGTTCAAGGCCCGGCGCGGCATGGCGGCGGGCGTGGTCAGAGACACCTCTATCCTCAATCCCACCACTTCCTGCAGCGTGCGATAGAAAGGCTGAGGCGATAGAGAGGCGATCCACCTGTCGGCCGCGGAAAATCATCAGGTTGACCTCAGCGAGCGAATATCAAAAGCAGCATGGCGTTGATTTGTGAGCAGTCCGAGCGAGGTGGGCGAATTTTCGTCCATTGACTTTGCCAAGAACGTCACACAATCCTGGGTTTCCTCAACAGACAAAAAATTTCAGGAAAAATAATAATAATATTAAGTTTTTTATGTGAGTTTTTCAGATTGGTAAACTTCCTCCCTTGCTTCTTTAGTTTCCATTTCACCTAACTTACCTACCTTACCTTACCTGCATCGAACACGCGGTAGTAGCGCCTAGACGAGGGGCAATGGAGCAGCCGCCACCGCCGTGGAGGCAGGCAACCTATTCTACGCCCCGGCTCGGCTCGGCTCGGCTCGGCTCGGCTCGCCCTAACACAGCGCCCCTCCTCGGCGGACAGCAGCCGCGGGCTTATAACCACCGCCGCCTCCCGTTGTTGAGGAGTGTCGCCGATAGTTATCTGGGCGCACATTTAGCGGCGGGAGGCCGACTCCACGACGCCATGCAGCAGCGGCGCCGCTAAAGGCTCGCGCTTTGCTTTGGCCGGCCTGTGATTACAGACGGTGACGTCACCCGGCCATAACCACCACCAGCGCGACTTGGACTTGCACATCGGGACATCGCCGTCCTGTCCGCCCGCCCCCGAGGTCCGCCCGGGAGCCCGGCGCCCGCCCCGGAGATTCGGTAGCGTCCGCGGAGGAGAACCAGCTCCTTCCAAGCAAACTTGTGGGCGGAGGGGTCCCGGCACGGCGCGGGAGCCGCCATAATTTATTCCCACAATACACGACCGCTGACCGCGAACGGTCGGCCGCCCAGCGACAGTAAATAGAGAACGAGGAAGCAGGCAAAGTGAACGCCGTGACAGATCGGGAGGAAGCTGGGGACAGGACGTGCCCTGCCCAGTGTCCCCACCGTCCCCGCGCTGCGGCGGGGCCGTCCGGAAGGCGGCGAGCGCCTGCGAGTGCCAGGGTAGGCTAGCCCGCGCGACACGCGTGCATGCAGGCTGGCATGGCTGCCTACCCAGCAGGCGCCCGCGCGCCGCCTGCCCGCCTTCGGTTTATTGGGTGGCGTCGATTATGTGCGTCTGAGCGGGAATGTTTCTCCTGGACGAGAGCAAAAGTGATGACGTACTGGGCAAGGCCGTCTCTCCGGCCGTCTCGGGCGTGGCCGCATGAGGGGGGAGGGGGGGGGGGTTAAGAGAGGAATACAGAGAGTGAGAGTGAGGGGGAGAGTGGGGGGTCCGGCAGAGAGAGATAGGTGCACCTGGCACACGGCCAGGCGGGGCAACCACCAGACCAAAGCCAGCCGCACTGCACTATATGCTGCAGTCCAGCCACGATCCTGGAGTCCGACTGACTCCAGCTCAGCGCTGTGGAGTGTGGCGTTTCCAGTGTTGGGGACCCGTCGGCGCAGGCACCGGTGCCTCCCACGGAGAAAAAAATGCGAATATATTTATCCGTGAAGAGAGAAAAACAATTCGCAGCGAATGCGTACCGAAAGTTATTAAGCTGGAGCTCTTTTTGTGCAGCTTTAGCAGCGCCATATGGGCTGGTTACCCACCGCCGTTGCACTCCTTGAGTCATTCCACTGACTGCACTCGGATTGAGAGATGAAAGATACGGCGACAAATGAAAACGCAACAAGTGGCGCTGCTGGGTCTCAGCCCCCTGCTGGGAGGGGAGGGGAGGAGTTGGGTGCGGCCGGGTGGGCTGAGAAGCACTATGGTTGAGGCGGTGGGCTGGGTATGGCTGAGCCGAGTGCAGTCCAACGCAGGCCCCACAACTACCCGATGGATGATTGATGCCACAGTTACTACTGCGAGAAAGACAAAAATCCAGCGCTTCCAGCATTTAGCCGCCCTCGTTAACCGAACTATGGGTGTTTATAATAAATTCAAAAAACACTTCGCAGAAGTCAAAAACACTGTGTGAATTGCTATTTTCTTGGTGAAAAAAATAAAAGGTTTCGCGTAAATAGTTGAGTAAAAAGTCAAACTGAAAATTTAAAAAGGAAATCCACCACATCCTCGTTATTTATTTTTGGGTGATATATTGGAAAAGGAAGAGGCTAGGGAGTGGGAGGCTCCAGGTAGGTGTGCTCTCTCGTCATCGCGTGCACAGCAGGAAACACAACACACTAGCACCAGATGTAACCGAGTTTCACAGCCTGATAGAGCATTTAAGTCCGATCTAGCGCGCTATAGGTTCTGGTCCGTCATTAGAGCGGTGCCGGGTAGCCAGCGGTGAATTCGAAAATGTATTTTACGTTATTTCTATTACACTCGCCGCGTCTGAAATCACTCTAGCAGCAGTCCGATTTCTCGGCGCGGCGGCGCGTGTGGTGCCATTCGGAGCACGCGGGGCACGGCCTGGCCAGGGCTCCACTGTCCGCTCGTCGGGTCCAACCCTTCGGCCAAGGAGGTAGTGACAGCCGTCCAAAACACGTACGTCTCACGCCACGGCTCATTCGTCCTGGCGATCGCTGCGTGGGCGGGGCGCAGGGCGGGGCGGGGCGGGGGTGAGTTAGGTGTCGCGTGTCGGCCGTGCCCTGCATTGCCCACGCACGCCAAATCCCGGGGGTGCCCCACTGCGCCCCTCCCCGCCCCGCGATGCCGTCACCGCCCCGTAGGCGCCGCGGTGGGAGTCACAGTCATGATCATCGGCCGATTTTTAGACCCCCGTTCAGCGCCAATCGTGGTGCCGATGGCGGGGGCCCGGCCTATATCACGGCGTAAAACGGGGCTCCATCACGAAGGGCGTTGTTCCAGTGCGAATTTTGAATGAATGCACGGTTTCTCGAATGAATGAACAAATGAATTATTTCACGAATGAATGAATTATTTCACGAATGAATGATTTATTTCACGAATGAATGAATTATTTCACGAATGAATGAATTATTTCACGAATGAATGAATTATTTCACGAATGAATGAATTATTTCACGAATGAATGAATTATTTCACGAATGAATGATTTATTTCACGAATGAATGAATTATTTCACGAATGAATGAATTATTTGACGAATGAATGAATTATTTCACGAATGAATGAATTATTTCACGAATGACTAAATGAATCAACGAATGAGCGGATGAGTGAATAAACAGATGAGCGAATGGATGAATAAACGAATGAAATGGATGATTCCAAGAATAAATAAAATGAATGAATGATTTCACGAATAAATGAAATGAATGAATGGATCCACGAATGAATGGGTGAGTGGATGATTCATGAATGAATGAGTGGCCCCAGTGTCAAAGAGTTCCGCGATCAGCTTTTAAGTCGCCCTGACGCTATTTAGAATTTACTGCATGCTTCGCGTGCACGCACGCTCGCCGCTATTCTGGACCGTTCTCGACGCATTTTTGTGTGGCCGCATTAAATAGGCGCCACGCGGCAGCGCGCACCGCAGCCTGCAGCCCGGGTATAGCGCGCCTGGCTGGACAGAGCGCTGGACTGCAACGCTGCAACGAGGCATGGCGTCACATCAGACCGACTGGCTGCTCCGAAAACGCGCATGAATAATAATAAAGCGATGGAGCGCACACAGCAGGCAGCAGGCCGCTCACAGACACCGCACGTCTAACACTTTGGTTCCCTTGGCACTCCGCAGGCTACGCATGGTTTAAGCAGACGACGCGTCTGAATACGGATAGCAGCAGCACTGGCGCCGCCGACGACGAAAAAAGAGAAACAAAGATAGTAAGGATACAACACGACTTTGCGTTTTAGTCGAAAAATACATTTACCTGGCGTATCTTTCCGCCTTCGAGGCGCAAAATTATTTCCTGAACGGGAGCACCCAATTATACGGCCGGACCGCGCCCACCGCCCGGGCCGCGCGGGCCGGCCATTGGCTGCCAGCAGCGGCGCGCCGTGCGATCACTCTGGTCTCGTCTTCTTTTTGCAGGCGAGCGGGGAGTTGCCCCTCCCCTCCTCCTCGCGAACATGAGGGCCAAGACAGCGGTATCAGCCGCAGCCCCAGCGGCCACAGCCCCCCCTGTGTCGGCGTGACGAGAGGCCTTCCTTCAGACAATCGCTGACGAGCTCCCCAGCATCCTGCCTCTGCTCCTCTCAGCCTTGGTTGTCAGGATCAGGTACACGATCGTTATCCTTGACCTTCGGTAGGGCAGGATGCCGACACCGGACACCACCCTGCCCAAGCCGGCCGCCGGCCCCAGCAGCTGGACCTAGACCTGTCCGGTCCTAGCTCGGCCGCCCCCCCCCCCCCCGCCCGGCTCGGCCCGGCTCAACCTGTCGCGACATGGCGTAGCTAACCCTCCACTCCACCACACCCTCTACCAGTCCCGCAGCACTCGGCCTTTTTTTTTCGAAGTTACGGTACCTTTAGATCAAGAGAGGAGGGCGTCGAAAACGATTGAATGCGGACGTGATGACCGCTGAATGCGGTCTGAGTGTGACAAGCCGGAAGAAGTCCCGGCCAGGACGGGGCGGGCGGCAGGGCGTCCTGGTGACGGGGCGGGTCGTGACGCTCGTGCCGATGCGAGTCCTTTTCGGGGGCGTCCATAGCAACAGGAAATCAGTGCCACCCGGTTTGTGGACGTGAGGGCCAGCCGCTCTATGGACATTAAATCACTGGGCTTGAGTGTTGCTGGCAATAGAGGTTTCCAGTGAGACTTGGAAACGGAAGTTGAAGAGCAAAAATTCTTGTAGATACTGGAAAATCGAGGGCGGCTATGAGAAACTTGAATGGCGTTCGGAGTGAATTTGGAGGTTCCCACATGTGTTTTTTCTTCAGCTTCCGCTTCTGAGCCTCGTTGGACACCCCTACTGGGCGAAGTGGGCGATGCTCACACCCTATTTCACACCCAGCGGGTCCAGGGCGAGTGAACACCCGGTATGAGGAGTGTGCGGCGAGAGGGGTGGCGCGGCGCGGCCGGCAGCGGGGAGGGGGTTGCCGCGCCGACCCCCGCCGGCCGCCGCGGCCCCCCGCCGGCCCCCCGGCCGCCCCCCTCCGCTGCCCGCGCCGGTCGAGGTACTTAAGCGGCAGGAGACGCGCAGCGCGACCCCAGTCTACGACCAGACATCTCACAATGCAGCTCTCACTGGCGGTACGTACAGCAACCCCCGATCAGTGTGTTCATGTGTGAGTGCGTGCGTGTGACCCCGCCCGTGGATGTGCGACGCCTGACAAACCCGGGCAAGAACGTGCGTGCCGGCGCTGCCATGGATACCACCAGCGAATCGGTTCGATCCCCCGCTATCGCCCAACGGATTACGTTTTCAAGAGTGCCTTCTTGTTTTGAAGCGCGGCCCGGAGCTGATTTGTTTGTTGGGAGAAGAGAAGACCCACTTCCCAAAGGAGTGCACCCAGCGGGCACAGGCACAGCCCAGCGGGACCAGCGCTCGATCGCTTGCGTAACTGGGACGGCGCAGTGCGACAAGCTCCCAGGCAAATCTGTTTGCGAGGTGTTTTCATGTCGCCTCGGCTCGCCATCGGGATCGGGCCCTCCTCCCCTCGGCGGACATGACGGCAGGCTGACGCTGACGGCCTTCGACCGCCACCGATGTCCGGCGAGAGCGGCTCTGACACGGCCATGCCACGCCATACCGAGTGTGTAACGTTTACAGCGCGGAGTGAAATGTGCGAGCGTTCTCATTGAAAGGCCGCAGTGGTGGTAGTGGGGAGCCCGCAGCCCGAGGACATCGCCGAGGGTCTCGCCGAGGACGGGTGGCGACGGCCGCGTGTCGCCCCCATGCCAATCCCTTGGCCACCGCGGACCGGTATATCAGGGCCCGGGGAGGGAATCGTAGTGAAATTAGAGCGGTTCGTGTGAGCATAGGTCCACAATTTCAATTTCATTTCTATTTCGGGAACATCCTAATTTGGTCAGTACACAGACCTTCCGCGGCAAAATACAAAAGCCTTTCATTGTTAACCTGGTGAATAGTAAATGATTTCATCTAGGTGAGGTCCCAGAAGTAGTATAGATCGCTAGTTAGTTGGCCGTGTGTCTCTGTGCCGGCATCGCCTGCATTAACCACCTTCGCTACTCCCGTAACTCACTCCGGCCGAGCTAAGGGGGCTAAGGGCCGTGCCGTGCCGTACCGTGTGCCTTACCGCCGCTGTCCGTGCCGTGCCGTGCCGTGCCGTGCCGTGCCGTGCCGTGCCGTGCCGTGCCAGATTGTGTGCGGCCACCACTTCCCCGTTGCACACAGCCCTAGCGCTGAGCCGCTGCGCCCGGCGCGCCCGTTTGCGGGGGCGACGTGAAATCCGAATCGATGGCCGCTTTGCAAACAGATTGACCACGCACCGATCTCCCAGGCGCCACGCCGGCTGCCAACTTGAGTATGAATATGCGACCACGTATCTGAGGAATTGGCATACTGTACGGCGTGATTTTCTTGCGTGGGATTTCACTCGCCCGGGGGGTGAGTCGGTGCATTACGTCTCGATCAGTGGGGCTGCACGCTGGGACTTTCGGGAGCTCAATGCACATGCTACGCCGCATACGTCCCGCCCGGTCCGTTTAGGTAGACATACAACTTGCACGGTGGTGCGGGTGGAGGGGCGGGGCGGGGCGGGGCGGGGCAGGGCGGAGCGGGGTGGGGGCACTCCTGGCGCTGCCAAGCAGCTGCTGCACAGTGTGCAACGCGCGGGCAAATAAATAAGCCAATCAGCTGTGTTTCAAAAGGTGAACCTGTTTTCAGCTTCTGCTGCAAATTTACAGTAGCTGGTCCGCGCCGGTGATGGGGGAAACGAACGCGGGGGGGGGGGGGGGGGGGACTGCTAAGTGCACCGTTAAGCGCGCTAATTCTCCCCATAAAAAAAGTATACTGCGGGAGATATTCCGCTGTCGTGCGTTTTCATTCCCCGTATCCCAGCACTGAGAGCGTTTAGAAAACATTAGACCTCAGCGCGTTCTCTCTTTAAGTCGTCAAAAAAAAAAGAACAGAAGAAATTAACGACGCGGGTGCTTGCAGACTCAGCAGCATATACCCGCCTTAAACTGTTTGCGTCTGAGCGGTCAGCGGCGTGTGAAGCACACAACTGACGCGCAGCTGATTGAACCCCAGACTCAAACCCGACCCGGACCCTAAACCCCAGCCCCTCCACCCCCAACCCCCAACCCCCACTGCCGCTGATGAGTAGCTTGATCCCAGGCGAGCAGCGCGGCTCTAGGTGTGGTCGATGTGGAGCGCTCCTTCCTGGTGCTGTGTTGGCGCATACGCTCACTGCTCTATCGGGCACTGTGGCCACACACAGCAACAAGAGGGCCGGTGAGCTGCGCTAGCTGCGGCGTGCAGCCCCACGGGCCTGGCCCAGCCCGCCCCGCCCCGTGGGCAGGCAGCCCCCACCTGCAGGCGCTGCTGTTGTTGTAGCGACGGCCGACGCCGGGCCAAGTAGTCAGTGTTAGTGGGTGAAGGGGGGGGGGGGGGGCACCGCACACGGTTTGTCCCGCCGCCGGGCATCTAACTAGGTCTGCCGCGTGAGCTCCTTGCAGAATCGATTCATGGGAACGCGCCGTCTGCACCACTTCCAGAAATACATAGACGATTTGAGTTTGGTATTCAAAATTAACGACCCTCGGTATGAGTCCGTGCGGGCCAGCCGCCGTGGTACCCTTTCGGGCAGCGCGACGCCACGCGTAAGTAGTGCAGAATCCCTCCAGGGGGCAATCCCCTTCACTTGCAATCGTCGACGTGGTGTCGCCAGGAAACACGGGTTGGGTAAGGTCATGGATCAGTGACATGGGTGGGTCGGGTTCGGTTGGGTCGGCGGTGGCATTCCCAGGCCCGTCACGCACGTCCACGCACACCGTGCGCACACGCCGAGTGGTGCTCCCCGCTTTCGCCTGCGTCTGGCCGCGGCCTGGCCGAGCGAGCCCTGCACTGGCCGGCCGGGCCGGGCCAGGCCAGGCCGGGGCTGACCGCACGACATGGGTGCCAACACTCGTGACACCGCGCCGCCCGGCCGCTGCCACTACTCACTTGCGGCCCATGCCAGCTCCGCAGTGCACTGCTGGCCTGCTCTGCTCCTACGTGATGCCTCCGAAAAGCCCCAGCCAGCCCCGGCCCAGCAGAACCCGGCCCGCGGCCGACCCATAAAATTGTGAAATAAAAATGTTTGGCGAAGCGCACGGCGGCGGTGGTGGCGGTGGTGGCGGCGGCGGCAGCGGCGGCTATCGCGTGGGGCCAGTGCCCACGATCGGTACCGGCCAATGGCTGCCAATGGCACGTCCACTCCTTGCAACACATGCAGAGCGGGCCGGGCACGAGCTGAGCATGGAGGCTGCAGTGGGCCCGGTGCGGGCAGGGCAGGGCAGGGCGACGCCGAGAGGAGAGGTCTAGGGCAGCTGCACTGCCAGCCCTCCGCGTCAGGCTACAGGGGGACCCGTGCTGGCTGTGCCCATGCTGGCTGGTGCTCATGCTGTCCTCTTACGCGGACTTTGTTGGTTAATTTCCCCAGTTTTACGAGAACGCCCTGAGTACTCTCCGTTGAGCGCGTGAGGCGGCGTCGTGTTGCGCACAGATATAAAGCACACACACACTTTTACTTTTTGCGAGCGGAGGCAAAAATAAAAATAATCCCATGCTCGGGGCTAAAACTGGAAAATGATTGCCTAATCGGCGCCCTTGGTGCTCTCGGGACCCCGGTCCTGCAGGTCCTGCAGGCTGCTGCCAGAGTCCTCTGGCCGCCCTCGCTGCCGCGCGGCGTTGCCGTCGTGAGGCGTCGCAGTTGCAGTTGCAGTTGCAGTTGCAGTCGCAGTCGGGGTGCCGTGGGCGCGCCCTACATGGCTGCTGCACTGCTGCTGCAGCCGAGTGGAGTCGCCACATGCCGTCATAATCAGCGTTAAACACGGGCGGGGAGGTGACAGCGTGACGTCGCTCCGGCGTTCATCAGCCCCGTCCCGTGCAGCGCTGGAGTCGTGAGTGGAGCCGGCGAAGCTCCCCTAGCCGCGGTGAGCGCGCGGACAGCAGCGCGACCAGGGCGGCACGGCACGGCACGGCGCGGGCTGCGTGCTCGCGTCCCGATATCACAGAAGGGCCCGGCCCGGCCGCAAGTTAGTCGAGTCATGGCGGGCGCGGGCTTCTCTTAAGTTCCCAGCCCGACTTTGTCGCGTGGAATGCAAAGCATTTTTCTCCCCGCAAGTGCTGGGGGTAAAACGGCCCCTGCCCTCCGGCTGTGCCCGGCTGCACCCGGCTGTGCGGGCTGCTGTGCCCACAAGGCGCACGCCGATTGAGCTGTCTCAGTCATCGCCGCCGGCGCCGCCGTGTGGCAGCGCCACCAGCGGCGGCGGCCCTATGTGGCTGTCCTTAAACCAGAGAGATAATGCGGGGCCTTTCACCCTCTCGGGGGTCATGTCATGCAGAGGCGCGCTGCGGCAGGTGGGGCCTGTGGGCCTGTGCCCCTGAGCTGGGCGGTGGGGTTACGTCGGGTGGGAGCAGAGACGTGTCCGCGGCTTTGGCGCGCTCAGCAGCTGCTTCCGGCGCCGCCGATGCCTCCCCAAACCTCAGGAAGAGTTGGCGCGTCTCCACATCACGTCACAGCTCAGCGGCGCCCGGAGGCCCGGAGGCCCGGAGGCCCGGAGGCCCGGAGGCCCGGAGGCGTGTGGTTTCGTTGCAACGCCGGACAACACGGATGGACGTGTGTTACGTGTCTATGCTGTGAAGCCCTGCACTGCGACTTACAACAGAGATGTCGGAGAGCCTCCTATATCCTGTCGGTGCTCTAGCCCCCCCCCCCCCCACTGCCCCCGCTGCCGACGCGCTGACCTCTGCCCCCTGCGCCCCCCGCGGCAGCCTTGCGGTGCCGGCCGGCGGCAGTGGGCGTCCGGTTCGGCCGGACCGGTCCGGGCCATTTGGCGCTGCGTTGCCTCATGCAGAGCCTCGTCCCGCACCTCACGGTCTCGGCCACGGCCAAGGTTACGGCTCAGAGCAATACTTTATCAATTCCGTACCTTCCCTGGTGGAGCATATCTGCGCTATGTGACCATACCGAATGGTCGGAACGTAGCAAAATTCTTGACGCCGCGGCCGGAGATACTCTCTGCTGTGGCTCCCCTCATGCTGAATCCGCTTTTGTCATATTCTGGATTTCTTCTCATCTTCCGTTCCGAGATTCTTCGGAGTATCCTACTATAGGGGTGCGCGGGGTGAAATCCGTACTATATACTAGGTGTATCATTAGCCCCGGGCAGTTTTTGTTTTAGGCAGTCCCACAACGCACTATCTCCGTCTCTTTCTGGCTCGGCCAGACGCGTGAGATAGAAGGAGACGGAGATAGTGCGTTGCGGGACTGCCTGAAACCAAAACTGCCCGGGGCTAATTATACACCTGGCTTGAGTGATGTGGAGATTTTTTGTGCGTGTGTGTGTGTTATAGCTGTAAAGTGGCGTGCTCTTTGCCCTCACTAGCCAGATAACGCGCGCTGTTTACGTGCCCATGCACGCGCATACTCAGAGTTGACACAAAATGAAGGCCCGCGGTAACAAAACACTATCTCCGCGCGGTACGAAACAACAACTACAACGCGTGTACGCTGGTGCGGTACAACCGCTGACCCTGCCCTGGCGCTGTGCAGTGCACTGCAGTGGCTGCTGCCGGCTGCTGCCGTGTCCTGCCCGCACTGCAGCGCACAACGGCCGCCCCGCCGCGCCCCACCAGATCACCATTCCTTCCCGCCCACGATCTCATAAGCGCGATCAGTGCAGCGGCAAGGGCGGCGCCGCGCGACTGCAGACCGCGGGAAAGAAAGACGGCAAATTGCGGTATCGGATCAAGGACCTCTGCCCGTGCGTCTAATAACCCTCGGCCCCCCGGCTGCATGTCAGTCGTGCCCCTGGAGGGCCCTGGAGGAGCCTGGACGCCCGTGGAGGCTCTGGCTGGGACGGTTGCATTTCCCGAGCTGATCCTGTCAGCTCACAGGTTTACCAGAGGCTGCCGGTGCAACTGGCTCACTCTCGGACTCACTCGCATCTGAAGCGAATGCGAGCCTCGAGGAGTCGGGTCTGGGCGGGTCAGGACCACACGGGTGGGCCGCCTGGCCATGCAGCCGTGCAGCAGTGCAGCCGACGTGTGCGCGGAGTGCGTATTGCTATGCGTCCCGCCCCGGCGGCCCCGGCGGCACTGCAACACTGCAACACGTCGTCAGCATAATGGTGCCTTATTTTATTCAGACCGACGAGGTGTCGTTGCTGCCGCCGCTGTTGCTGCTGCTAAAACCGGAGCGCAAGAGCTTGAGGCGCGCGCGCGCGCGCAAAAATTACTTTGCCGACATCGCACACACAACACACGGCGGAGGCGGCAGGGCGCCACGTGTAAGGTACACGTGTAGCGGGCGGATTGGACCGGACCGCGCTCGGGCAATGTGCCTCTCTCTCTCTCTCTCTCTCTCTCTCTCTCTCTCTCTCTCTCTCTCTCTCTCTCTCTCTCTCTCTCTCTCTCTCTCTCTCTCTCTCTCTCTCTCTCTCTCTCTCTCTCTCTCTCTCTCTCTCTCTCTCTCTCTCTCTCTCTCTCTCTCTCTCTCTCTCTCTCTCTCTCTCTCTCTCCGCATGAGATTTTCCCATGCTGGTCGCGGCTGGCGCAGGACAATACTTCCTTCATTGCGCAGCAGCGGGCACCCAGTCCAGCTAGCACAGCTGAGGCAGGCCGGGGCTACTGCAGTGCGCCGTGTCCAGCCTAGACAAGGGGTCCGGGCCGGGCCGGGCGGTCCGCTCGCCCGCACGCGTGTGGTTGCGGTCGACACCTCCCATCCGCTGGGATGAGCCGCATCCCACCGGCGGTCGCGGGTTCGAGTAATGGGAGGGTAGAGAGACGCAGCGGAAGAGAGAAAAAAAAACACTTAGCAGTAGCATGAAAAGGCAGCAGCAAACAAAAAATATTTTTATTGCGGCCTATTTTTTCACTCTGTGCGGATTAGCAGGCTGTGCAGGTCGCTCCTGTGGAATGCTGGCGCCGCCGAGATGCAGAGCAGTCAACCGGGACCTCAGGTTGTGAGTGCTCGCCACGGCCTGCGCCCCGCCCCGCCCCCGCTCCCACCGCCAGCACTGCCCGCGCTGCCCCTTGACATTACACGCCTCCCGCATTGTCCCCATCCAGAGCACCATGATGGATAGCATCGCCCCTCAGATCGCGCTCGGCTCACATTCACGCGCTTTGCCTGGCCGCCGCGCGCCTTTTCCCGACGGGAGTTTGCTCTGGGCGTTCCCGTCCACATTTAACAGGCGACAACGAGCTCTGCTTCCAAAGTTGGCCACTTGACAAGAACGAGGATATATTTTACCGCGACCCTAACCTAATTTTCTTCGGGATTGAAAAAAAATGGTCGCCACAGATTGGAAGCGATGACATCATGACTGTAATTTACACGAGGCTGTTTTCATATACCGAGGAAGGGCAAGGCGGATCCAAAGAGAAGTACACGCCTCGTCGCGATCGCGTGGGCACGAGATCACATTATCGGTACGCCGAGGTCAGGAAAAGAAACCGAGAACGCAAACATCGGCGGGGGGGAAAAAAGGAGGATCAGGCAAAGGCATGGCGAGGCAAAGCGGGAGCATCCGTGAGGCAAAGCGGCAAGGCAATGACCAGACACCGCGGTGGGACCACACCCTCCCCGCGACCTTGTGCGGGAGCACAACAGTCCGGCTCGTAGGGGGACTTCTGTTCCGGGATTCCGAGGGGGCCGAGGGGGCCGAGGGAGCCGCGGGGGCTGAGGGGCCTGGACATGGGCGGAGCTCGTGCGTTAGCTTTGGTGGGGCCGCCTCTGCTCACAACACTGAGCGACAGTAAAGTGATATGTGGGGAGAACCTCGGGAACCTCGACAAGACGGGGGCATTAAATAGAGGGAGCACGTGCCTGCGGAGACCGACAGCGAAAGTGACGTGCGAGGCGAAGGTGACTGTACAGGCATTGGCACGCAGCGCCACGCGGCGCCACTCCCCGCTAAGCGCCGCCCAGCCACGGCGTGCACTCCGGGGAGGAGAGGGGAGGGGCTCACGGCTCACGTGCGTTGCCACAACGCGTATAATTATACGTTTAAAAAGAAAAATTAAATACGTTCCCCATTTTCATGCACTGAGCACAAATAGCGCCTGCTGGGTAGGCAATCTCATCTCTTGCATGTACGGGTGTCGTGCGGGCTGGCCTACCCCAGCACTTGCAAGGCGCTCGGCGTTGCCATCGCGCGGAGGAGATTCGAGCGGACTTATTAATGGAGGGCTGGCTCCTGCCCCGTGGAGGTAGGCCACCCATCCGGCTCCAGCGAGGCCGCCAGAGCCGCCGGCTGGAAGTGTCCAAGGCTTCCAGGAGCCTTCAGGTGAGCCTCCAGGCGTGCTCCGGTGCCCGATGGGTTGCCTACCAGCCGGCGCAACGTCCACGCCAGCTACTCGGCGCCAGTGGACCCCTTTCTGTTTCGTTTACGACGTCATGAGTGTGTGTGTGCGGGGGGGGGGGGGGGGGGCGTGTGAGAGCGTGCGTGCACATGTGTGTTATGTGATTCACAGCTGGATGCGTTTTGCGTGTGGCGATCAGCGTGACCGCTGCTCGTGGCGTGACGGTTCTGCACGGAGACGGGACGGGACGGATGCAACAGTTGGGCATCGAGCCCCTGCGCGAGCTATGCCGGGAAAATGATACCTTTTCCGATGATGCAACCCGGAGGTGGGGGGGGGGGGATGAGAACATGGCACAGCGTTATATGTTGCTCCCGATGAACAACACTCACGAGCCTCTTCGCCGTTTCAGACCGTGGTGCTCGCCGCCTGCGTGGCGCTCTCCGCCGCCCAGCACAGGTACACCGGCCCCAACCCCAACACCGTGGACGAGTACGACTACGAGGACGCGCCGCAGCCCATCAGGCCGCAGCCGCAGCCCCGGTCGTACGCGCCCAACCAGGCCAGGCTGAGCGCCGCGCAGCCCAGGCCCACCCCCGTGCCCATCCTCAAGCAGATCAACAGGTAAGATACCCGGCCGCCGCCTAGGATCTGCATAGTCTCGGACCGACACTGATCCTCCTTCATCTCCGTTTCCCCACGATGGATGTGGCATTCCACCGGCCACCTCATATTGGGTGTTGCATGACCATGTTTGCCAGCCTGTCGCTTGGCCAGGTGAAGCCAAGTGTTTTGCAAGTGACTTTCCCGCTGGAATGCGCCGCGGTGGTGGTGGTGGTGGTGGCCGCCGGCGGCCGGCTGGCCTGTCCACTGCCGCGCTCTGCCACGGCACCCGCGCACACCCGGGTAGCCCCCGCGGCCCCCGCCAGGCCGGACTAGCACCAGCACGGTCTGGGAGGGGCGCGCGGCGGGGCGGGCGGGGCAGGGCGGGGCAGCGCCGCCGCTGCCTCCAAGCTCTACATCGGGAAAGTGGAGCATTCGATTACACTGACTCGGGGCCCGGGCGCGCTAGGCCGCGCTAGGTCGGCCTAGGATATGCTGCGCTAGGCGGGGCCGAGGCGGGGCCGAGGTGGGGCCGGCCTGCATGGACTTGGCGACCTAGACAGCCCGGGCACGGCGCACCAGCTCCGAGTGCAGGCCGTTTAGAGGATTCCGGGCGCCTGCGGTTTCATAACACGGAAGACAATAACGCGCGACATGAGAACTCGGCCGGGGGACCCTGCGGGGAACCCTCCGGGAGACCCTCCGGCAGACCTGGGCACCCTACGGGATGCTCTAGGGAGCGGGAAGTAAAGGATCTGTCGTCCTCCACCGCCTCCCTGACAGTGTACGCCGGGGCTGGCCGGGGCGGGGACCATTAGCCGGCCGTAAAACTAACGCGTCCACATTCGGAGCGGCGGGACCAGGACCCTCCAGGGTCCTCCAGGGGTCCTCCAGGACCCACAGATGGCGAGACCTCTTGATGATGATCTGTTTACGCGACCGGCCGACACCTTGCTAAACAGCTGTGCGATCGTCCCGCCCGGCCCCGGAATATTGCAACACGAAGTGATCTTAATTTTTTTTTTCTGAGACCGGTCAGCAGCGCATTGGGCCGCGGGCGTTTAGGCCTGCCGCCTGCCTGTCTGACCCCGCGCCGCCGTGCCCGAGCCGAGCCGAGCCGAGCTGAGCCGAGCTGAGCCGAGCCGACGGACCCCGATCTCTCACTGACGGCAGCGGCAGCGCACCGGCGACGCGTGTGGCAACCAGGGCAGCACGCGGCACTCACACACGCGCTGAGTGGACACATTAAATGGGTGGACGTGGACCGGCCCGGTAGGTCACGGGGGGATGACAGGTCAGGGCTGCGACTGCTGCGCGACTGCTGTGGCTGCAGTGCCGAGTGCCGACTCTGTGCAACTTTCATTATCGCCCCTCTGCGCTCTGGCTGCGCTGGCTGCCAGACCTCATAAGCAGGACAGCTGCATCGCCGGGCGGCGCAAGTCGTGGCGTCCATCAGCACCACCACCCAGGGAAAAAAAAAAAGTTCTCTTGGTCAGACACCGCTCTTCGGGAAAGAACAATCATAAGGAGGCTTCGGCGTACATACTTGGCGGACTTTGTGGCTGCGGGTGCGGCTGCGCGCGGTGCTTTCCGCCGCCGAGCGAGGCAGCCAGCGAAAAGGTCGAAGGGTGGCGCAGGCCGGGGGGCGGGCCGGGGGCCGTGCCGACACTGACGCCAACACCCCGGCAAGGCAGGCCAGGCCTCACCGCCGGCAGCGTCAGCCCCAGCCTCAGCTGATGCCGAACACAATGGGGAGTAATGGCTGACGGGCTGACTGACGGCGGCACGCCGCCGTCCTTGGCGCAGTCGCCACCTCACGCCGCGCCGCCGCCCCCCCGCCGCCACCCCGCCACGCCCCGCCACGCCCCGCCACGCCACGCCCTTCCATGCTTGCCCGTGCCGCGAGCGCACGCCTTGTGGCTAGCCGTGTTCACATCCGGCTACGCGCCGCCGTCAATAGAATAGCGGCATTGGGAATAGCAAGTAGGAGCAGTGAGCTAACGTGGGTCTGCCGGTGCCGGAGTCTGGGCTGGGCTGTGTCCGGGGCGCTGCGCACTCGACTAGGAAGAAGCCGCGCGCAGATGGATTCGAAGAGAACGTGTGCTTGTGGGCGACTTGTGTTTTTTTTATGCCGTCTCCGTGACGAAACACGCTTTGCTCTGCCGTCTCGCTGGAGCGCTTTTTCAGCAGCTCGGAGCCCGGCGCGCTGCTCGTGCAGTTCTAGTAGTACTAGTAGTGCAAGTAGTTAGTTTGCGCGGCAGCAATTACACTCGAGCGGGCCGAGGCTGAACCATCGGCGGCCATCGGCCCATGCCATATCGCTGTGGACAATTATGTAAGGCATGCGCCATGCGCGTGGCGTGTGCGTGCCGTGCGCGTGCCAGGCGTGTGAGGCGTCTGGCCAGTGTCCGAGCGCGCTGCTGCTGCTGCTCCTGGCGGATCGTTTTCTGACGAAACGGTCGGAACGCTTATGGCTTACCAAACGTTTGCAAGTCCTGCCCCCCGTGCGCGTGGCTCGTGCCGCGTGGCGTGTGGCAACACGCGCGTGTCCCGCGTCCCCATGCCGGCCCACCTGCTGCCAGCTGTAGTATTCGCGCACCGGCATCGGATCGGCGGACAGGACGCGAAGGGCGGCCGATAGACGCGGGAGATGGAGAGGCGACAGCGACAGCGGCAGCGCGGCCAGCGCCAGGGGTGAGGGATGACCTGCCCGCGCTGTGGCTGCCCTGGCTGCGTGCCCCCACTCACCTGCACCTGCCACCTGCTTACAGGAATGCATGACAACGGCGCTCGGCTGGCCCGTGCCAAAATAAGTTATGCTCGGTGAATTTCTCGTACAAAGTCGCAGTACTGCATCGTTTGTGGGGTGCACCGCAGCCGGCCGGCAATGCGATGGCGATGCGCGTTGTTTGGAATGGGAGCAGTGTCCCGCCCCGCCCCTCCCCGCCCTGTCCAGTCCTGCCCCGGCCAGTTCTGTCCGGCATCGCTCGCTGTGGCATCGCCCACAGCAAAACATTGGGTAACGCACCACGCGGTAGGACGAACCCGGAGGGGGAGGGGGCGAACGCATGCACGCACGACACACACATCGCGGTGTGTCACCAGGGGCCGAATCTATACGCGTGCGAGACGTAATTTATGGCCGCCCCCGCGGGGAGTACGGTGCTGCGATGACGTCCAGTCCTCCGCGGAGAGTACGGTGCTGCGATGACGTCCAGCCCCCGACGGCACGGACACGGGCAGGTAGCGACTGAGGGGTGGTAGTGTTCTGCAGCAGCGCGATGACGACGTGTAAGAAGAGTCGTAAGGCGGGGCACGGGCCGGAACACGGGCTGGGTGTACAAACGCTGACCGCACGCCGCGCCGGGTTTACAGGTGCTTGTGGTGATGTGTGCAGACGTAATCGTATTGATTATGCCCAGTTAGGTGTTGCACCACCGCCGAGCATCACACTTAGCATGGCGTTATGGTGGCCGATCCGCGGCCAGTGCCCAGTAGCGCTCCGCTGCTCCGCTCCACCGGTGCTTTGCATCCCGTCCCGCCCCGTCCCGACTCGTCACGGCGAGGCGCAAAGTTCATCGATCTGCTCGAGTCCAGTCCACTCTGCATAGGAATGGAGCCATTTTTCTTGGGTCTGGGCCGGCCTGGGGCCTGGGCCTGTCGGGTCAGCTGCCTTCGGCTGGGCGCTGGGCCTCAGACGCCGGGAGTAGCCACCCATGGAGCCCCCGTCCCGTCCCCGTCAGACACATCTCCTCTCGCCCATCTCGCGGTGAATGTGCGGCGATGCGTGAGCGATGGTCCCTTCTTTTAGTGGAGAAGAGAGCAGCTTTCTTCGCCGTCGCTTTCGCTCAATGGCTCCATGCCTATGTCGACAGGCACAACGATGACGGCTCCTACACCTACGGCTACGAGGGCGCCGACGGCTCCTTCAAGATCGAGACCAAGCTCGTCACCGGCGAGGTGATGGGCAAGTACGGCTACGTGGACTCCGACGGCAAGGTCAGTACACACATATAGTGGAGCACGCCGTGCGTGTGCCGGGTGTGGCGGGTGAGTCAACGGCCGGATGCCCCCAGGTCCGCGTCGTGGAGTACGGCGCCAACAAGTACGGCTTCCAGCCCGCCGGCGAGGGCATCACCGTGGCACCGCCCACCCTCGTGGACGAGACCCGCACGCCCAAGCCCGGCAGGGCCAGCGCCTTCGGCCCCGCCTACGGCCCGGCCCCCAACGCCGGACCCTCCGCCGAGTCCCAGGAGGACATCTACGACGACGGTACCGTACTTCTCTGTTATTTTTCACCGATGCTGTCGTTTGTCGCAATGCATGTATCTAAGCGAATATCCTGTGTGCAGTGTACGAAGAGCCGGCCACGGCCGCGCCCCTCCGCCCCAGCCCCGTGCGCGCACTCCGCCCGCAGGCCCCGCCCGCCCCCAGGCCCCGCGCCCAGCAGCCGCAGTACTTCGAGAACTCGTTCAGCGCCCCCGCCGCCGCCGGCCGCCCCTCGGCCATCCCCAACAACTTCGCCCAGTTCACGCAGAGCACCAGCTTCGGCTCGTCGCCCGTCCTGGCCGCTCCCCGAGCACTGCCGGCCCCGAGGTACGCGTCGGCGTCCGCCCTGGGCCCCGCACCCCCCCGTGCCCAGATCTCCGGAGCCATCCCGGCCGGGCCTGCCGGGCCTTCTTACCGCGTGAACCCCGCGCCCGTCCGCGAGCACCACCAGCAGCAGCCGCAGGCCCAGGCCCTGTTCGTGCCGCAGTCTCAGCTGCCCGGCCTGTCCCAGCACTACGCCCCGGCCGCCCCCGCCCCCGCCCCCCTGCCCCGCAGGCCCCTGTCCGGCCCCAGCGGCGGCAGCAGCGGCCTGCTGGACCAGCTCGCCAGGGACTACGCCCTTCCCCAGACCGCGGCCCAGCCCCTCGTCGACACCTCGTTCGGCGTGTACTAGGCGACGTGCTCCCCGGAGCCTAAACTGGACTGAAGCGTGATGCGCTCGTCAGCAAAGCACTGACCAGACCGAAACATCCGCCCGAACTTTGTAGAGCGTTTCCACTGACCGCCAGACTGGTCCGACAGGTAGCGTTGGCGCGTGAAGTAGACCACAAGCGTCTCGAGTGTCGCTCTAGGATGTAGGGTGGTGTTAAATGCTGGCAGCACTTCGTGGGTCTTGCGTGTGTACGTGTGAATGTGTGCGTGTGTGCGTGCGTGTGTGTGTGAGTGAGTCTGTCTTTGCAGCGATCTCTTGCGCCTTTTATAGACTCGCAGCGCTCAAACAGCCATTTGCTGGTCCCCTGTCCCAGATAACCAAGGGGTAGCTGTGTCGATTGTGTGAAATAGTCAAAGACTAAAAATATGATGGCAAGTTTTGTGGAGTCTTGCTTTGATCCTGTAGATAGTCATAAGTGTCGTTTCTCAGAGTGTAAGATTCGTTTGTGATATGTTACCTGTGGTATCAGCTATGTAGCGACCGCCCATGACTCTTTGGCATAAGGAAAGACTTACGAATGACCGATGTGAAATTGTAACCTGAAATTGTAAACTTAGATTCCTCGTCGCACGCTATCCATTGCAAAAAGTCATGGGCGGTTGAAAAAAAAATGCGAAAATTGTAAAAATGTTAAGTAATAGGAAATGGGGACGCCTTTTAACGGCCTCCAGTTTTTCTTCCAAAAACGTTTGATCAAAAACGTTTCCGTGTTCTCAGTAAAATATTGTTACAATCTGTTTGATAGAAACGTTGAGTTTAATAAAAATTGTAAAAGACAACGGAACATAATTTTGTTTCTGTATTTATAGTGCCTGAGCCCATGGAAAATAAATTGATTTTATATGAAAACACTTGTTGCTTTTTTTAAAATTAATCACTGCCATACGCGTCATCAGTGGGATAAGAGCTGTCAGAGAGAGCGAGAGCGAGGAGTGAGAAGGAGAGGGACCAAACTGCTGCCCATTCTTATGGCGACTTCATACGATTGCACGGTGTGGCAAGGCGCCACATTCTGTTGACACGGATCGCTAGTACCTCAGCACAGGGGCGTGCTCACACACTCACACACACACACACACACACACGCACACACGCGCGCGCGCGCGCGCGCACTATCTCATTGGAGCCTTCAATACTACAGCGGCACTGGAATCCGATGGACGCCGATCCAGCTGAAACGCGAACGCCGGCGTACAGGCTTTCGTTGGCCTCTCCTCTTCCTGGCGGGTGGGCTGGGCAGCCTTGGATGTCGTGTGCAGAACGAACACTCCGGTCGACACCCCGAGGCCCCCGAGTGCTGTAGGGACCCGGTCCGTGCCGTGCCGTGCCGTGCCGTGCAGGGGTCAGGGGTCAAGGGGAGCACATATCGTGCGCCCGGCTCGGCCCGGCCCAGCCCAGCCCATCTCTTCGGCTCTTCCTCAAACCGCGCACATCGCTAGCTCCGTGTGCAAATTAAAACTAATCAAGTCGAGGCGATCGCTGTTTGTGTGTTTGCTCGGATTTCCGTGTTGGCCGCGTGGCAGCTCGGTTTGGGAGCGGCGACTACATTAGGTACACGCTGCCCGGAGAGGAGCTCACGACAGGCTAGGCCGGGGTGGGCGCAGTCCCACAGCGTCGCGCATATTTGTATGGCAGACGCGCTCGCAGCTCTACACAACAAATTTCGTCGCTCGCATTTTATAGAGACGGTGACGACAGTCCGCGGCACCGCACTGCCGCTGTCAGTGGTCACCCGCTGTGGCGCCGATTTATTTCCGCGCTGACGAGCCGATATCGAATTGGCTGAATAATTCAACACTTCTTTTCATCCCTGGTCGCGGTCTGAGGTCTGCGGGCGCTGCGGGCCGAGCGTCGTCGTTGCGGTCTGGCGGCGGCGGCCGGTGGAAGTGTGGAATCTGTGCGGGAACGGCTCTGCTCGGCTGACAGCGGGGCGGTAGGGTGGGGCTGGGACACGGTGCGTGGCCTCAGGACAGTGCTGGGCTGGGCTGGGCTGGCTGGGCGAGTGCGGACACAGTCTGACCTTAGCAGCCGCACTCGGGGCAGGGCAGGGCTGGGGGCTTACGGCGGGTCAAGACCAGGCCAGAGACCAGTCCCAGCGGTACCAGCGGCAGCACGGCGGCCGCTTAGGGACTCTCCGTGTTTACTAAGCGCGGCCCGGCGCGTTAATTGGGTCCGAACACAATGAGGCGCCGACCTCCGCGGGTGACACTGCGCCGTCAAAAAAACATCATTCGAAATTTTTCAGAGAGAAACTCCCTTGAAGACCTACTAAGAAAGTAAATGGGAGTATTCGAAAAAAAATTCATCAAATTTTGTCGGCATGTGTACCAACAGTGTCAGAAAAGCGTACACTTAAAATTGATATTTCCGAGACCATTAGACACCCGATAGAGTGGCGCTTGGCGCCATCGGCAAGGCCGGACCGCGATGATGGGTGGCGAACCCACGTCGTCGCGGCCAAAGATAGTTGACCTGCGGCGGCGCAGGGCTGCGCCCGGGCCGACACGCCACTGTTATAGTGCCATCGCAGTCGCACACTCTAGTGGCCGGCAGCGAAAGAGGGAGAGAGAGAGAGAGAGAGAGAGAGAGAGCGCGCGAGGAAAGTGATGCCAGAATGAAAATGAGAGTCTTGTTGAATGGCGCGTGGAGAAGCGGTGAGTCAGCAGCCGGTCGGGTTCCAGCGGGTCCGGCCTGACTGCAGCCGCAGCAGCCGCAGCAGCCGCAGCAGCCGCAGCAGCCGCAGCAGCCGCAGCAGCCGCAGCAGCCGCAGCAGCCGATGCAGGGCGGTGACACGGCGCCGCGCGCGCCGTGCCGGCCTCGTTAATCGAGGACTGAGAGAAATGTCGGAAAACACGCTCCGTCACGAGACTTGCATCGATCCAAGTTTTGAACCCGAGCGTTGCTAGGTGCCAGAGGTCTGCAGGCGGTCGGTCGAGGCGATCCGTCGAGGGCTTCTAGGGGCGCTTATGAGAGAGCACCCCGAAGGCCCGTTAATCGTTACCTATGAGAGGGTATCCGGTTCAACCGACCAGCCTTCCTATTCCGATTCCCTTCCCTTCCAGAATCCTTTCCTTTTTCCGATATCCCAAAAATAAATAACAAGGGTGTCTTTATGAATTTATTTTGTTTATCGTCTTTTTACTCAAGTATAAAGCGGGCCCATTTTAATTATTTTTTCACCAAGAAAGTAACAATTCACATGGTGTTTTATGTCGAGTGTTTGTTGAATTTATTAGTTCAGACAACGAGGGAGACTCGATGCTTCTAGCGCTGGATTTTTTTTAAATTAATTGTTTGTATTGAAAATAGGGTTTATTGATAGTATGGTGACGCTGTGGGCTGCGCTGGTGTTTTCGGCACGGGCTGGTGACGGTTCTGTTGAGGCACCGCGGTGGTATGCAGCGGCGGCTGTGCGCTGGCGGATA
The DNA here is from genome assembly GCA_038380765.1 of Odontothrips loti. Classification (NCBI taxonomy): domain Eukaryota; kingdom Metazoa; phylum Arthropoda; class Insecta; order Thysanoptera; family Thripidae; genus Odontothrips; species Odontothrips loti. Next base: position 14,039,513 of record CM076250.1, on the reverse strand, counting down.
GCCTGGGGGGGGGGGGGGGGGGGTCGGCTCGGCCACCCATTCCGCTGCGTGGCGTGACGGAGGTCAAGGTGCCTGCCATAAAAGCACTACACTCTCGTGCCCTTTCTTCTAAGCCACGCCCCGCCACGCCCAGTAGGAGTGCGCGGAGGAGCCGCTTTGGGTTTGGCTGCGGGCCAGAAAGTGATGCATCCACGCCGACGGGATGGGTCGGCGAGGGCAACGCACGTCTCGACGACGACTTAGTTTCTGGAATGTAGCGAGCTTCACTCGCTCGCTGTCTCTGCCCACAAAACGGCACGACGCGCTTAGCGCTATCGCTCTCGTTTCCGCTAGCAGACGACGCAGGGTAGGTGCGGCGCTCGACGAGTCTCGTCCGTATATGTGTGTGCGCTTCCGAGGTGGTCCCGAGCCCCCTGCCACAATAAACTCGCTTGGGGACTTGAACGCACGAGGCAGGCGGAGAGAGCACTTGGCAGTGGCATTGCTGTGCTGCGCCGTGGAACGCCACGCGAGTCAACACGACCGTCTCTTTTTTTTATGCCACCGATCTTCGTCAGCCGCGAACTGATTGGCGACCGCTACACTACAATTCGTGGGCGCGCCAAACGACCACGCATTCAGACGTCCTACAGTATCAGCTGCCAGAGCAGCGAATCTGTTCGAGATTTATTTCGGGGAAAAATTCACAACAGCGTCGAGGAGTCTTTGTCACGCGGGGCTTTGAGACTTATTTATACACTCGCGGCTTCCGCACGGACTCCGTCGGAGTGAGTCATGTGAAGTCACAGGGCTGCTGTGGGCAGCGGTGAGTGGCTCGACCCGCGACTCGGCTGTGCGTTGGGTTATATCGCACCCCGTTCCCACACGGGCCGGGCCGGGGCAAGTGCGGTGCGTTGTTTTGAGTTTCCTCCCGAGCGGCCGGCGTGTGTGTGTGTGTGTGTGTGCAGTGCCGCTGAGCCCGTGGCCGCCCGTGTAAACTCCGGGCGGAGGGCCGCGGGCCGTATGAGCCAGGCGCGGTTATTTGGGGAGATCTATGGGCCTTTGTGACGCGTGCTGCATCGCCTCTGCATCGCCCGAGGCGCCGCGGTGATGTAACCCCGCATTTCCATAACACTACCGGACCGTCCTACATTCTTTTCTTGCCTCAGTTTTAAGCAGAAAAAGAGAGGCGAGTTGTGCTGCGAATAATCACCGGTACACGAAGAGTGCAGGTATCCAGGCTGGCGCTAGTTGCTCTGCGGACGGACCATCCCATCCCTAATTAACGTGAAACCCCGTCTCGGCCCGCCCCGCCCCTGGGGCCCCGGGACCGTCCGGTCCGGCCAGGTCCTCCTCACAATACAGGCCGCGGGCAGGGCAGGCCGGGCATGCCCCCAGCGGGGCCCCGGCGGCCCCGGCGGGGCGCGTGCAGGTGCCAACAATGGTGCGTGGCGGTCGGCGGCGCGATGCATTGCGAAAGCAAGCTCAGCCCCGAATTCGGGCCCGTCCATGTCTCATTTGCATATCCGGGCGGGGCGGGGCGGGGCGCGTGTACAGTGCTGGGCGGCGCGGGGCGCGAGCACCCCGCTGGGGTCCGGCTGGGGCCGGCCGGTACGTACAATACCCCCGCCACTCCACGCCACGCCCCCGGCAGCGGCGGCAGCGCGCGGTGCTAAGCCGGCTTAGCACACCGTCCTGCCCCTCGCCGTGCCGCGCCGTCCGGATCGCCTCGCCTTGACACCCCCGCGGCCCACCGCGGCGGCACACGACCCGCCCCCCACCCCGCCGCCGACACCGCACCTCGAACGCAACCACCAACCTTTTACAGTGGCTGTTGCTGCCGCCGACAGCACAGAGCCGCAGGGCTCACAATGAGCCGTTGATTGACGCCTAGTAGTACAGCGAGAAAATCACACCCTTGGGAGCCGGTGTACTTGAACCCGCGGTATCTCCCCAATCTGGGCCGATCTAGTAGGAGTGTTGCACGGTCGATTTGGCGTGCGAACACACGGCGCTGCTCTTTGCGATTTCCATTTCGGCACGATCCCTAGCCCACGCGCATTGCGTACACATATGTCAATTGTGTTTTTAAAAAACCTGATTTTTTTTCGGTGGACGGTGGACGGTCCAGAAGAGTAACAAAATTTCGAACTTTTCTCTGATGTCTATCTTTTTTTCTCCTTTTCTCCTTTGCATTTGTAGGTGCGTTGGTGTACAATGCGGGCGCGTGCCGGGAGGGGGCACGCGACGGCGAGTAACCCCGCACGCGCCCCGCCCCCGATCAGCCACGCCCGGTTTGCTCTCCTGCAGTCGGGGACAACTCTATTCTGTTTTGTGGCGCGGCGCGGCGGCGTATGTGGCGTCACTGGCTGCCCCCCCCCCTCCCCTCTCCGGGCGCGTAGGTGTTCCTGTGTCGGACTGCGGCTGAGGCAACACATTTGTCGGCGCGTGTGTTCGGCTGATGACTGGACTCTATCGGGGTGGGTCCGCTCTGCTCCGCCCCGCTGTCCGGTCGGCCCGCCGGTGTCGGTCCAGTCCGGGCCGGTGGACCACCGCGCGCCTTTCGCTCGGGTGCCCCTAAGAACGCCCTTCATCTTTGTCCGGCGATAGCCAGATAATAGATTGGCTGAGGCAACGAGGCAACGAGAGTACTTGGCTCGATACGCCTTCTTGTGAAACGGCCCCGGTCCGTGGCGAGCCGCGCCGTAGTCCGCGGGTTCAAATAGGTTCAGGAGCACATAGCGTTTTTGCCCCCGCCCGGCTCGGCCCGGCCCGGCGCTGTGTTCGGCGGAGCTTAAATTATCCACACGGACCCGGTATTGAGAGCGACAGCAGCGAGAACAGCAGCTCGGCTGTCCGCGGCCCAAGGACTGACATTGGCGGCGCGGAGCGGACAGTCGCATCGGCCCACAACGCAGCCCGAATTGGTCGTAAGCGATTTATTACCCCCACCCGTAAAACACAGTGAGGAAAATGCTGCAACAAGGCCGAGTCGCCACCGGCTAGACCATTTCGGGGAGAAACTCGAGATATTCGGGAGGCGTACTTTCACGCATAATTGTGGCGGAGGGCCGTAGCACTGCGGGGGTGACGCAGCCCTAATGTGGAGCCGTACTGCGGGGCGTCGCACACCCCACATTTTCTGCTTCACATCCGGGGCCGCTTGGGCCGTCTGGGAGGGGCGGCCAGTGAGCCGCGCGCTCCCATGCCGAGCCGGACCGGCCCGTGTGCCGGCGTGCTGCCAGCGTGCTGCCCGGCCTGCCTTAGGTGTGGTTTGTCTCGGTTTACGCGCGAAAATATGAAACAAAACACAGTGGCGTAACTGCGGAGGGGCGTCACCGGGTCCCACACAGCATGGGCCATTGTGGTGGCCGGCCGGCCGGTCCGGCGGCAGGGCCGGGCTGGGGCCGGGGCCGCCTCGGGGAGAAAGCCACTCGGACAGAGCAGCGCCGGGCCCGGGTCAGCCAGGACGTGTGACACACGGGCCGTGACGGCTGACGTCAAAACAATGGCGATCGGGACGAGGCGTCGCGGCGCCTCCTGCCTAGCTCGGCTGGGCTCGGCGCGGCCGGCGGCCGGTGCTGCACCCAAACTCTTTCGGGCCTGTTTTCCATGGAGCTCACACACCCCGACGGTTTCGAGGCGTGATCGCACGGGATCGGACGAGTGGTGCAAACGGGTCCCTGCTGGCGGTGCGCGCCGAGCGCTCTGGCCGACCGCTGCGCTCGGCTCGTCGGCGGCGTGGCGTGTCGGTGTTGGCGTCGGGGGCGTGCGGCGTGCCGGGCCGCTCCGAGCTAATAAAATGTAATGGAGCAGATGAGCGCGCCCCGGGCCCAGGCGGGGGAGCCGTGCCCCGCCGTGCGGTCTGCGGCTGCGGTGTGAACGGCGGCAGCGCCACTCCTCCCAATCGAACACTCTGACACGGCGGGGAGCGCCTGCCAGCCGCCGGGTAGGCTGTCCCGCCGCGCACTGCCGTGGGCGTGCTGCCTTACCTCGCGTCTGCAGGGAGCGCCCGCCGGGTAGGCCGGCCCGCCGCGCACGGGTGTCGGCGTGCTGCCTACCCTCCAGGCGCTCCTCCCGCACCATCAGGAGAGGGGGACGATTGGAATTTTTGCGACCGTGTTCGTGCCGTGTGGGTGGGAAAAGTGTATCGCGCGTGCTCGCAGGCCCGGCCCGGGCACCGCCGGGGCTTTGCCGGGGCCCGAGCAGGCCGGCATGGCATTCACCTCGAGCATCCCGCGTTTGCGTGCTCTGCGAGCACTTGGCGTCCCGTCCCGTCCCGTCCCGCCTCGTCTTGCTGCGGCGCTGCTGCAACGAACCCGTTGGCATTCCGTGCGCAGGCGTGCGTCGTGTGATCCACAGCGCAGCGCGGGGCGTGCAGCAGCGGCGGCAGCAGCAGCAGCGGCGGCAGCAGCAGCAGCGGCGGCGGCATTAGCATGACTGGCCGCACGGGCGGGTTTTCTTATTTGAGGAACACCGGCGCGCCTGTCAAAGAGACGGAGTCAATGGAAACAAATTTCCGGCGGCGCGGCTACCGCAGCAGCAGCTGCAGCAGCAACAGCAGCAGCAGTCATACTGCCGTTTCTTGCCTCGGCTGTTGTTGCCGTTTTATTGTACGTTAAGCGGCGGCGATAATAATGATAATTAGTGCCGCGGGTTAAAACAAAGAGAAGAAAGGACTTACATTTCTGCGGCCGCACGGGGGCCGAGCGGAGCCGAGCCGAGCCGAGCCAGTCATCAGCTGACCGCCGCCGGCACGCCGCGTTTAATTAAGAGATAACGCCCATCAGTGAGGCGTTGGTGTGGTCTGGGGTGACGGCCTCGTAGTGACCCGGGGGCCGGGGCCGCGGGGGGGCCGCGGGGGACGCGGGGGCCACACCCTGCGGCTAGGGACTCTACTCAGGAGAGGACTTCGCTGAAACCACAGAGCTGACACTGACACCGAAGGAGGAACGGGCGGGAATAGCCCTAAAGGAACTCAAATATTTAAGTTGTAGTTCAGGAGAGATTTTGATCAATGTTGTGTTTTTTTCTCGAATTTTATTTTTTCTGAATTTTCTTTTGGTGCAGCTGGTTTTTTGGGAGGGCTTTTTTTCGGAAATTCTGTTAAGTTTTGACCAGCAGCCCCATAGCATAAATTTTCTACAAAAAAAAATGGGGGGGGGGGGAATCCAATTGTTTGACAGGGTTTATTTGTCACCCTGAGAGGCCTGAGTGTTGAGCGTTGTTTCATGAACGGTCCCCTCCCGACGGGGACGCCGTGGGACCTGCAGCATGGCGGGCACGGCGGCGGCCCGGAGCTGCACTGCCAAGTTTTACACCTGCTTCACGACCCGAGATGATATCGGCGCACGGCTCATCGTGCTCACCGGACCAGGCTGCGGGGGCTGCGGGGGCTGCGGGGGCTGCGGGGGCTGCGGGGCCTGTGTGGCGCCGCACAGCGACTTGTGTCGCCAAAACCATCGCAGCTCGCGCTCCCAGCGCCATTCATCAGGAACAACTGTGTCACTGTCTCACCCGGGCCGCCGTGCCACCGGCCCCCACGTCATACTACATAGGGTCGTCGCTCGGTGTACCGCCAGCGGAGCGCGGCCGAGCCGAGCCCAGCCGAGCCAAGCCGAGATGAGCCGAGCTGAGCCGAGCCGAGCCCAGCCGAGCCACCACACGCTGCAAGACCGCAAAAACAAGAATGGGGATCAGCGAGAGGGGGAGAACTCCATGGGAAGCGGCCGCATGCATCGGTGCATCGGCGCATCGACCTGTGGTAGATAACACGGCCACGGCACGGCCACGGCACGGCCACGGCACGGCCACGGCACGGCCACGACACGGCCACGCCCTGCGACCGGTTATTGCCGTGTCAGATCTGAATCAGGTCAAGCCGTTCGTTGCATCCAATCCAACAGAAGCCAACTACTACTACTGCTGCCGCCGATACTCTGCGGTAGCGGCCCAAGGCGGCATACTCCCCGCCCGGAGCGCAGCGCGCCGTGCGGACAGCGTACCGCAACATTCTCATATCGCCGTCCACGCCGAGCTGGTAGGCGTCCGCTTACACTTTTCGGGTTGATTTCTCTTATGGACAGAGTTTGCGTGAGCCGCGTTGCCGCGTGAGCCCAGAGTCATGCGTGCTAATCGTCGGCCACAACAGGACGACGGCGTGGCGGCCGGCGGCCGGTTCCTGTGCACGCTGCTGCCGCTGCTGCTGCTGCTGCTGCTGCTGCTGCTGCTGCTGCTGCTGCTGCTGCTGCTGCTGCTGCTGCTGCTGCTGCTGCTGCTGCTGCTGCTGCTGCTGCTGCTGCTGCTGCTGCTGCTGCTGCTGCTGCTGCTGCTGCTGCTACTGCTGCTGCTGCTGCTGCTGCTGCTGCTGCTGCTGCTGCTGCTGCTGCTGCTGCTGCTGCTGCTGCTGCTGCTGCTGCTGCTGCCACCGCTGCCTGCACAGGACGGCAGTGTGCCTGCTAACGCAGAATACTCTCATTTCGTGGCGCAAGACGTTTTTGGAACTGGCCGCGCCGCTGGGCCGCGCCTTCACGAGGGACACGTCGTCGTCGCCGGGCTGTGGCCGCTGTTGCCGCTGGTGCTGGTCCCGCAGTGCCACATCCCCACCGACCGCCATCGATCAGCAGCGACTCACTTGCGACATTGACCGGCCGCGGGCACCGGGCCGGGCCGGGCCGGGCAGCGCACGTCATGTGAAGGAGTGAGGCAGCATCGGCGCCGCGCCGCCCCGCCCGGAAGACCACGCTTTGCGAGAATTGGGAGAAAGCGTTTCATTTCAATATTTTTTCTTAATTCAAAAGTATATTGAATCCTCAAGATTCAGACCCTGAAAATAAAAAATACAACAACAACAACAAAACGGCAAAAATGGGTGGGTCCTACCTCGTCCCAGACTTCCGTCCGGAACCGTTCCTGCTTAACTTCGGTGTTCGGATGGGAACCGGTGTACCAGGAGTTGACCGCCGCTAAGACACAGGCACGACGCAGCCGCCTTGGTAGGCAGGCTTCCGCAACGGCCAACATCGCCCCTTCCGCTGACCAGATTTCAGGAGTCTCCGTCTGCGCTCAGGGTCTGGTCAGCCCCTTGGTTCCGGTGTGGCACTCTCCCCGAAAGGGAGAGTGCCAATATTCACTAGTGATGCGTTAACCGAAATATGTTGCTTCGCCCACATCGTGCATTGTTTCATTGAATGGGATTCTTAACGGACAGGGCGAGTGCAATACTCGTTTTATTTTGCTTCTACGTCGTAGCAGTAGTAGTAGTAAGCAAAGAACGAGTAAAAAGCAAAGGAGTCCGTTTCAATACTTGACCCTGGACCACACGGGAGATTGCCAGGGTGGACAGCGCCATTTGGTCCACACGTGCGGGGATTTTTTTTTTTTTTTTTTTTTTTTTGTCAGATGGATATGGACTGACGCTTTATGTCCAGGACTAATGATTCGTACGGGCCGTGAAGGGGCTGCGAGCGGGACAAGGACCTCGCCGCGCATGCCGCGCATGACCTAGCGCCGCCTAGCGCCGCCTAGCGCCGCCTAGCGCCGCCTAGCGCCGCCTAGCGCCGCCTAGCGCCGCCTAGCGCCGCCTAGCGCCGCCTAGCGCCGCCTAGCGCCGCCTAGCGCCGCCTAGCGCCGCCTAGCGCCGCCTAGCGCCGCGCCGCCTAGCGCCGCCTAGCGCCGCCTAGCGCCGCCTAGCGCCGCCTAGCGCCGCCTACCTTGTCGCTTGTGGCAGCGCCGCCGCGCCGCCTGCGGTGTGCGCCGCCTAGCGCCGCCTGGGGCCTGAGGCCGCCTAGGAAACGCGCCGAGCGCTGATTCGGGCTCTCAAATGCGCGAGATGGTGGAGGCGGGGTGGGGCTGGGGCTGGAAACGCAGAGGGCTGATTCGGGCTCTCAAATGCGCGAGATGGTGGAGGCGGGGAGGGGAGGCGCTACGCTACCGGAGCCCCGCGGCCCAGCCCAGACCCAGTCGACCAGATTGCGGGTTGGATTGTGAAATGGATGCAGTCTGCGGCGGCGGCGGCGGCAGTAGCAGCGGCAGCTGTAGGTGACCAGGGGCCGGCCGGGCCAGCCCGCCAGGCCCACGGCCTGGAGCTCGGATCGGGCTGCATGGTCACGGCGGGTCACGGTCTTGTCGGCGGGGGAGAGACCAAGGGACCGTCCGCAAATTACCTCCGCCAGAAACTTCGCGATGGCACGGCGGAGAGGTCCTTCGAGGTGTCGCGCCTTAGCAATGCAAAGTGTGCCCGGGTCGGGGGATCCTTGGGTCCCTGGGAACGACATTGGGCCGAGCCTCTCCGGTCCGCTATACATCCAGCCCAGCAGAGGGCAGCACAGCGGAGCTTTGGCACGGACACATTTCGGTCCGGGTCCAGTCGGTGCGCACAAAAGGCTCCGGAATGGAAACACCGTCGGCAATTAGCCGTCCGTGTCGGAGTTCCCACGCCCCGCCCCGCCCCGCCCGGCACGAAACGCTCAACAAGATCACCGCCATCCGATGGGACGGACGGCGCCTCGGGGGCCTTGGAGTAACGAGGACCGGCTCAGAGCGAGCACGCAGGACTCGCACTTTGCATCGATCTGCTGGGGTCGTAGAGGACGAAGCGAAGACGTCCACCTCCGTCCGTCCTGGAGGTGCCCGGAGCCCAGAGCATGGAGGGTGAGGGTAGGTGTCTATTGTCTTTCATTTGGCGAAGTTGGTAGTTCCGCGTGTACGATCTGTATCCGGTGGTCGGGAAAGCCGGATCCTTCCCGACGGCCGACAGATCACGCGGCTGACTCGACTCACCTCACCGGGGCCGCGAGTGACTAGCAGCGGTGCGACCCGCGCTGTGGTGCGAGAGAGACACACGATGCCCGCCACCGTCCAGCCCAGCCCAGCCCAGCCCGCGTGGCCTCAGGGGCCACTCCCCTCGGCGACCGACAATTGCATCACGCAATGACGTGTGGCGTGGCGTATCTGTTTTACCCCCTGCTCACCACTCTTTCTCGAAATGATCCGGAGAGAGAGAGGGAGAGAGAGAGAGAGAGAGAGAGAGAGAGAGAGAGAGAGAGAGAGAGAGAGAGAGAGAGAGAGAGAGAGAGAGAGAGAGAGAGAGAGAGAGAGAGAGAGAGAGAGAGAGAGAGAGAGAGAGAGAGAGAGAGAGAGAGAGAGAGAGAGAGAGAGAGAGAGAGAGAGAGAGAGAGAGAGAGAGAGAGAGAGAGAGAGAGAGAGAGAGAGAGAGAGAGAGAGAGAGAGAGAGAGAGAGAGAGAGAGAGAGAGAGAGAGAGAGAGAAGGGGAAGTATACCTGGCAAACCAGGCTGACTGCACCTGTTTTGAGTTCGGGGTCGCCAGCGGAGCAGGGAGCGCACGCGAACGGAAGCGGTGTGGCTGATCCTCGTGAAGAAGAGGAAAAGAGGTCGGGGAGGGGGTGAGAGGGATATTTAGAAATGACGAGGCCACGTCTGAGAGTATTTCAGAAGGGCGAAATAAAAAACATGCTCTGATTGGACTACATTGTTCGCGGGCACTTTGAGATGACCAGCCGTGGCGGGGGCCGCCGCTGCCGCCGCTGCAGTGCATTGCATCAGTGATGGCTGTGCGGTCCGGTCCAGCCCGGCGTGCATTGTGCTATCGGCTGCAGACCTCCCCGGGCCCGGCCCAGCCCCGGCATGCTAAGTCGGGCCACCGCTACTTATTACTCGTTCGTCCGCAAAAATCCATTGGGCAACGAAAGAACGGTCATATCTCAACACCGCGGCGGCGGCGGCGGCTTGTCGGGTTGACACGGATTGCACCACGACGCTTGGTGTGGCGCGACTTCAAACAGCATTCAAGTATCAGAGCAGCTGGACTGCGGGGGGACCGGGGGGGGGGGGGACGGAGAGGGGAGGGGGGGGGAGGTGGAGCCGCGCCGCTGACTTGCAAGAGTCAGCAGCTAAGCACGTCGCCGAGGGTTTTAGGAAGCGACCAATGGCTCCTCGGTGGGCGGGTCATGGCGGAGGGCCGCCCCCATGCACTGCTTGACACACTCCTGGCTGACGCACTCGCGGCGCAGATGCAACGCCGCCCGCGGGATTGCCTACATGGCCGGCGCGGCCGTTCCCCGCTCCAGCGCCCCCCCCCCCCCTCCACCTCCTCCTCCTCCCCAGCCCGCCTCGCATTCCGCCGCCTCTACTGGACCAGAAGCTGTGGACGTCGGCGTCGCCACCGATCCGGATGACGTAACGTATAACGGGGGGCTGGATGCTCTGTTTGCCGGCCGCTTTGGCCGGCCGATCTGCGACAAATGGAGCAATGTGTCGGGGGTATAACATGCCAGGACCGGCCTCCCCCCTCCTCCCCTCCCCCTGCAACCGGCCGGCCGGCCGCCCGGTCACTTCCGTCACGATGTCAAGTGGCCGTGCTGCCGCCGTGCTGCCGCCGTGTGGTCACCACTCGCAGCGCCCCCACCACTGGAGCCCCGATCCCCGGGGCTGAGGCCCGAGGCACCAGGGTGTCCAGCATCGCTACGGCGACGTCGGCGACGTCTCTCGCGTTGCACCGGCCAGCGGCCACTGCCAGCGGCCAGGTGCGGGATGGAACAGTAACCCCATTCCTCACGACCGCATCGCAGCCTTACACCCGCGCCGGCGGCGGAGCGGCAGTAGCATCTTTTTTTTTTCATTCCTGTTTCTGCTTTTCAAAATCTGCGTAGCTGCTGCTGCTGCTGCTGCTGCTGCTGCTGCTGCTGCTGCTGCTGCTTCTGCTGCTGCTGCTGCTGCTGCTGCTGCTGCTGCTGCTGCTGCTGCCCGGTGATCGACGCATGTCGAGCCGCAGGACCGATGGTCCGCCATCTGCCGGCGCTGACCTTTGCAGGGCCCGTGGCCACCGCGACCGCTACCGATCGGAGCAGCGAATTAACGCCAAGTCCATCCACCTGTTCGCATTCGCCGCGCCACGCCCTCTTCTTTCATATTATTTTCCTTCTCTCTCGCGCGCGATCGATCGATCGAATATTAATCACCCAACAGGTTATGATTTGCGTTCCGGCCCGATGAACCCGGGCAGTGTCAGTTGGCGCGCACGCGTGTGGTCTAGCAGTACTCGGAACGCGTCCAGGATACGGCGGTCCCCACAAGGACACGCGTACTCGGTGGTGCAACTCCCCGGGGCTGCGGGGCTGCGGGGCTGCCTAGCGTGGACTAACCTTCCCCTGTCATCGCTTGCAGCACCAACACCACCGATATGTGTTGCTGCGCCGGCTAGACTCACCAACGGGGCAGCTGACTTCACCGAAGGCGAGAGTCGGCTAGTGTCAGCTTACAGCGGGATTTCAGATTTTACGCGGCGTGGCAGAAACACGGAGTCCGCGTGGCTGCGGCGGAGGCGGGCGTCGGCCAGGTACTCGGTTTGGGATGGGTTGGGATCGAAGGGTACATTACATGGTAAAGTCACTGTACACCCAACGGAACAGTCTCATGTTCAGTCACTTCCAGTCCCTTCCCAATCATTCCAATCACCAGACACCGAAATGATTCCGAAAAAAATTCATCGAGGAAAAGAAGGCTGATGGCATGTTTGACTGCTGTTGACAAAACCTATGTCGTCCCGGCTTCCGCCAGGACCCCTGCCTTCAACTTCGGTGATCTTACGGGAACCGGTGCTTTACGGCTGCTAGTTGGCCCCGGGACACAGCACTAGAACCCGCTACCCGGCTTGCGCCGGACGGATCTCCCGGCAACCCCTAGCCCGCGCCAATGCGCGAGGCCCCCTCCGCAACCACGGCCTCCGGGACTCCATTATACTGTAGTGCCCTTCAACCGCAGCCTGGTTTGGCCCCACTCATCGTGGGAGTCCGCCCCTGCGAAGATTTGGAGGACATAGGTTCCCTTCGTACACGGCCGAAGCCGCTGTACTCTACTCGCTACGTACCGAGTAGCGGCTGTCCGCACCTGCCAGATTCAGAGAGAGGAAAACAGAAGCTTCGAACCCTAGAAGCTCTGCACATCCCCCGAGTCTCCCCCCTGGATTTCTCCAGAGGCACAGAACGCCCCCCCCCGGGCGGGACCCTCGAATCTAGGGAATTGAACCCTAGACCCTCGGGACCGGGGGTTTGTGCCGGCGGCGCCTTAGCCCGCACGGTCGCTTGGACAGCCATACTGAGGGCACGTTCGGAAGTATATTTTAGGCACTGTCCGCCAAGCTGTGTCACAAGAAAAAGTTGAGCGACCGGCAAGAATCGAACCACGGACCTGTTGGTTTCCGACCGGTCCACTAACCCATGCGGCTACCGAGCCACGGTGTTGTCAGCTGCGCTCCCGGCACTCTAGCTCCACAGAATAGAGCTGAACATCGACGGACGCTGTCCCGGGATCAACTCTTGCCTACGCCTCCAGATTTTTTTGTCGATGTTCAGCTCTACTATGTGGAGCTAGATAGACACACAAAGTAGAGCTGAACATCGACAAAAAAAATCTATAGGCGTAGGCAAGAGTTGATCCCGGGACAGCGTCCGTCGATGGTCAGCTCTATTCTGTGGAGCTAGAGTGCTGGGAGCGCAATCGACAACATCGCGGCCCGGTAGCCGCATGGGTTAGTGGACCGGTCGGCGACCGACAGGTCCGTGGTTCGATTCTTGCCGGTCGCTCAACTTTTTCTTGTGACACAGCTTGGCGAACAGTGCCTAAAATATACTTCCGAACGTGCCCTCAGTATGGCTGTCCAAGCGACCGTGCGGGCTAAGGCGCCGCCGGCACAAACCCCCGGTCCCGAGGGTCTAGGGTTCAATTCCCTAGATTCGAGGGTCCCGCCCGGGGGGGCGTTCTGTGCCTCTGGAGAAATCCAGGGGGAGACTCGGGGGATGTGCAGAGCTTCTAGGGTTCGAAGCTTCTGTTTTCCTCTCTCTGAATCTGGCAGGTGCGGACAGCCGCTACTCGGTACGTAGCGAGTAGAGTACAGCGGCTTCGGCCGTGTACGAAGGGAACCTATGTCCTCCAAATCTTCGCAGGGGCGGACTCCCACGATGAGTGGGGCCAAACCAGGCTGCGGTTGAAGGGCACTACAGTATAATGGAGTCCCGGAGGCCGTGGTTGCGGAGGGGGCCTCGCGCATTGGCGCGGGCTAGGGGTTGCCGGGAGATCCGTCCGGCGCAAGCCGGGTAGCGGGTTCTAGTGCTGTGTCCCGGGGCCAACTAGCAGCCGTAAAGCACCGGTTCCCGTAAGATCACCGAAGTTGAAGGCAGGGGTCCTGGCGGAAGCCGGGACGACATAGGTTTTGTCAACAGCAGTCAAACATGCCATCAGCCTTCTTTTCCTCGCTGATTTTTTTTCGGAATCATTTCGGTGTCTGGTGATTGGAATGATTGGGAAGGGACTGGAAGTGACTGCACATGACACTATCCCGTTGAGTGTGACTTTACCGTACCATGTGATGCACCCCTCGATCCGTCCTCAAAGCAGAAACATGAAGAAAACCTCGCATTCCAATCTCTTTCAGGAATTCCGTCCGCTCTCTCTCCAGTCACATCCAGTCATTTGGTATTTCAGTCACTGCACAAATTTTCACGACTATAGTATGCCCCTTGGTCGGGATAGGTGAGGGTACTTCATTCACGGAACTGTCGCCTCCAAATTAATTCCGTTTTCGGAAGAAACGGTCAGCAGATTGGAAGTCCCCCGTGAGTAGTGTGGTTCTGCACCACTGCTGCAGTACTCCCGGGCCCATGGGCGGCCTGGGGGCCTACTTGGGCTCGGTACACTGCTGGCACGGCCGAGATGGCGATGGACTGAGCGATATTGTGTTCGAGGCTGGCAGCGCGTGTCGCAGAGGCCCTCGGCAGCCGGCGGCGCCCGCACGGGTGCACACGACCACGACAGGGGAGGCAGGCGGCGCGCTTCCTGGTCAGATCGGCCGGCCATTGACCGCCGTTCGACAATCAGGGGGTCATCATCTGCTCTGCGAGTGTGGCAATGCGGGGCGACAGCGGCCAAAGAGGGTAACTGAGCTGGGCCGCGAGTCCAGCCTCGCACCACTGCAGCCAACATCGAGTTTGGAAGAAGATAAAATTGGGGGCTGAAAATGATCGAGGCTAATAGCCTTCCGAGTTTCGCAAAATTTTGATATAAAAACTGAAATTTTGTATATTTTGAGTGCGAGTATGTTTGGAGAACGCCTCGAAGCCACGACGGTCTCCTCGTAGGAACAGAGAGCGTTCCTTTACTTCTAAGGGCACCGCTGACTGCGCTGGCGTGCCACGGCGCGAGTCCTCTGGCCGAGCCACTTGTCCGCGAGTGCATTGTGATGACACTGCCTGGGCGGGCCGGGTAGTCCTGGACAGGCCGGGCGGGCCGGGCGGCACAGTGGGATGCCGCGGGATTTATCGCCCTGCCCTCCCTCCGGTCCCCGCACTCACACGCACGGTGCGCCGCAGCGAATAAATCCACGCCAGCCGCGGAGTCATTTCGCCAGCTCTGCCCTCCCGGCCCGGCCCGGCCTGCCGCCTCTGCCTCTGCGACGACGGCCACGTCTAGTCTGTAAAGCTCGGATAACGTCGTGTGCACGCTTCCGGCGGCCGCAACAGAAAACACAAACCGAGCTGCGGCAGGGGGAGCACCGTCATTACCATTACCGTCACAGTTTTACTTCTACAAATCCCGGCGCGTAATGCCGTAATGCGCCTCGTTCGACGCGGTCGGACAGCAGTAGACAGCAGGTGGAGCCAGGAAAGAAAGCACCCGGGAGCCGTGCCGCGCCGTGCGCTCCACCACACTACTTCATCCTTTCACTCCGGAGTCCGGACCGGAGGCCTTCATAGACCACCGAAACACGCTGCACAGCGCTGCATAGCATGCGCCTCGTTCCTTTCCCTTTCCGTCGCCCTGACAAAACGTTCTCTGCTCACGCCTCGGCTCCGGGTCCCCCGTGCCCCCCGTGCCCCCCCCCCCCCCCCCCCCCCCCCCCCGGCCCACACCGGGTGCAGCCGGGCTGACCGTGTAAACACCGCGGCCACGGCGGCGCCCTGCGGTCCTCGGCACGGCGCGCCCACGGCCCACGGCGCCAATGCCAGGGCCGATTTCCTCGGAACTGGCCGCGCCCCGACCCCCGAGCGATGATTCTTGCCGTCGTCACAGAGCAGATGCGCCCCATTATCACCTTACGAACGAAGAGGGGTTCTCTTCAGCGGAGCGGAGCCTCCTACTTTTTATAAGACAACCAGAGAGGAAGAGCTCCTCAGGCCGCACCACGCTGTCGGTTGCCGACCCTGGTCCTGGAGCTGGAGAAGGCGTTCGCTGCTTTTGGGACGTTGTCCGCCCTGGCCTCTACTGACTGACACTCCTAACTGCCAGGTGAAGTCTATTCAAATGACACAGGTAAGTCGAATTTGTTCGTGTTCCCCTGGGTTCAAATACCGGCTCAGTGTGATCGTAGCAGAAGCCAAACATACTCGTTGCAGCTATTAGCTGAGTAGGTTCAACAGATTGCTCTTTCCAAGCGCCTCCGAGTACCCTGGGTACGCCAGATCGACACAGAGGCGGGTTTTCCTATCAGCGTCTTATGGGTCAATTTATATGCGCTATGTTATTTTGTCTTTAAGGCGCCGATAGGCAACCCATTCGACTGCGCTGCATTGGCTGGGACACCCAGTACATATATGAAGTCGTGGTTGGTTACCCAGCAGGCACCTCGTGGAACTTTACTGGGAAAATTAGGCTTGGCCTTGAGACAATATCGTGCACGTGCTTCATAGATGATTCATGTGTTGCACAGGAAATGGCTTTTGATATTGGTGCACATAGCGCCTCGTATGTAGGCAATAACGACTGAAGCATGCATGCGGTTCGAGTTACGCGTTGTCCATAAAGTACGTCCACATTTTCTCCCGTGCAACACATGAATCATCTATGAAGCACGTGCACGATATTGTCTCAAGGCCAAGCCTAATTTTCCCAGTAAAGTTCCACGAGGTGCCTGCTGGGTAACCAACCACGACTTCATACATGTACTGGGTGTCCCAGCCAATGCAGCGCAGTCGAATGGGTTGCCTATCGGCGCCTTAAAGACAAAATAACATAGCGCATATAAATTGACCCATAAGACGCTGATAGGAAAACCCGCCTCTGTGTCGATCTGGCGTACCCAGGGTACTCGGAGGCGCTTGGAAAGAGCAATCTGTCGAACCTACTCAGCTAATAGCTGCAACGAGTATGTTTGGCTTCTGCTACGATCACACTGAGCCGGTATTTGAACCCAGGGGAACACGAACAAATTCGACTTACCTATGTTATTTGAACAAACTTCACCTGGCAGTTAAGAGCGTCAGTCAGTAGAGGCCGGGGTGGACAACGTACCAAAGGCAGCGAACGCCTTCTCCAGCTTTAGGACCACGGTTGGCAACCGACAGCATGGTGCGGCCTGAGAAGCTCTTTCTCTCTGGTTGTCTTATTGTTCCGAAAGTAGCTTTTTTAAACAAATTTTGTATATGTATTTATTCTGAATATTTTTTTTCTGATTCTGAATATTTTTTTATTCTGAATATTTTTTTATTCTGAATATTTTTTTATTCTGAATATTTTTTTATTCTGAATATTTTTTTATTCTGAATATTTTTTTATTCTGAATATTTTTTTATTCTGAATATTTTTTTATTCGGAATATTTTTTTATTATGAATATTTTTTTATTCTGAATTTTTTTTTTATTCTGAATATTTTTTGTGTGGAAAATTTAATGATTATGACTGCAATATCATTTTTTTTTGTCCAATTTGTTTACTTCAGTGCAGTATTATCTTTGTTTGCGATTCTTCTTTCGCATTTGTAGAAATAAAGAATTTTTTTTTTAAATGCAAAATTTTTGGGAGTGTGCTCTCCCTGCGCACAGTGGGAGCCGGTGGCAGCCACTCCACTTCCCGGGCATTAGCCACCGCATCGCTGGTGTACGTGCCCCGGACATGCGCGGCGTTCGCCTCCAGCGTGCTTCCAGCGTGCTTCCAGCCTGCTAGCCGCCCACGCACGGCACTCGGCCGTTGCTACTGGCCGGCCGCATTGCGCAACCACCGCCCGGCCGGCGTTATTCGTTATTCCTCCAAATGAATTGTTCCCCCGTACCGCACCGCCTCTCTCCGTGATGTGTGACCCGCGCGGCCTTGAACGCCGCGGTGTCTGGCCCGCCGGCCCCACCAGCCCCACCGGCCCCACCGGCCCCACCGGCCCGCGGGGCTGCTTTCCGCGGTGAAAGCCTTCCGTCATGGTTTTGTAATTCTAATCGCATTCCTTTTACATTCACGTTCACCTGCCGGCCGGCCGGCGTTAGTGGATAATGGCCAGCCCCCGTATTGTACAGCCTCAAACAACAGTGTTTACTTGGAAGTGACCAGCATGACGCGCGTATACTTCTTCTTGCTGGCTGGGATACTGACTGCGCCAGAGCGTGGCGTCCCCCCCCCCCCCCCCTCCACCTAGTCTTGCTGAAGACGGGGAGTCGCAGGCGCAACGACGCCTCTAGCCATGCCACGCCCCGCCCGCCCCCTGTAGTGCCCGCTATGGAGCGGTGGCCATACAAGCCACTCGGTCAGCAATGCGTTCACCGGTCTGGTCGACTAGGCGGGGCGGGGCGGGGCGGGGCGGGGCGGGGCGGGGCGGGGCGGGGCGGGGAGCCCGATGACCAGTGAGGCGGCCATCACTCCCTCCAAGCGGTCCCAGTCAGTCCCGGCCGCGAACAGGCCCTCTTCTCTCAGCGCAGCAGCCGCCGGGCCGACACGGTAGCCCCGGGTCGGGTCGGGGGTGACCCAGTCGGCGAGAAGCCCCCGGGTCAGTCTCACAGAAACGGCGCCGAAAACCGTAATTATAAAAAAAAATGTGGGGAAAAACTAGCGTCGTAGAACGGCGAGCCCGCGGCGATAAAAATGCGGGCAAAATCACCGGGTTGGTTCATCTGATTCCACGTAACGTCGTGTCAAACATGTCGGACCTGTTTTAATGCTCGCGCTCGCGTCGCAAAAGGTCGATTCGGAGAGCAGCACTTAACGCCGTGCCGGGTAGTGCCGGGCCGGGCGGACACCGGCGGCGAAAGTGGCGGATGCAGGCGACAATCCCGAGTAGAGCCGAGTCGATCCTTGAGGTGCCAATGCGCTATGCGCGCTCTGTTGCGTCAGTTCCAGAGCCAGACGAGGGATCCTTCCCTCCCCGCGGGGGGTAGGGGGTAGGGCCGGGCGAGTGTCTTGCGCACCAGCGGCGGCGCGCCGCGGTATGCAGGCTGACTGCGGCCGGGCCGGGCCGGGCGCGCCGCCGCGCATACCAATACGGCACCGGCGGGTGACACTTTGGAAACGCACGCGCCACGCCCCGGGGCCGGGCCGGGCGGACCGCGCCGCCCCCGCCGCCCCCGCCGTGCCAGTGCCAGACGGATCTATCGGCAGGCCGTGTCAGAGCGACACTCTCGTGGGGCTGACGGCCGCGAGGGCGGCCGCGGGCAGGAAAGTCCCCTCGCCGCCGCCGGCCCCTCCTCCCGCTGCATCGGGATCCTCTTAGCCGCGCCCGGCCACACGTCTGCAAACACTGTGACGGCGTGACGGGACGTGACGATCGTGACGCCGACGTGACTGACGGCTAATTGGCCGGGCCAAGGGCCTATTGGGTGCAGCCATGACGCAACGTGTGGAGCTCGGCACGGCGGCGGCGGTGGCGGTCGGAGCCTTACCGTCGTCCGCCGTGCTCGTGCTGGAAAGCGTGGCTAACGCCGCGGAGCCATGTCCGGCCATGCAGGGCCATGCGGCGCCCTCCGGGGCTCTCCAGCACCCTCCAGGGCCCCCAGGACCCGCCGCAGTGGTGGCGGCGGTGGTGGCGGTGTCCCATCCGGTCGCCGCCGTGTGTTCCGGACTCGTCCGGGCGGTGCGGGGCGGGGCGGGGCGGGTCCGGACCACCCCGGAGCAGGACGGACTCGGAGCCGGAGCGGACCGCGACTCCGGTTGGATCATCCCGTCCCGGAAAAGAGCGGCCGCCACACGGGGCGTCTCGGGAAGACACGGCGCTGACGGGGACATGACACGGCACGGCGACGGCAGACTGCCGCCGTTATGAGCGACGGCCTCACGTCTATTTCTTCAGCGCTCCGCGGCCGGGCAGAAAACAAACTCTTTTCCTCCGCGCTTGACCGGCGGCGGACCGCGGCGCCAAGAGTGTTCTCATCGAGGACGTCCAGGACGGCACGCTTGTGCTGGCCGGGGCAAAACGACGTCGATTAGATGGCCGCCGACGGCCACCCCGCGCCGGCCTGGTGGCAAAGCCTTTCGGTCTCCGGCAGGGCACGCAGCCCGCCCCGCCCCCGCACGCCGCCCCGCGCCCCGCTGCATTGATTCGCAAGGCCGTCGCAAGGCCGCGGTCGCGGGTCACCCCGCAGTCGTAAAAATATATATCCACGGTCGTTACCTTAATTTCGTTTACGGGTCTCGAGCAGCAGCTTTGGTGGCTGGGCTGCCTCTACGAATGTCGCTGCCGTCATCAGTGAGCGCGAGGCCCAGGCCCCCACAGACAGCTGCGCGGGCTGCGCTGCGGAGCTCCATGTACGGCAGCAGCCACGCGCTCCGGTCGGCTCCCGCGCCTCTTAATACTGCATCTGAGTAATTGGGCTGCTGGGCACTGCTGGGCACTGCTGGGCTGGACCTGATGAATCGCGGGCTGTTGTGATGACGCAATGGTAGAGCACCACCGGCACTGGCGGCGTACGGCGTGCAGCGCGCGGTACAGCACAGCAGGAAGCGGGCGCCGGCGCCGGCCCCCGTGCCGTCTCATTCAGATTGCGATTCACGGCCGCCGGGCCGGATCGTCAGAAGCAGCCTTGGGCTGGACGCGCATGTACTGTATGTATTGGAGCAAACACACACCTCCGAGCCGAGGGCAGACGTGTTTATTGGCGTGTTGCACGTATCGCACACACACGCGCACACACACACACACACGCACGCGCACAGCGCGCCGACAATGCTACTCGCTCCAACGCTTCCACCCGGACAGCACTGTCATCATTATTAAACATTTCCAGGCCGAAACTTTTCCATCCCGAACGGCACGCGGCGCGAAGACTTTCGTCAGAGGAGTACGGAGCCGCTTACACGTTCACGGATCCGCTGGTGCTTGATGTCCCGGACCCCGTGGGACTTCCCTGGCCTTGGCCGGGCCGGGCCGGGCCGCCGCTACGCACTGGGCCCCCCGCGGGGCTCTAGGCTGGGCCCCCGGACCCCGGCCACCGCACCCACACAGCTCGCAGATACGCGCGTCTCTATAACTTTACAGGCCCAGCGCACTGACACCGGGCAGCCGGGCCCTCGTTAGTCGGCATATTGTTTGCATTGGCAACACGGTTACGGACAGGGCGTGGGCGCGCCGCTACGCAGGACTGTCACACCGTGTCCCCGCCGTGTAGTGCGATCTAGTGCGATCACGCCCCGATCACACCACGATCACACCACGATCACACGCTCGCGGCTGCCGGCCGGCGGATTAGGGAGCCGTCGTGTCGAAACGGCGCCGGTTCCTTTGTCATTATGGGCCACCCCGCTGAGCCCGCGCTGAGTGGTCGGCGAGCAGGCGAGGCGGTGTTGTCAGCGGCCGGCTCTCCTGAGTCTATCCTGGAAAAGAGAGACCATTCGGTAAATGATGGCCCATTCAGATCGCTCCGACTGTTTTGTCCGCTTGTCGTGGTTCACAAATTTCGCCGTGTCACGCAGAAAAAATACTAGTTGTCACAACAATTTTTTTCAGCGTTTGCTGTCGCAACTGACTTTGAGTCGCTCTAACGAATTCTTAGTTCTCACAACTAAATATGCTTCACGTCCAAAATTCAACGAAAAAATTCGTTGTGACAATTAATATTTTTCCTGCGTGGTTCGGACACGTGGACGTGGGGAACAGTTGTTGTGGTGCACGTCGTGTTTGAAAATCGTGTCAGCTACACGAAGAAGCTGGCGACAGCGGGACAACGACTGTCCAACAAGCCGTTCCGCGGCGCCACAGCGGCACAGCGGCACCCGCTCAAGTGTCGGCGAGTCATTGAAACACGCGTCGGCTCGTTTTGCCACGACTTTGGTCATACCGCCTCATTCAGGGGCAGTTTAAACACTCGAAACAACACGCCGCTGCCGCCGCCGGCCTGTGTGTGGCACACACGGAGCAGCGGCCCAGTGCCGCAACAAGGACCTAGTTACGCATAGCGCCTTGCTGGGTAGGCAACCACGACTCCTGCGTGCATGCGTGTCGTGCGGGCTGGCCGTACCGGCGCGGAGGCCAGCGCTGGGCACACTGAAGACGCTGCTTTCTACGGGTGCCCGGCGCCGTCACTGCGGTGCGCTGCCGGTGGCAGACGTATCGGCATCGAGTTCCGGCCCGGGGCGGACGTGATGGCCTCTGGACACGGACAGCCCGCGGTGCGACGCCAGGCTGGCCGGCCGCCGGGGAAAACAACTATAGGCACTTTCAGTTTCAATGAGCTGGCTCGGAGCATGCCGGGCCGCCTGCAGCCGGGCCGGGGACTTGCACGCGGGGGGCAGGGCGGGCTCTAGGCGGCGCGGACGGCACTCGGGTCGTGGGGACGCTTGCCATGGCGGACGTGCGCTTCGCTTTGTCGTTGACCCCTGCAAGAAAGCACACAGACGTTCGCCAAACGCGCCAAAGTGCGGGGGATGAGACTGAAGGGAGCGGGTGGAGGGAGGGAGAGGGGGGGGCATGTGAGCCCGCGGAGGGGGGCGTCCTCTCCCCCCTGCTGCCGCCGCCCCTCTCCGCTGGGGGACTCTCGCCGTCTCGCTCCCTCCGTGGCGCGGCCCGTCTGCAGCCGTCTCGCTCCCTCCGATTATCAGGTACGTACCGCTCCCCCACCGCAGCCCCCGCCCACCCCGCGCCCCCCTCTCGCGCGGCCGCGGTTATAAAGCAGAGCCGGCGCTGGCCTCTGTTTATTCCCGAACGAACCGGCCGCGGACGCGCGCGTTATTCCAGTGCACCGCGACAACGGAGCCGAGCCCGAGCCGAGCCCAGGCGACACCGAGTGCCGCGCCCGTGCTGTGCTGTGCTGCCCCGCGTGTGTGAACCAGTGTGTGCGTGCGTGTGTGTGCTGCCCTGTGCTTTGGATCCCACCTGGAGTGAGCCGGCCCTTCCCTCCCGTCTGCAGCGGAGCTCCATCGGCATCATGCGGATCCAATTCCAGGTCAGTACGCGTGCTGGTCTGGCGGCGCCGAGCCGAGCACATCCGCGTGCATTGGTCTTTGCCGGCGGCAACGTGGTATCTACAGTTTCTTCTTTGAAAAAATGAAATCAGATTTTTTGGAGATCGTTCACTTTCCGCAAGATCTGACAACCGTTGTAGGTTGTAGGGTCAGAGGACTAGTGGTTTTCCCCATAAGAGATCCTCTGGACCAGTGATAGCCACCCCTAGATTTCACAACCTAGCAGCCCTAGAAACTTCTCAACCGATTTATTTAGTCGATGAGAAAGGTAATTATTCAAACAAAAACCTTGAAAAAAAAAATTGGTTGAGGCAGGAAAGAATAAAATGGTCCATCACTGGTTCCCTCCCCCTACCTGGGGGACGGGGGGCTTTACCATCAAGGTGCTGGGGTAGGATAGTGCTGGGATGGAAAGTACTCACACTAAATGTAAACGTACAAATTTGTACATACCATATGCACAGTACGTACCGTGCAAACATATTTTTATGTACAAACTTGTACATAATTATGTACGATTTTGCACATCACGATGTACAAACTTGTACATAAGCCATGTACAAGTTTGTACATTCTCATAGAGTGTGTGGAGTGCGGCAAGTCAACAGTACTGAAGCGCTGACAAGTTCCGGGGGTGGCCCGTGAGCATTTCTCTCGTGTCGACGTCGACGCGTCGTCACGGGTTTTCAGTGGCCGGCGCCAAGGCCGCCCTCGCCCCGCACTGCACCGCACGGCACGGCACGGCACGGCACACTGCAGCTGCCGCGGACACCCAATAGTAATAAGAACGAGAACAATGCCTCGTAAAATTCGGTCACTCTCCGGTCGCCCAGCCAGTCCGTCCAGTGTCCAGCCGGAGCGGGAGTGGGTGGCCGGGCCGCGTGCGGTTACACCTGCAGAAATGCGGCGGAAAAGTAGCGCACCTTCGCTGGTTTGAATACCCTCTCACTTCCCGCCGCTAGGGGGCCAATCAGCTTAGCCGCTGCGGGGGCCCAGCTGACATGAGCTCAGCCGCCTTCCCACTTGTTCGCGCGCGGGTTCGGGTCGGTTCCGCGGAGCTCGTTCGGGCCCCATTCACTTTGGGTGTCGTGTAACGCTGTTCCTACACATTTGCAGGGCGTGGCGTGGCGTGGCGAGGCCCAAAGGGTGGAGCAGACAGGTTGGCAGGCTGTGTGTGTGTGTGTGTGTGTGTGTGTGTGTGTGTGTGTGTGTGTGTGTGTGTGTGTGTGTGTGTGTGTGTGTGTGTTACAGTTACAGCAGGCTGGTCAGGCAGGACCGCCGAGCCGCACAGGGGCCGCAGGGCGTGGGGCACGCGGCGGCGTGGAGTGACGTAACGGTATAATGAAGGAGCGTTCCCGCGCAAAGCGTCTGAAAAGCAACGCAAAGCAAAGACCGGCCTGGAGGGGAGGGAGGAGAGGAGGAGGGGGGAGGGGCTGCACAGCCTTGTCCTTCCCGTCTCCCACACTCTGTACGTGTGTGTTTGAGTGTGTGTGTGTGTGTGTGTGTGTGTGTGTGTTGCAGGGGGCAACATCGACCGGATGGATTTATAGAAAAAGCCGACGCGCACTGCGCCAGCGCCTGCTCTATGTGAACTTGCGCGCCAACGCTCCATTGTACGCCGCCCCGCCCGCCTCTGTGTTGCTGGGTTTAGGTACTCTGTCTCCGCAGCGCGCGCTCTGCTAGGGGGGAGAGTTGCCATCCATCCGGTGATTCCGTTATATGGAGGACGGGTGGATGTGTGTGTGTGTGTGTGTGTGTGTGTGTTCGACTCAGAAAGTCGTATTATGCGGCCAGCGGATTTGTCGAGGGCCTAAGACACCACCCAGGTCCTGCGCCGCGTGTGGCTGCTGGCTGGGGAATGAAAATTACCGTCTCCGGCTATAATCACTGCTGCCACCCTGAGAGAGCTGGAAATGAGAGTCGGCACGCATGGCCGAAGCACCGAAGCCTAGCGGGAGGCGGCAGCCAGCAGCGAAGCAGCGAGTCCTTCATGGGCCGCGACTCCACTGCCGCCGCTGCGACACCTCCTCTCCTGTTCTCCCATTCCTCGTTTCTCATGAGGGCATAAGCAGTAGGCGGCGAAAGGGTGGCCGTCGTGAGCGAGGATACCACGCCGGAGGTGGGGGGGGGAGATATTTTAAAAATTCCGAACGGGGGAGGGGGGGGGGCGTTAGGAGTGTTTGCTCGGGGAGGTTTTTCCTTTGCCCGTGACAGGTCTAGGTTCTCGCAAATTCACAGAGGAGAGTGAGACATAAAAGTGAAGAGATCGAGTTCCTTGATGCGGTGGTGGCGGCGGTGGCGGCGCATATAATGGTAGAAATGTGCACCGGCACTGCAGCTGCTGCAGCACTGCGGCTCCTTGTGTCTTCCTGTGTGCGCCTCGCATGGTCCGAGACGGTCCGAGACTGCTCTGCGGCGCTGCTGTGCGGCTCTCGTGGGAAGGGAACCCAGGGCAGTCCGAGGGAGCCCAGGAGCTATCATCGACGCGGACGGAAGTGCGGCACAGCAGCCGCAAAGTGCGAAGGAGGAAGCGCTGCGATGAGCCTCCGGGGCCTCCGGGGCCTCCGGGGCCTTTGGGGCCTCCAGGACCTACGCCGACTCCGGTGCCTCCGGGTGCCCCGGAACCTCGGGGCAATCTTCTGGTCTGACGAGCCCACGTCGGCATGAGTCTACAGCTCGCAGAGCTACGCAGAGCTGATCGCATGGTGCCCGTCCCTGCTGTCCCGGTGACAGTGGCGCCCCCTAGACGGCCGCCGAAAGCATTCTCCCGGTGATGTCACTCGGGCCGCTCAGAGACGTCCGAGCGCAGCGCCTGCCTTGGTCGCCTGCGAGGTGAAAGAAGAAAGAGGCGATGGTGCGGACGAGATTGGCTAGGCTAGCCGATCACCGATCACAATGAGTGTGGGCAGCCAGGGAGTGGTGCAGTCCAGTCCAAGGGCAGGGCCCGGCGGGGCCCGGCGGGGCCGCAGGGGGAAGGGAAGGGAATGTCTGAAAATTGCTGGTAAGAGAGCTACATCATCGGCGGGCTCGAATAACATGCAGGTCGCTGTTGTTCCCTTTTTTATTTGCGCCATGTTCACCTTCTGAGAAATGTTATGCCCGTGCCTTCGCTGCCTCGCGAAGGTCCCCGCGGTAAACACAGCGCAATAAATATCGATCGAAAATCGCGGCCGGACCATAGAGGCCGGGCCGGGCCGGGCCGGGCTGCGTAATTACTGCGCCGATAAGGCCCCGGCGGGTGGTGGACCGCCGCCGCGGCCGTTTTCTAACGTTTTTTGACCTTTTCGCATCGCGGCCGCCTAATTTGCCGCCACATTCTCATGGGGCGCGTGGCCCGGCCGAGGTCAGCGGGGGTCAGCGTGGCCCGTGGTTAGTTGAGCGCGCCATATCCCATATTTATTTTTTCAGTCCGGCGCGCACACGACACGCCAGCAGTGTTGCGGCAGCGGCATTCGTTTGCAGGGCTGACGGCGGCGGCTGGCGGCTGGCGGCTGGCGGCAGGGCGATGTTGAACCGATGACCTCTTGCTGCGTGCCGCCTGCCACGCGACAATATGCGACCGCTGCTCTGTGCGTCACGCAATGGACCAGGCCTCAGCTAGGCCGGGGGCAGCCGGGGTCCAGGCCGCCCCGCAGCCGCCCCGCCGCCCTGGTTGCGGTCACGCATGTGTGTAACGCCCTCTGTAACGCGCGGCGGTCACGTCACGATAGAGTCAAGTTGTCGACTTGAAAGAGTGTCGCGGGCGCGCGCGGGCGCTCTCCATACGTCTTCTGCTTTACGCGTTTCTCAACAACTTGGCTGCGTTTCGCTATCGCACCGCCGTGCCGTGACGTGCCGTGCCGTGCCGCGCCGTGCCGCCTGACCCCACGGAGCCTGATGGACTGGACATAGCTATGACGACGATGTCGACCAGCCCTGAGCGCCTGCTGGGTAGGCAACATCGACTGCTGCACGCACGCGTGTCGTGCGGGCTGGCCTACCCTGACTATCACAGGCGCTCGCGGCGCGAAGAATGTCTGAAGAGTGGCTGAAGAATGGCGGCGCCGCGCGGCGGGGGTAGGGGTAGGGGTAGGAGTGGGGGCGGGGGTTGGGTTGGGATGCATCGGCCGGCATCGGCGGCTTGTGATTTACAGCGCGCCGAAAGGCGCCCCGTCGCCGTCCTGGTCGAAGCGATGGCGAGGCGATGGGAGCCGATGGCCGAAGCCGGGGTGGACGGTGGACGCACGGCACGGCACGGCACGGCACGGCACGGCACGGCACGGCACGGCACGGCACGAGGCACGGCCGTGATGACTCGCTTTCACCCCGCGGACTAGCCCAGAGCCGCGAGTCCTTGCCGCACATGCAGCACCCGCCAGCTCCCGGCTCACCTTTAGCTCTACATTCACTGCCCCGACAGCCTTCGGGATGAAGACGCCACACCGCCGACAGGGAACGGCTGGACACTGGCGGGACGGGACGGGACCCCACGGCACATTGTCGTCGTCGAACTATTAATTAATTATTTTTTTTTTACCCTGATCAATAAATCCGTCAATAACCCTGATCCTTTTTTTTTATGTCGGGGGAAAGTGTTTGTTTCCGGGAGGAAATACTATAAAATAAAATACCGAACTTTTAGATGTTTTCGAAGGTCGCCTTAATTTTATGATACTGCTGCTGTTTTTCTTGTTTGAGTGCGTCGTGAAAGAAAGTGGTCCGTGCGTTTACCGTCGTTCGATCACGCCTTGAACTGCGGCTGGTGTCCGGCCCGCGGTGGACGGACCGCAATCAGAGCTGAGAGTTAATGAGTGTTGACAGATTGTGGCGACTGTCTGGGGCACCTTGGGGCGGGGCACCCCACGTGGTGGACCACAAGCAAAGCCCAAGGCGAACCTCTGCACTAATTTGTGAGTGCATTCGCGGATTTATAGGAGTCATAATCAGAGTTTGCGAAACGCCAATCTATTTAGATTGATGTTGTTTTCCTGCTCCCATTCTTCCCATCATTCTAGAAAAATATGCGTTCCCGCATTCGGCTATTAGCGAGGGAACCGGCGGCAACATTCCGCCACGTGTGTGTGTGTGTGTGTGTGTGTGTGTGTGTGTGTGTAGGTCAAAATCACCTCCCTGCAGTGGATATTCAGCTCTGTTGGGTCATGAAAACAATCTGGTTTCGAAACGGCGGCGGCGGCCGCGCGGGCAACAGTGAACCAATGGCCAAGGCTAAACGAGTCACATTGTTCGAGGGCGTGGTGGGGAGGGGCGGGGCGGGCGGGGCGGGCGGGGATCATCTGGGCAGGGCTGCTGGCCGGCCGGCCGCCTGGTCAGCGCCAATTAATTTTCATTTTTTCCCCACCCCGCGCCGCCGCCGCCGCCGCCGCCGCCGCCACTCCAGATGTGTCCCGCTGCCCGGGCCGGTTCTCTGCCCGTGTTGCGGCGGCAGTCGCAAGCGTTATTCGCACCACCACACACACACGTAACGCTGGTAACGCCGGCCGGGGAGGAATCCGCCGCGTTACGCCATGTCAAGCGGCGGCGCTGCTGAACGCGAGGGCAGTTCTGTCCCCGCAGCATTCATCCAGTTTGGTTTCCTTGCCGATTCGGTGACCAAGGGAAGCTAACCATCGCGGGGCGCGGGGCGTCTAGTCCGAGAGGTAAACAGCTCGGCAACGTGTCCGCCGGATTAGTCTGTTTTTACCCTGGATTGCCCCCAAATTACCCCGGATTACCCGGAATTTTCTTTAAAAAATCTCGGATTACCTGGCTGACAATCCGGCCTGGATTACTCCGGATTGCTTTTGGGTTACCCCGGATTGCCTTTGGGTTACCTCGGATTACCCCGACCGTTTCCGCCGGATTACCGATGTTGTTACCCCCTCGGTCTCGTCCCTCCCGATTCACCCTGTCCGTTTTGGGACTCGGCCGGGTCGGAGCATTCCGTGCACGTCACTCACATGTCCGGGCCGCGGCGGCGTGGCACTGCCTGCCGGCCCCAGGGGCCCCGGGGCCCAGCTGAGGCCCCAGCCCAGCACGGTGCACATTACGTCACCGCCCTCCCTGCCAAAGACCTGTATGCATGGCTAATGAACTGTCGTCTGATCTGGCTGCACCCAAAGCGGCACAACAGGGAAGTAGGTCCGCGGGCCGGACCACCGCGTGCATGCGTGCGTGTGTGCGTGTGTGCGAGCGTTGCTCTGGTGTCCAGCCGTCCAGCCCCCCCGCCACGCCCCGCCAGGGCCGAGGCCCGGCTCGGACTGGCTGCGACTGCTGCCGCTGCTGCTGCCGCTGCCGCTGCTGCTGCCGCTGCTGCCGCTGCTGCTGCTGCTGCTGCTGCTGCTGCTGCTGCCGCTGCTGCTGCCGCCGCTGTTGCCGCTGCAGGAGAGCCCAGCCGCCCAGCCTCGGCCTCAGCTTGACGCTTGCCTGACGCCTGACCTAGCCCCCCGACCGCAGCACCGGAGCACCGGAGCCCAGTGCGGTTCATTACACGTCTTTTCGACATAAATTTTGCCACCTATAATTCCATTGCACAGTGCCGCGGCCCGCAGGAATGAGTTTATAAATTTTGCAGTGGATCTCGGCCAGCACCGGCGGCGACGTTTGTAGCACCTCTGCAGAGCATTCTCTTTGTGAGGCAACCGCACCTGATCAAACTCTCATCAGAGACAGAGAGGGAGACTGCGAGGGGGCGGGGCAGCAGGAGTGACAGAGACAGGTAACGGCGGCCGGGAAAGGCTAAAGAGTCGTGTTTTTCACTGCCAATGTCTGGGGTCGGGCCCGTATTTGGCCAGGCCGGGATAGACAATGCAACAAAGGGGCCGCGCTGAACGAGTGGAGAGGACTTTACGATGAGGCTGGAAATCAGGTCGCATCGCACAGACCTTAACACACTATCCCACTGGGCCGGCTGTGGGTGATGATTTACAGCAGCGGCCACAGCGGCGGCCCTGCCGACACAGCAGCCGGCCTTTGTTTGCGATGGGACTGGTGACTGTACGTATGAGAATGTTTTGTTGTTGGGAGTACAGTGCAGGGCCCGCCCGCGCGCTCGGCAGCCATCGGCATCGATCGGCAGCCCGCTTCCTTACAATCCTCCGATCTTTGTCACTTCGCAGTCCAGCTGGCAGCGGACCAGCTGATGGGGCCGAGTGATCGGGCCGCCCCGCCGCCGCCGCTGCTGCTGCTGCTACTACCGCCGCCGCCGCCCCTCCGGCCGGACGGGGAGGAACGCCTCGGGCGGTGGCAGGCGGAGGCCAGGCCGCCAACGCCGTAGGACTGGACTTGTTTTGTAACGAGGGATCGTGAGCGGGCTGCCTGGTCCCCGCTGGTCCCCGCTGGTCCCCGCGGTGGCTCCCGGCCCGGCCCTCAGGTGCCCACAGACCTCCCCCCCCCCCCCCCCCGGTTTCGACCCATTACTTTGCGGCTGTCTTGTTTGGCACGGACCGAAACGGAGTTGCCATATTTTTAATTTAATTTAATTTTTTTTAAAGTTAAAAAAGAAATGAGTACGACTTCTGATAACATTCTGGGAAAACAGAAGAGGACAAGTAAGTGCTGTCCGTCGTCGGTTTTCCCTCCTACTTCCTGTGTGACCGGAGCGGGCCGCGGCCATAGGAAGGAACTCTCCCGACCCGGTGGTGATGATCCCCCGGGACCAACAAAAAAAGTGTGCAAAGCGCCCGACTGATGGGATGGGGACGGGATGGGAGGATAGTCAGTATGTGGCGATGCCAAAAACTGCTTTCTCCTCGGCGTGCGGCGTTTTTTCGACATCACGGGTGTGTTTTGTTTTTGCGCTCGTAAGAGTGGTGATCACGCTGGCGACTGGGCTGGTGCAGAGCTGCGGAGCTGCGGCCGATGATAAAACCCCGGCCAATAGTTTCTGCTGAAAAGTCAGGCCTCGGAAAATATTGTATTGAAGCAGGAAGGCATCGGCGCTGGTGCGGGGGCGGCGGGGGCGGCGGGGGCCGCAGCGGGGCCACGGGTAACCACGGCAGCGCGCCAAATAGGAACAATCGCCTGAGCAGCTGCCCTGGCCTGGCCTGGCCGACGGGACGGCCGATATTTCGTAACGTCAATTAATTCTAATAGCCGGGTTGCAGTGCACGGCGGCAGGTTGGAGTGCGCACCGGGCCGGGCGGGGCCGGGCGGGGCAGGGCAGGGCAGGGCGGTTGCATCTTATCAGCGAGCAAACAGAGCTTGTTTTGGGGCCGAAGCGCCGCAGGATGTTATGAGACGCGGTCGGGTCGGGTCACGGAGTCGCGGGGCAGGGCCTGCGAGCACGCCCTCTCTGGCAGTGCCCTGCCCCGCCCCGCCCCCACTGTCTACGCACGAGTCCAGCGCAGCCGGCCCCGGAGCACGTCCTGTCCCCGTAAACGCCTCAGTCGGCGGGCACGGGCCTCGGCTAGGCTCGGCGCGGCGCCTCGGCGGCCCCCAGCGGCGCCGACACAGCCACAGCCCGCCCCGGCCGGCCACCTCGCACGATACTGCAATTTTCGGGCCGGGCTCCAGGCCCTGGGTGGTCGGGCTGGGCCGTTTTGCTGCAAAACGTGTCACTCATCTCCTTGCCTGGCTTTGCGGCCGCAGCCTGCCTACGCGTTCACCTCGGGCCGCTGCTGCGTCGTGTCCCGGACACACGGTCCCGCCGGCCCCCAGACCTCGTGCACGGTGATGGCATCGGCCAGTTTTTGTCGAGTCTCGGAGCACGTGGCGCCTGGCGGGTAGGCAAGCCCGACCTCTCCACGCATGCGTGTCGTGCGGGCTGGCCTACCCCAGGATTCGCAGGCGCTCGGTTTAGTCGGCGGACGCAGTTATACGGGCGACGCCAAAGGAACCCCCGAAAATATGCGGCTTCACCCCGACGGCGGTACGAAAATGATTAACCTTGGTTGACGGCGTGCTTCGGCAGTAGGGTCGCCGACGAGGGAAAGGCAAGGTCAGCCCGTGGCGAGGCGTGCGCCGGTCGTGGGCCTCGGAAAGGACAAGAACGACAACCCTGTCGTGTCCCTCCGCCACCGCTGCTGCTGCTGTGTGTGAGTTTATGTAACGCGGAAGGGTGCCGCGGAGGGACGGGAGGGGGGGGGTAGTGAGGGAGGGGGGGGCACGAGTGACCGACAGTGACCGCACCAACACGGCTCGGCGCGGCGGGGTCCAGCCGATTGTTCCGTTCCATTATCCCCTCAGGCAGCAGTGGGTCAGCCTGAGCCTGAGCCTGCCAGAGGTACGGGTCAGGTCAGGCAGCGGTGGCGGGCGCCCAAACCGCAGTGCGGCTCTGTGCTGCACTGCACGCCACACGCCCTGCTGCTGCTGCTGCTGCTGCTGCTGCTGCTGCTGCTGCTGCTGCTGCTGCACGCCCAGCCCGGCCCAGCACTGTCTATCCCAGAGATTGCCATTGCCCCCGTGCCATCCCATGATGAGTTAATCCGCCCACTTCTCATTCTTCCCGAGTCGTTTTCCTTCTCGCACATTTCGTCATCGGCAGATAGGATGATGCGCGTTCAATGACCGCAACAGCAGTGCATCACGTTATATTACGTTTCCGATTTCATAAAGGAAGAAATTAAGGGAACGTTTTCAAACCACGTGACGGGGGCCATCGGAATAAATTGATTCTGATGTTTAAAGCCTCTGAAGGGAGGTGCGTCGGGAACCGCCCGTGGGAATCGAACCCACCAGGCCTGGAGTCGGGGACGACTCCGGCCCGTGCCAATGACAGTCTGCTCCCAGCACCCGCCCTCCGGGCTGGACAATTTTTCGTTTTTTTTTTAATCACCTGATTTGTGGATGATGTCAGTAGGATAACTTAGAAGGTGTCTGAGACGGAAGTAGACAACAAAATATGGGGCAGCAAATGTGTAGCCGGCATTGGATCCCAGGGTATCTTTGCCATTCCCAGCCGCTGCCGGCCTTGGCAAGGTCAGCCGACGCCGCGGTATGGAACGGTACGGTGGGCTGGGCGCAGCTCACAGCGCAGCAGCTGCCGGTGGCTGCCGGGTCGGGCTCGGCTCGGCGCGCGGTGCGTCGGGGTGCCCGACTGCAATTGTTCCTATGACCGACCGAACGGTGTCCCAATAATGCATAAATATCTGTCGGCGCTCTGGGTTTGATCAGCGGACACGATTGTCACAGCTATTGTGTGGAAACTGCTGCTCATGTCGCCCCGGGGGCTGAGGGCCGAGGTGGTCTGTAGATAACGGCTTTAACCCGGGTGCGAAGAACACTGGTAAAACTAAGGCGTTAACGCCTTAAGCTACGCCCCGAAAGGCGCCCTATTGAGGCGCAAAACTGAGCCAAAAACGGCCGTACTTGTTGAGTAGAGCAGAAGAAGAAGAATAAGAAGAAGGAGAAGAAGTAGTGTCAGGCTGGCATTTGTGGGACTGCGTGGAGAAGGGACACGAGGTGGCAATTATTGTAGAGCGGCAGTGGGTGGGAACGGGGACAGGCGGGCCGCTCTGCGCACCGCATCGCTGCCGGCGGCGGCAACGGCAGCGGCGTCGCCGCTAACTGAGTCCCGAAGGTGAAACCTAATCCGTCAATTTATCTGTGCCGGGAGTCGCACACAACTGTGCCAACGCGGCGGCGAGCATCGGGCAGGGCCGCTCGCTGAGCACCGGCAGACTGGCTGGGTGTGGGTGTAGGGTCTCCGGCCGGAGATTTTGTTTCGGAAGTAGCGGCGGTGCGCAGCGCGCGTGTGGCGTGGGGTCGGGTTCCCGCCCGGCGCCGGGAGCCGCCTGCAGCGGCCGAAGGGGATTAGGATTGTTATCCGCGCGTTCGAACGCCGCCGGCGGCCACCTCATCCCGCTTGGCCTCGACCGTGGCGGCCGAGTGTGCGGCTCCGTATGTTGATGCGTGAGCGCGCGCGCGCGGCGCCCCCCGCGGCCCCCCTGCGGCGGTGCGGGAGGCCGGCGCCTTATCCTATCCCATCCCACGGACATCGCGGAACCGGCAGTGCGTGCGCCGGCGGGGTTGGGGGCGGAGGCGGCAGGCCGTCACCGTCAGGGCAGCGCGGCGCAGCAGTCGAGTCCCGTTGCGAGGACGCCGTCGTGTCGGGTAATCAATAATCGTAGCCGAGCTGCAGGCCATGCCGCAGGGCAGGACGACTCGTCCCGCTCCCGTGTTCACCCGCTCGCTGGAGGTGTCTTTTCCGCCTCTTCCCGGAGTGCCTCCGGGTGAGGCAGAGGAAGGAACGCGGTGGCTGGTGGCAGTGCGGCGGGAGCATCCGGCAGCACAATGCCGGTGCAGCGTCACGTGGTCCCGCCAAGGTGGGCGCGGCGCGGTGCCGCAGTAGGGGAGCAGAAAAAAAAATGTTCCGGCCGCGGCGCGCGTAGGAAAAACAAATTCACACTGGAGGTTTCGGCGGCCGCGTGACACATCGGGCCAGGTCGGGTCGGGTCAGACCTTGGCCGTAATCGTGAATGTCATCACGTAAACGGGCCGGTTGTGTCCCGGAGCACCATCCGTCTTCATAAAACAGTTCCGATCGTCATCATTAGGCGGCGCTGCGCAGACGGACGGCCACGCCGGGTTCACTTGTTGGGGTCCCGATTCTGACCGGCGCCCCGCCGCGCCGCACCGCGCCGCACCGCGCCGCGCAGCTCCCCAGGTCCGGTTATCGGCCCGGTCTATCGCCAAGGCCGTGGTGGAGGCGGCCGGCACGCCCAAATGGGGGACGGATGCGACACGCGCGCCGTGGAGGGGAGACTCAGGGCCGGAGGGGAGGGCCCAGGGCCCCCGCCGAGCTGCCACCGGCCGGGTCCCTACCGGACGGCTGTGTGGTGCCCACCCCGGCCCGGGGGAGTTCAGGGATTCCGCGATACTCCCTGCCGTACCCACGCACATCATCGCGGCGTAGGAGGCGAGCTCACGATGTAATTATATTTGCATTGAGCGTCGTGCCGCGGCGTGCGCGCGCTTTGTGTGTGCGCGTTGCGTGTGCGGGTGTGCGTGTGCGTGGACCGTCGGCCGATTGGATGGGGCGAAAGGCCAGGCGGTCATCGACAGAGAGGCGGGCTGCTTCGATTATTGCAATATTATGCGTCTCGGAGTCCCGGACGGAGGGTCCGGACCAGAGGTGCGCACTAGGGATCGTCCTAATTCGAGTGCGTCCATGACGTTCTCGCAAGGCGGTGCCAAAGAAGAGAAATTCGGACGTCCTTTTTGGAAGGCGCCTTGCTTGATCGGGGGAGACGGGGGGGCTGACACCGAGAGCCCCCCTCCCCTCGTCCCGCCTCGCCTCCCTTCTTCGGTCTAAGTGGCGCTGCTCTGCTCGATCTGCTCCGCTCTGCGGTACACGCCGTCGCCTCCGCGGCCTGCGGCCCGCCGAGCCCCGCCGAGCCCCGCCGAGCCCCGCCGAGCCCCGCCGCGCCGCTTGCGCAAGAAGCGGAGTGCGGCCATGTATGTGCGCCCCTCGTGTCACCTAGCCTAGACTCGGCTCGTGACCTGCTTTAGCGGCGAACACACACACACACTCACAGGCCACGCCTTCCATTCATTACATTGGGGAGCTGAGGTTCGCTCTGGCTTAGTTTGGCCAGGTTAGGTGTGTCAGACTTAGCAGTCGGGGGTTCGGCCCGGCTGTCGTCACAGAGAAGTACGGCGCCTGCTTATTGCCGTCGGCCGTCGCCAACAGCAACAGCGGCATGGGGAGGCGCGGCGCGCAGTGCGGCAGTGCGGCCAGTGCGCAGCGCTCGGCCCCGTGCGGCGGCGGCCGGCGGCATATCCCGTCATGCACGAGCAACAAGTGTGTCCGCGCGGGGATGCCTGTTCCCACACAACGCACGGCCTTCGTATGGAAATACGTTCGGAGAAGAGGAGAAGAAAGAGGCGAGAAAAGGGTATGACGGGGGGAGGAAGGAGAGGAAGGAAGGATGAAAAATCCACTCTGCAAATCCTGTGCTGCAAGCATATAACTCTCGGCGTTCGTCTCCATAAACTGCTTGTGGGCGACGGGAACGAGGTATGACGTTGCCGTCCCTCATCATCTCGCCACTTGTGGCACACGCCGCGCCACGCCGCGCCGCGCCGCGGGCCCCGACTACAATCAAACAATTAGCTGGATGAAAGCCTTTCACTCGCCGCCGTTGTACGCCAACAATGCCACCTGCACCCTTCCGTAACCCCGTCACTCGCTGCCAGGCAGCCGCTGCACCACGGCGCGGCGCGGCGGCTGGCTGAGGACT
Source organism: Odontothrips loti (assembly GCA_038380765.1). NCBI lineage: Eukaryota > Metazoa > Arthropoda > Insecta > Thysanoptera > Thripidae > Odontothrips > Odontothrips loti. Next base: position 14,004,212 of record CM076250.1, on the reverse strand, counting down.
CAGGGTCACCGCTCGGCTCGGGTATCGGCACGTCATAAACGCCTCGGCAGACGTCCGGAATAGGGTATTCCACAGCTGGCTGAAGGAGCGCCAGTGAGCTAGGCTTCTGCCGAACGGCCAAACCGTCCATCACTTGCTGAAAATCTTAATTGGCTTTGACTGGTCCTGACCCCTGGCCAGCCCTGGCCACGCCCCTGGCCTGGTGTCCGGCCCGCCGTGACTGTGGCCGCCTTGACGATCGGCCCAGCACCCAGCCGCCGGCCGGGCCGCGGGCCTCGGCGTGACATGGCATTGGCATTGGCACTCGATTAACTCGGAGGATGACAGGACAGCAAGAGGGCGCCCTGATAGCCATCTCCCGATGCGTGTTCTGGCGGCGCGGCCTTGGCGCCCTCATCGACGTGTAAATCTTGGAATCATTAAAAAAAAAAGTAATCCAGCGCTTCCAGGACTGAATCGCCCTCATTAACTGAACTTCGGGTGTTTGTAGTAAATTTAAAAAAAAAACACCTGGCGTAGACCTAAAAAACTATGTAAATTGTTACTTTCTTGGTGAAAAAAGAAAAAGGAAAGGGGTCCGCGTAGACAGTTTAGCAGAAAGATGAGGCAGTTCCTAATTTTAAAAAATTAGGAAATCCCCATCAACCTTGTTATTTTATTTTTTTGGTGATATTAGAACAGGAAGAGGATAGGGATAGACAACAAAAATATCTTCTAAGTTCAACGGCGGGAGGAATGAAAAGCGTCATACAGCCGCTGCAGAGATCACGCTGCTACGCTCGGGCTAATTTTTTTTTTTTTAAGAGGTAAGGAAAGGAAAGGAACAGGACAATTCAATGGCAGAAGATGGTCAGATGGTCATCGGGCGAAGTGTTTGGTGTCCCCGACAGAGTTGTCCTCATAGGTGTACCAGTGCGTTTCGTGTCCCCGAGGGTTGTCCTCAGGTGTTCCCCGGTGGTGTCCCCCGAGCCCGCCGAGCGCGGGTGTCCCACTGGCCAACAAGTAGTGCTCATAGTCGGCGGAAGTGTCCCTGTGCGACTGCATCTCTTATCTCGGTCCCCGGAGTGGAACAATAGACACTTTGGCGAGGTAAAAGCTTTCGCATCATCGCCGGCCCCGGCCGCGTCCCCGCCCGCCCGCACCCCTCCACGTCGCGAGCCTGTGCATTGAGGCCGCTGCCGAGGCAACGTCCGTGTCAACCCCCCCCCCCCCCGGGGGGGGGGGGGGGGCGGGGGTCGTAGGGGGCCAGCGGCCGCGCAGAGGAGGGCCGAGCGTGAGTGCGAGTCCGGGCGCAGTATCACTTCACCACTTCATTTGGCAGGAAGCCCGCAGGGAGGGGAGGGAAGGGCTCAGCGAGGGTGAACACGGAAGCGAAGCGCTCGCAGGGCACGTGGCCGAGTACGGTGGCCGCCCCGCCCCGCCCCGCCCCGCCCCCCAAGCGTGGGACCATGTCTTGAGATAGGCCCGTGTTTCGTTCGTGAGAGCACGCGCCGCGAGGGGAGGGGAAAAAAACAGCGAATGCAATGTTTTCCGTGTAAAAGATGATGGCGATGCGCTTTGTTGCGTGGTCGCGTAGCCAGCCGCGTCCACGTCCATGGTAATGGTCGCCGGAAACAAGCCGCCAGTCCCGGACCCGGACTGAGAAGCCTGTGTCTCTGCAGCACAATCTTGGCGGCGCGCGGCTGCGGGGAGCGATGCACAGCCGGGGCTGGGCTGCCGTCTGCCGGCCAACAAGAGGCGCTCCACGCCCTCCTCCAAACATTTTAATCGCTCGTAAACAGCATACTGGTCCAGGGAGGGCGACCTGGCCCGACCCGATCCGACCCCATCGACATGACACGCTCGTTTAACGCTTACGTCACGGGGATCGTCACGAACCCCGCGGTGGTGGAGGGTTCAGAGCGGCGCAGAGCCTCTGGCACAGCCACGACGGCTGGGCACGTCCGTGGCCCCCGCGCTGACCCCGCCCCGCACCCCGCGCTCGTTGGGGTGATCACCCCGCCGAAGGGACTCGCCGCGAAATAGGTGTCGCAAAGGAACAAAAATATTAAAATGGAAAAATAAAAAATAATTTTTTGACGATCTAGAAATGCGCTTTTAGAGGTCCTGGTTCAGAAAATACGGTCCCTCAGATGAACTATATTTAACCCACACCCTCCGGACTAGCCATCCGGAACTCTGAGGGGTATGCCAAAATGCGTTTTCAGATGCCCTGAGTCAAAAATTGCGGCTTCCTGAATTATTTTTTTTTTAATTTTTTTTTAAATTGACCTACTCTGGAAAAGAGTTTCGAGCAAAATCGTCATTTTGTATTGATGAGCTACACCTTCTGCTAAAATTGACCGAAAGGACGGCGTCAACAGAAAGGGCCGACGACAGCGCGAGGTCTCTTCAGGGGCCTTCGACGACTGAGAGGAGCCCCAGACAGCACCGCCACCCCGCCGCCGGCTGAGACGCGTTCTGCACGCTTTGCATCTGGGCCCGCCGCGGTGCACGCCGTCTGCTACAGTCCCGGCACGTACGCGGCGCGGCGGCCGACTGCACTGCAGCATGAGACAAAGCCCTCCTCAGCGGGATCGCAACACAGCGGGGTCCTTGTTAACGGAGGAAAGTAGAAAGTCCGGAGGAAGGAGTCGTGGCACGCCGGGCCCGGCCCGGGCCGACCTGAGCGTTGTGCGTGAGTTCGGCAGTGTTGCGACACACGGACAGTTGTTGTTTCCATATTCCCCCGAACTGAAGACTTGTGACCGCGCTGACAGTCGACGCGCCTCCTGGCCTGAGTGGCTGCGTAGTGCGGGTGGGCCTCCACGGCGCGAACGGCGCAACTACCCACCAAATCGTACGGATCGATTTTGTGGTATTTACGATGGCTGTGAGGCTGGTAATGTAAAGGATCGCGTGGACGTTCTCCCCGGCCCGGCCCGGTCCCAGCAGCGGCAGCCCATGGGCAGGGCAACCCCAGCAGCCAGTGCGGCGCGCATCGCAACCGGTTATGAGTGCATCAGAAGGCTGAGAACGGGATGACCTGCGCGGCGCTGCTGCGTGCACGTGTGTGCACGTGTGTGCACGTGTGTGCACGTGTGTGTGTGTGTGTGTGCGCGCCCGCTGGCTCTCGGGCCAACGCGGGTCCCATACTCATTATCAGACGAGCAGGTGTACGCGAGAACGACCCATACATGCGCACTTTCACCTCCATACCAATTTTTTTTTATTCGCAGCATGCACGCGGCAAGTGCCGGTCGACAGTCGATGTTTATGTCGGTGTCGATGTCAATGTTGATATCGATGTCGACGTCAATCTCGATTCGATGCTGATGACGTTGATGTCGATGTCGATTCGATATCGATGTCGATCTATACTTTTTGGCCCAGGAGTGAGGCTGATACCAAGTCCGAGGCGCGTGTGTGACGCGTGACGGCTACGGCGGCCCCGTGCCTCACGCACGGCCAGCCCCACTATTGTCCACTCTGCCGTGCGTAGGCCAGCGCGGCGGGGGGTTTCACAGTTTCGCCGAGTTGCCTCATCCCCTTCTGATTCTATGGACAGAGCTCACTACGTCTCCGATCGTGCCGCGTGACAGGTGTAAATACGGCGGCAGGTGCCAAGGGATTGGCACACGCCGTAGCACGTAAGGGACGTGCGAGGACATGAGCCCCGACACCTGGGATATATGAATATGATGGTGCATTGGCGTCGGCCATGCGGGGGACCAGCGACTTCCGCTTGCTGGCTTGTTCTGAACTGGCCGCCAGTACCATATGTCGCGGATAGGGGGGCCATGCTGGCAGCGGCACCGCGGCGCCCGCTTCCGAGTCCGAGTGCTCGGCGTGCAGCCCCCTGCAGCACGCAGGTCCGCCAACTCGTCGCCTCCATCATCGACGTCGAGGAGAGCATCCCCGACTGAAACACATCAGGAAATCACGAAATCAAAATCTAGGAAAGCCACCCCTCGTTGGATAACACGGCAAGGTGACGGCGCCTCGCAAAGAGGACGGTGCGGCCGTCGTTGCGAAAACCCTCGGCTGACAAGTGACTCGCCGAGCGTCCCCCGCCGGCCCCCGCCGGCCCCCGCCGGCCCCCGCCGGCCCCCGCCGGCCCCCGCCGGCCCCCGCCGGCCCCAGCCCTAGGCTCATTTTTATGAGCAAACCCAGAGCGAAATGTCACGTCATTTTCCCCCGAAGAGCCCGCAGAGCCCAGCCAGCGCCGCCCGCCTCAAGCAGCACGGCGCATCGCGGGCCGCCGCGTCGGTCAGTCGTCCCGGGGGTCCCGACCCGGGCCCCGGCCAGCGTTAGCGAACCCGGCCAAGCTGAAAATCGGCCGTCACCCTCCCAACCCGCCTGCACTCGCGGCTCTTCCTCTTTACTCCGTCTCCTTTCCCGTCTTCCGCTGGAGCGTCATAATCATTTTCCCACCGGCGTCTCTCCGCCGCCTTTATTAGTTTCCGCAACTCCAGGTGTCCTGCCCACTTTACTTTACCGGCTGCCGGCGAACGTCTTGAATCTCTCCGGCCCCCGAGCCGATCCGGTGGCGAACCGCTGCCGCTGCCGCTGCCTCTACCGCTGCCTCTCCCAGCGCAACGGCCAGGGTGCGCCCGGCGGGTAGGCAGCCCCGTTGCGCACTCGTGTCTGCATGCTGCCTACCCTCCGGGCGGTCTTCGAGGTCAAGCCTCGCTCGCTTCAGCGTGCGCTATCCACTCAAGCGAAGCAAATAGCCGCTCGATCGGGAGCTTCTGTAATCCCCCTCCCCCCTCGCTCTCTCTCTCTCTCTCTCTCTCTCTCTCTCTCTCTCTCTCTCTCTCTCTCTCTCTCTCTCTCTCTCTCTCTCTCTCTCTCTCTCTCTCTCTCTCTCTCTCTCTCTCTCTCTCTCTCTCTATCTCGTGCCCCTGGCCCAACGAGGCGCACGGAGCGACGTCTAAATGTCGGATAATTACCAAGTAGTATGTCACGTCATTGAGCGTCAGTCGCAGCGAGGCCCGCGGGCGTGCGCTGCGGTACGCGCTACGAGGTACACACGCCAGAGGGCGCCAGCAGTGGGTTCGACACACGGAGACTGACTTGTGATTCATATTGCAGAAACAAATAGTCGCCGGTGAAGTCATGAGCTCCCATGTGTGACTCTGTGACTCAACCGCGCGCCCGGCGTCCGCGGACGTGAATGGGCAAGCAAAAGGGCTGTCGGTGGGGGTAACGCGTGCGGCGTGCGGCCAGGCCATCCGTCACCCGTGCGTGCGAAAGAGACAGCACTACTGGCACACTGGTGGGGGGGGGGGGGGGGGTGGGAGCCAGGCCGTGCCGGGTCCTTGGGCGGGGCAGGCAGGTCCACTCCACGTCCTGTCCGCGATTCATAATCACAGCATGAGGAAATTTCTGCACACCGGACCCCACACCACACCATCACACGACCATATCACGCGCGCCTCTGTCTTTTAGTTTTCTTTGGCCGCAATATCCCCCCCCCCCCTTTTCTTTCTCTCTCCCTCTCTCTCCGCTTGCCTGCAATCCGCTGCCACACGGTTTTTTTTGCGTCACAGCGCCGCGTTTCTAATTACTAATTTGAGGTTGTGTTCCCCGGTCCCTTGGTGGTCCCCTGATAGTCCCTGCACGCACCATTTCGTGCGCGGCGCCACAGACCGCTATGGAGCGCTGAGACGGACGGGGGCGTCCTTGTGCAGGCTGTACAGGCCCTGGAGACCCCCACGGCGACGGTCACAATCTAACCGAGTTTTTCATCTCATCCCCTTACAGTTGGCGGCGGTGCTGCTGGCGCTGCTGGCCGCATCCCAGCTGGCCGAGTCGCGGCGCGTCCGCGTGTCCCGCATCCGGCCCGTGGCGGCCGAGTCGGAGGACGAGCTGGCCGACCAGGACGGCTTGCCGCAGCAGGTCCAGTACTACGCGGCCCCCGACGACCGCGCCGACACGCGCTCCGGCCGCGTCGTGCTGCTGCCCGCCGCCGACGCCCTCAACGGGCTCAACCCCGGCTACCGGTCGGTGACGCGCGCCCAGGCCCTCAGCCAGGACGACAACACCGTGTACAGGGCGAGCCCCAGGGCGCTGGCCTCCGCCGGCCCCTCGCGCGCCCAGGCCAGCAAGGAGCAGCACACTAAGGTGAGTGCGTGGTGCCGCAGCAACGCTGCCTAGGTCGGTGCCGCGTGCCGGACGCGTTGAGTCACCCCGTGTGTCTGTCCGTAGGCCCCGCCCGTGCAGACCATCCGCAACTACAGCAAGGTCAACGACGACGGCTCCTTCACGTTCGGCTATGAGGCGGCCGACGGCTCTTTCAAGGAGGAGACCCGCGGTACGGACTGCGTGGTGCGCGGAAAGTACGGCTACGTGGACCCGGACGGCAACAAGCGCGAGTTCACGTACGTGTCGGGCAACCCCTGCGACCCCAACGCCGTCCAGGAGGAGGAGCCCCAGCCCGGCGCTAAGGACGTGGAGGCCGACTCCGGCGAGGAGAACATCCCCGCCAACTTCCCCAGCCGCTCCCTCCGGCCCACGCTCTCCCGCCAGGCCAAGCCCGCCACCACGCTGTTCCAGCAGAGCTACACCCAGGTGAGGCCCCGGCCAACGGCCACGGGAGAGGCTTTCTCGGCTCATTCAACGTCCATACACTGAGTGTGACCGCGTACCGTTTTTGTCTGGCAGGACTCCGAGGAGGACGTCGACGACGAAGACCTCCCCCCCGCACCTGTGCCCGTTCGCGCCCGCGCCCGCCCCACCCCCGCGCCCACCCCGTCCCCGGCCCGTGCCCGCCTCATTGTGACCACCCCCAGGCCCACGACGACCCTGTACCAGTCGACGGCCTCCCCGTCTGCCGCCACCCCTCAGGCCGCCGTCCGCATCACCCCCAGGCCCTACTCCAGCACCACCACCCCCGAGCCACCCGCCACCACCTACCGCCCCCAGGCCCAGGTAAGGCGACGTTTCGTCCGAATTCCCTCCAACTCTAGACCACTCCAGGGCTCTACGAACGGCGACGTCGAGCGCCTGCGGGCGCTGAGGTAGGCCAGCCCGCATGACACGCGTGCATGGAGAGGTTGTGGTTGCCTACCCAGCAGGCGCCTCGGCCATCTCTCGACTTCATGGCCAGCCCAGCCCAGCGTGACCAAGAAGTGGGGCATTTATCGAATATCAGAGGGGGCTTTACCGCGTGATTTAAAATGGCCGCGACAATGGCCGGTACGTTATGGCAACGCGAAAACCTTGACCAGGGCGGGGTTGGGTGGGCATAGGCCGTAAATACAATCTCGATCGCGTGCGGCCGAGTCTGCTAGTCTGCTGGCCTCCTGGCCGGTGCCGTAGCCGGTGCCGGTGCTACCGCCGGGCACACACGTAGCGCAGCCGTAAGGCCTCTGTACCGCCGGGCCGGGCCGGCGAGGGAAAAACAGTGCGGCTTTGGCATTACAAGGCGAACGCGCCGCGCGACGGTATATGACTCTTTGACACGTCTGACTTTTCAAACAGTTGCTCTGTCCTTGCCCAGCGCCAGCTCGCGGTTCGGATAAGAGTAATAAAGAAATGGCCGTCGATGATAATAATAATACGAACCAACCGGCCTGCTCGGCTCGGGCCAGCGCTCGGCCAGCGCTCGGCCAGCGCGGGTTGGTCAAAACTTATCCCACGGGCGGGTCGGCCGCTGCGTGACTGCCCCGCTGGATGACCATTTCAAAACGACCACTCTCCTTTTTTTTTCGACCCGATTAAAACGCCCCCGGACCGGTCGGCGTGCATCGGCAAATGAGCGCCGAGGGACTTTTAAGAAGAAAAATACGAGCAGTGCGAAAGTGCAAGTGATGAGTCGAGTCGAGCTGACCCCGTCCGCCCGGCCAGGGGGCCGATGAGGCAACGGCGGCGGCCGGGACGCGAAGGCGACATTGTATCACGGCCGACACGTGCGTGCCGAGCGCAGCAGCGCCACACGTACGAAATGTAAACCACTTTGGGTGGGATGCGAACCGGACCAGTCAGCGAGTCAGCGACAAGCGACCCTCGCCCCACCCCACCCCACCCCCACCCCGTGAACGGCTCAGGGGTGGGTCAGCCATGGGCCGGTCCCGCAGGGCCCGCGGCCCGCTGCGCGCTGCCCGTGCCGTGGGCCGCACTCGGACAGCCTGTGACCTCGACCCGCCCTAACCAAACGTCCGTCGAGGTGGCTGCGCTGCAAGTGACGCAGGGCCGCCCCGCGCCACCTCACCCCGCCCCGTCCCGTCGCGAGGGGTAGGGCGGGAGTCCAGACCAGACCAGAGCACGGGGCCGCGCCCGGCCGCGCCCGGCCGAGCCGCGCTTAGCATCCAACTCACGCGCTGCACGCCGCACCACGGTTCGTGACAGGCAGATGGGGCACGTATATACGCACACGATTCAACTTTCACGCCATTTCGATTACCACCGTGGACGCAACACAATAGAGTCCGGGTTACCGGCTGGCCGCGCGGCACCTCCGTGCGGTGCACGGGGACGGCACGCACCCCGTTCTGCTGTAGGGTGCAGTTGTAGACTAGCGGTTCGGGTCTCTCTCTCTCCCTCCCGTAAAACAAAATATATTAAAATATGTGGTTCGTAAAGGTGCGGCGAGGGTGTCCAGTTGAGTCCGACACGGTGCGCACGGAGCCTGGCCTGGCCGGAGCCGCGCATCGAGCGAGTGCACACGAGCCGGGACGGCCATTGCGCAACGTCCAGTGTGGGAACCTGTGGCAGGGCAGGGCCTAACGGCATAACGCTGCACTCCGCGCCGCTCGGCCCCAGCCCAGCCCAGCCAGCCGATACCAGCGGCAGCGGCCTCCTTAGCGGTCAGCGCACGGCGGCGCATGGCAGCGCATAGCATGCCACAAGACATCCAATATGGGGAGTGGAACGGGTGCGCACGGTGTGTGCACGGAGTATGGGATAGGAATGCCGGCTACAACCTCACCTCTGTCTGCCTCCCTACAGCAGGTGTCCGTGACGCCCCGGCCCGTGGCCTACCCCAAGCCTTACTCGCCCCTGGCTGCCACCCCCGTCCGCTCCAGCACACCCGGCACCATCGACTTCTCCGAGGAGCTGCGCAAGTTCCAGCTGGACAACAACGTCGTGGCGACGAGCGAGCGCCCCGGCGCACCCGCCAAGAGCTCCGACCCCATCTACTCCACCGAGCTGGTGTTCGACCCCGCCTCCGGCCAGTACAACACCGTTGTGTACCAGTCCCTGCCCAAGCCCCAGCCCCAGGACATCAACGCCGTGAGTACAGCGGAACCACGCGAAGCGGACCCAACTTTTTTTTTTTTAAGGAAAAAAACAGCCCTCATTCAAATTGTTTTAGTGGCGAACTGTCTTGAAACCTCTGGTCTTTCGGTCCACAGGTGCAGCGACACCGCCTGCAGCCGTACGTGGCGCCCCAGCACCAGCAACAGCAACTGCAGCAGCACCAGCAACTGCAGCAGCAGCTGCAGCGGCACCAGCAGCTGGCCCCGCAGCCGCAGCCCGCCCAGCTCTCCCACCCGCAGTCACTGCCGCAGCAAGCGCAGCTCCAGCCCGGCAGCCTGTACCAGCAGCAGCTGGTGCAGCAGCAGCAGGCCACCCTCCTGCAGCAGAGCCAGCAGCTGTTCGCACAGCAGCAGCGGCAGCTGCAGCAGCAGCGCTCACTCGCCGCGGCCAGCGCCTACCAGGCGCCCCGCTACCAGCCCGCTCAGCTGCAGCAGGTGTCGTCCACCGCCGCGCCCGTCGTCAAGCTCGCCCCCGCGCCCTCGCGGTACATCCCACAGCAGGTACGTGATTTGTAATCCCTATGGTGAGCACGCTGCGCGCTGTGCCCGTGTCCACGATGATGACCACGTTCGTGTTGACAGCCCGTGCAGTACGCGGCAGCCTCCGCCCACAGCAGCCCGGCTCAGACGCAGTTCTACTACGTGTCACCCCAGGATGCCGGCGACCAGCGGGCGGCCCTCGCCGCGGGCCAGATCGACGCCTTCCTCAGAGGACACAACCTGAGCTTCTAGAGGCCATCCCAACTGCCTTCGCGGCTTTTGCAAAAGACTACTTCCCACTTTGCACTGTCGTGCAGTAAGGCGTTGCGCCCAACGGCGTCGTTGTGCAGTGTTTTTTAAACCCGTTTCGGAGTCAGCATTTCTGTTGCCCCCCCCCCCCTCAATCAAGGCGCGGCCAAATGTACTGTTTAGTTAGTGATACCGCTCCACTGTGCCACAGCTAACGGTAAAATAGAGAGAAAAAATTTCATGTTTGGATTGAACTCAACAGTGAAGTCTAACTAAAAACGACAGAAGAGGATTTTGTAATGGGTGCATGAATGAAGATAGCCGAAGTATAAGGCCGCTAGAAATTCTCTTCTACAGGAACTGATTCAACAGAAACTAGAGTGCGGTTTCTGATCAAAGGCAGTGGCACTGCAAGAGCTGCAGACCGCAGACCTGCAGGTCGCAAGACTAAGTCTGAACACGAGGAGCACTACAATCAACACGGACTGAAAGGAGTTGACATTAGATTTTAAGCAAGAGATCTATTTCCAGATTGTGGAGATTTTTGTCTTCCTCACGTAGTTACCTCAAGAGTAATTATTTAAGATGTTGAGAAAGCCTCTTTGTACATTTGCAAGGCCTATGAAAATGAATTCAGAAATAATAAATAAATAAAAAATCTTGTGTGGCAAATGCCAAAATCATCCAGATGTACCCGCCCGCACAGAATGAATCAGAGAGCGAATGAGCGTGTGTCTGAGTTGAATGTGTCAGTGAGCGTCTGTGTGAGTGTTCGAATGCGTGTATATATGCAAGTGCGAGAGAAAATGGGTGGGCGAAAGAGTTCGATTGTTTTGTTACCTGTGAGTTGAGTGTTGTTGCAGCAAAGCAATAATTCTATTTTGACGTTTACAACCTGTACAGAGAGTAAGTTAAGACTTTAAATAAAGCCATTATTACCAACTACACGCACGTGCAAAATTATTACCCTCAACCAGGAACCAGGGGCGTAGCCACTGGGCACTTAACCCCCCCCCCCCCTCCTCCTTACCTACCCACACCAACAAACCAGAGGCCAGGCAACTAGCTAGCATGACAAACGCCTGAATGTCGGTATTAAAGCGCGGCATATCCCCTCTCAAAATCCGTGTCTTGTGACGCACACAAAACCCACATCTCCCGGCTTATTCGCCAGGATCCCCGCCTTCAACTTCGGCGATCTTACGGGAACCGGTGCTTCACAGTTGGCTCCGAGACACTGCTCCAGTCCAGATCAGCTCCACAACCCGCTAGAGCCCGCACACGGACGACGGACCTCCCGAAAATCTGCGCGAGCGCCCCCCCCCCCCACCCCGCATTACCATGGCCTGCGGAGACTGTAGCCCCGGAGTTTGATTTGGGCCCCTGCGAAGATTTTAGGGACATAGGTTCCCTTCGTACACGGCCAAGGCCGGCCATACTCTACTCGCTTCGCACCGAGTAGCGACATGTCCGAAAACAGAAGCTTCGAAGTTTCCATCATACATATCCCGAGTCTTCCCCCCCCCCCCCCGAACTTCTCTCGAGGCACAGTTCACCTATTAATTTATTTATTTTTAAACAGATTTCTTGGACAGTGTGAAGAGCGCGTGCAAACTGCTTAAGTTGCGCTGTACACTTTACTTTCCTAAAACCTCTTGAAAACCCACTACTGCGAGTTTGAAATTTGAACCCTCCGCGCTATTACCTCTAAAGAGAAAGAGGAAAGGGGGGGGGGGGGGACGGGGTGCGGTGCGGGCTACAACAGAAAAGTGAGACAGACGGACAAAAGAAGATAGACAGACAGACGTGCAGGCCTACTTGACTGTGTTGTGGTATTGTCGTGGACTGTAGTGTTTTTATAGAGAAATAAGCTGTGAAAAAAAGAGCAGATCAAGATATATGTGCGTTGGCTGCAGCATAATTAGAAGCAAATTCGTTTTCAATTCTATTTATTTAAACTTGCCACAATGTCGAACAAGTTTGATGCGTAAGTATGGTGTTGTTGTCTGTGCACGCATGCACGTAAAGTTTTCCTTGTCTTATTCGTAACGTTTGGAACACTTTTCCCGGTTCACAAGTAGAATTGTACACCGTGTAGTTTCAGAAGTTGTTTCACTTTGTGTAAATCCGGATTCTCCACACGCTATGTTTGAGGTTAGGATGTCAACTTCTTTGCTCTTGCGCAGTACTTACCAGATTCAAGTTTTACTCAGTACTAAAATTCTGTCGTTGCTTGCCATTTTAAGAGCGGAACCAACGAATTTTGTGCATTCCAGTAACTATGTGCTTTTTGGGTTATTCTAAATATACTGTAAATGTCTGTTTCAGTTTGAAAACCAGTGATGATAGTGGTGAAGATGATGTTGGCAAGGACTTACAAAGTGTCGAGAAGGAACCACTGGTAAGTCCGTTTATTTCATTTAAGGGCTATTTGATTTATATTGTACAAGCTCATGGAAGTGTTTGCTTTATTTTAGCCACCCCTAGTCATTCCAGACACAGATCACAAATTGCAGTTTGCCTATTGGCTGTGGTTTAGCCGACGATCTCCAGGAAAACAGGCATCTCTCCAAAGCTATGATCAAAATTTAAAACTCATTGGGCGCTTTGGTTCAGTGGAGCAGTTCTGGGCCTTGTACAGTCATTTAGTTCGTCCATCAGAACTTCAGAGCCATAGCGATTTTCACCTCTTTAAAGTGGGCATCAAACCAATGTGGGAGGTATGTTAAGTACTCTATTTCAGTTTGTTCCCTACTTTTCTTTTGGTTGAAACATGAGCAAATAACAGTTTGTTTGCTGTACAGGATGAAGCAAACCAACGAGGAGGTAAATGGATTGTACGGCTTCGGAAGGGCTTGGCATCTCGTTGTTGGGAAAACTTAGTATTAGCTATGTTAGGTGAACAGTTTATGGTTGGTGGAGAAATTTGTGGAGCTGTTGTCTCAATTCGTTTTCAGGTAAATACCTCTCTTCAGCACAAAGAGAATCAGTTTTAATTTTGTATATTGCTCTCAAAGATTTTTATCTTTGTTTAACAGGAAGACATCTTGTCAGTTTGGAATAGAACTGCTTCAGACCAGGCCACGACAGGTAGAATTCGTGACACCTTGAGAAGAGTATTAAATCTACCTCCTAACACAATTTTGGAATACAAAACTCATAATGACAGTCTGAAGTAAGTGTCACTTTATGGCCTCTTCTTACCCTCAATCTATTTTGGTATTAATTTGTGCTCCTTGTGTTTCAGGGATAATTCTAGTTTCCGCAACACAGATGTCTTTACAAGGTAGTTGACAGTCGGGCAACTTCCTTTGATTCAGACATTTGTATCATCCTGTTTTTGTTGTTCTTTGTTTATTTTCTTCCGAACTGGATATTTTCTTCCATGTAATTGCTCAAGTTTCGCAAATGTCATTTGGTTGTAAATTGCGGTAGACACTTTACAGAAATGTATGTACCACAAGGTTGCGAATTGTTCTTTGTTCAAATACCTCTGATCCCAATACAAAGTTGACTGCATTTCAGAGTATTCATTACCGTATCAACTTTTTCTAGCTTTAATGTTAACTTTCAGTGTATAAATGACAGTTGGCAGGGGAAAGAATTAATACCTTAGTAGGCATAGAAAATTTTAATTAAATTATTCATAACTGTTACAGATTAAAGCTAGAGAATAATGACATGACACTGATATTAAAACAAAGAAAATACATGAGCATTCATGACAAATTGAAATAAATCTAATTTTCCAGAAGTGTTAGAAGTACCTTAATCTACTAAAAAAAATCCCCCAGCAGATTACATTAACACAAGTAAATTTTATTTGTCAAAAAAAAAATGAAAGAAGTCAAACGTAACCTTTTTTCAGCTTTGTAAGAACACTTTTTACCCAGAAATTAATTAAGTCATGAAAGAATGAAACCAATGCTAACCTTCTTTGTATGCTATATAATTTTGCAAAATATGCTTCAGATCATTTGAAAGAGGTAAATCTGACAAGTACTGTCCAAACGCATTGCATAATATATAAAGACTACGTTTCACAGCTGATGTAAGAGCTGCTTTCATTCGTAGATCTAATGAACCAGAGCGCAATGCCCTTTTGTTAGTATGTAGCGGTAACCTTTCCAACACATTCTTCAGCTGAACAAGAGTTTTAATTATAGCTGGGAGATCTTTCTGGACAACACCATAAATATCTCTTTTCAAGGAAGCTGCAGCTAGGTGAGCAAGGGCCTGGGTTCCCCATGACAAATGCTGGCTGTGAAGAAGTAGATGCCGAGCATGAGCATCTTCCATTTCACCAAACAGCAAATTAATACCTGGCTTGCGACGAATCCATTGCATCAAGTTGATCAGCTGGAAGACAAAAATTGTTGAGACATCTGCATAAGCATTAAAAAAATACATGGTGTCTAGAAATAAATAAATATACCTGTTGCTTAGATGCAGCCACAAAATCAACATCTTTCTTTTGCCTCAATGAACCACTGACAGCAGGGTAAAGCATTGAATTATTCCCACTAACACTGTTATTTAAATCATGCGCTTGTAGGATGGACATATTGCGTAAGCGAAGGGAAGGAGAGGTAGGTGATGGTGCCATAGGAGATGTAGCTAATAGTCGGCTCTCAATTTGACCACCAGTTTTAGTGGGTGAACTTGGCAACAAAGATCCATTGGATACTCTGTTGATGTCACTGGCTGCAGTGTTCAGCTCTGAAGTAAATGACTCCAATGTTCTCAGAACCTCTCCAACAACTCCATTCCAGTTATGAGGATGTCCTCCAGGAAGGCTTAATGAAAAGAGTTCACCCTGGCGAATTGGGTCTCTCTCAGCAATGTGGAGAAGGTCTTGGTAACCTAGGCGTCGCATCAATGGTAGGGGTGAAGCCAGAACATCATTCAATGTAAGCTGATAACCATTTGTGTCAGAAATGGGGAAGTGGCAATGCTCAGTAAGGAACACCTGGAAAAGAGAAAGACAAAGGATGGGTAAATTTAAAAAAAGATTATTATCAGTACTCAACAATAGTTCTTGGCATCAGTACTATACCTGAAATAGCATCTCTAAAGTTCGGCCTGTTAAAATTATAATAGCTGAGAAGAGCAGGCAGCGCAAGGCTAGGAATGGTTTCATCCAAACTAGAACAGGTATAACAGATTCCTCATCTGTTGGTAATCCTAGAAATCCTGAGAGATGTTCTCGCAAGTGCCCTCCACACCACCAGTACAAAAGACAGAAGTACATGCATGGCAGGACTGCTTCCTTAAAAGACTGGATCACTAGTTGACTGAGCTTTAACTTCACCTGGGGGTATTTTAACAGTTGAATCATTGGAAACACAGTAACTCGAACTTCCCAAATCTGTCTTTTGAAAGATGCATAAAGACCAGTCCAAATTCCACTGGCTATCAGATACATGTTTCGTTCATTGAGGCATTTTCCTTGTTCGCTTTCACATTTTCTTGTGAAAATATTTGTTCCTTCTCCCAATAGGGTCGAGTAGTATGAGACCACCATTGCTCCGAAAACCATGTTCAGCACAGCAATCAGGACATTCCTCAGCTGAAATGCACTACAAATAGTACCAAATCTTGTACGTATGCAAGGAGCTTCAGTCATGAACTCTTTGCTCATAAGAACACCTTGGGCAAAAGTCATCACTCCTAAGGGGATGAGATAGAACCAGGTTCCAACATTGCTAATGGAAGCATAGGCATTCTTGAACCACTGGACTGGGTGTAAGACATCAATGTTCATAACAAATAAAACATGTGAGACGTAAACACATTGCAAGACAATACTCCAAATAATAGCAGTAAGTATTCTTGAGACGAAAATTTCTCGGCCATATTTCGCTTTATTCGTAGCATCATTTGGTGAGGCTGACATTGTAAAGCCGGCACAAAACGTTGGGGTTGGGGCCACCTGGGCCTCCTAACCTATCAGAAGGGTTGTCAGTTAAATGCCAGCTCAGTTCTCTTTCATGCCATTTCCACAGTAGGGATGACAAATGACTCCAAGGTTCAGAAACGTCGTGCTGGATAACTTGACATATAACCAAGTACTGCTTCTTTCTCAACACCGTCAACACAAAGAAATCAACTAAACCTGAACTCAACTGTTTGATTTTTGTGCAGCAGCTCTTTCGCGCCAGCAGGCCGAGCGCCTGCCGAAAATTGGTCTTACAGACCGCTCCCCCTCCACTTCACTAGGTGAAGTATGTCTGCAACGTCCTAGCTCGGGTGTCGGCCAGTAGTTGACGTGGTGCAAATAATGAGATCGAGGTTTATCGGTAGTGGCAGGATATACACATACATCTGGTCCTGGAAATTTGGAGGAACCACTCTTTTCGCCCCATTTCTAGTTATTTTGTTTATTTCATCCCTGAAGTTGCCCGCAGTTAAATACCGTTATTAATATGAATTCGCGGAGGGGACAATTTACCTAATATCAATGCATAAACATCTGAAAAATACAATAACTATTTGTTTTAATTTGAGGGTTATCTTTAAACCTTCTGCTAATTTTACAATATTGAACATCATTGAAGGAGATCAGTGAAACTCTGTTGTCAAGATTGTAAGTATTACCGAAGCGCACCATTTAGTTATGGTTTTTAAGTTTTTGTTTTGTATCTTGCTAATTAATTGGCCACATTTTGAACTTTCAGTGTTATACGTTAGCCATGGCAGAATATACTGAATATGGACTAGGGATGAGAATGGATGCTAGCCTTCCAAGACTAAATGCAGGAGTCAGTCTTCCTAAGAAAGAAGTTTTGACTCCAGATCAAGCTCTCCAGTCTATACGTGCTCTCCTACCATCAAGGCCAGACATTGGTGAGTACCATTATCCCAGTTGATTAATTGTGTACGGTATTTTGTGAAACTGAATCACTTATGATACTTGTTTTTATCCTTCTTCAGATTTCTTAAGAAAAGATGATGACTTTTTGTTGAGGTTTCTGCATGCCCGAAAAATGAATGTTCAGGACAGTTTCCAACTGTTAGCTAATTACTACTCATACAGGCAGCGTAACCGTCACCTGTTTATACATCTGAATGCTCAGGACGAATCCATACAGCAGGCTCTCAAGGATGGTTTTCCAGGGGTTTTACAGCAGAGAGATAGGTAATTTTCTTCTTCCTTTTTATTTTATTTTATGATACAGACCAGCTTATTTTGCTGTTTGAGTTCATTTGTCTCCAAACCGTTGAATTCTATTATTTTGACATTCTGACTTGGTACAGGAAAGGACGTCGTGTTCTTGTCATATTTACTGCTCACTGGGATCACTGCAGCTACTCTCTCATTGCTGTGTATCGAGCTCTGTTATTAACTCTAGAGAAGCTTGTGGAAGAAAAACAGAATCAGGTAAAAGCAAAGTGATTATATTTTTCAGACCTTTCATTGTTCTTGTGGTAGTTTAACTCTTATTCTTTAATTTTCAGATGAATGGATTTGTTGTTGTTGTGGATTGGACAGACTTCTCTTTCCGACAGTCATCAAATCTGAATCCTAAAGTATTAAAACTCATGATTGAAGGACTTCAGGATTGTTTTCCTGCTCGCTTTAAAGGAATTCATTTTATTAATCAGCCATGGTACGTGGAGGCATTGCTCACAATGATACGACCATTTCTCAAAGAGAAGACGAAAGAAAAGGTTAGAACTGAATTTCCGTGTCTTGATAGAATTATTCTTCATGCATCACTATGTTTCATGTTCTGTAATATGGGCTTAAATTTCCACTTCTAGATATATATGCATGGCAACAACATGAGTACTCTTCATGAGTATGTGAGTAAAGATATACTACCTGCAGAGCTTGGAGGAGAAGGGCCCTCTTTCAATCCTACTATGTGGTCTGATCGATTGCTAGAGGAAAGTTTGAAAACCTCAGAAAATCCCCAAAATGACACAATTTCCGAAACAAGTGGAAGTGATCCGGAGAGTAGTAGCTCAGAATCAGATGAGCCAGACCAGAACAAAAGTCAAGCGAATGTGAGGTAAGGTTTTTAAAACAAGAAATTCTGATAAGATCTTCACTTTTAACAAACCTTTAGATAAATTTAATTTAATTTGTTCTCCTAATTTTCTAGGAAATCAGAGACTGTCCCAGATGCTCTTAATAGCAAACAGATAGTGAAAAAACCTCTTGCCAGAAAGAGCAGTCATGCTATCACATCAATAGTCCCATCCCCAGAAAAATTTTGATAACACCATAGAGAATGTGATTCATTTTGCTGATACAGTCTGTGCCAACCATGCCTCTTCTTCAATTATCTTCAAGGGGTCTTCTCGTGCCTCATCCATGGTGAAGGTCTGAAATATATTGTCTGTGGAGAGTTTCAAATGCTATGCAGAACATGGTCATGCATGTTCTTGCTTTTCAGCCAATCTTTTGTGATGTGAAGAACAAAATAGTGTATTTCGAACCCCTTCCCTTTTTTTCTATCAGTTTCCTTCTGTGATTGGACTGACATAAGCCACTATTGAAACATGTTCATCTATTCCTTTTATTCTTGTAATCTCCTTTGCCAAAATTTTGTGGTAATTTAGTGTAGAATATGAAAATCTTAATTCTACATTCACAAGTCTTCCCTAATTAGTGTAGGTGCAGAAATGTGCTTTGAAGCTGGGGCTCATTTGTTTAGTACAAAATAAGGGAAAGTTACCTTTATTGGTGCCTGTTTGATCTTCCAGGAACTGTAATATTCCAGTATTATTTTGGTTATTTGTGGTGTGTTATTTATGGAAGTATGAAGGATGAGTTGTGTTTTATTTGATGTCTTTTGATGTCTGTTTGAAGTGTTTTTATGTTTTCACCAGGACTTAGGTATGGATTTGCTAGCTCTTTTATATATTCAACAGGGGTTGGTTAGAGACACAATTGTGACACATTTTTGTGTCGTTCTATTTTTCATAATATTTTGAACTGTTAATTTTTGTTTTCAAAGGAACGATTGGGCACCCTTTTTGTGGTTTGGTAGCAAAAATAGTGTTAGTACATTGTCAGTTGGTCTGAGGCTTGACTTGATTCTGTTTGGATCTCAAATGCTCTATAACTTCAGCTTTCTTCTCTTTTATTTTAAATGCAAAATTAATCTTTGTTTTTTAGCTCTTGAAACATTACGTGTGGCATTCCAAATCTCATACCTAATGCCTGATGGTGTTGTAATTAAGCTTAACAAACAATTCAGGTTGTAGTCTCTTTCCAATGCATTTTTTTCTCTCATTTTTTTCCCCATCTCATGTCTTGTTTTCCTTTGCACATAAATATAACCAACCTCTTCAGGTGTTTCATGGTGTTGGTCGAGTGTTGTGAAATGTACTATTTGTACATTAATTTCTTATGCTATAACTATGTTTAATTGAACACAATTTAAATCAGATACTGGTTTTCATATTTTAGTTCAATGTTTTGTTATACAAGTTTGTATGATACCAACCGTTTGCCAGTTCAAACCTATCCTTTGCAATTCCTGAAATGAATCTCCATTTCCTCCCTTTGTTTGTATCTCACGTCGGTGAATGTGATCTTTTAATCGTTTGCTGCTAAGTATTACATGTGATCTTTTATTATCTTTTTACTGTTTTTGTGCTATTTACCACATTAGTTTAAGTTTAAAATTTTTATTCCATGTTGTAGTTATTTTGATTTTCTTTTTAAATTATTAAATGAGTGTTGATATATTGTCCAACTGTTTATGCGCCACAAAATCAGTTCAAACCAAACGTTTTGCACACAATTTTTTGTATTGTGAATGAATAACGTTCATGACTTCAAAACTGTCTAATTTTCTTGTCTTACAGCTTCATCTCATTGTGTGTCACAGTGAGCATTTAGTTCTGGTGTGTGATGAACTTTATTCTGTGGCTGCTCTTAATCTCAATCTCTGGGTCTGTGATTCTTTACTGTTGCATTTATTCCTTTTTGTTGTTGTGATACTTTAATTATATTTGTGTCCTTCTTAACCCCCCCCCCCCTCTCTCTCTCTGTCTCTCTCTCGCTCTTTAATTATGCATTGAAATGCTTGTCTAGATATTGAAAAGCCAATTATCTTGCTTCTCATATGTAATGTGCTCATGCTATCTTTAGTGTACTTAAACTATGTATGTGTTTGAACCAAAGTATTGCAGTATGTATATTTTGTTTGTTAGAACACGTAGAAAGAAGACACATTCTGTGTATTTTCCTCTACAAAATGTATGGGAAGATTGTTTGTTGGGTGCCCAACAAAGTTTTGAAATAAAACAAAACTCAGGAATGTTAGAGTTTCTCTTTTAAAACAAAATTATCCATAGCGCAAATGCGCGCACTCAGCTTCGCAAGTCCTGGACTTACTTCCGCTGCTTGGCTTCGCCCCACAAAACTAAATAGAAACGAAACGTTGAGCCAGATGGAAAGCATCGCAGGAAGTGGTTCACCACGAAAACGAAAGTTTCCGCACACACAGACGCAAACCTCCGGACGGGGGAGGGCCGGAAATGTAATTTGGGCTGCCTACCTTCTGGGCGTGGACACGTTCCTCGGCTTTTCCGGGGTCGGGACACCAATTCAATGTCCTTAGGACATACCGATAACAATTAAATCGACACCTTTAAATAATACATTTAAAAAAAAGTCCGTCCGTCTCCTTTGACAGTCTCTCAGCCTGGAAAGCATGGCAGAAATGCCGTGGACAGAAATGCTTCTCCTCTGCGGGACCCAGCACCCAGCATGTCGTTTTGGACTCGGCTAACCAAAGGCGCTCGATGGGCTGCCTAGCTACCCGGCGGAGCCAGACCGGCCGATCTCCATTCAGATGCTGCAATTTGATGGGTTGATCTCAGCGCTCACCCTGCCTCATGTTCGTGACCCAATAAAGTCTTGTTGTAGCTTGCCTTCACTGTTTAAATGTGTCCACTGTTAAAATGTGGTTGTGCGAGATAAAAATAATGGGTTGTTTGCAAGGTAAATCAGCTTGAAGAGAGGAAAGTTCGGGATACATATATAATAAAATCGTAAAATAAATACAGTTTATTCTCAAAACAAGGAATCACAGAACTCACAATTTCACTGAGGGTAACAAAGGTATGAAACAAAAGCAGTTTAAGACTTACAATAGGTACATAAACATACATCTACAGAAAAATGGCATTCCAGACCAAGAAATACTCAATGTGGAGTAACTGTCCACAACCTTCACTACGGGAGAGCACAAGGAATCACAAACCCCTCAAAGCAAGACAGTCGTTTATCCATGATGTACTGCAACTGCACCACACGAAACCGACGAGACGAAAGGCACGTTGAAAGTAATAATGGGAGCATACCCCGAAGGACAGGTTTTCGTAACACACTGCCACATCGAAGTACACTCCCTCCCCACCTGGCCAGGGTGGATCATAGGGAACCGTCCCACTAACCGGGCCAGTACGCCCTGACACGGTTAGCAAGCGAGGTTGTTTTGATTCCTTGGTGTGTGGCGTAGACACACCAAGGTAGGCCGCAGCGCCCCCACCAACCAACACCCACACAACACAACACAACACAAACCCGCCAACACCCACACAACACAAACCCACCCCCACACGTCTTGATGTGTCTTCTTGATGATTCGTCTTGATTCGTCTTGATTCGTCTTGATTCGTCTTGATTCGTCTTGATTCGTCTTGATTCGTCTTGATTCGTCTTGATTCGTCTTGATTCGTCTTGATTCGTCTTGATTCGTCTTGATTCGTCTTGATTCGTCTTGATTCGTCTTCTTGATGCGCCGGGTAAAGGATATGGAGGCAGGCGTCGGATGACGGTCCAGGAACTGCAGCATGGCTGCAGTACTTGCAGGTCCCCGCCGACGAAGTTATTAAGTCCCCCGTCGAGAGCAGTTCCAGATCAAACGCAGTTTTCCCGGTCGATGCCTCCAAATTATACTCTTCATACCCTTGCGGTTCTTGCATTTCCGAAGCCAAGTCCTTCCCAATGAGATGCCGAACTACGGTCAAGCAGCAGATATCCAGGCAATGGGGTTGTTTACGTCGGAGTCCAGGTAAAGGCACGGTAGTGAGCCATCGTCTAGGGAAAGACATAAAAATTAATACACCACAAAAGACACAAATGGCCCCCTACTAGACAAAGAACACTCGTCCTTATGTACCTTCATGACGTGGAGGGCGAGGACCATCGAGGACATTGGGCTCTGGGTCGATGCCTCCAAATTATACTCTTCATATCCTTGCGGTTCTTGCATTTCCGAAGCCAAGTCCTTCCCAATGAGATGCCGAACTACGGTCAAGCAGCAGATATCCAGGCAATGGGGTTGTTTACGTCGGAGTCCAGGTAAAGGCACGGTAGTTAGCCATAGTCTAGGGAAAGACACAAAAATTAATAAACCACAGAAAACACAAATGGCCTCATACCCGCATCCATAAATAAAGTTCATCCTCTTGAACCTTTGATTCCTTGTTCTTTTTCAGCCGTTCAGATATTCGCTTACAACGTGGACAGGCTGAAGGAGGTAAGCATTTGGTGTGATAACAAACACCACAGTCCCTACAACGTGACACTCTGGCTATTTGCCATGGAAATATTTTTTCTTTTGAAGTACATAGCAAGACAACTGTAAAGAAACCAGAAGAAACCAAAGTTGACATCATGGAGCAGTCTACACACTTATTTCGACAAGCACTTGCTAAAATCAAATAATTACCTCACACTGAGATGTATGCTCATTGCCAAGAGCAAGAAGAGTTTGAAGACGAGATGCTAATTCACCCTGTTTAACTTGCTCAAAATCCATCATAGAATAGACATCAATTTCTGTGAACATGTTGCGCGGTTCACGTTCTAGAACTTCTTGCAGTCTTCTGTAACCGGACAAAACACAGCTCTCACTACAATTAAATCAAGAAACTAGCAAATGAAGCAAAGTACAGTCACAAACAAAATGTACTCACTCTTTTGCAAATCGACAATTGAATATTAAATCTTTCAGGTAGTTCAATTGCTGTCTAAACTTCTTACATCTATCCAAAGCTCTTGCTTTACGACAGAGACCAGGATTATGGGTCGCAACATCAAATAGAGGGTCCATAAACATCGAGTCCAGTAAACAGTAGGAGAAATTCGATACAGGGTACCTAAGATCAAATAATAGTAAGACATCTATCCAGATTTAACATAAATAAAAAGTTAATGTGAAGCACATTTATTTATACTACCTTGTAAAATCCCATTTAGCTAAAACTCGAGCAGGAATGGGTGCTGTCTGGTTTGAGTGACATCCCGTACAAAAGTACCGTCCCAAGTATTCACAGTGATGAGCATAAGTGGGGGCAACTTTCATTCCACAACCCACGCACCGATAGCTTTGCTTTGCCATAAGAGTTCGTCTCCTGGAAAGGACAATCACAACCACAATGTTATGGTACCCCACAGACACTCATTTTTAAATTCAAATGAATTTTAGTATGAAGCAACTTACACAGGGTTTGGATGGAGAGTAAAAATAACTTGAGGACGAGGAGGAGCCCATTCCATGTTCCCTCGTAATGGCGTTGCTTGACGCATATCTTCATCAGCATCATCAGGGCTTACAGGCCAGCTCTTGGGCAGCGGAAGAAGCTGGAAAAATCCAACATTACACATATCAGAACTAGTTCCATACTATAAATTGGGCTCAGCCAAACATCAAAAAAGTATTAGAATGGCCAAGAAATAATAAAATAATTTTACATACCTGTTGGTCTACTTCTTGTTCAGACACAAGCCACTTTAAATCTGATGCTCTTGGGAGTTGCTTTTCACTAAACTGACTAATGAGAGATAGTGCAACACTTTCAGCAGACCAAGTGGAATCCTGAACTGTGCTTGCTGATACATCTTGGGAAGTATTTTTGGCCAGCTCAGCTTCTGAATACAATGAAGCCATAGAAACAGAGAGGCCTGGAGTGGGAACAGTTGTAAGTGTTAAGAAAGCTACAGGTTGAATGGGATACTGTGTATAATGTGAAAAATTAATTACCAGAATCTTTTACTGCTAAAATATTTTGGGTATCATCAAGCTCCATGTCTTCAACTCCATCTGTTGAAATACTGTCTGAGGGTGTCCCCGGGGGAGTCGAAGGAGGGCTGATGCTTTGGTCAGTGGTTGTAGTGTCCGTTTTCCCATCACTCAAGAGTGTCACTCCCCAGACAAGGCGCCGCTGTTCTTCCTGGCGTTATGGCGCCGGAGACGAAGTCGTTGTTTCAAATTGATGATTTCTTCAGACTCATCAGCTCCATCTTCTTGGACAGAAGATGCTTGACTTTCCTTATTCCAGGTAAAGGCACGGTAGTTAGCCATCGTCTAGGGAAAGACATAAAAATTAATACACCATAGAAGACACAAATGGCCTCATACCCGCATCCATAAATAACATGTCTTTATGTACCTTCTTGATGAAGTGGAGGGCGAGGAAAGTGGGCTCTGGAGCCTAACAGACGGAGACGACGCATGTTCACACGACGATGGTCCACACAGAAAAAATCAGGTCAGGACGCCGGGGGTGGACTGAAAACAAAAAGCAATCGCTTTAAAAGGCCGGCCGGTCCACCGCTGCCCTCACCACCAATACCGCGACACGCGCTGGCGCTGCTAGACGGCACCAGAGTACGAGCCGAGCCTCTCTCGCTCCCCGTTAGAGCTCTGCTGAGCCGCAGCCAGGGCTAGGAAACTCTCGCTGGGGGGAAGGAAGAAAAAAATGCGTCGTTGGGCAAGAAAAGGCTCTTGGATTCTTCTGCAACACGGCCTCTGATTGGACCAGGTCGGTCACGTGGCTTGCCCAACGCACAATTTTGCAAAATCCCCCCTCGCCCAGAGTTTCCTAGCCCTGGCCGCAGCTAAAACTGTGAAATAGTACACTTACGGCAGGAGATCCGGAGATCCGCGGGGCGGCGCCGCTGAGACTTGGCCAACGGAACAAGCAGCAGCTCATGATGTCCAAACCAACGTCAGAGAACCAGGGGAGGGGACCACCTGTCAAGAACAAATAAAAGGGTGTACACAAACAGAACAGAACAACAATTTATCAGCGGAGCATACGTAACTTAGAGCGATCCATTTCTTCTGTTCGGATGAGTTTCATAAAACTCCGACGGAGCAGGATGAGCAGGAGCTGACAAACCCCAACTAATGGAGTAATTGTCGCAGTTTCCACAAAGGTTCAGAGGAGCGGAAGAGGGAACCAACAGTCTGTAACAGATGAAGTGTGTACACAAACAGAACAGGATAGAACAAAAACTACTGAACAGGGTATACATAACTTGGACTCCGATGAGCGATGCAATTCTTATAATGGCGGGACGGAACGCGGCTGTTCGATGACAGGAAGAAACAAGTGACAAGATACAAATAACAATTTCATTTACAGACACTTAAGGAAGACTACAAACATGCCCTACCATCACCATGCAATATACCATTAACATACACAACACAGAAACAGTAAAGAACCAGGGGGAATACAAGCAGATACAGCAAGGTTGAAATAAGACCGTACTCACTCCAGACCATCAAACACAACCTCAAGTGTTGCGTCCTTACTGACTCAGATTAACTCAATTCACTTTACCATACGACAATGGTCCACACCGAAAAATTCAGGTCAGGACGCCGCTGAGACTTGGCCAACGGAACAAGCAGCAGCTCATGATGTCCAAACCAACGTCACAAAATCCAGCGGAGGGGACCACCTGTCAAGAACAAATAAAAGGGTGTACACAAACAGAACAGAACAACAATTTATCAGCGGAGCATACGTAACTTAGAGCGATCCATTTCTTCTGTTCGGATGAGTTTCATAAAACTCCGACGGAGCAGGATGAGCAGGAGCTGACAAAGCCAACTAATGGAGTAATTGTCGCAGTTTCCACAAAGGTTCAGAGGAGCGGAAGAGGGAACCAACAGTCTGTAACAGATGAAGTGTGTACACAAACAGAACAGGATAGAACAAAAACTACTGAACAGGGTATACATAACTTGGACTCCGATGAGCGATGCAATTCTTATAATGGCGGGACGGAACGCGGCTGTTCGATGACAGGAAGAAACAAGTGACAAGATACAAATAACAATTTCATTTACAGACACTTAAAGAAGACTACAATCATGCCCTACCATCACCATGCAATATACCATTAACATACACAACACAGAAACAGTACAGAACCAGGGGGAATACAAGCAGATACAGCAAGGTTGAAATAAGACCGTACTCACTCCAGACCATCAAACACAAACTCAAGTGTTGCGTCCTTACTGACTCAGATTAACTCAATTCACTTTACCATACGACAATGGTCCACACCGAAAAATTCAGGTCAGGACGCCGCTGAGACTTGGCCACGGAACAAGCAGCAGCTCATGATGTCCAAACCAACGTCACAAAAACCAGCGGAGGGGACCACCTGTCAAGAACAAATAAAAGGGTGTACACAAACAGAACAGAACAACAATTTATCAGCGGAGCATACGTAACTTAGAGCGATCCATTTCTTCTGTTCGGATGAGTTTCATAAAACTCCGACGGAGCAGGATGAGCAGGAGCTGACAAAGCCCAACTAATGGAGTAATTGTCGCAGTTTCCACAAAGGTTCAGAGGAGCGGAAGAGGGAACCAACAGTCTGTAACAGATGAAGTGTGTACACAAACAGAACAGGATAGAACAAAAACTACTGAACAGGGTATACATAACTTGGACTCCGATGAGCGATGCAATTCTTATAATGGCGGGACGGAACGCGGCTGTTCGATGACAGGAAGAAACAAGTGACAAGATACAAATAACAATTTCATTTACAGACACTTAAGGAAGACTACAAACATGCCCTACCATCACCATGCAATATACCATTAACATACACAACACAGAAACAGTACAGAACCAGGGGGAATACAAGCAGATACAGCAAGGTTGAAATAAGACCGTACTCACTCCAGACCATCAAACACAACCTCAAGTGTTGCGTCCTTACTGACTCACATTAACTCAATTCACTTTACCATTGCAACAAATTCTAGTGTTGCCTCCTTGTACATGCCTGTGGAAACTTGCAGAAGTAACATAGCACAACAATTCAAAAATAATAAAAGCAAAATAAGGAGGGAAAGTAGTAGCAGCTTGGGCGCCCAGTGCCAAAATGGAAAGGGAAAGAAAGACACAAGGAAGAAGTGAACACATCACAAACACAGCAAACAAGGGATATGAACACAGTATCGCTGGATTACCATCAGAGCTGGACTTACGTTGGCTATCGAAGAAGCGAAAATGATGGCAGATGTCCGCATACCTGTCCTGTCCGGTTGTGTCCGCGTGCGAGTCGATTCCATTTGACAGTTTCTAGCTGCTGCCCTTGCTGCCCGCCGGGCCGAACCAAAACAGGTGCAACGCGTTGCCGGCGCGTTGCCAGTGGTAGTCAACTGCAGCAATCGTCTAGGACAAAGATGAGAAGGCACTAAACATGTTCCAAACAAAACAATACCAAAGCACAGTTGAGAAAGAGTGACAGAAGGGCAGGATGTAACGATAGTAATTACTCGCCAAGCGTCTGCAGCCACTTCGCTTGTAATTAACTCTCGTGTTAGAGAAACAATTAAACTTGTTAAACTTGAATACTTATTGAAAGGAATGCTGGACGGAGAGACACTTGCGACTGGCGTGTGGCGAGTGGCGACTGACCACGACTGCCGACTGCTGGCCTGCTGCTGGCTGGTACCGGACAATTTGACACACGTTGGTCGTTGGGACCACAACATCACGTGACCACACAACGTTGCCAAGTTGTGCTTCCGGTCATGAACCTGAAATAAACTAGAAACTCTTAAATTTTCGCCTCAATATTACTAGAAAATATGTGAGGATTAAGGCAGAAATATTGTAAGTTAAGAATTATATCACCATGCTGAATATAGGTGGATTTGGAGTGTGCAGCCGTAAAGGCCAGTGCTTCCTAGATTCTTCTGCTTTTGTCAACAAAAATCGAACCGGAAACGTCAGTCTTCACTCTCTACTTTTTTTTTAAATCTACTATCCACCCTAACAAGTTTATCCCGCTGTTTCTTTGTCTGTGGACGATTAATAATGTGTTGATCAATGGTGCCCCTTACAACGACAAAACGTTGAACCATAACTGGTGTGGTCTGTCCAATTCGATGACGATGACAGCGATCTTGAGCTTGAGGATTCTTCAAATATTTTTTTTTTTTCAGGAAAAAAATAAGGCGCAAACGCATGTTCAGCCCGTTCTTACGACTTGTTCAGGCGAAAAAAATAGAAAAAAGAATCGGCCTTTAGTAAAAAGTGACGCTTAGCAGACTATAGCGCCGCACCCTTACCCCAGGGCCCAGGCGCTGCGGCTCCATCATTGCCCCGTGGCCTAGTTGGCTGGGGTGCCTTTTCTACGCTGCACGCTAGGGTTGGCAGCCTAAACTACACCTCATGTCTTGCACGCACGCTCGCAGATACGCGCGTCCCTAACTTTACAGACCAGGGGGGGCAATAGTCCGTTGGCTAGAAAAGCTAGAAAGGCCGGAGTTTCCTAGCCCGAGCCCTGCGGTGTTGCCAGCAGAGCTACCCAGCCCTGCCGGGTGCTTCGCTCCGGCCGAAACAACAACAAAAAAAAAGCAAAAGCCGACCGACGTGATACCTGGCTTAAATCTTGTTTATATGACGTGACCTACTCTGGTTTAGTTGTGTACTTTCCATCACCTTGTTTCTGTCTGGACGCTGTATTGCTCTTAGTTTTTCTCTTAATTTCGAAAGTTTTATTTCTACTTATAATGATATCAGTAAATGGAATGGCCGTGTCTTGGGTGGAACCATATTGACTGCTATGAGGTTAAGTCCCCGGTATTCCGGTTCAAGTAAATTTTGATTTTAATTTTGTGGAAGATTTAATCGATAGAGATGGCTGTTGTCATTGAGACAACAGCAGGAGACATCACCGTCGATCTGTTTATTGATGAAAGGCCACAGAGTGAGTATCTATGCATCCCCTTGCACCTGAAATTCCTTCTTAACTTTCTCTTAAGTAATATTCGTCTCAGCCCAGTTTATATTACCACGTTTACATCTCTGTTTTATCCTTAAAATTTCTAAAACCTCTGGGAAAGTTCTTTTTAAATTATTACTGGTAGGCAGTGACAGATCAAGGAAGTGTTCTTGTTAAATTGAAAATCTTGTCTGTTACAGCCTGCAAAAACTTCCTCAAACTATGCAAGATCAAATATTACAACTTTTGCCTGTTTCACTCCATTCAGCACAATTTTATTGCACAAACAGGAGATCCAACAGGAACAGGCAAAGGAGGTGAATCTGTATTTGGGTAAGTATATCTGTCAGTACTTTTTGATTCAATCATACAAATTATGACACAAATGAGAAAAATGTGTTCTGCAGAAAAACTGTTGGAGAAAAGTCGCGCTACTATGAAGGTGAACAGGTGCCAAAGATTCGTCACTACAAAGCTGGTCTTATTTCGATGGTCAATTGTGGTGACAACATGTGAGTATATAGTTACAGAATGTGCTCTCTATTCCATGTTATGTTTGTTTAATTTGTATTGTCTTTATTCACGTGTGTTTGCAGGTTGGGATCTCAATTTTTTATCACCCTTGCCAATGATCTTCAGTCTCTTGATGGAGAGCATTGTGTATTTGGTGAAATTACAGAAGGGGAAGAAGTTTTGTTAAAACTGAATGATGCAATATGTGACACAGAACACCGACCTTATCAAGATATCAGAATTACTCATACTGTGGTGCTAGAGGATCCTTTTGATGACCCTCCTGGTCTTGTCATTCCAGATAGATCCCCAGAACCCACAGCAGAGAATATGGCTGTAAGTGCTTCTATTCATTCAGTCATATTTTGACTGACTTGTTTTTCTACTGCAAAACAGGATGGGTTGTTTGGTGTTTTGTAAATACTTGTTTTTAAATTGGGTTTCCTCTTACTTGACCTTTTGTTTTCTTATATTTTTTTTGTAGAATGGACGTATTGCCCCAGATGAGGATATTGATGACACAGCAGGACTATCAGCAGCAGAGATAGAAGAAATGGTTAAACAAAGGGAGGCCCAAGCTCGTGCCACAATTTTAGAGATGGTTGGTGACCTCCCTGATGCTGATGTTGCACCACCAGAAAACGTTTTGTTTGTCTGCAAATTAAATCCAGTGACAACTGATGATGATTTGGAAATCATCTTCAGCAGATTTGGTAAAATAAATAGGTATGTGTCATTAGGAGGTAGATGGAGAATACACAAAGATTTTTTGTTATCTCATTATTTTGTTTTCTGTTCCTTCAGCTGTGAAGTAATTCGAGACAAGACAACTGGAGATAGTTTACAATATGCATTCATTGAATTTGATGATAAGACATCCTGCGAAAATGCCTATTTTAAAATGGACAATGTTTTAATTGATGACCGCCGCATTCATGTGGACTTCAGCCAGTCTGTCTCTAAATATCGTTGGCTGGGCAAAGGTCGTGGAGTTAAAGTTATGGATTCATCTGATGACTCGAAACTCAAGGTAAACACTTGTCTACTCTGGTACGTGTAGTATCACATGGTTTGATGTACCTCACTTTAATTTTTTGAATTTTTCAGCAGGAAGGAGGACAGCATGGAGACAAGCAACGAGATCATAGGGATGTATCCAAGGATCAAACCAGAAACCGTGGACCAGAGCGACGTGATCATAGAGAAGAGCGGGAAAGAGAGAAAGAAAGGGACAGGGACCGTGATAGAAACAGAGACAAGGAGAGAGATCGCGAGCGAGACCGGGATCGAGACAGGGAAAGAGAGAGGGAGCGGGAGAGGGACAGGGAGAGGGAGAGAGGAAGGGATCGTGATCGAGAACGCTACCGGGATCGAGAACGAGATCGGGATCGAGAACAAGATCGGGATAGGGATCGAGACCGAGATCGAGGCCGTGACAGGGGCAGAGACAGGGATCACGATAGGGATCGCGAACGGGATAGAGATCGAGAACGGGATCGAGAACGGGAACGTGACCGTCGGGAAGAAAGGGAAAGAGAGAGTCGAAGTCATAAAGATTCTGAAAGAAATGGGCAACGAAGTTATGACAATGAAAGGCGAAGGAAGGATGAGGAGCAAGATGGGGCAGAAAATTCCCGCAAGGAGGACCAGAGAAAAGAAGACAAAGTGAGTTCTGATAAGGACCATAAAAGGGATGTCAAAATAGAAGTGAATGATTTTGATAAACCTATAGAGTCTCTTAAACAAGTAAAACAAGATCTCAAAGGTGATAGGGAAAGAGTAGACAAAAAACGCCTGTCAGAAAAGGAAGAATTGGGAACCACAGGTAGAAAGATAAAACAAGATCACACTCCTATCCTTGATAAGGAACATCATGATATCAAGGACAGAACCAAGCAAATTGGAAAAGAAGAAGAGCATATTAAGAAAATAAAAACTGAAACAACCTCAGATCATATCTCGACAAGAGCAGCAAGTGTGAGCAGTGCAACCAGTAGCCATGGTAGGAGCCGTGATGCAAGTGAATCTCGGTTAGATGACAATCTCAGATCAAAGAAACAACAGACATGTGAAGCAAGGGATGTTTCTGACAGTTGTGGTGAATCTATCCATAAAAAAATGAGTTCTGTGAAAAATGATACTGGAAGCAACAGTATTAAATCTAGTGACAATTCAAAACAAAATGATGTTGGTCATTTCTCTGATCGCAATGATAGAGAAGGTGTCAAAAAAACAGCAAGGATACCTGAAAATGAGAAACATTCAAGACTAGATGAACAGAATAAGAAGGCTGAAAAAAATGTGAAGAAATCAGAGAGAGATTTTGACAAAGAGGCTTCAAATGGTGAACGTCTGAAAAGAAAATCAACATCAGAAACAAAATCTTCCAAACCTTTAAAGAAAAGAAAACGTGGCAACAGTTCCAGCAGTAGTGATACTAGTGATAGTTCCTCATCAAGTTCCGAGTCAAGTGAAACCACAGATACCAGCTCCTCAGATTCTGATCAGAAATCAAAGTCGAAACGTAGGAAGAAGAAGAAGAAATCCGTAGTGTCCACAAAATCCAAGAAAAAACCTAAAGCCAAAGTTGCTAAGAAAAGGAAAAGAAAACATGCTGAGTCGGACACATCTTCTGATGATTCCTCCAGCAGTGATGATCACCGCACTTCCAAGAAGAAAAGCAAAAAAAAGAACAGAAGGAAAGTGGAAAAAGTTGTGGTAACTAAGAAGAAACGAAAGCATTCGACATCAGAAGATTCTGATTCAGATACTGAAACATCTGCTTCTTCTAGTAGCTCCGATGATAAGTCAAGTTCCAGAAAAAAACGAAGGAAGGAGAGTCAGAAGAGGTTGAAAAAGAAGACTAAAAAGCAAGCTACTGTGAAGAAAAGAAATGGGAGTGTACAGAAGAAAAAGAGTCACAGAGTGAAGAGTAGCAATGATACTTCTAGTACCGAATCCTCAGACTCTGAGAATAACAGTGCTAAGCTCCTTGTACCTGACTGATTGTATTTTGTTCATTTCTTCTTTGAAGCCTGTAAACAGTCCCTATGGTGGAACTACTTGAAATACTCATACTCAGCCTGAAATTTGGACTGAAATATTGTTTGTAAATGTTTGTAAAATAGCTTGCAGGAAAATTGTTCGCAAATTTGTTAAGACTTCCACTTTTCCCTTTCTATTTCTTGTCTGTCATTCAATCATATTCTTTCTCTACTATTGTGTAAACTTTTGTTTATTGTGGTGAGGTGAGGGTATTTTCCTAACAATAGTTGGCAGTATTTTTCATATTCATCCGTGAAAACCATGTAGAAGAGAAAAGTTTCTCAGGATAAGCAAAATTTTTTTAGTGGGCCATTGTACTTATTAAGCAACCTGCATGCCTATCGAACCCATATTACATTTTGTTGCATGGCAGAATTTGTATTTAGGTGAACACTAAATTATGATATAGATTGTATATCAAAAAGGAACTTGCCTAGAATGAATTTATCTGAGCTAGACTTATTTTCAAGTCTAATTGTATGAACCACTCTTTGACTCAAGCAAATCACGTGAAAAGACTTCAGACGGCTTGCTTTTTATAATGACAGTGGCATTTTGAAAGGTTTTATCAAATCTAAATGGGCTATGTTGGGCACATCTCCCATTCCTTTGTGACCACGTTCTGTGATGTTTTTTAACAGTAAAAGTCTCTTTAATTTCATTTTCTATTTTATTTCACCCCATTGGTTTATTCCATTTACACCCATTATTCTTGAGCTCACATTCCTGGTACTTGCAGTGAATAGCACATTTGAACACGGAAAATCCAATTACGTGAGAAAGAAAAGAAACAAAACATTTAAGGCATCTCTTCCTTAGTATTTTAATATGTAATGTTAGAGTACAGTGGTATGAAGAGTTGTTCATGACAATTTTTTTTGAATGATGATCATCACAAATTTTCTTTGGTTTGAAAACAATGAAAGTTTCAGTCAATAATGAGTTGAATCTTCTGGGCCAATGATTGAAAGGTGTTAAACGTCATTGTAGAATATGAATCTGCAGTAAAATCTGTGGTCTGCAGAATTAATGATTAAATAATAAAAATTATAGTAATAGTTTGATATGATATAAAAACGTTTGTGAAAGTGACAAATCAAACTGGTGCAATGTCTAACCATCAAAGAGGGAGAAATCAAAATCTACCTTGGAGTTAAATATGTGATGCATAAGTTCTGTTCTAAGAATTCTCCTGAGAACAAACCACAATGGTCACAGGAGAAATTACAAGAAGTTTATGACTGTGAAATTAAAGAATTTTCAAGAAGTTATCACAGAATTTAAATACAAATTTTGAGACAGTATATATTGTGTTTTGAGCATAAAAATTCCTCAAACCTCCAAAATCATTTTTATCAGCAGAAAACCAAAGTCAAAGCAAAAATCCATTTCAGTGTAACATCTTTATGGACTTTATAGATAAACACAGGAGTGTTGACCTATTGTGGTAGTAAGACACTAGAATGCATAATACATATTTCTTCTTCTGGATTGGTTGGTACCAATAGAGAGGATGTATTGATAAGTGAATAAATGTCCCTTACAGACAGCTCACAGAAAATTAATATGTGCTGTCTCACACGACAGAATTGTGCCACACATGAAGAAATACACAATTAAATACAAGTTCCTTACCAATATATCTCCAAAACTCATTACTACATGAAAACTAATGGACATCGGACTAGATACCACTAACACACTTTCACAAGTTAATCATATTCAATAATTATTAGTACAAAATTCTACAGTAGTTGAGGTATAAACACCTTGATAACCTTAGTTCGTCCATATGTTCCTGAAGTAATACAGACTTAAAGTTTAGACATTCTTATTAGGTACAGCATTTGCAATAAAATGCAATTGCAACTCCTCAGGCAGAAAACAGCATGATCCCAAAATTCCACCTTTTATATCCCCCACGTCTGGTTCCTTTCCACATTCCAATGATCACTCCCAAGGAAAAAAAAGTCTGAGGAATGTGATAGTTCAGAGATTCATAACTCTGGCAGTTTGAAATACATAAAAAGCTAAAACCGTCTTTGTTGCTTCAGAAAAGCATAATCAGAAACGGTCATGCAAAAAACATACTCATGCAATGTAACAGACCATTAGTTACTGGGCAGCATAATGATCCTGAAAAAAGAGAATACATTATGGAGTCCAGTCATGGATTGAAATAAAAGCTGAACCAGCAAACACAATATGTATTATGTAATCTTATCACATAAAATGATAGCAACAATTTTAAAGTAAACCAAATCAGTCCAAATTGTAATTAGTAGACAAGCCAAGTAGACTTATTTCAGTCCAAAATACTGAGACGTAGTAAACAAAGTGCTTTGTGCTCCACATACAGGTTTCATTCACTTTTTAAACAATATTTGTAATAGAATACTAACTCAGTCCTGTAAAAAAATTAGGAGAATGTGCACAGCAATAATGTTAGATAAAGTCAAGTTGATACCCAATATTGTTGGTAGTCCCACCAGTACCAACAAAAGCATAACCACTTGCTTGCAGTTTTACTTACACCCAATTGGAATAAAATTGAACAAGATGAAGCTGGAAATGACAAAACCTTGCATTCTTAGGGAACATCACTCAAAAATGGTCCAGCACAGATCCACTGAATATGAGATATCAGGCCACATCAAGAGCTCCAGAAAACAATTAATCAGCTTCAAAAGCTTAACTAAAATAAAGGTGCAAACATTTAATTCACACTACAACAGCGCCCGCCTCACTTCGACTCTCTGGTAAAGGTGGGCAATCTCGCCATTTATTTGTCTGAGGATCATAACACTCAACACTCGAGATAGTGATTTGAGCTCGATAAAAATTTATCTCATGTGTTTCATCACCACCAATAACATAGAGGACCCCATCGGCTGCAGCAACTGCTGGGCTTGCTCTCCCCATGTGCATATGTGGAACTTTGGTCCATTCATTCTGCAAAAAACAAAGCGTAAGAAAAGAATAATACCACATAGACAACAGATAAAAAGCAAGTAAAACATAATACATACCTCTGCAAAAGAATAGCGCTCAACTGACTGCAGTGCCTCATGGTGTCTATTATTGCCACCAACAACATAAAGATAACCATCAAGAACAGCAACACCCATTTGGCTCCGAGGTACCAGCATCGGTTTCAGTGTGCGCCACTCTCCAGTGACAGGATTAAAGCTTACTAGGTCTTGTAGATGTCTTCGTGCATGAGTGCAACCACCAACCATGTATATCAAACCTGAAAGTTAAATAAAGAACAAATTATTTGCCCATGTAATTTCTTTCACCCAAAAAAATGTACAACAAAAGTTTATCAGGAAAATGTTTCACCTTCATATGAGACAACTCCCATGCTGAAGCGAGGTTCAGGCAGTTCACCAGTTAGGTGCCATTCATCAGCAAGAGGGTCATACCTTTCAATTGATCCACCAATGTCTTCACCCACCCAACCACCAACAGCGTACAAAAAGCCATTCAAGGCACACAGTCCAAACTCACACCGAGGGACCACCATACTTGACATCTAGAAAATTATTCAAATTGGCAGTAACAATCAAAAATTGTAGGGAAACAGTCATTTCTTAACTCAATAGCTCTTGTTCTATTACCTGATTCCATGAGTCAGCTTGTGTATCGTACCATTCACCATTTGCTAATATTTGAGATTCTTGTTCTCCACCAACTACATAAATTTTAGAGTTCAATGCTGCCACTCCAGGTAAAATTCGACCAATTGCCATGGGTGTAGTCTGAACCCACTCTCTGTAAATAAAGCAGCAAAGGTCAGAATCTGCACCTTATACCGACAAAATGTAATTCTGGGATTAGTGATGTAATCATAGGTAACGTCTTACTGTGTAAATGTATTGAATCTCTCAACAGACGAAAATGTGCATTCGGATGACCTGTTCCAAGCACTGACTAATTCTCGTTTAGAGCCTCCAATGACAAAGACATCTTTCTTTGCTCTGAGACGAGGGTGGACAACCAATGAAACCAGATTACCTCGTTTGGAGAGCAAATCTTTACGCACCGACCGTAAAGCAACCTGTATATTTACACATGATTTAATTTATATTTTAAAGAATCCTGGCAGGAAGAAAACAATGAACTTGATGGTGAATAAGCTTATAATGTACCTTTAAGCTGCTATCAGTTAGCTCATTAATAACTCTTTCAAGTAGGTAAGTTGACAGCAGAGGTAGTCTCACATGTGTCAGTATTTCAAAGACGTACTGTCTTCGTTGAGTAACATCATGTAAAATCCATCGTATCGCAGACTGAAATACCTTGATATGAAGAGAAGGTTAATATCAAGTTCAATCGATTATAAAATCCTTGCCACCATGAGGCAAAGTAAAAACAAATTAATCCCTACAAATACCTGAAATTCTGTATCTACAACCAAGTCTTCCGAAGCAAGGAATCTAGTCAGTTGGTCCTTAGGAAGTTCATAAAACTCGTCTTCAACACTCACTTGTGGAAAGTGACTGTTTATATAATCAACAGCTGTAGCTGCAAGTTCTAAACAATTATGACCCTCAGCAAATCTAGAACACAGGAAAAATTCAATGAAATTAAATCAACACCATTCCTAATGACACATCAAATTAAAAAGAATTAAAATGACAGAAAAATTCACCTGTATATCCCTATGCAATTAGAACTGTGCAATTCTTTTTTCAAGAACTCAGTACATCCTGTGACAACTTCTTTTAGTTGCAACATATCAGCTGCTATCATCAATTCCTGAACATTATCTTGGCCAATTTTCACTTTACCTACAGGCAGAAGAAAAAATATACAAAAAAAAACATAAAATCAGTGCAGAAGTACACTACTTGTATATTTCATAGTGATGATGAATCATACCCGTGTAAATAAAGTTTATCAGCTCTTCCAAAATTTCAGGGTCAATAGCGTGTATTTCCACAGACTGTTGTTGCTTTTCCAACAGTTCTACTGTGAACATTGCATGAAAGTATGGACTACTCGCTGCCAATATAACTCTATGAGCCTGTTCACAATAGCAATTATTACATAAGTAAGAATTATGATAGAATTTATAATAAATTTTAAATAATTATGCTGACATTTCTAACCTGAATTTGTTTCCCACCACATAAAATTTCAACATCACAGAACCTTCGAGTTTCACGGAGACCATTCATGTTCAGTAAGAGGCTTGGGGGGAACTGGTGAGAATAGTACAAACCTGATTCACTACTTTGAGTGCTTGTATTGTTTGCATTATTATCAACCGAACTCGTAGATTGATTTGACGACAGTGATAAAAATTTGTGCCCCCGGGGCCTTGTAATTTTGACACGTGGCATTTTGTCAACACTAGGACAAGATAGTTGTGCTTGAGCTGAAGTGGACCAGCAGAGCTGTAAATAAAAGTCAGATATTAGGTCCTGGAGAATAGCAGACCCTCAATGTTGCATAACAGGTTTCCATTTAGTTACCAAACCTGTGGTATGACAGGCTGTAAAGATATTTAACCAAAAGATTGGATTATTTTTTAAAAAAAAGTAAACCAATCATAGCAAATCTTATCCGATTTTAACAAATCAATGAAAATTTCAGTCAAAATACAAGCCAACTAAAATGATTCACTGGCATGAATGACTGTGAGCCAAAGTAGGTCTAGCGTTTCATTGACTTACTGTGATTGTGACGCTTGAGTTAGAAGAAATAGAATGAAAGCATAAGCACAGCAAAAAGATTATCAACCAGGAGGGGTCTTAATGCAATCCAGCTGACATGAGAACGTAAATCCGATCATTTTGACAGACCACACCTTTCATTGGCAGTGAGCAGAACAGCACCGTCGTCCGCTGCACAAACAGCTAAAACCTAACCAGCAACTCCGTTGATCAACTTCAAGTCGGACAACATTTTTGAAAACACTCCAAAATAACCCTCAGCCATCACTGACTGAAGCGAGGGACACGAATCACAACCAAAGCACAAAATTAAGGTAGAGCTAATTCAGCACATAATGGACGTCATCAACAATCAGAACTCTAAACGTAGCAGACGAAAACCTAGAGATGAGATGGGTGACCTGGGTGACAGTGGTGTCATCCTGTTACCCCCACCCCTTTTCCTTTAAGTCCTAGGCAGAGATTCACAGAGATTAAAAGAAGTCAATGAGTATATATTGACATTCT
This sequence comes from Odontothrips loti, assembly GCA_038380765.1. Taxonomy (NCBI): domain Eukaryota; kingdom Metazoa; phylum Arthropoda; class Insecta; order Thysanoptera; family Thripidae; genus Odontothrips; species Odontothrips loti. The sequence goes on along the minus strand of CM076250.1, from coordinate 13,965,477 downwards.
TGGATGCTTCAGGATCCTTGGATCTAACTTCGTGATCAGTAAAAATATTTGACATGCGAGTGTTGTTCCTAACTGTCTTAGGAAAAAAGCGGCAAAAGCACATATCCGGTAACTACTCTGCCCGAATCTCACACTTTAGCACTTTGTAGATTTGAGTGTGAGTGGGTTGTGGGTGGTCCCAGGCGAGGAAAGTGTCCTTGTTTTTCTAGAATTTTTGTAAATTGTTGTAATACTTCCCAAGGGCTGATTCCCCTACAGTCTGTTTGCTGCAGAAGTATTTCAAGAGGCGCTTGCCAACTTCTGTACACGAGCGGGGGACATTTATCTACCTTTGTGTTTTCTCAAGGGTGAGTTTTTAACCTCATCGATTTTGTGTTACAGGAAAGTGCAATAAGGGTTCAGAGTTGCAGTGTTATCATTTTTTGTGACTGTAACTGACATAGACAATCTAATTTTCAAATACCTTCTGGTAACCTGTCTTATATGGTCTCATCTCCGATCACTCTTTCAAGATCTAGCAGTTTTCTTGCTAATGACATAAGATTGTCCCAGTTCTGTTCAGGAGATAAGACCCCCTGCATTGCCACTTTGATCTGTCCTATCTTTGCATTTTTGTAGGAGAAAGTATCTTTCCCAGCTTTTGGTCATGACTATGTATATCTGTCATATTTACTGTAAATATTCATTGGTTAATTATTTGAATGGCTTGTATTCAGTTTGCTCTGTTCTTTTGTCGTTCTTTTTCCCCCTTTGGTAAGGAAACTTCATTCTACTGAAATTGCCAAATAGAATTTTCATTTGGGTCGGCAACCTAGCCAACTGTATGGCAAGCATGGTCTTTCATTTATTTTCCTTGAGTAGATGAGCAGAACACCAAATAGTTATGGAAAAGTCCACCTTTCGCTAGAAGTGTGTCATTTTCCTAGATTGGGAAGCTCATTGACACCTCTACGTGTACACTTTATGGATCTGCCCTAGCAAAGGGAAGCACAGAAAGTTGGTGGTGGTCGAGTGGAGAAATGGAGTGTAAGATTCAGTTAATTCAGTTAATTCCTCACCCTCTGAATTGTGTTGACTGAGGTGCACTTCTCCAGGGGAGCCGCCCTTGTTCTGTGTGGCCCCTTCTGTTTATCTGGCCACGTACACGGGGTGGGACGCGCGCTCGCTGCGCCCACGCAGCCCACGCAACCCACGCGCGCTCCCTGTTCTTGTCCCTCCAGCACAGCGATGTGCCCTGCTTCTAACTCTGTCTCTCTCTCTCAATGACGCCCACGCGTACACCCCATGGCCATCCCGAAGCGTGCCCACCCCCACCCCCACCCCCTCCCCCCCTTGTACCCACTGTCGTGTGCCGGCGGTGCCGGGCAGGGCAGGGCGGGGAAGACCAGACGCCGTCGCCCGTCGTCTGCTCTCAGCCTGCTAGTCCAGAACCCCTGCTCCTTGCACCCTCGGCCTCGGCTGCGCGGTGCTCGATTGCATCATGAAACGGAGACGACCTGTTGAAAGGTGCCGACAAATTATGGTTTTCGCACCAAAAAAGGAAATCAAACAAAGAAGTAATTTAAAAAAAAAGTAAATCTTAGTATGTTGACCTTAAAGAAATGTTTTTAAAAAGAATGTAATATGTGTAATGTCACCGACCGAGATCGACGCCATCTACTCCAGTTGGTTACGGGGGTTGGGTGGCGTCCGAAAACCAGGGGCCGGTGCGGCGCTGCGCGGCCTGTAGGCTGTAGGGCTGGCGGCTGGCAGGGGCTGTGTGATCCGGACGCAGCCCTGGCTCTGCGGGTCGGGTATTGATCACAATGGCGGTACTGGACGAGACGACACGGTGCCGGGCCGGGCGGGGGCCGGCGGGGGCCGGGCGGGGCTCGACGGTAGGGCCCGCGCTGGGCCGCCAGTGGCCGCCAGTTCCAGCGATGGACCGAAAGGAATGGAAAGGAGTGCTGGCCATGGATAATTTGGAGAATCGGCGGGGACGAAGGGCGGTGGAAGGGAGGCGGAGGGATGGTCCACAGACACACACACACACACACACACACACACACACACATATATATATATATATATATATATATATATATATATATATATATATATATATATATATATATATAGAGAGAGAGAGAGAGAGAGAGAGAGAGAGAGAGAGAGAGAGAGAGAGAGAGAGAGAGAGAGAGAGAGAGAGAGGGAGAGAGAGGGGGGGGGGGGCAGGTGAGGAAAAGAGACCGAAGTAGGGGGAGCGCACTTTCTCTGCGAAATGTGGTTGCGAAGAGGGGAGGGGGAGGGAAAGTGGTGCTCTATTCTTGAAACGGGAGTGGCTCCGTTTATACGACGAGTTTGAAAGGGAATGAAAATGGACATTTATTCCCTTCTGTCACTCACTTTAAAAATCCACTTGCGGAGGCAGGGAGAGGACCAGCGCCGCCCGTCTTTACGGGGCTGGCTGGCGTGTCGTGGGGGTGGCATTCCGGCGTGTCCACAGGGGTTTTGGTTAACCGGGAAACTGTGGAAGCGCCGCCCCCTCCCTCCCCTCGCTGTCCGGTAGTGCCGTGGCTGGCCGTGGCTCCGCGTGGCCCCCGACCCATGGCCTTCTCCTCCCCCTCCCTCATCTCCCCCACCGCCCCCTCATCCCTTCTCCATGACCCCGTCCTTTCGCCCCCACCCACACCACCCACACCACCCACGCGATGCTCTCGCCGGACGCGTTTTGTTTGCACAGAGTAGGGCAGGGCCTCGGGCAGGGCCTCGGGGGGTCGTGCTCAGGGCGAACACCCGCTTCATCACCATAGAATATATCCCACTACCCTCCGCGCGCGCCGCGCCTCGCCCATTTCCCAAGTTTAAGTGATTGTAACGAGCGCTCGATGAGATTCTATTCTGTCTCCGCGGGCTCCGCTCCTGGACAGGTTGCCCGCCCTGCCTGAGGGTCCTGAGGGCCGGGGGATGATGTGATGACCACTCTGGCCACGCCCCGGCGGGCCGTTAGGGGGCAGCAGGGGCGGTGTGGGGATGGGGGTGTAACGACGCGCACGTTCACGGCACTACGCCACACCGACCCCCTCCCAGTTTCCACAGAAGTGCGTCCGAAATCTCCCCCCACCAAAACATCGAATACTACGCGTCAAGACCAGGCTAGACGAACCGACCCCGAGCGCCTGCGAATGCTGGGGTAGGCCGGCCCGCACGACACGCGTGCATTGCACGAGCCGAGGGTGCCTGCCTACCAGGCGCCTTTGCTTGAGATGGGAGTACCGGCACCACGTTAAATCGGCTCGAGACGGTAACGCCGTTGGTTTTGGCCGCGTAGGACGCCCCGACCACGTAGCTGCAGGCCAGAGGCGGCGGACGAGGAGGGGGGTCTTCAATATCACGCCTAGCCGTTCCAGGGGCTGGGGCAACTTCCAAGTGCAACTCAACGACATGCGCGCACAGTTGAGGAGAAAAGTTTGCCACCGAGCCGTCTTTTTGCTCCTCCCCTCCGCCACCCCTCGCTCTCATGGACAGCCCCCCAACTCATCCCCACTCCCCCACCACTCCCCTGGCACCACGCTGCGATCTGGATAGATATTGAAAAAAATATTTAAAAAATGGCCACCAGACGAGTTGGTTCAGGTCACCCCCCGTACCACGAACCCGCGCCCTCTGCCGATATTGGTCCACGCATTATCAATTCCTGTGGCCAACTGTCGGGTGCGGTTGGGTCCAGCGGTGTCACTTTGCACTACCCACTCGCGGCGCACTGTCCAGAGCGCCGGCCAACCCCGGGTGACCCGACCACCTCCCTCCCCTGCAGGCCCGCGCTGCTGGCCCGCGATGCCAGATGCTGCTACACGTCAGCCGTCACTCGCCATTCTGTCCCCCCGGCACGGGAGGCGCAGGGGGGGTAGGTGTGGGCCGTGGGCCCCAGACTGCCTGGCCCCGTCCCGTCCCGCTGGGCTGGGGGTGGCCATACCATGCCCTCGGTCCCACGTGGCTCCAGCGGCTCCAGCGGCTGCTCGTGGCCTACGCCCCGCCCCTACGGGCCCCTACTCACAGCAGAGGCCGAGTCTGATCGGACGAGCATTTCGCGCCCGATTCGGAAGTCATAATCGCGTTAAAAGCCCGCGACGTCGTCAAAACGTTGTATAATACGCATAGCAGAGCAGTGCGGCACTGCTTCCGCCGGAAGAGGACGCGTGCCGTCTCTGTCCCGCCCTCTGCTTCTCTGTCGCCTCTCTCTCTCTCTCTCTCTCTCTCTCTCTCTCTCTCTCTCTCTCTCTCTCTCTCTCTCTCTCTCTCTCTCTCTCTCTCTCTCTCTCTCTCTCTCTCTCTCTCTCTCGCTCTCTCTCTCTCTCTCTCTGCGTCCCCATCTCCCTCCATCTCTTACTCTCTACCTCTCCTCCGTCCTCTACGTCCCTCTCTCCCTCTTTCTCCCCCCCCCCCCCCCCCCCTCTCTCCCTTTTCGCACCCCGTCCCTTGCCAACCCTCGCGCTGGAGACCCCGAAAGGGGTTGGGGTTGGCTGGCTGGTGGGGGTCCGTGTCGGCCGCGCTGGGGGAGGGGTTCGGGGCGCCCCCCCCCCCCCCCACGACGGGGCCGTGTCGGGGCCGCGGGCGGGGGCCGTCGTCAATACAGCAGTCTGCGCCGAGCTCTTGCCCGAGTCACACCGCGCTCCGCCGCGACCCGCCGCGAACCTCGCCTCCTCTTCTGAGTGTTGTGTGTGCGCGCGCATCGTCAAAGGCATGTCTCTCTATCTTTGTCTTTGTTCTAGCATGCACCTTTCCGCTTCCTCGTCTGACGACGATCTCGGTGCTATTGCCGCATGTACCTCGCGCTGCGTACCGCCCCCCCCCCTCTCCCCTCCGCCCTCCCCCACCCCCGGCCGCCACGGTCTTGCCTTCCTTCTTCAGCTCGATACGCCCCCTTTGGCCGGTCGCGCCGCCCGCGCCGTCCCCGCCCGCAGAGTACCGCTGAGCTGGCCGAACGCTGCCGCCCCGGGCGCCACGTGCTGACGCCGCAGAAAGTGCCATCCCACCTGCGAAAAGTCAGAAGACGTCGTTGATGTGACACGTGCAAGGACACGTGCAGGACACAGCAGCCAATGGGGGGCTGTGGGAGGGGGGGGGGCTGGGAAACGTTTGGACCGTAGCGCTTGTGGCGGCGGGTCAGACGTTCCGAACAGGTCACTCTGTGTCCGTTAGCGGCACGCGGCGTCTACATCGTCGAGTCGGCTGGTCATGTGTGTGTGTGTGCGCGCGCGCGCGGTGCAGTTTTGAGGCGTGCGAGTTCATGGACTCTATATCGACGCCCGACCGCTTGTCGAATGGCGAGTGGCGGCGGCGGGGCGGATAGCTTTGGCTTAGCCTTATCAGCCGCAGCATATGCAACTGCCGCCGCACACCGAATATTCGCCCCCCCCCCTCCCAGCGCAACCCCCTGCGGCTTCTTTTTGCAAAAAAAAAAAAAAAAAAATACTGGGTGCTGCCGGCCGCCTCTCAGCTAAGTCCCTGACCCGGGCCGGGGGCAGCCGGGGGCAGCCGGGGGCAGCCGGGGGCAGCCGGGGGCAGCGAGGCCCCTGAGGCCCGGCCCACCGAGGCCCGGCTGGAGCGGGTTACATCACGGGCTTTGGCGGTGCTTTAATAACGCGCTTTGTGAGTCACTGCCAATTTGAGCCGAAGAAAAGGCAAAAGCCACGATGTGAACGGTCGTCGCGCTGCTCATGCTTCTCGCTTGACGCCGCGCCGCCCGTCGTCGCCTGCTTCGTCTTCTTCTTCTCCTCTTCCTCCTTCCTCTTCTCCTTTGCTGTACAAGGTGCAACCATGCTGGCCCCGCACTTTCTCGTAGGGGATCGGCCTTAAAGTACGTCCATGACAGAGTCGCAGGCGGACCTCTGGCTAGTCTGAAGGCGCCTGGTGGGTAGGCAATCTGGACCCCTGCAGTGCTCGCGTGTTGTGCGGGCTGGCCTGCCCTGGCACCTGCAGGCGCGCGGCCTGGCCACACACCCACACCGTACACTGTTGATAGCGCGTCCGCTCTTGCGTCTTCTGACGTAAACCGGCCAACTATTTAAATTATTATAATTATTAAAAACATGTGCAGTGTACGGTCACGCGTCGTATATTTGAACTTTGCTTGACTCCTGCCCCCGCTGCTTCCCCCTCCCCGAGTCAGTTGGGCAGGCAAGTACTTATTGGGTCGGGCAGGGTCACTGCCAAGGCAGGACCGGCAGGACTCGAGAGGGGCCTAACTAGCCCTGAGTATAACACAGTTTCGAGGTTTTTGCAAAACGCCCGAGACATGCTCAATCGTTCTTCAGAGTCTGCTGCTGTTTTGTCGCCGCTTCCATGCCTTGCATCTCTCTCTCTCTCTCTCTCTCTCTCTCTCTCTCTCTCTCTCTCTCTCTCTCTCTCTCTCTCTCTCTCTCTCTCTCTCTCTCTCTCTCTCTCTCTCTCGCACCGACACGTTATTTCTTTGCTGCCTAGAAAATCGACGGTTGCCGTCGTTGAAAATTGGGAGCAAGCGAGACAGCATATATACGTGCTTGGCATACTCGTGGATTCCCTAGCTCCTCCCGCGCACGAATTGGATGTATGAGCTTTCCCCCTCCTCTGCCGCCTCTGGCGTAGGCGGGCGTCTTGGCGCGTCACCGTTGAGGGGGGGGGGGGGGGGGGTCTGGGCGCCGCGGTGTAGCGGATGGGACGAAAAGTTGTGTGGAAAACGAGAAACTTGTTACTATCGAGTGGGTGGGTGCGCGTATTCAATATATTAAACCTGATCAATTTTTCGATAAAAAAATTTCCTGTATTTTGTATGCATCTCTAGATGAAAAGTACAGAAAGTATCGGTCACTTTGCTGTGCTGCAAAACACGATGACGACGGTGACAACGGCGGCCGCAGTTGTGCACACGGCCACGGGCTGCCGGGCGCTGCCGGGCGTATCGGTTGGCGTGCAGACAGTTGCTGCTCTATAGCGCCGCTGCCGACGGATTGATTAGAGATGCAGTAACGCCGTGCCGTGTTTGTCAACACTCGCCGCTGATGGCCCCCGTGTGTGCCGCGCGCTCTGCACACGTGCGCCGCTCCGTGCCGATTGGGCGTCTCACCGGCCAGTATAGAGGGCCCTCTAGGCTCGCCTCTAGAGGCCCTACGTCTAGTATCTAGTACTCTGGTTCCGGCGGCCCCTTCGCTAGAAAGTGCACGGCGGCCGGCGGGGGACGCGGCGCGGAACGGAACGGTGAGCGCGGCGGTGCTCGGCAGACGGTCCGGCCTCATTGGATCCGCCGGCATTTCTCCTCCCGAAACTCGAACAAAACGCGCCGCCGGTTATTTTCACCGTCCGTGGCGACCGCCCGCCTCGTGCCGGCAGAGGGTGCGACGGCCGATGGTCAAAGTCCTGACTATGGCCCAGGGAGGGAAGCGCCTGGGCGGTAGGCAGCCACTGGCCTGGCGCGCACTCCAGAGTCCGCGTTGCCTACCCATCACGGCGCTCTCCGTGCCCGGCAGGCATGCAGGCAGGCGCCGGGTAGGCAATGCCGACGGCACCCGTGCACGCGAGTTTGCCTGCCTCGCCGGCGCCCCACTCCCCAACCTATCGATGATTGTTAAATATTTACGGTCCCTTCACGCGTCTTCTTTTCTCGTCTGTTGCAGAGAGTGTCGCAATAAAAATCAGCAGCCATGGCGTTCGCAGGGCTAAAGAAACAGATCAACAAAGCCAACCAGGTAAGTGCAGCAGCATGGATCTTGTGTCTCTGTCTGTTTCTTCCCCTCGTCCCCCTCTCTCTCCCACTGGTTGAGGCGTGGGTCCGCTTCCCGATCCCGACGGCGGCCGCCCGGAAGTCCCCAATATCACGCGGCCCGCTGCCGCCCGCCTTCTCCTCGGCTGCCGCAGACGGCACCGCGGCACCGCCGGGCACCGCGAGGAAACGGAGGCTGCTTGGCGCGCGTTGCGTAACCCGCCCAGAGACTGCGACTTGAGCGCCCCCCCCCCCCCCCGTCGCCCCCCCTAAAATAAAAACCACCCCTCTCACCCTTTTCCCCCGCAGGGCGCGGTGTGTGCTTTCGCACGCTCGCGGGACCCGACGGTTCGGAAGACTCCATCGTAAAAAATGGATGCGGGGGGAGGGGCGTAAACGGCTGACCACGGTCCAGCGTATCGAGAAGGGACGGGGGGGGGGGGGGGCTTCCACTGAATTGGATTGGGTTGGTCCGGCCCGTTGCGTGTATACGGAGCGCCGCGCCGGAGTCCTCCGCACACGTCATCTCTGCGGGGCCACGGCCTGGCCACGGCCACACGCACCCCCCGCCACACCCCGACGTGGGCCTAGGCCGAGACCCACCCCCCGCGGCCACCCCCCGGGCTACGCCACGCGCCACGCACTGGAGGGTGGGAGGGGGTGCGTTAGAATGGGGTCACTAGTACGAAGGGCGGAGGGATAGGCCAGGGCGGGGCGGTGGGCGGGCGACAGGTGGGGTGGGCGGGGGTGGCGGCGCAGCCGAGGGTGCGGGGCCCTGAGGCTGCAGCATGCGGCACGGACCAGACGCAGCGGCCCGGTGAGGTTCCGGATCCCTAATGGGGCCGGGCCGGGCCCCGTCCAATAGCGGCCGCTGAAGTCTAATAAGGACCGCCCTATAATAGGGCCGCGCCCTGCTTAGTGGCCGTCATCCCAACGTCGTGGCACTCGCCTCGGGAGGGAGGGAGGGACCGAGCCCATGCCGCTCGCCTCCCTCATCTTCTGCTGGTCCAACTTATTTCGAGCGGAATCATATCCCATCTTCGTAAAAATAAAAATTAAAAAATTAAAAAAAATGTAAGCACAGGAGGGACAAGCGGTCCTGTGCAATATTTGTGCTATAACTCTATCTCCCTTGCGACAAAACCCTGACCCTGTCTAAAACCAACAACGCAACAACCCTCAAGCTAAATGCAATCAAAATGTGACCGCCTCAACGAAAAAAAAGGTAAACACGCAAACATTCACCCCTTCTCTTGCTGCGTGTTTTTTTTTTTTTTTTTTTTCCCATCCCGCCCGCCCGACCTGCGTTGGTAAAGTATCGCCGGAGGAGCACGGCGGTGCTTTTATCTATCGACGCTGCTGTTCGGAACGCAACCTTTCCAATATATGTAATAAAAAGGATACACGGTACACGGCGTTATTGCTTGTGTTACCCCCTTCCCCTCGTCGCAGACTCACACTGTTAGCAAATACCGCGGAAATTCAACGGAAGTTCCGTGCACAGGAATTTATATGCAGCGGATTTCTTTTCCCGTGGCTGTGCATTCTAGAATCAGTTTTTTTTTCCCTTTCCGCCACTGCGAGCTTATCCGTACAACGTACACTGTACGGTCACATTTTGTTAGCCCAATTTCCGCGGTGTTTTCTAACAGTGACCGAGAGCCGCAGCCTGACGAAAAACTAGTGCAAGTAACGCATCCATTCACCCCCCCCCCCCCCTCCTCGCCGTGTCCGCTCGCGTGCCCGTGTAGCTCGGTCAGGAGGTGTCTTGTGTTGTAATTTTCACCGTCGTGCTCATCCAGGGCAGCGCCGTGTAATACCTCCTCACCTTTTCCCCTCCCCCTTGTCTTCCCTTTCCATCTCCAACAACACACATGCTCTCTCTCTCTCCCCCCCCCCCCCCTCCCTCGTGTTTTGCGGGGAACGTATTATGTGGTGGCCGCGGTGGCGTGTCGTGGCGGCTTCTTCTTATTTATTAAGATCCGTCTGGGAAGAGGCTAGAAGAGGCGAGCGGGGCAGCGGAACTCGCATAGAGCGCCTTGATTGGAAAATAGTAGGCCTCTTCTCCCTCTCTAGCTGCTCCTGGAGTGGAGGGTTGGGACTGGTGGGTGCAGCGGGTGCTCCGTCCCGACCCTCGGCCCACGCGTCCTTAATCCTTTGCCGTCTTACTCCGGGCTCCTCCGGGGCGGGAGGGCAGGACGGCCGGGAAAGAAGAGGGGGCGTGTGTTCCCAAGGAAAGGGCAGAGCAACCCGGGGTCGGGGAATAAGTCACGAGTGATGAGGAGTTTGCGTTAACAATGGGAGCGGAGCCCGGAGCTGCCGGAGCTGCCGGAGCCCACCCCGGGCCGCGTAAGCTTCTTGCAGACCAGCCGGCTAATAGCACGGGTTGGGGTCCACGGCGGCGAACACCAGATGAGTCATCTCGCTGGAGCGGCTGGAGTCCCAGCGAGGGGGGCGGGGCGGGGGGCTGCTGGGCTGGGGGAGGACCGCCCCCGCGGCGCCCCCGTGGCAGAGCTTTTGGTGCGGTGCGGTTTGGTGCCGAGAGGGGTGGGTCAGGGGCAGCACAGCCAGCACAGCCAGCCCCCAGGCCGGGCCCCCCCAGGCCGGGTGCTCTGGGGCTGCCTGCCATGCCTGCGCCCACGGCTGCCCTGCCTGGCCGCGGCCGTGCTGTGCTCTGTGCCGTGCTGGGGAGGGGCCGCTGGGGGGCGCGCCACGCCACGCCGCGCCACCCGCCCTGATCAATACCGCGCCAAGGCCATGCTGGGCCTCTGTCTGCCTCGCTTCGGCCCCTAGCAGCTCCACGCTCCGGGCACGGAGCGCGGAGTGGCACGGGTTGGAGAGGGAGAGCAGCGAACGTGCGGGAGTAACTTTGCACCCCCCCCCCCCTTCTCCCTCTCTGCAAATGGTCTGAAAATTTAACCTTTAACTTATAAACTTAAAAATTAAATTGACTCGCTGATACGAAGATGAATTGCACTCAATCGATCATGAATGCAAACGGAGAAGAAAAAAAAGGGGCGGGGGGGGGGATGCTATCTTTGATCTGTAATGGTTCCTGCTCTAATCCTTAAATTGTTTCCCCCATTATTCCAGTACATGACGGAGAAAATGGGTGGCGCAGAAGGAACAAAGCTAGATGTAGACTTTGTGGATATGGAGAGGGTGAGTTTGTCTCCTGTGGATGTAAGATCTCTGTTGTATATCATAGACCATCAATCTTTCTAATTGTATTTGTTATTCCCTGTCCTTAGAAAACGGATGTGACTGTTGAGCTTGTAGAGGAATTGCAGCTGAAAACAAGAGAATACCTTCAGCCTAATCCTACAGCTCGGGCAAAAATGGCAGCAGTGAAAGGAATCTCTAAACTTTCTGGTCAGGCCAAGGCATCAACTTATCCTCAGCCAGAAGGAGTTCTGGGCGATTGTATGGTTACTTATGGCAAAAAACTGGGAGAAGATAGCATTTTTGGTAAGATAGTATAACCATGATACATACCATTTTATTACCTCTTCTTTTTTAATTTTAAAAATATCCATTATCTTTCTCTTTGTGTCATCTGCCTTTTCCTTTCAGCTGTATCCCTTATTGAGATGGGAGAGTCTCTACGTCAAATGGCTGATAATAAATACTCTCTTGATGATAACATTAAGCAAAACTTTCTTGAGCCATTACATCATCTTCAAACAAAGGATCTGAAAGAGGTCATGGTAAGCTCTCCTGTGTCTCAAAATATTGTTTCATCCTTCAAGCTCTTAACTCCTACTCATGACAAATTAATTTTTTTAGCACCATCGTAAGAAACTTCAGGGCAGGCGCCTTGATTTTGACTGCAAGAGACGACGACAGGCTAAAGGTAGTTAACTCATGGAAATCTCTTGGTATTTTTGGTTCTTACACAAACTGAATAGGTGACGCGTTCTCCACTAAATCTATTATTTGCCCTAGAGCAATCACTTAATTCTCACATCTACCCTGCATGGGGGCCTTTCAAGGTGGCATGCTATTCAAACAATAGTCTCATGATGAAGCAGTCTCCCAATTCTTGTTCTAAATTTATTTAAATCTTTTCACTTTACAAATTTTTCTATACCTCTCACATTTTACTATTAGTTCTTGCCTCTGTAGAGATGCAAAATTAGACAAGGCTTTATTTAGAAAGCTTTTTCTCTTTCTTTATTGTTTATCAGCCAAATATTCTTTTCAAATATATGAACATTGCATGTGTGTGTGTGTTGCTGCATGGGATAGGATCAGGGAACCGTTCTCCTTATGGAAGTCCAGTTCGCCTGGGCTCTGCCATGACTGCTGCTGGTATGTGAGCTTTAGCAGTTAGGCACTTTCACTTCTTTATCATCTTATACAGGGTGTTTTTTTTTTCTTCGAATGTGCCATTCTTCTGGAGCGTATAGGTGGCACCTAGAGGAGTATTTTGATATCGGACACTTGGGGTCGGAAATCAAAATTACGACCGCTGCAACAAAAATTCAATTTACGGAGGAAGCGCCGGCAACTAGGCAACCCGCCCGACTGGCGGACACCGAGCGGGGTGGCGCGGCGTTGATGTGGGCTAGGGCAATAACTGTATGAGAATTCAGACCTTGCGAACGCTGAAGAAAACTGTTTTTAATGAGAAGAACGCTTTTTCGTTTACCTAGTTGCCCTGTCTCTCTGAGAAGAACGTGAACATCCTGGAACACCCTTCTGCCGGGTAGCCGACGGTCGGGGTACCTTTCGGAGTAGGCACGACGTGCTTCTCGCGCATTGTCATGAGCAGCTCGGAACTGTGCTCCGAAATGTCCGCGTACTCCGCATTTCGGAATGTAGCCATTGTCAATCAACACGGTCCACGTAACTCATTATTGTTTTCCGGAGACAGCCCAGCGAACGCAAGCGGGTGCAGCCGTTACGTCGGCCGCTGCCATTCACCGGGCCACTCGACCGAGGGGTCCACAACTCTGTCCAAAAGTGTACACTGATTGTGTCGATTGTTGCAACTTATTTGCAGAAGGCTAAAAATTTTAGTCTAGTAATGGCGTTTTACGGCTGTTCTTAGCACTATAATGTAGCTCAAGCCTCATGTTCATGCAGTTTTTAAGGTTTTTAGTCGAAGATTGTGTTTGATTGTCTGAAAATGTGTTGTCTCGAGTTGTGGGTGGACCCCTCGCACTCGACACGACGCCGATCGCTGCGCTACGCCGCGCCATGCCGCTCGGTGCCTGACAACCGGGCGGGTTGCCTACTTGCCGGCGCTTCCTCCGTTAATTGAATTTTGGTTGCAGCGGTCGTAATTTTGGTTTCCGACCCCTAGTGTCCTGTATCAAAATACTCCCCTAGGTGCCCCCTATACGCTTCAGAAGCATGGCACATTCGAAAAATAACACCCTGTAGATAATTGTCATTGCCATTTGTTTTAATCCAACTAATATGAATGCTGCTTGCTGTGATGTAAAAATATTTTTAATAGCATATGCATTTGGCTTAATCATATCGTACCGTTTACCTTTCTTGTTTTTTTTGCATGTGATCAATGATATTCAGGGTGAATGATCCTTCTTATAAACATTTGCTAGTCTTCCTTTGTAGTCATTCTATATTATTTTGCTTTTTTTTATATTTTAATTTTATTTTTGTTTTTATTTGCCTTTTCTTTAATTGTATTTTGTTTTTTTATGCTTCCTTTTTCCTACTTACCATTGTGTGTGCCTGCTGTGATGGCCACATTGGGATAAAGGATCTCACATTTCAGATGAGGAGATTCGTCAAGCGGAAGAGAAATTTGCAGAGTCACTTCATCTTGCTCAGATGGGAATGTTCAACCTGCTTGAAAATGATGTAAGTGCTTTGAAACATTTTATTACATTTTCTTCTGTCCAAAGTTAATTAATATGATGTGTTCAATTGATGTATCTGGACTTCTTTCAGGTGGAACAAATCTCTCAGCTTGCAACATTTTCAGAAGCACTCCTTGAATACCACACACAATGTACCGAAATTTTGAAGGTTCTTGTGGAAACCATGCATGAAAAGTAATTTTTCTTTTTAATAATTCCTGCGATTCTTACATTAGTTTCATTTTGACATTGATATTGATTCTGTTTTATTCCAGGAAAGAAGAAGCTGCTAACAGACCAAAATCGGAGTTCACACCAAAAACATTGGCTGACCTCAATATTGAACATGTTGGATCAATGGACAACATGAATGGTTTGAACTCAAACTCCAACAGTTATTTACCAGCTCAGCACAGTGGGGGCTCCAACTCCAACTCATATTCCTTCAACAACCAAAGTCAAAGTACCTATCCCTCGGTGTATCCTAATGCCCCAACCCTCCAATCACACAAACCATTTGACCCTTGGTCAGCTGCTCCACCCTCTAGACCTAAAGGTGATACATCAACTTTTCTATTTTCTGGTGGTGGTTAAGCTTGAAACAGTTTGGAAAGCTTTTGTTCCCATTTCATCATTTTCATCGCACCATCAGGTGCTGATGTAATAGAAAAATCATGACACCGACATTTTTTGTGTATGTTCCAAGGATTAAAGAGACATTTCCTTAAATTTGTGACTTAATTTAAGATTCCCTCCGAGGTATTTTTATATAACTGGTGCTTTCTGTATCTGTTGCTTATTTAACATCTGGTGAAGGAACACGTATGTGAGATGGCACATTGAATAAGGGCTCCTTATTTGGTAAGCCACATCTTTGTAGATGGTTATTCTCCTGCCTTATTTGTTCTTTTATCCACAAACATCTTATTTTTGCACTCCAAGTAATTTTCCAGTTTTGGATAGAAGTAGTTTTGAAGATGAATTAGATGCAAATTTTTTGTTTCCTTAATACCTCTTAGTAAATCGCTTTGTCATAATTTTTACAAATATTTATTGGACTTTGTTTTTGAGTTTTTATTTTTTTCTGTATTTTCTAATGTCCATCTGTTTAAATTCTAGTGTCTATATAGATGTGTACATTCAGTTGTTTCTAAGCACATCACTCAGCAGATGTTTATTTTAATGCATTGTTGTTTGCATGTTTATTTCAATTTCTAAAAAATGTGTTCTGCTTATAATTGCATTATTGGTATGCTTCGGTATTGGGTGCAGGCCACGTGGCCACATTCTTCACTTGATGGCATGGCCCTTTGGGTTTGCTGTATTTGTTACGGTCCAGGCCCGCCGAAGTCCGGTCCCACCTAGACTGTCCTGGTCCATGCTAGGTTGGCCCAGGCCTGCCATGGCCAAGCTGATATCACATTCACTCCCCCCTTCCTAATGCTGTAGGAAATATGTTCAATAACTGTCTTGTTGCCTTTTTTATTTTTTTAGTGCAGTATGCTGTAGTCATTACATTTTTCACATTGCAATAGTCACCATTATCAGTTTTCTTTGGGTTTGTTGCAATTTTTAAGTCGTTTGTTATTTGACATACTTACGTACATACAGTCATTTTGAAGTAGTTGCTAAGCTTTTCCTATTCCTGGTTTCTGATTCATTGAAAATAACAATTTGATCAATTGGTTGGTAAGTACTCTATTGTGCCTCCACAATGTTCTGACACCAGTTATGTTTCACAAAAGAATTGATCTGAGGGTTGCTGAAGCACTGGAAAACTTATTTTTCACTCTGTAGTGATATGAAGGACATATGGTTGGAGTGTGGTGCGTATGTGCTAGCTGGAATCTCAAGGGTGATCCACTAATTTTCTGAGGTCAGTTATAGTACCTTTCTTTTGCAAGCAAGGTGGCATTTGCTGAGCTCCCTATGTGGATACCTCACTTAATCAGTGGAAAACTCTTTTATTAAATTTTGTTTCTTTAAGTCTTTAGAAGTTGAATAAGATTTTTTTTTTTTTTTTTTTTTTTGAAAATTTATGAAATTATTAGATGTGGTTAGTCACCCAGCAGGGCTTTGTTGTCAGTGGTCTTTTCACTCGTGTGCCCCTGCAATATTCAGCTTAATATTGCTGCTTTCCTGCAAAATTTGAAAAAAAAATCTTTTCTTTCATCATTAATCTTCAATGTAGCAATCCCTTTGCCTGTACTGAATATGCTGTCTGTATTTTCTTTCACTCTTTCACTCTTTCACTCGCTAGATGTCTGCATTTGGTTACTTGCTGTGCTAATGAGGGTTTCTGTGTGGTTTATTTTTCAAATCAAATTTTAAACCTGAATCACATTCAAGTCTCATTCTTACATCTAAAAATGTCTGCAGTACGAACAGTGAAAGAAACCTTGGCAAAGCAGTTCAACTTCGTGCAGTATCTAGAAAGGTACTTCTTTTCTGCATCGTTCCATCATACATGTAACATGATCTTTGCAAGGGATTTCAGCACGGATTGATTCACAGACTGTCAACAAATACTCTGAGCAAACTACTTCAAAATAACAATAATGCTATGATCACAACTGATATTTCAAACCCAAAGTCAAGGAAAGTTTAAAGCTTTACATTTTTCCTACACCTTTGGGTGCAGTGGTGTTGGTCTTTTCTGTGGAAATTGGGTGCATGCTGTGTTTGCTGAATATTCATTTGGGTTGCATGTGGTGGCTGTGTGTAGGGTCTTCTCAAGCCTCGACTCCTGTGCACGTCAACAAACCAAACCAACTGGAGCTGTTCCCATCAGCAAACCAGTCTCGATCTACTAATGGTAATTCGTCATTATATTTTTCACCTTGTTCTTAATCTCCAATTGCACAATAGTAACTCCAATCATTTTAAAAATCACTTCCAATCGACAATTTGGTCATTATTATTTGATTGATATTCATGACATTTCGTCATTACAGCTTCCCATTTTGAGTCAAACATTTTATATGTTAAGTTTGGAAGGATAAGCTCCCATTCATTTAAGATGATACATCATACCATGTGCTTTGATTTGTTTGTGTGCCACTTAATCATATCTTCCTTCCTTGGCATGCTTTGAAGTGTGTGTGTTTTCAATGTGTCCTTGGTGTTTTGCTTGTCTTGGTCTCTTGCTTTCCTTCAGCTCTTTCCTGTGAATAAAAAAGAATCTGAAATTCATTTCTAGTTTATCAAATTAAGGAGTAAAAACATTCCTTTGTCAACATCATATTTTTCATTCTATTTTGTTCCTTGCTGGTTGTGCAGCCCAAATATCTGTACCATAATTGCATTTGACATGAAACATGTTTTTCGTTCAGCTTCACCACTTCCATCTCCAATGAAAAATTCTCCTGCCCGGACACCTGTCAGCAAAGCTCCTTGCTGCTCTGCCCTGTATGATTTTGAACCAGAAAATCCTGGTGAACTTGGATTTAAGGTTTGTATTCTCTCTATGTTTTTAAATTTCCCTTATGTAGTTTGATAGAATATATTTTCTCAGGCATATGATTTATTTTACAGGAGGGAGACACAATTACGCTGGTCAGCAAAATTGATGATAACTGGTATGAAGGAAGTCTGAATGGACGTACAGGCTTTTTCCCTCAGAGCTACGTTCAAATAGTTGTACCATTGCCTTAGGTGGTTCAGCTCAGTCATACATTCCATGATTTTGTCTTCACTCACCCTGATGTGAGCTTTCTGTGAATGAATGTGTGTGTGTATGTGTGTGCATCTATTGTAAGTCATCCAGCTGATCATCTTGGTACTTTGCTGGAAAATACTGTGCGCTTTACATCACAGATCAATTTTATTGTTGGATAAGTTTGTTCTGTATCATCTAGCTAAAATTTGTGCTGATGTGGTTGTTATCTTCCTTCCGTTCCTTGTTGAAAGTAATTGATGTTAAAAAGTTTTAGTTAATCGTTGTCCTATGACAGTGTTTT
This sequence comes from Odontothrips loti, assembly GCA_038380765.1. Lineage (NCBI taxonomy): Eukaryota > Metazoa > Arthropoda > Insecta > Thysanoptera > Thripidae > Odontothrips > Odontothrips loti. Next base: position 13,947,970 of record CM076250.1, on the reverse strand, counting down.
GGAAGCATATATCAATTTTTGTTGAGTGTACCTTGAAATCAAATCATGAGTGAGTTACTTGTAATGCAACCCATATTTGTGTATTATACATGTATACATATTATACATATATTTATATATACATATATACATTTTCTGTATATAAGGTGTTTACCTATATGCGCTTCTTGTATGTGTACACGTGCACTTCTATGAGCATCCTCAACAGATGTCAAGCTTTATTGTAAATTGGAATGTAAATGTAGTGAAACAAAATTTGTTGTAAATTTCCTAGCTTTTTTGTTAATTCCTCAGGTCAACGAGTTTTGTTTGTGAGATATTGTTATCAGGTTTCAATGTCTCCTTTAGTTCATAATGTTCCTTTCTTGTTTTTATGGTATTTTATGAGATTTGCCTTGCAAATTTTTCATGTGATTTGAGAGTATATATACCAGTAATTTGGCTAATGTGTGTTAAGGAAGTAGTAGTTTTAAATCATATTTTAAAATGTTGTCTATGAAACCTTTTTTCACACAAGTGTTTGCTTCCAGTTACTGGCTGCAGCTTGCAGGTGACTCCCAGGTATTTTGTGTTTCTGTCAAATTAATGAACCATCAAACGTCCTTTGAGTTTACTACTGCGTTCAAACACACATCCTTAATTAAATCTCCATGTGAAGTTGATCATCGCTTAGTCTGAGAGTATCATCACTAATGTAAGCAACATTGACATGAAACATTTTGAGATACTCTCTGGTTGTTGTAAATATTCTCTTGAAATAGTTGCCCAACTGTGAAAGAGGTGGTCATCCGATGCTCGGTTTCATGATAATTTATTTCCTGCTTTGTTCTTTGAATTTTGTGAACCAATGGTCCTGTTGATGGCAAGTTTTAATTTATTGCGCTCCTAAAATTATTTACTCACACAAATTTTATCTTTAAGTATTAAAGTGTGATATCACATGAATAGTTGTGATTACATACCACCATTACTATTTGGATGTGTTGGCTTGTAAATGAGTCATAATGTGTGGAAAGTCATCACTCTGTATTAATTTTCATAATGACTGATATATTTGTTGGCCACTGGAAGCTCTGTAGTATATTTTTGCATGATGATGAGCTGCAGTGAGTTTTACTATATAAGTTAGCTTGTGTTCTCAAGTCTAAGGCCAAGCAGTGTCACTTTTGTCACCCAGAAGAAGTGTGTCTCAAATGATAAGGTCATGAGAGTACTTAGAGGAAAGGTAAATTGGAAACCAATTTTAATTTTTAAGAATTAGTTGAAAAGGAAAACCAAAGCACACTGCCATTCCAAATAATAATAAAGCTGGGTTGATATTGTGATAATTTAGTTTGTTTCTCTGATGGTTTAAAATTATAAAGAAAAATTATTCCAACTTACTCAGATACGCGGGCTGAGCTAGTTTTTATATTTTTGTAAGTGCAAGGATCTCTAGGATTCAATATTTGTTGATCAAGACATATAAATCTCCTGTCTGCATTGCTTCCATTTGACGGTTCCGAAATCTGAAATTGATATCTGTTTCAATCCACAAGCTTTGTATCCTAATTCTGCACATTTGTTATGGCTACCCTATAACAGTATCAACCCAACTCTATTTTTCCATGTGTAAATTTGCAGTGGTATTTTTATGCAGATGTCATCACTGGTCATGGAGAACAAGATCTGTTCTGTAAGTAGAATACAGATTTTAGTGGGTACAGCTATCAGAGGGCACTGCTAATTAGAAAAAGACAATAATGGTATCAATTAAATTGAAAATGTAACATATGGCACAGTGTGTAGAAAACCTTTTCTCTTCTTGTAAATTTATGAGCTCAGTGAGTTCCTTATTTATGGCCTAAGATCTTATCGGTTTAGCGAAATTGTATCAACTCAAGGTTTGATATTTTCTACATCATAAACGTTACTGTTGAGAAAATAATTTCTGTAGGATCGTGCCAACAAATTTCAATTTCAGAAAATTCACAAAGGGATCTGGTGCTCAGATGACACTGTCATCTGTCATGCAATACCTGTCACAGAGCAGTTTTTGTACACACTTCTAAATCTGGTCTTGGTTGCCAGTTGTTATTTCAATTTCAAACAACTGCAGTGAGAATGCTCAGTAGCCTTCTCATTTTCTTTCAGTCAAGAGCCCCTTAAAACTTGCTGTACTTAACTCCATAATTCCACTGTAATGGGGCAGTTGTGTACAAGTACTGATTTCCTATTTGATTGTTGTGTGTTAAGCGGCCATTAATGAAGTACCTTTTCTTTTACTTACTACTTTTTAGCAGTATTGATACTTACTGTAATTACAAGTTTGTGTCAGTTTTTGCTTTGAGTAAAATATTTGTCAGCATGTCTTTTTGAACAAGCTAAACTTGTCTTCTGTGGATGAAGCAAAAGTACAAGCAAACATCTCTTACTATGTGGTGACAGCTCATTCCAACAAACTCTTAAACTCCTCTAAATCAAAGATGCAAAGAGACATCAATTTATCAATTATCATCAAGGGCACTTTGGTGATTTGACTTGCTTTCAGTCTTATTTTTGTATGCAATAATCTGAAAAGTGGTACCACCGTGCCGCATTCTTATGTTAACAAGCTATCATTTGTAAAAAAACAAAAAGAAAAAAGTTATAGCCTTTGAAGTTAAAAACTATTAAAAGAAAAATTAAAGTATTTTCTTCTCTGTTATTTTTTGAATGTTGTAAAACCATATGATTTGAGGCTAGAAGAAAGGATTGAAATTTGTAACTCTTGGCTGCTGATGTGTTCATGGATGAGTTTGAGGAAAGTAACTTGATGATTTACTTACACTCTATGAGGATGATAGCTTAATTTAAATGTCCCTCGGAGACCTCTAGAGGACTGGGTTGATGTGTAGGTCGACTCTCAAAGCGACCAACTTAATACTCTTACCAGACTCTGCTTTCACCATGTCTGGGATGTTAGACAATACCGAACCTGTTATTACTGATCATATTTAAGTGTATGATGTATGTATTTCATGTGTGAAATACAGCCTTTACTGAGATATTGTTATTAAATTGTACATAGTTTGAATTACTGTTGTAGACATTGTGCTCTTGATCCTTTATCTATGTTATTCATTGGTTTTTCCAATGATTTTATGAAGTCAATTTTTGTTTATTTCCTTAAATGCAACTGTGCCTGAGAAGCTAATATGCCACGTTAGCAATCTCACCCAATTTAACCTCTGTCATGCGATGGGCAGGATGAACTACGAACTAAAAAATATCACTGGAAATGAATTAAGATTAAAATTTTAAAAATGAATACATCAGAAAAGCGTGTATTTAGTAGATAGAATGCTCTCTCTTTGTGTGCCATCTAGGTTTGAAATACCTAACAGGCTGCTTGAAACTTTGGAATAATGGACTGTGAATATGTCACTGATTTCAATGTTGCATGTATTCAATCTTCTTACTCTTCTAAATGTTATTTCTTGCTTCAATTTCAGTATTTGCTTGCTGATTTCTTATTCATCAACTATCAGATAATTTCATGTTAAATAAATTTACCTTACTATCTATAAGCTGCTGAACTTGTAAAATCCCTCAGTGTTTTCAGTAAAAATGGCTTTGGCGAATGTCATAAACATGTATGGGCTTCATATCTGTTTCAAATCAACATTCCAACAGGTTGTGTAATGTGTGGTGAGGATTGTTTCAATGTTTTTAATTTTTTTTTTTTTTTGTGGATGATACTACTATTTCTTAATAAATAACTGTCTCACCATACATTCTCTAGAAGCGTCAGGTATCTGTATTGAGCACGTTTGGTAATTAACCGTTCAGTCATTTATTTTTATGTACAAGGCTATTCTTAAACCTGAATAGCATACCTAAATCTTTTAACCATTGGACATTGTTGCAGTCATTCTATTCATATATCGCAGGTATCAATTATTAGGATCATGTGGTATCCTGTATGCATCTTTGTGAAAGAAGGACTTGTACAAAAACAAATTGCTTATTATGAAAGGAGCAAATTTCTGTTCTCTTTGCAAGCGGCTATAATGGAATGTTTGTTTTGGAATGGTGTGCTATTCACGTTTAAAGGCACTTGGTATTTTCCTTCTCATGTGAACAACGACTAAAAAGATTCTTCAGTTCCCTTTCTGTAAAACAGTTGACTGTTTGGGTAATGCTTGCTTCCAAATTTTCTATCAGTGTTGACAGCATAAACTTTGCTGTGGAAGTTTGAATTGCGCAAAATCGGGGAAGATTGGTAGTAGTGTCCAGTTAACTATTCTGAATGCTTTATCAATAAAGGAGGCAGTAAACATTTGTGCAAGTTTGCAATGAGTACAAATCAGTTATTAAATATGGTGTGGTTTGTGTATGTAAGTGTCATTTAGACTGCTAAAGTGGATTGAAGTTCAATTAAAAATGGTGGACATGCACACCATTTCATTGTGGTACTTGTATGTATACATGATGTATATGATGATAATAATGTAGTCTGTGTAGCTTTTAAGTTGTCCTTTAATGTAGTGCCATTTATGAGGTGCAAAAGCACTTTCAGTCAAAGTAAATTATCCTGTCTTGAAATGATGTAATAATGAATGTCCACTGCAAAATCATCTTGATTGCAATAAATCATTTGCTGTGCACTGAATTCTTGTCATTTTCATATTTTCCTTGCATATGTTAAGGCGAAAGTCTGATCCTTAACACACACACACACAGACACCAATATTTGTTAAAAAATCAGGACTTCTGATAAAGTTGAAATGTGCAGGATGGGGAAACATGTACTGCCCCTAGCAATAAACTACACAAATATTTCTCGTAGGTTTGTCACATTTATTTATGTCCACAACAAGGAACCATAAAATGGTCACAATACATAGTTACATGCAGTTCTGTTTCAGTCTTTATTTTACATGAGCTCATTCATTCATTGGTCAAGACTAAAAGAACAATGTCTCATTCAGAAAAACGCATGGCATACAGTCCATGCATAATACCGGTATTCCTCGGTGAATACAATTGCTTTCATAAATCACACATCATGATCTTATCAATCTCTTTTACACATATTAATGCTGACTGGTCATATATACATATATATTTGAACAACACAAGTCATACTACTATGAGTATGCTTTAAAACAACAAAATGCCTTGTACACAAGACACACTTTACACACAATAAGGCACAAAACTATAAAATTATGTATCACATGAACAAAATCACAGACGTCACGATGAAAAGTAATTTGAGCTTAAAGAAACATTGACAATGATTAATCATTTCTTCAACAAACAAAAGTCACATGTATGCAATATTTTTCTATTTAACCTTTGTTTTATAAACCTAATTAAGGCACATAATTTAGAAAAGGGTACTGGAACTGAACTCCAGTCTTGAAGTACATATACTGACAATTTTGTCATAGTATGAAGTTTGTAACTCACTCAACGTCTTTTCTTGAGAGAGACATTTCAGCTGCATCATGTCTCACATGAAAATTAACTACATACTCGGCATTTGTTCTCTGGACACTAATTGCAAATGGATCTGTGGGATGAAAAGTAAAAGCAACAAGCTGCCGAGCAGTGGGTGGTGGATTTTTCCCCAAAAAACCAGCATATATTCTGAACTTAAGAAGACCTGAACCACGTGCATAGAATCTGAAAAACAGAATACAACATGGAATTATTTTAATATTATAATCTGACTAGAGCAAGAAAGAACTGTTGGAACTAACCTTATGGGGTGTTCTCCACATGCCTTCGGTCGTTCCATTCCTGAGACCCATTTATCATCATAACTGAATAATGACAGATCCAAATATGGAGAGCAGCTATAGGACTGGGCACTGATGGGCAACTGAGCTAAGAGTCTTTTAGTGGCTTCACGAGGTCCTCCAAATCTGGCTGATACTATGGTCTGTTTAAAACGTTGCTGAATTAATCTGAAAATAAACATGTGTACATGTGTGCTAAACCTTGCTAAAACTGAAAATACATTGAGAAATATTATACCACCTACCTTGCAAAAATATTATTTGAGGGCGAACAAGTGAACTGACATTCTGAGTTCAGTCTAGTGTTTCTGAATGAATCACAGTGATTTTCAAAGAGAGTTAAAAGTTGTGAGGATGCATTTTCAAAGACTGCAATCATCTATGAGGACCAAGAGAGAGAAAGAGAAAATCATCAAAATTATTATGAACACAAGATATTGTTTGAAAACATAATGGATGGATTACCTTACCTCTGCTTTTGAAATGTTATAGAATGCAAAGAATGAGATCTGAGAATTAGGTTCAGAAGCACGAAGTGTGACTACATCCTCCCAAGCATACTTTATCAACAAATGATCCTCATCAATGAGTTGCATTTTCCACATTCTTAATGTCTTCATCTGTAAGAAACAAGAAGTAAAACTTCACAGTTTTCAAACCATGCAACGACAGTTACCAATACAGAGAAAAGAGATAGAATTAACTTTATTTACATGGTAGAATTAGTTACCTGGTCAAAATATTGAAAGAACTTTCGTAGTTCGTATGGATTACCAGTCTCCTCAGACTGCTTGTATGCTTGTTTGAACAGAAATGTCAGCAAGCGATGCTTCAAACAATTAATAGTCTGCTCTCTGAATGGGCGAGGCACACCAACAAACCATGGTGATCTACTTTCAGTCACCAAGGACAAGATAAAGTCATCATCATCATGGCAAAACCTAAAACATAAAGTGATATGTAGTGTGATTAGAGCATTATAAAAATAAAAAATAAAGTCAGTTGATGTAAGCAATATAACACACACCTGCCAATGGAGCGAATATTTACAAATACACCATCATCAGTTATCCTGAAAATATGAATGGTCTGCTGTTGGACAGATAAAACTGCCAAAGTATCCCGGTACAAATACAGACCTTGGTTATGAGAAAGAAATATTTTGTCAACTTTAAAGTGCTTTGTATCACACAACCTCCCTGCCTGAAAATGGAAAAAGCAAGAAATTACACACATTTGAAACAAACACATACAGAGTCATCATATGTCAATCTTGTAAAACTAAATTCATGATAAATATCATACCTGTAAATCAACTATATGCAAGGAGTAGTCCTCTAACGGAAGTCTTGGATTTGGATTAACTGACTCATTATTAGTATAAATTTCAAAATATGATGGTCGTTGATCTTCAGATACATACGCAGCAGAACCAACAATAATGAAGCGTCCATCGTCAGTGAACAGGCTGCATTCTCGATTCAGCTGCTCCCCACTTGGAGCTACATTCACAGTCTGCTTTAGCTTAAAGAAGCGATCAAACGCTTGGCTTCTAATATTGTCACTCTTCTCGTCATTTTTATTTCCAACATACTCTCCTTTGCAATGATGGACAAGATCTGCTACAGCTGCTGCACCTCGGTAGTCATAGATTTCAAGAGATGTTTGATCAGAAGAAAATGCGACGAAGTGCTTGCCATCTGGGCTAAATTTTCGCAAAAAGCAAGGCGGCTTCTCAACGTTGACTATGGTGAAGTTCGGATGCACATTCTGGTAAAATTCTCTGACAGCATGAAAGTGTGTACCGGGCTTCACATAACCATAAATTTCTCGTTGCATCAGTCTATTTACAATGTTTTGAGGGGGAATTTTACGGAGTGGTATCTCAGAGGTTTTCGTAGAAGAACTAGATCCATCCATTTTGTGTCCGTTATTTTTAACTGAGTCAGTTTAATTTGCGTAAAACTCCTCAAAACATTACGTATGCCTTTCTGCTCGTTGGCTCACTCAAATAAACAACAGGTGTATTTGCAGTTATTTGTGGCTAACACCGCTCAGGGGAAATGCAAAACTTTCAATGAACAAAATAACATAGAAAAGCTGTATATTTTCCCCCCCGCGGCTTTTGAAACTTAAAGTATTTCTGGAAACCGATTGAAAACCCGTGAGTAGCAGCCCGCAGCCGCAGCCAAGCGGAGTCTGTTTCGCACCGATAGATTTTTCATTAGTGAGTTTTTGTCTCTCCCCCCTCCCCACCACCACCACCACCACCCTCCCCCTCCTTGTGTTTCCCGCCCACGGGTGTTGCATTCAGTCAGTTTAGAACTGCCGGACTTCCCTCTTCCGTAGTAATGTGGGAAGACTAGCACTCTGGACACACGATAAACCCTCTAAGTTTGATTCTCTTGTCACCATTGTGTCTGATGGCTAAAGATAATACCCCTGCCCTTTTTTTTGAGTTCCATCTCACACCCAATTTATGTTTACTTCATTTGTCAAGAAAGCATTAGGGGACTCGGCAGTGTTCGTTGAAGAATATATATATTAACTTTTCATTTAAATTAGAGCAAGTACACAAATATACATATATGCGCCTAAGAGGCATTTATGAACAATGCTTCATAATATTTACAAATTTGACACAGGGTGAATTTATAAATATTTGGCATTTTAGTCTGACATTTTTACAGGACTTGAAAATAAAAGGGGGTTAAAGGATAAAAATTAAAAACTCATTTATTACATTTAACAGTTCAAATAAAACATAACAACAAACAACATAGGTACCGTAGTCACATTTTAAGACTGACTGAAGCACTTTCCACCGCTAGTCTCGTGATCATTTCTGAGATAAGATGATTATAACAAAGGAGATGGAAAGTACATTTAAACCTATTAAATGATTCGGTAAACAGAACAGTTACATGCAATAACAATGAAACAACTAAAAAAAAAGTTTTAAAAAATTGGGTGAAGGCGTAGGGATAGAAATTGACTGAATACCCATTTGGAGCAGACTGGGCACAGGAGGCGCACGGTGGACTGATCACATGGATGAACAAGGAACGTGTCGTCCTTTAAGCACTTCAATTGGTTCTTTTTTTTTTTTTTTTTTTTTTCAAAAAAAGAAAATAACAAATAAGATGTTCGGGTCCGGCTTCTACCGCAGGCTGCAAACGCAGCAGAAGTTGACGGCGCGCAGCTCCCAGACCCAGAGGTCCCGCAGGTCGCTGGGCAAGCCGACGGTGGACTCCTGGACGGGCAGGTCGCCGGCGGGTGCGCACATGCCCTCGCGCCGCCGCAGCACCTTGACGGAGAAGGAGCGCGGCCGGCATACGAAGCCCGCCCCGGTGCACGCCGAGTTCGCACAGTCGGCGGACCGTAGGTACCGCGGGAAGTAGTCAGGCCCGAGGTCCACCCAGCGCAGGGGGGACTCGCAGTGCCACTGCATGTCCTTGCGCGCGGCCATCGCCAGGCCGGGGATGCTCCAGGCGGCGCGAGCCGCCCGCGAGCCTCCGATGTCCTCGTCGTCGTGCTCCGCCTCCGCCTCCGGCTCTCTGACTCCAGCGGTGTCGGCGGCTTCCGCACGCGCGCGCCGCCCCGCAGAGGTGCGGTAGTTGTGGTGGGCGGAGGAGCTGCCGCTGCTGCCGCTGCTGCCGCCGCTACGGCTGCCGAGGTCGGCGTCGCCGCTCAGCATGATGCTCGGCATGTCGTAGGCCATGTCGTACCGCGTCTGCCAGGCCGGCTCGTCGCCGAGCACCATCCGGTAGTCCTCGTCCACGGCGAAAGGGCTGAAAACAGACAGCAGACACATGTTGAGAAGAGAAGGGGCGTGGCTGCAGACTGGACCGGATAGCTCGGGGTCAGCTCGGCGCCTACCTGTCTGACGGGGACGGGCCGGAAGGCCACGGCGACTCCTTGAGCACGCGGCTCTGGTGCTGGTCATCGCCCACCTCGGAGCCGGCCTCCGTGCCCCGGGAGCCCCGCGGACCATCCGACTGAAAGGGCCCAAAGCCCCCGCCGCCCCCGCGGGGGTCCTCCAGGGTGAAGGCCATGTAGGCCGGGTTGTAAGCGGGCCCAAGGACCTGTTGGCAAACAGTACAGTTAGTTGTGAGCGAGTGCGCGATAAGGCATCGACCACACAAACAACAGCCTATGAATGAACTTGGGTGCGCACGCGCTTCCACAACGCACGGGACCATTGATCGGCCGTTATCAGACTTTATCACAATCACACATCTTACACTGTATGCCCACAATAAACGCACCCGTCAGCATCTCCATTTTTACAATTGGAATCTCGCAGATACGCTATGAATACGCGCGCGGATGCACGTGGTGGCGACAGCGCCTGCGATTGCCAGGGTAGGCCAGCCCGCACGACACGCGTGCATGCACAAGTCGTGGATGCCTACCCATACCCATTGCCCATGGATGATTCCTAATGGCGTACGAGGTCTAGGTCTTCCCTTGCCGGCCGGTCGGCGGCACAGAGGCCAGAGCAGGCCACTGCCTCTGTTAACTTCTTCGATCCGTGGGAAAACCGGTGCGACTTTTCCTCCCTGTGCGTTCGGGCATCCCTAGTGTCATTCCTCACCTGGCGAAGCACTCTTGCGGGCATCGCGGCGCACCGCCGCTGCTGCTGCTGCTGCTGGGCCGAGGCCGTCTCCAGGGTCTGGTGCCCCGATGCAGACGACGGCAGCGGGTTGTCATCCTCGACGGAGGGCCCGGGCGCCAGGCGCGAGCCGTGGCCGAGGCCGCTGGGAAGGCGCGCCGCCGCCACCCCCACCCCCGTGCACCAGCCCACCAGCACCAGGAGACACAGGACGAGCGGGAAGGGCGGGAGCGGGAGCCCGAGCCCTAAGGGCCCGCCACACCGGCGCATGGTGCGGCCGGGGGCGGGGGTGGCCCCGATCCATCCATGGCCGCTCAGCGCGCCCACTGCAACAAACACAAGGCAACGGCAGGCGATTAGTGACGGGCGGGTGAGGGGCAGGTGAGGGGCAGGTGCATGTGCTGCGCGGTGGCGGCGTGAGACCCGAGGGCCCCGAGGGGAGGGGAGGAAGAAACAAGTCCGTCAAAATTTGTGCACCAAAATTCGACCAAAATGCAACCCAAACTCATTAAATTAACTCAAAATTCATAAAATTCAAGTTTGTACACCGCAATTCACACCCATTTCCTGCCCTTGGTGGACTCCGTCCCAGCCGTCTCGTACCCGTGGGTGGCCTGGAAGCCCTGGAGGACGTCACCGTCACGGCCTCCATGGCCGCCTGGGCGTGGCGCCTCTGGGGGCGCGCGCGGGAAGCGTGGTGGTGCGCGTGCCGCCCCCCGGCCTCGGCGTGCTCCCGGTGCCGGTCCCGGGTGCTGCGGCGCCGGGCTGGCCTGGAGGCTGGCCACTGGCCGTGGCGCGGGCCCCCGCTGATCTCGCCCTCGCCCTCGTCAGGCCGCCGCCGCCCCCAGTCCGCGGCAGGGACACTGCCCTGCTGCTGCTGCGGTGCGCGGCCGAGCCCGGCGGACCCGGGGATGGCACCCGTCCGCGACCCCGATTTCGACACCGTCGGTTGCAAGACGGGCCTACAAAAGCGGAGCGGTCCGAGTGTGCCGACAGGCCGGGACAATGCGCCGCACTCCAAATAAAAACAAGTACGTAGGTCACTACGCACGACGCGGGGCCGCCGACAGTACTGTAGTACCTACAGCTACAGCACTGGACGTGACGTCACGGGCGTCACAGTAACGCACACAAACGTTTCCTCTGCGGCCGGCTCCCAGCACTTGCGTTGCTGGCGTACTCGCGGCACGGGCAGTTGCACGCAGGGTTGTAGCACGGCCTCACACCGCCGGCTGCCATCTGCGGCACGGGGCAGGGAATGTGTGTGAGTGTGTTTGTGTGTGTCGCACGCCGGTACTCGAACCCGCGACACTCACGTGAGAAGGCGTCGGGGCCGGGGCCGGGGCCGAGTAAGAAACGGCCACCCGTGCCGGCTGGTAGGAGTACGAGGGAGTGGCCGCCGGGGGCGGCGGGGGCGGCGGCGGCGGGGGCGGCGGCGGCGGCGGTGTGTACGCGGGGGCTGCGTACGTCTACGGAGAGCGAAGGCCGGGCCGCGCGCAGAAAAAAGATTTGTCCCGATAAATACTCGTGGCAAGCAATAAATTTGGTTTCCGCTGAGGGAACTACTCGTTAGTTGTGCCAGAAAAAATGTTGCTCTCGCAACAAAATGTGTTGCTTGTCCTAAAATCAACGAACGAGCTCGTCATGACATCTAAACATTTTTCTACGTGCGGGAGCCCAGGGGTCAGGGGCCAAACCCTTTGCACCTCGCGCCCTGGCGGCCCCTCACCGTGGACGGCGCCATCCTCACGGGGTAGGCCGACCCCGTATGCAGCGAGGACGGTCTAGGGGGCGGCGGGGGCGGCGATGGTGGGGGCGCCTGCTGCACGGCCAGTTCACGAAACTGCGTCTGCGTGGCGGTGGCCCGCATGGCCTGTGCGCTGGCCCGGAACACGCAGTTCGGGTCCTTGCAGTCCACCAGCTGCTGGTTGTCCGGACGGCAGTTGCAGTTGCACCCGCCGTCGGGGGGCGTCCGCGCCAACGACGAGGACGGCGGGGGCCCGAAGGACGACGGCGACGACGCGGGCCGCGGCGGCTCCAGTGAGCTGGGGGTGCGCCACGGCGCCGGCCGCAGCTGCGAGGGCGTCGACAGCGGCGCCGAGTGCGACTGTTCCAGCTGCGATGAAGGAGGGTGAGGCGGGTTCAAATCCCGGCCGTGCCGTTGCCGAGTGGGCGTGGCTTGCGCTTACTGGTTGGTTGTTGAGCTCCGTCCGCACGTTGTAGTTGGGTGTGGCACCAGGCGGAGTAGGCAGCAGCTCCAGGCTCACCACAACCCGCACCTCCGGACCGGACCGGAGGGGACAGGAACAGGACAAACGCAGACTCAATTTTTCGAATCCTAGATCTCCCCGTTGTTTTGTTTCCGAGGAAGGGTGTCCTGATATTTTGCGTTATCCTCAGGGGTATCCGATGAGCCACTGTTTCTCCGTGCCAGCTGCTGCTGGGGGAAAACCTCGACTCGCCGAGCACCTGACCACGACCACGACCGTCTAGTCTCCCTCGAGCGGGGAGTGGCGGGGAGGCGAGGCATCCCCTCCCCAGCTCAGCTGTCACGGTCATCTCCATCGAAAGTGGCAGGGCAGGGCCAGCAGGGCGCCGGGCGGGCCGGGATTCAGCGAACAGCCCGGGCCCCTAATGACAAAACACTGCCCACGACAAAGACCCCACACGGATTGTCATTTCCTCTCGTTTGTCCCTTACAAGTGGGTCCATGCGTGTACTGCAAAAAAAAATTGGCGCCACTTTCGCATCTTTCGTCTGTTTCCGAAAAAGAATGGCCCGGGGGAGGGGGGGGGAGGTGTAAATCCTTTCTCATTCTTCTGCGAACGAGCCGACGCACTGAGGCGGGGGAGGTGTGGCCGGCGGCCGGGCCAGGGCACCTCGTCTCACCTGGCGACATCCGTCTTTGTTAGCCATTGCGGGCTGTGTGCTCCGCCTCACACCGCAGCGCCCGTGTCTGGCTCTGCCGCTCTGCGCTCTGCCGGTACCGGTACCACCGGTACTCCAGGAATGGGGAACAGGGTTGCCAGGCAACACGAGTGTTGCAAACCCGACGGCGCGGCATCCCCGGCCCCGGCCCCACGGGGGAGGAACCAGGCCGGCGGGACTTTCTTAAAACATATGCGAGGCCGCGCAGCGCTCAGTTCCACTGCGAATCATGAATGAGAACCCCCTCCATCTGATCCCCGCGCCCGCGTCCCCAAAAGGCGTGGGTTCAAATCCCCACGTGAGCGACCCGTTTTATTACGTTTTTCTCTCGAGCGTGTGTGTGTGTTGTGTTGACGTGCTTGGACAAACCCGCACTACAACGGCGTGCTCAAGGCTCCGCAGGCTCCGCAGGCCGCACCCCGCCGGCCCCGGGCCTGCCTCGCCTCTGCCTAACGGCCCTCAACACTGACACCGCGTCGTCGTCCTGGTACAGCCCCATGCGCGGGCAAACCCCAACCAAAGCCTCTGGCCGGGCCGGGCCGGGCCTGCCGGGCAGAACCTGGACCAGGACAAGGCGGGGCGGGGCGGGGCGGGCAGGAGTACTACTACTCCCGCGGGTCATCCCTGGGCCCCTTCCCTCTCCACCGCCTCACTGGCGCCGGCGCCCGGCGCGGTCTGCCTGACACCTCCGCGCCACGCTGCGCAGGCTACGCAACGCAGCGGGCTCACGGGCACTGCAGTTTTAGCGGCTGGCCCGGTCCCGTCCGGCCGTGTAGGATTAGGGCGAGTCGGGCGGGGTAGGGGTGACCAGGGTGACCCTGCCGGGCAAGACGAGTAGAGTTATCCGCGGCAGGCATTTCACCAAATTAGAGTTTGTCGCGCGCGCGCGGCGACGCCGGCAACGCCGTGTTATCCCCGAGAAGAAAGTGAGGTCAACGGCCGTGCCGTGTCGCACACCGAGCCGGGCTGTGGCCGGGCTGTGGCCGGGCTGGGCCGAGGCCTCCGCCGTGCCGTAAGCCCTTCCGGAGAGGTCTGGTAGGCTGGATGTGCGGTGAGGCGAGGCGAGGCGAGTGATTAGCGAGCGCCCACCCACACGCCAGCTCTCAGCGCCAGCGGCAGAGAACTGCTGCCACCGGACTAGCCTAGCTACTAGCGCTGCGGAGAAGGGGGTGGATGGCGAAGCGGAGGGCTTAAGGCCGGCTACACCTAGCTACGCCTGGTCGGGCCAGCCCGCGCGGGGCGCATACCGCGGGGGAGGGGGAGGGACACAATGAAAATACGTATGCACGTGCCGCGAGGGAGGGAAGCCCCCAAGAGGAGGCCAGGAGTGAGACGTCCGCGACGTCCTCGAGGTGAAACACTTATTGCCCGGCGAGAACGCAAAAGTTGAAAATCGGCCCAAAAATGAACGGAGAGGTGGAACAAGAGAGGGAAGGACTAGGATGGGCAGACTCACCTGTCTTGTCGCCGAGGCCAGCCCTCAGTCGTGGGCTCTCTCTCCGGGTCTCCAAGGTAGTACCAGGACCAGGACCAGGGGCAGGGGCAGTTCAGTTATCCCATGTCACACGCGCACACGCACACGCTGCACTAACACATGCTGCCGCCTGTATCGCACACGCCACTGACCATCACTCGTGCACCGCGGTCCGGACGAAACGCCACTGGCATCACACAGTCAGTCACTCAGCACCACGCCGCACTCCAGGCCCGGCCTGTCCCGTCCCGTCCGTCACGGTCCCCGGCGAGATTGCTACTGACGGCGAGGACGGGGACCGGGCCGGACCGGGGACGGACGGACGGACTGGCCGGCCGGCCGGCTCGGGCTGAGCCCGGCAAGCTGACCACCCTTCGTGCTCTCGGGGTCTCGGGGCCCTCGGGGCAGCACGATAGAGGACCCCCTCCCCTCTTGTCCTTCCTTGGCCCCCCCCCCCCCCCCCTCCCTCCTCGTCTTTCCTCCTCTCATTTTTTCAGTCCTGAATTTGCCCCTGTTGTCATGGACAACGGATGACATTTACAGATTTACTGCATGCGACTTACTTCTTTTTATGGTGCTCCACTTTCTATGGGCGATGCTAGAACAAGCGCGAAATCTGTTGGCGAAATGAAAAGGAAAGTGAGCGCGAAGTCGGAAGTGTGAGTATGGTCGATTCTTTCTGCGACACGTCGGCGGGACAATGTGAAAGCTGCCGTAAATATTGGCGTGTGGTATTGTGTTGGCACCTTGACAGCCCCGAGGCCCGCCATGGGCCCCGCCCCGAGTGTCGCGCCGGCGTGGACGCATGGGGGTATCTCCATGGGGAGCAGGGTGGGGGTTCCACCCCGGCCCCGGCGAAGGTTTGGAGGACGGGTTTTCCATGGCTTTCAAGGCCGAAGCCTCTGAATTTTACCCAGCACCAGCACAGTACTGAGTCCGAGATGCGAGTGGTGGGCCATCCGAACATCCCAGATTCAGAGGCCCCGAACCTCGCCGTTAGGCCCGACAACTCGTTTAGCGCCACCCGGGGCCTGTCAGGGACGCGACCCCCCCGAGTGCGGTGTATTTGTGTTTGTTGTTGCGAGGTAGGCAAACGCAAGGAAGAAATCTTGGTATTTTGTGTATTTACAAACGGTTTATTGTCACTGTCAGTTGTGTGGAGGCCACGTACACAATGTAATAAGTGCTGAGGTGAGCCGTCGATGTCGTCAACACCTCACTGCACATGTATGCCATGCTGCATCCTGCGAACGGCATATATTTAACAGTTGACATACGCCTTTCTTTTCCTCTTTCTCTCTCACCCTTTCTCTCACACTCACTCTTTCTCTATCGCTCTCGTTTGAGGAATAAACCACACTATGTGGAATTTTTGAGAATGATCAGTTCATTTTCTTGATCGTTACAAAAGCCAATAAATATTTTTAAATACATATGCACTCTACAGTATTAAATAATCCTTATAACAGACCAAATTTGCCTTGAGATTCTTGGTAAATACAGTACAGTGAAACATAAAACTATTCATTGTATTCCTGAGACAATCTTTTTATTTGGTAATCATACTTTATGAAAGGGACACGACCACCTCTCTCACCATCTTCTTGCCTTTTGTTGCTTAAATGTGCTCATACAAACATCAGTCAAACTCCCAGAATCCCTCTAATTTGTGACTTTCATCCTTCAAAACCCGTCATTTTTTGAGAGAGCAAAATATTTAAAGATCAGTTTACAGAGAGATTGAATCTTTATACCCTTACCCCATTCTCAACATGAGAAGTAGAGTGATTAAAAAATTGCTCAATCATAATTCCTACAGCACGCACAAAGTCTTTTTAAAAAATCCTTCTTGAAATAGGAGAGTTACAATATCCACCCATAAAGCAATCCAAGAAGAGATCTCATCATTGACGTCAGTAACAAACCTTGGTCTGTTTTTTCTGAAACATTTAAATCAGGAGTGGGTTTTTCAATAAATTTTTATTTTGCCCCAAAAGAACATTTATAGTATAATTCCCACTAGTGTGTGGTATTTTCATAAATGACACAGTGGCTAATCTGTAAAGTAGATGATAACAGGTTGATTCATTTTTACTGCCCTTTTTTTTTCTGAAAAAATTTTAGACTAATGATTAAAAGAGCAAGTTCTAAGGGTAACCTAATGTTTAATCTATCACAAGCAATCTGCATTGAACGTTTGACCTCGTAGTAAAGTTGCTATTAAAAATGTTTGTGCAGTTTAACTATGATATTAAGCAGGTAAGAGTATACCATATGATGTCAGCCATACGAGATCCACAAGTAAATAAGTATTTACTTCTCATGAAGAAATAAAATAATTTATCTGAAAGTATGGCTGAGACAGAGCCACTTATCACCACGAATAAAATCTACATCATTAAAAGGAACTTAAAAAGTTCAGCCGCTGGACAAATTAAACGACATTTAATGGGATAAAATTTGAAGCAAGAATAAATATGGCACTGTCTTAAGAAGGCATACAAGACATCAAGAAAAGTGACATGTTGCATTCTACTGTCAAATGGTTGAGTCACAATAGTAAGGTATTGCATCACTGATACCCAGTGGTGTCAAAAATTAAATTAACAATTCAGTAAAAGTGGCTCTATTAAGACTAATTTAAACGTGATCTTTCATCTTATACAAAGAAAAACATTGCACTTCTGATAGAAACAAAATAAAAAATACATAACAATCATCAATTGGCATTAAAATAAAGGCTCAACTACTCAACCACTCATCTCACAAAGGAAAGAAGAAAAAAAAATAGAAGAAAAGAAAAGAAACATAAACTTGAAACATATGAACGAATGGTTTTATGCCTGACTAGCCTGAGTGTTAGAACGACGAGCGTAAAATAGTACATAGTTAAGTGTCTCTCAGCAATGTGCAGAGTAACGCCATCTCCTTAATCTCCATTCATCCGCAGTGGCAAAGAGCGGCAGTAGACGCAGCGAAACAACGCCAGTAGGTGCTTTTGCAAGCTTTCGGCCTGTCGGACTAGCCTAGGGAATGGACAGGGTGGGCTAGGGCGTTCACGGATGACTTATGGCCCAATCGTGGCATTGCTAGGCACTGCCACCGGCGAGACGCGGCGAGTCTCAGCGGGCTGGGCTGGGCTGCCCTGGCGTTGACGTTGACAAAGTCTAAAGGTAACTGTCACTTGCAGCTGTGCAAGCGCACACTGCAAACATAGCACTCGGCCGGGGGTCCCTAGGGGTCCCGGGGTCCCCGGCCCGGGGGCTCTGGCCAGCGCGGAAGCAGGGCGGCGGCCTTGGCGGGGCGGGGGCGGGGCGGGGCATCACCTCACAGGGCCGGACTTGCGGACGGCCGGACGGAGGCCTCGGTGGCACGCGGAGGCGCTTGCACTACGGTCCATGGGCTTCGGCTTGGCCTGGGCGGTCACGTGTTGTCCTCGTCGTCCAGGGGGTCGAGGGGCCGCGATGACGAGGACACCGGGTCTGACGACGGTGAGCTCCTCTCACGACTGCCGCCGCCGTGGTTCTTGTACCTCCTGGCGGCGCCGGAGGCCCCGGACCCGTCCCGGCCATCACGGCCGCCCTGCGCCGCCTTGCCCTTCCGCGAGTGCGTCTTGGGCACGACGACGCAACTGCAGCCCGACCGCACCAGGATGTAGTCCAGCTTCCAGCCGGACGTGCCGTTGGGGAAGAAGGACGCCGCGTCCTTGGCGCCGCTGCGCACGATGGCGTACTGGTACGTGTACTTCTGCTCGCAGCGCGACTGGTTGCGCAGCTTGCGGTCCACGAAGCGGCACGGTCGGTCCACCACGTCCTCGCGGCACGAGAACTCGTAGAAGCGCTGCGTCTCGTTGTACGGGTTGTTGCCGACGTACAGCTCGACGTACATGCCCTCCTGGTTGCGGCCGCCCTTGGGCTGCACCATCTCCATGACGGACGGGCAGCAGTCCACCGACCGGCCCTCCTCGCCGCCCTCCCGCCGCAGCAGCGCCTGCATGCTTTTCGGCGACGACCTGCAGAAGACAAAAGACCAGTAAGGCATCTGCTCCAACCCATCCTGGACCCGAGACCGGGGCCGGGGGAGAAAACGGTGCATTTCAAGTTCATCACCATCCCCTTCACTCCATTTGCCGCCGGCCGCGCTCGACTTACCAGTCTAGTGCCCTGTGAGCGGCGTGCCTGGTAGGCCTCAAGCTGCTGCTCTCTCCACTCTCCGACCAGGGACTCGCGCGAACCGCGGCGGCCAGGCAGAGCACCTGCAACATGCCGAGAGAGCACCATTAGAACCAAAACACGGGCTGGGAGCTGCAAGTCTGCGTGCCACGCCACGGACACCAACGGGCACGGCACGGCACGGCACGGCACCGCGGCACGGCGTTGCGCGGCAGAGGGCTCGACTCGGGCTCATCCCTCCGTAATGTGACGCGGACAGGGACAGGACAGGCTATCTGACGGGACGGGACGGTCGTATCGAAAGCGATTCCCCAGTCACGGCTCGCCATGCTACCAGACACGGTACAGCTAAGAGGGCGCGTGGGAGGTCCTCGGGTGGTCGGGGTTCATAAGCCACAGTGGTCCCTGGGTTCGAGTCCCGACGAAACTCAGTACTTTTGTTAAGTGCTCACAGCACAGCTCCGCCAGTGCTCCGCGCTCCGGCCGGCGTTATGGATCTCGCAGCCACACGCACAGCACCCGTACACTGTGGACCATCGCGGGCTTCAGATTTCCTCCACTCACACTGTAGGATTCAATGGCGGCCCGGCCGATAATGGAATTCCAGAGTGCTGCCTCCGTGCCTGTGCGCTTAGCCCCCGCACCCTGCCCCCGTAAACCCCTGCTCATTACATGCCGCTGGACACAGGACGACAAAAAGACACGAAAATCACCCCCTATCTCTCTCTCTCTCTCTCTCTCTCTCTCTCTCTCTCTCTCTCTCTCTCTCTCTCTCTCTCTCTCTCTCTCTCTCTCTCTCCCTCTCTCTCTCACACACACACATCACCCCTTAATACCAAAGAAAAGGGACAGTCGAACACGTACACTATCACAAAAATGCAGACAGAAACAGGGATCTCCTCCTCCTTCGTTTAACTCTCTCTCTCTCTCTCTCTCTCTCTCTCTCTCTCTCTCTCTCTCTCTCTCTCTCTCTCTCTCTCTCTCTCTCTCTCTCTCTCTCTCTCTCTCTCTCTCTCTCTCTCTCTCTCACACACACACACACACGCACACAAACACACACACGGCCGTACAAGACAATCCCAGAGACAAGGATAGGGAGGACGTGCTGGTGATGGATAGAGTCCGACAATGGGACTGCTGTCCTTATCCATCGCGTCATCTCTTGCCCGGGTTAAATACCGGCGCGGACCACGGGCCACCCCTCTGAATGAGGAGGCTGGCCGGGCCGGGACACACCTGTTTCCGAGTAACACGAGCGTCGTGTCCGTCCGGCACTCGGATTGTTCGTCCTGTTTGTAAGTCTTTCGGCGAACGGCGCGGCACACCACAGCGCGATCGAATAGGTTGCCTACCGGCGCCTGCTGCCTGCCGCCGACACGCCGACACGTCCACGAACCTCGTGGCATTGCCCGGACTCTTTGTATTATTCTGCCCCTGTGCCCGGAGGCCGGAGGGGCGGTGCTGGGAGCAACGTGACATCATCGATTGGTACAGGCCGAAGACCATCCGGCCTGGCGGTTCCCGACAACCCCTGGTATTTCAATCGCCCCGTCACGTAGTTTGGGGACAGGAAAACAAGCCACATCGCCGCGAACAGGCGAACAGTATTCGCAGTCTGTGTCACACGCTGTCGCGCTGCAAGCATCCCAACATTCGCGGTCTGGAAGCTGAATGGGGGCGGCCGGGCGGGGCGGGGGCAACTCTAGGCCGTCGAATGGGTTGCCTACCCGAGCGGCCCGCAGGCGTCCGCCCGCACAGACAGAACGGAGCGCGCGCGAGCCGAGCCGAGCTGAGCGCCCGGCGGTTAGGCAACCCATTCGACACCAACTCCTCACCACTTTGGTGCTCCTCACAAGTGCATGAGAAGTCTTGTGTACTTTGAGGTCCTACCTAGTCCTAAGGCGGTATACATATCCCTAGGAATGACTTCACTCCCGCCGGCCGGTCCCAGGATAGCCAACGGAATGCGAGTCGAGTCCTCCGCCGATAACGTCATTAGGCCGCCGGGTTATAAAGAGGAGCCCTTTTTCGCCCGGCTGGGTTCGGAGACAAGAAACATAGTAATATAAAGGAGTTCTGCTGCGTCCGAATACGACCAGTAACGCGGCGGCGCGGACCGTCGGTGTCACCACCACATCAGCCCTCCTCTGTGCGGCCCGCGGCCGCGGAGGCAGTCGTCCTGCCGCCACCGCTACCCACGGCAGCAGCAGCAGCGGCAGCAGCAGCAGCAACGGCGGCGCATCAGATAATTTGGACCAAACAAATGACTCGAGTTTCCATCGACTTGGCTGATCGGGCCGCCGATACGGCGCTGCACACTCTTCACTCGGCCGGGCCGGGCTTTAGGCCGGGCTTTGGCCACGCGAGCTACGCGCCCCCCCCCCTCCCCTCCCGCCGACGGCCGCGACTGATCGCCGGGCAGACGACGCGACGCAACAGCCGACTTGGGTTACAGCATAACGCCGGTGCGAACAACACAATTTCACACAGACGTCGTCGACTCGTCGGCATCGCATCCCGTACCGGCATAATAAGTATCCCCTACGAATTTTTGGTGTCCACTGTGAATTTGAATCGAGCTGAATTTGTTTTCGTAATATTTTTTAGACATTTTTTGTCTTGGAAATAAAAATAATATTAATGGAAATCTTTACGAACGCTTGGAATTGTTTCAGCGCAGGAGGCCCTTCATGATGATGATGGTGGTGATAATGATGACGACAGGGGGCGCGTAGCCGCGTGAGCCCATGACGCATAACCCGCGCGGCGCATGCGGCGCAGTCCTAACGGCCACGTCCCGCATGCTGCATCTTTATGCGAATGCCGGACCGGCGACACGGCCATGCCCGGCACCCGGGAGCCAAGAGCGGACCAGCACCACCAGCGGCCCTGCCCTGACGCCGCTGAGGCCGTTGAGGCCGCGGGTAGAGGCGAATGCGTTCGCTAGCCGCCGCAGCCGCCGCAGCACGGCGCGTCTCATAACTCTTTGAACGCTTCGCTATCGTCGTCCGGGCCTGGCAGTGCAGTGGGAGCGGCGGGGGGAGGGGGAGGGGAACCTGCTGCGGCCGGCTGGCATTGCCTGGCATCGCCTGGCAGCGTCCGTCCGGCCCGGCGCCGAGTGATTTCATTAATCATGTGGCGCTGCCGAGCCTCTGCCCTCTGCCGGGCCGCCGCTGCCGCTGCCGCTGCCGCTGCCGCCGCCGACTCCACCCCGGCTGCCCTGGCTGGACCCGCCTTTCCAACCCCTCTCCCTCCCCCTCCCCGCCGCAGCGACGCGTTTTATGAATGGGACGGGTGTGCGTGCGTCGTGCTGTCGGCGGCGCAGCCTCGGGCCGGGCCGGGCTCCTGCAGCGGGCGCCCTGGGCACCCCCGCGCGACGCGGCCACTGCCGATGGGGACTTGAAGTGTGGAGGACGGCAAGAGCGCAGCGAAGCAGATGACTTCCTCGGCGAGAACAATACCACCGATACCGTGCCAGGTGCCAGGCGTGGCCAGGCGTGGCCAGGCGTGGCCAGGCCAGTGGCGGTTTAACTGCTCCACCACAGGGTGGGCGATCCTGAAAAATTTCAGGTGTTTGCCTACCTTTCAGGCGGAGCGCCGGCCAGCTGATGATCTAACAGGGGGGGGGGCGATCGCCCCCCCCCCCCCCCCCTTAAACCGCCTCTGGGCCAGGCGGGGCCAGGCGCCACTGCACCGCCGCCGCTGGACCAGACCTGGCATGGCGCGTCAAAACACTTGTCGCGGCGACCGCTACCTGGAAACCCGGTGGCCGGTGGACCAAACACAAAGCGTCACACAAACTCGATTGTGTCCGGACATAAATCTCGACTCCGTTGTAGAACCGGCCTGGCCGCGGCCTGCTGCCTACACTGTGAACAGACCCAGCCGTGGAGCCGAGCCGAGCCGAGGGCGCTGGCCGGGGACAGTGTGGGAGGCGCAGGGCGCAGGGCCCCGTAAACCTGCGTGAAAGTGGGGAAAAATGAGACCTGATTTGACCGTTTCCGTCTGTTTCAACGGGCCCTCCCCATGCGCTTGGATCCGTATCTCGTGTTCTCCTACCGAGAGATGTCTTCCCGAGATTTCGGATGGGACAGATGCCCAGCGGGCCGAACGGCGTGAATGTATCGGACTGAGAAATCATGGAGCCGGCCGCAGTAAAGAGAAAGGGAGGGGCGGCCGGTGACAGAACGAGATATGGGGGCAGCCCTCCAGGACGGGCCGGGCCACCCTCCACGACGCCGTGCTGTACAAGGCCCAGGCCCCAGGCCGGCGGTAGCGGCAGCACGCAGCACGGTACTGCTGGTTGGGTTGCCTACCACACCACGTTAGCAAGGGGCCCCGCAGCCTGCCGGTGCCTGACGTGACATGGCGGGGGGCGGGGCGGGGAGCCTGCGCGGTGGCTCGGCCCACCCCCAACCCCAACACCGGGCAGAGCTGTCGGGGCCGGGCCGGGCCGCGCAGGGCCCCACGGCCCCCACCGCGGCCCCACACGACGGCCAGCCCGCCGCGCCGCGCGGTTCCCTAAAAGCGATCCGACGCCCGCGACGGCGGGGCAGGAAGGTGAGGCCAGCCGAGGCGGGGCGGACGGACGGGGGCGGGGGATCTGGGAGGTGGCCGCCGGGGGCGCTGTGGAGGTGGGCGCGGGCCGGAGCGGCGCGGCCCGAGTCAGGTGATTGACGGGGCGCCCGCTGCACCGGACCTCCGGACCGGACCACCAAAACACCAGACCGCGCCGCGCCACGCCACGACAGACCGGTCAACAACGCGCCCGACACGCCGCACCAGGACTTATCCCATAGAGTCCAATCATCCTATCCCAGGAGGCAGCAACAAAGTGTGCGTGCGTGCGTGCGTGTGTGTGTGTGTGTGTTTGTTGAGTGCTGATCACCGATACGGAGGCGGCGATTTCTCATACTCACACCGACCTAATTAGCATTGATTAATTGCCGCCACCAGCGAGTGCTCGCTGGGTACAGTCGCGCACAGAAGATCGTGAGCCTCGTCCCATTGGTGGCGCCCGCCGATCGCACAGGTTCTACAGGTGCCGTCCGTCCCCTCCCCCCTCCCCTCCCCCCTCCCGCCAGACTTGACTTTCACTCGACTATGGATGTGGACCAGCAACAAAAGAGGCGCCTATCGATGCCAAGGCAGTATAAGGCTACAAGCGCCGGCCGCCGCGCGCCAAAACGTGCAGAAAACCGGACCGGACTGCGTCGGCGAGCGGGCGGCAAAGCGGGGATCCAGCCGCTAGATTTGCGACGTCCTGGATATCGTGTCGACATCCGTGCCGATATTACGTCGATATAGGGTCGATATCGTGCTGGACGGTGCTCTATATCGCCGACGCACAGCACGCAGCTGCATTAAGGTGCACGGAGATGGGTTCGCCGTGGGGGCCGCTAATCGAAAAGCTTTGCGGGTGCCGAACACGACAGCGCCGAGCTTCCCACGCCGACGCCGCCATGCAGCTGTTGTTCGCAGCACGCTGAGCAGCGGCGGCCGGCGGCGGCACGGACCGAGGTCGGCTTGGAGGTCGGGTTGCCTACCCGCAGGCGCTCCAGACTTGTGGCGCGGTGATTTTCGGTGCGGTACCAGAGGAGCTGCCCGCTGCCCCGCCCTGCCGCGGCCCGTATCCCACATCTCAGTTTAGGTCCCGGAGGTGTTTGCCTTTGCACTCGGCTCGGCCACCCGGCCCGCCCGCAGCCCGCAGCCCGCAGCCCGCCGCCCGCAGGTCACACGCTTCGCTCTGGTGGTCGGGTCGGGTCGGCCGGTCGGCCTACCGAATAGGCCGGATCAGAGCGGCACCGGCACAGCCACTCTGAGCTTTCCTTTACCAGGCCAGATCGGAATCGGCCGAATCACGACACAAACGCTGTGAATCGGTTTGAATCGGAATGGCCGATGAGGTCGGCGATAACGAGCAGGCTGCAGGGCCTATGCGGCCGGCTGGCCGGTGCAGCACCTTCGTCCCGAACACTCTTGCTTCTTTAGGTCACAGACAATATCGGGCCCCACTTTGGTGTCACTGCGCCGCTGTCGGAAAATCACAGCAGGAAGGAAAACAGAAGGGGCCCACCACCAAGGAATACGGGCGCATACCGGATTAAGTAGAGTGAAGTTTGGTGTCTCTCACCGCAATAAGGATGCTGGCGCTAGCAATTCGCATAGTCTCCGTTCCCGTGTCGGCAGCCCTTCGCGGGGCCCTCGGCTGGGCCCTCGGCTGGGCCCTCTGCTGGGCCCTCTGCTGGGCCCTCTGCTGGGGGCAGCGGGGTGAGGTGGGCTCCTGCGGTTCGTCGTCGTCGTCCTTGCGGTCCTTGGGGGCCGGCGGCCCGGCGGGGTGAGGAGGGCACTGACATTAGGGGCGGCCGGGGCCCCGCTGGGGCCTTCTGCGGCGCTGGTGCCTTCCCGACAGCGCCATCACCTGCGGACAGAGACAATCATCACCGGGCGCCTGCGAGTGCCGGGGTAGGCCAGCCCGCACGACACGCGTGTGTGCCGGAGTCGTGGTTGCCTACCGCCAGGCGGCCGGCGGCGGCCACAGCCAGGCTACTCTCTCACTTTTTACGAGGTCCGGTAGGAGCCGCGCGCGCACCAAAGGACCACGGTGCCCCGCTGTTCGCTGCTCGGCGGCCATCCTGGCTTCGCACCGAGCCCCATAACTTGTGCGGACGCTGGCACGGCCGGCAGGGGCACGGCAGGGGCACGGGCCGCCTAGAGACTCGGTGCGAGCGGGAAGGAAATCGGGAGGAAACTTTCAAAGCAGCGACCACTAGGTCCTTTCAATAGTGTTGTGTGTTTCTGCTGCCAGTGGTCGGAGACTGGCTGGATTTCACCGATTTCACCCCAAGCATACACTCGCATAGTGCCCGTCATGGGGGTCGACTAGGCAGCCGACCCTCTTTGCCCGGCCTCCATCCTCATGGCCCTTCACGTACTATGACTCGCGAAACGCGGCGACGCGGCCGGCAGACAGCAGCGGTGTCGTGCCACCCGCGGCTCCCCGCTCCCCGCTCCCCGCTCCCCGGGCCTCAGCCCAGCCTCACCCCGCCGTAGGAGGCGGAGCGGAGCGGAGCAGGCGGCTGAGGCTCTGACTTGGCTCCACCACACCGCCTACCACCACCTCGGAATGGCGTGGCGCACGTTTATGAACTTCCTAAATCATCGAGAGACAGAGCACCTCGGTGCCGGGGAAAGAAACATAAATACCCGCGGAGCGCGGCGGCGGCGGAGGACCCGGAGGACCCGGAGGACCTGTGCGAGCGAGGGAGAGAGGGAGACGGAGCGGGAGATGCGCGAGACAGAGACAGGGACTTCGTTAGTTTTCCAAATCAGGAGTGTGTCAAGCGTGAATTCCCCATGAATTGGTTTGCTTGACGGGCCGATGCATTTTTAATACAATCGAAGACGGCTTTGGGACGCAATGCTAGTTTGAATACGGTGAGAGGAACTCGGATACCGCGCCGCTCTCTCCGCCCTTCCCACCACTGTTTTCCTATTGATTGTGACGAGCGAGAAGGAGAGGGGGAGGCACTGGGAGGCAGGGCGAGAAAGAGAGAGAGAGAGAGGGGGGGGGGAAGCGAGAAAGGGAGGCAAATCACGGCCATTCTTATGCACCGGCTGGACCACCCGGAGAGTCACATGCTTTGCCCAAAGGCTGCCCGAAAGGCTGCCCGAAGGCTTTGCCGTTACACCGGCTGCCACCTCCGGGGCCTCCGGGGCCTCCGGGGCACGCAGCTTGCGCAAGGAGCCCCCGTCGGCCCCCGTCATCCGCCTCCAATTAACACCAGTGGCTCTTAGCCCTCCGGCGGCGGCCCCTCTCCGGTGGCCGAGCTCCGGTGGCCGAGCTCCGGGGGCCGGGCTCCAGGCTCCGGACCAAACGCGGCGTGGCGTGAGTCCGTCACGGCCCGGCGCACCGCACACACCACACGAATTAGCTCCGCGTCGTTTAGTGGCTAATTGATGACCACGCACCGCAACCGCGTAAGGCCCCCGCCGACCCCCAGCCGGTCGTGAACCGCCCGGCCCGTCGCACCCACGACTTTCCCTCATATTTTCCAGCGAATCCGATTGGAATGGAATAAGTAGACAAAATTCTTTTGCATTCTTCTCACTTCCGTTCCAAAGATTCGCCGGAATACCCTACATCGGCCGCGGGCAGCCGTGCCAAGCGTCGTCCCCATTGAGAACGGAAGGGTCAGGGGTCTCCGGTGGGGTCCCCCGGAGGTCCCCGATGGCCGGCGATAGAGCCGTGCGACAACCCATTTCCCTGCTAAAACGTGTCGCCCGGGGAATGATTCTGTCTCCGTGCGAGTGAAATGTCGCCTTGGGCTCGCGATATGCGGGCTGTTTAGCGCTGCGAGGACGCGGTCAAGATAACACACACACACACACACTCACACAAACACAAACTTTCGTTCCATTATGGAGATGAGCCTCTCGCGGACGCTCTGGCTGGAGTAGAGTGAATTGAAGATGTATTTATATATATACGCACACGCGCCTGCTCTTTCTCTCTCTCTCTCTCTCTCTCTCTCTCTCTCTCTCTCTCTCTCTCTCTCTCTCTCTCTCTCTCTCTCTCTCTCTCTCTCTCTCTCTCTCTCTCTCTCTCTCTCTCTCTCTCTCTCTCTCTCTCTCTCTCTCTCTCTCTCTCTCTCTCTCTCTCTCTCTCTCTCCCAGGTTGAAATGGGACTTAAGGTGTGCGTGCCGTAGATCAGAGGATGTCCGATAGCATACTGCGTGTGTGAGAGAGAGAGAGAGAGAGAGAGAGAGAGAGAGAGAGAGAGAGAGAGAGAGAGAGAGAGAGAGAGAGAGAGAGAGACAGACAGACAGACAGACAGACAGACAGGCAGACAGAGGCGGGGGGATGAGTCTCTGCAACATTTTTATCACACGTTTGTCACAAATGTGGGCCGAGAATGATGAGACGTGAGCGATATGCTTTTCGTTATTGTTTTACGAGATCTCTTCGTCGCCGCCTCGCCGGGCCTAACTGGGAAGTCCCGTGGAGATGCACTTTCTTGGCGCACGAAAGCGAGCGATGAATGTGGTAAGAGAGGATCGCCCCGGTGGGCTGCATCCAATCAATGATTTGTCCGGCATTACCGGCCGACGCAGGACCCAGAGGACCCGGAGGACACCGCCAGCCGGCCGGCCTCGTGACATACGGCCAGGGCAATGCCTGATCGCTCTTTCTCCCTTTATCTCGGACTCTTCCCGGCGGGGACGGGGTGGTGTCCGAAGTGCGAAGGAGAGCGAGAGAGCGCGCGCGATGCGATAGATCGGTACGGCGGGAAAGAAGAGGAGGATCAGGACGCCCCGGGAAAATATTTATTACCTTCGCGTCAAAGTGGTGTGGACAGTTTAGTTATCGACTGCACTCTGAGCCAGACCCGAGCGAACCAATCACAGCGCGGCTAACTTCCGTTTCCCTCTCTCCCATTGGCCGAGCCGTCGGCCCACCGCGCCTCGCCGCGCCGCGCCCTCAGCCCGCTGGATCCCGTCCCGTCCCGGCTAGCAACGCGTCTAGAGCGCCTCTCTTTGACGACCCGCGTGACAACACTGACGCACGGCATTTCGAAAATGTGTCCGTCCCCAAGACGTAACCCGTAACCCTGAGGGACCCGGAGGGACCGATGCCGAGGAGCAGTGTGCGCTTTAGATACGGACGGTCGGCGGTGAAGACACCACCGGCAGGGATACACACTAAATGTAGAAAGGACGCCGTCTGCACGGCTGCCTCGGCCGCGAGCTCTGGGGCGCCTGCGCGACTCAGGGTAGGCAACCCCGGCGCGCACCGGTGCGCAACAGGCGGGCCTACCCTCCAGGCGGTCCTCCGTCCCTCCCGCTCCATCACGAGAGCCGTTGCGTGACTTGTGAAGGACGACGGACACGCGCAACACTCCTCCTCTTCCCACCCCTCCCTAAGCCGGAGAGGTGTCCGCGTGGACCGTCGGCGCCGCCGGTTGCCCAGCAGGGCTGGCGCTGGCCCCGCCCAGGACCCCGCCGACGGGAGGCATATCTGTCAACGGGGGCCATAGCCGGCCACAGCCCAGCCGGCAGAGTCGCGGACGGCCGGCCCAGCGGCCACACGGCCATACGCCGTGGTCAGCCCGTGGTGGGCCTGCCGACGGCCCTTGGTGGGCCTGACGCCTGACCCAGTACCCAGTCCATAAAGAACCCTTCCCGACGACGGGACGCACCCAGTCCAGTCCAGCGGCTCCAGCGGCTCCAGCGGCCCGGGGGACGGGATACGGGCGCACCCAGCAGCGCCCAGCCCCGGCGGCTGCGTCCGCGCACTGGCCTCCTCATTCGTATACATCAAGTTCGAAAATAAAGGAGGAGGAGAAGAAGAAGAAAGGAAGAAGAAGAAGAAGAAGAAGAAGAAGAAGAAGAAGAAGAAGAAGAAGAAGAAGAAGAAGAAGAAGAAGAAGAAGAAGAAGAAGAAGAAGAAGAAGAAGAGAGGCAGGAAGATACGTTACCGCGAAACAGAACAGCCGCCCGGGTGGCGGCGGAAAGCCAGGGTAAATCGCTCATAAGCGACGGGGGCCACGCGGGGCCACGGCAGCGCGCGCTGACAGGGACAAGGAGGCCCCGCCGCCCCGCCGCCTTCATCTGGGCGACAATTCCTCCGTACACGCAACACGAAACCGAGTGTATTTTATCACTTTGCTTTGTGATGTAAGTGCCGACAGGGCGGACCTCCGTGACCACGCACTCACACACACAAACACAAACACCAGGCCTAACCTCGCATGGGTTCTCCGATTCCACAATAAATCTCGATTCGGAAGCGTTATCAGATGGTAGGCGGCTCCGGGAGGACGCAAGGAAAAGCGAGCTAAAACCGATACGAGTTACTAAATCAGAACGCACACGCACCGCCCCTGTGATGCATTACTTTCTCAAAGAGTCGTAAAAAATGCGCCGCTTTGATCGCCCCAAACTTTCCGGCCGGCGCGAAGAAGAAGAGTCGACGGAGATTTCCTCATACCCTCTCGGCCGGACTGGACTCCATAAATATATTCAAAGAGAAAAGCTTTATATAGTGATGAGTCGGAGCTCATAATTTGGTGGCCGGGCCGTGTTCGTTATCGGGTCGCAGCATCTTTCGCCATAAACGGACTGACATTTACCGTTTTGTCCGTCCGGAAGGTGAAGTCTAAAATAACTCGTCACCACCACCTCGCGAGCTCTCTGCTGCTTGGCCGCTGGGTTTTCGTCTTTTTCCAAACGGAACCGCGCTGCTGCTTTTCGGATGACCTTGACATGGTCAGCGGTCAGTGACCTCTTCACAAGGAGGCGTAACTGCGTAACGTAAGGCAGGCAAACGCCAAGCAGTTTCCATTCTTTTTTTCTCTCTCTCTGCTCTGGCAACGCAATGGTCACCGAATGCCAAATTTCGGTGGCCTCCAACGTTTTGTGCCACGTGAACGCGGCTGATCCAGTCCGGGGCTTCTGACAATGGAGACATCAATCTGCAGAGCAGAACGGTCCAACGGAGTCCGACACTTCCAGGGAATTGGATTTGCGGGGCTGCGGTCTGGTCAGCTGTTTGTTGAAGGCTCTCTCTCTCTCTCTCTCTCTCTCTCTCTCTCTCTCTCTCTCTCTCTCTCTCTCTCTCTCTCTCTCTCTCTCTCTCTCTCTCTCTCTCTCTCTCTCTCTCTCTTTCTCTCTCTCATCTCATGCCGCAAGTTCATTTTTGTGCGATTCACGATAAGGCCCACATCCGCGTTCGTTTGTTGGATGAGCTGCCTTGCGCTCTCCGAGCAGGAGACAAGGCGAGAGGAAAAAGGGTGAAAAAAAAACTAAGAAAAGCTGGCATTATATATGCAATATGACGCTACATTCAACTCGTTTGCGATAAACTGAATTATACCCCTGAGGTAAGGTGCGAACAAGTGACAATGGGACCATACATGAGAGCAAAACGTATATGATTTTTTTTTTTAAAGGTTGAAAAGAAACTGTCTGGGTCAAAACCGCAGCAAACCCGAAGTGCGTGTCAAGTGATTCATTAACGAGGGCGAAACGCCTAACGCGTCCTCTTTGCTGAACGACAAGAAAAAAAAATCCTCCCACAGACGCGGCACGCGAAGGAGGACGGTCTTAGAAAGGCAGTGCGCGGGTTGGTTTGGCAGGCAGTGCACGTTTAGGTGTTAACTGGAGCACCCCCCGGAATGCACAAGGATGATGCATTTGCCTCGTTTGACGCGACATCGCACTGCACCAGGCACCATTGTTGCATCGGAAACAATGGGGATAATGTGAGTCATCGCATTCCAGGGCTGCGCTCTCGGCGTGTTATAAAACGACTGTTCCAAATGATAACATTAAAAAAAAAAATCGATTGCGACAAAAGAGGATGGCGAGGACGAACAGACGACTTTTTCATCCCCGGAGGTGTCAAACACGATGTCCCAAAGCCATGGCCAAGACTGAGCGCCACGGCGTCTGCCGGACGTTAGCATGTTAACGACTGCGCCGACCTTTAATTGCTACGTTTTATCTGGAATTTCTCAGCTCCCGGAGTCCCGGGTAGCTCGACGCCACGCCGTCCGGCACTTCCCGACACGCGACCTACAAGCGACACGGTTCCCCAACGCCTGTAAAGCGCTGTACCATGGCTGTACAATAGTTGTTGCGGCCGTCTACAGGAAACATACACGGAAAACTGAAAAATTTAGCAAGAAATGTTTTCAGTCAAATTTTATATTTTTCTGAAAATTTACATCACTTGGCTGAACCGAGAGACAACTACAGAAGTGACTCGAAGGTGACGGTCGGGCTGAGCCGACACGTAAACACCAGTACGGTCAATTGAAATAAAAAGTGCAGAAAAGTGAGAGTCACTGCCGAGTTTTACAAGGCGGAGGAGCTCCTCTCCGCCGTCGTGTCTCTCTAAATTATTCCAGGACAGCGACTCGCTGGATTTTACTTTCAATTTCTTTTTTCGCGAAAGTAATCACCAGTCCTGCTGCGACGACCAACGATAGCAAAACGAGTGGACTGGCCGTCGGACTCGCAATAAAACAAGTGAAATGCAGCCAGGATGGCTTGTTCTCGTGTCAAATTAGGCCACTTGTTTCTCGCCCACGAGCTGCACGGCAGCAGCAGCATGCACGCAGTATAATCAAACGGATTAGTTTTTAATTTATTTTCGCCGTTTTTTTTTCTCTCTCTTTCTTTTCCTTTTTACTGCTTTTGCGGTCGCGCGACGGGCTGCAATAAATTCATACGTGCTATTAAAAATTAATCACAACTACGACACGAACGCGGCAAGTCCACAAATAAGAATCCTCATTGACCAGAGATGAGATAGGCTGTGCCACCGTGGCACATCACTACAATTTGTCAATATTAGGTTAACGTGGTCTATACACCACGAACCACTTCGTGAGTGGCAGAGAGAGAGAGAGAGAGAGAGAGAGAGAGAGAGAGAGAGAGAGAGAGAGAGAGAGAGAGAGAGAGAGAGAGAGAGAGAGAGAAGAGAAATTCCAGGTCAAAGCGTTGTTATGTTCGACCTAGTGCGACCAGCGTGAACGCATGCAGCAGAGAGAGAGAGAGAGAGAGAGAGAGAGAGAGAGAGAGAGAGAGAGAGAGAGAGAGAGAGAGAGAGAGAGAGAGAGAGAGAGAGAGAGAGAGGCTGCTGTCTCCCCGCGGATTAAGAACAGTGACGCCCCGGTCTCCCCTCTCTTCGGCCCTTGCAGTAGCAGCAGAGCGACAGCCGTGCGCCGCCTGCATCCATATTGGACTGATCGATGCTATGGATGCTATTCAGATGCTGATGCCGGGCGGGGCCGGCGGGGCCGGCGGGGCCGTGACAGGGCAGAGGCCGGCCCATTCGGTATGTCACATTTCCCTTCCCATGGTGAGAGGGAGTCAGGCCGGGTCGGGGCGCTGCGCGGTGCTAAGACCTCTCCCTACACGCTCGCTCTAGACACAGCCGGGTTGCGCAAGCCGCGGAGGCAAATGTTCAAATGCATAAAGACGCGAGTTCATGAGCCACCACGGCCCGCCTAGGCCCGCCCAGCCAGCGACCAGCCCAGCGCAGCGCATTCAGGTCACAGCGGTGATCGGTTTGGCCCCCAGCAGACCGACACCAGTCACCGACTCCAATAATAGAGGTTTCCAATGATACTTAGAAACGGAGGCTGAAGGACAAAAACGCTTCCGGTCCTTAAACTCTCGAGGGCAGGCATGGTATGAGAAACTTGAGTGGCGTCTTGAGTGGATTTGGAGGTGCCACATCATTTGGCGCGGCTCTCGTGCATAAATATTTCTCATTCCTGCTCTCGACAGCTTCCGGGCTGAGAGTGCTGTTGTTCTTCAGCTGCCGCTTCTGAGCCCCTCTGGAAACCTCTATTTGGTGAATCGGCAGATTTGAACGACAAGATTGACGCCCGGCAGCCGCCGGACCAGGCCGCGGACGGCGCTAGGCGGCGCTAACGCGCAACGTAAACAGGCAGCGGCCGGTAGCCGCGTTATTAATTGACCTCCGCGCTGACACTCGAAATATTGGGGCGGTAAACACTCTTCCCTCTCTCTATTCTCACCATAAATAATCTATTTTGAAGGAACGCGCGTGGAGCGGCGGCGGCGCCTCGCTGGGGCCGTCCCCGCCGCGCCCCCCCCTCCCCTCTTCGCGCCGGCCAGGCCAGGCTCCCCTCCCTGATCCGGCCTCCTACATCTCGTACATCAAATCTCTCCTTCCGTGAACTCGATCGAATTCCCGCCCGCGCCTTGCGCGTGGACGTGAGTTCAAGTCTCCCAGTGGGCGCCGGGCGCCGCCTTGGCAGGATCCCGACGACAGAGCTGTAATATATTGAAACTCCTTTTCCCGCAATTTAGAAGTTTAAGCCTTTTTCGCGAACAGGTCAAACAGTTGCTGAGCGACGACTGTTACTTCACATCTTGTTTTTCAAGCCAACCGTAATGGATTTGATGAAGGAGTTGGTGACATTTGGGCAGCGTCCCCAAGGACGGGGTCCACTCTGAGTGATGGAGCGTGCAGCGCTCGCTCATACTGCCAATAAGGATTTGCCCGCCCGCTGCCGCCCGCTGCCGCCCGCCCTGTCCAGTCCACTTCGCCATAAGTCACGATCCTCTGCAACAATGTTAGCTTCCACATCTTGCTTTATCCCCGAGCTTTTCTTACAGCGGGGAGATGAGAATGTGTGTAATCCTCGCTGTTTCCAACCGCAATAAGATTTTTATTTTTGTTTAAAGGAAAAAAAAGTGTCCCAGGGTGATGAACCCAGTCAGGCCGTGATGCCAAAACGTGAGGCGCCGTATGCATGCATAAGCTCCTACAAGGGCTGCACTACAATGGCCGGGAGGGGGGAAATATGAGGCGCGGACACGATAAAAGAGACGGACCGCTTCCTAACAGTGTATATCACGTCGCGTTATGGAGTCGGATGCTTCGGAGCCGACCATTGTGTCATTAACGATGCGATAAAATTCCGCATTCCGTCAGGGGAGGCCGCCTGCAACAACTTGGCAACTTGCTCGGGGGTTGGCGTGCCGGGAGCGCGGGCACGGCCAGGGGCGGGCCGGGGCAGGCCGGGGGCGGGCCGGAGGCGGACCGGAGGCGGGCCAGGCGGGTGTTCATGGTGCCATAAGCGCCCCTGGACGGTCTCCGAAAGCGACAATGGCCTCGCCAAGGACTCCTGAGGGCACAGTGCGGCGCGCAGTGCGGCGCAGCGGCGCAGCGACCCCTGGACTAGGGCTGGGCCGGCAGTCATCACCGCAATGGTCATTGCTGTCTGGAATAGTTCTTTTCACCTTTCGCGCTGCAGTGGGGGTGGGAGGGGAGGCGGCGTCCGAGGGTGGCTAGCGCCGGCCGGGGAACAATTCTTGTGAAGCTCGCATAGAGATGAAAATTTTAGGAAACTGTATAAAATATGACTCGGAATTTTAGTGATTTTTTTTTCTCGATGAAAAATGAGGGCGGAAAACAATGGGAGGCGGGGGAGACAAGGTGAAGTGTCCTTACCGCAAATGATTGCCATGAGGATTTGTTGGGCGAGGAGGCCGAGAGCCCTACCTGCAACAGAGATAAATGCACCTGTCACCTTTACAAACTCGACGCACCACTTCATTCAACGACAAGAATTTTTTTCAAAACTATCTTGATTTCCTGAAATGAATGGGACATCCAGCACGAGGAAGGGCTCGGTTGAAGCGTGGGGTAGATGCTGGGAAACGCCGTGCGAGGTAGGCAACCCGAGCGCACGCGTGCGGGCGAACTGCCTACCAGGCCAGGGGCGCTCACGTACACACGCAGGACCCATGGAAGGGGTCGCAAACCTGTGTCACACGATTTACGACGACTCCCCTCCCCAGCGCGTCACGGGTCGGTATCAGGTAGCGGATGCAATAAAAAGCGAGAGTAAAGCGCATGCTGTTGACCGCGTTTAATTCATTAGCTTGTCCTAATTATCTTCCACACGGATGAGTCGCTGATAAGCGTTTATGGCCCACGGTGCACCGTGCTCGCTGGCCCGGGGCCCGGGGCCCGCGCGGTGCAGCTAGGGCCCAGCACGCTTCCCCCACGCCTCTGTTTATTCAGGAATGAATACGTCATATTGGAAATGCTGCAGAGAAAAACCGACGCGCCGGGCGTAAGGTACAGCATGAATTGACCTCGCTCGCCTAGCGCTCCAGAGGCTCCAGAGGTGGGGAGCAGCGGGGTGTGAGAAATGTCCGATCCTCTCGCTCCAGACCGCTCCATAGGCCGTTCCAGGCCGCTCCGGGCCCTACGGACGCAGGCAGATGAGGTACGCCCCGCCGCGGTCCGGAATCCAAGTTGGAGGAGGCCCGGCTCGGCCCGGGGTGTTTGCCGACACATTTTCATGAATGGAAGTGGGTGTGAATTGGACGGGCGCCCGGCCCGGGCAAGGTGGACCCGGACCCCCACCCCGGCCACAATGCGGCCTCACAACTTCATAAAAGGCAACAGCACCACCCGAGGCACTTTACACCGACGCCCACTGCGGACGCCCAAACACCTGGAGGCTCCAGCTGGAGGCCCTGGAGGGCTCCGAGCTCGTATCGGCCGTGTGTAACGTTTTGTGTCCCCGTCCCGCCGCCCGGACCTCTGGACCCTGCGGACCCCAACCCAACTCCCACACCGACACACACGATGACCAGAGCCGTGTTCAATCCTCCCAATCATCATCGAGCTGTTAGCGTGTGCGGGCAAACATTATTATCGACATCCAACGGAGCAGTCCGGTCCGGGTCTGGTGGCGGCAGCCCAGAACAAACCTTAACAAAAAAAAAATCTTCTCCTTTCGGTTTCCAGAGTTTAATTTGCGAATTACTATTATCGGCTCGGGGAGTCGCCGGGTCGGTGTTTACCCTCCTCTTGCGGTGCGCCGACCCATAAAGGAGGGCAGTTGGGCACACAATTATTTTGGGGGACGAGGCGGGAATCATAGGCGGGCCGGAAGGCGGGCAGCAGGCAGGGGGTCAATATTTGCGGTGCCTCATGTGGGATGCCTATCGCTACACACATCGTGAGGGGTGTTTACGACTTGACACCTGATAGGGGTGCGTGTGGCGGTGCCGCAGCGAGCCGCAGCGAGCCGCAGCGAGCCGCAGGCAAAGGGGAGCCCACTGCACTCGAAACTGTCTCGGCGAGAGAGGGGATTTGGATGATTGAGGCGCGAAGTAGGAAGAGGAAGGGGGGGGGGGAGAGAGAGAGAGAGAGAGAGAGAGAGAGAGAGAGAGAGAGAGAGAAAGAGAGAGAGAGAGAGAGAGAGAGAGAGAGAGAGAGAGAGAGAGAGAGAGAGAGAGAGGGGGGGGGGGGGGGAGCCGGCGGCCAGGCGCCATCCGCGGCTCATGCTCCCGGCCGCGGGCCCTGCGGGGGGCTTGGCGGGGCAGGGCGGGGCGGGGCCTGACGGGAGGCCGATGCAGCCCAGTGTACTCTGTTTGCCCGCACGACGACGGCCCGTGTTTGCGCAGGTAGCCTGACATCAGCGGCGTAGATACAACGCGGTCCCCACGGGTCCCGGCTTATCTAGCAGCGCAACATTTTGTGGGAGTCAATAGAGGGCGGTGGCGATGACTCAGTCGGGGGTGGCACTCGGGTGTTCGGGATCGTCACGACCGAGCCGCGCGAGCTGTCATTATTGTCAAAGGGGCTGACGAACCTCGCAGAGCGGGACGTTCCAGACGGCTGGGCTACGTGACGAGCTGGAGGCTGGACCGTCGAACCCGAGACCTGCGGGCCGGGCCGGGGGGCGTCGGAGAGAGGAGCTACGCGCCACGCCTGCAGCGCCGCGCCGCGGCTACGCCACTGCACTCATACGTGTCAGAATGCAGGCAGCAGCAGCAGCAGCCTGGGCTGGGCAGGGCAGGGCCTGGGCAAAGCCACGCTCTCGGCCGGCTGCAGCCGCTGCAGCCGATGGGGTGCCGAAGTGTCGAAAATCGCTCGCTCCTGTACAAACACCTTACGGCCGCTCTGCGTAAGGAGGCGGACTAACGTGCGCGCGCGACTCTGTGAGAAATAAAGAAAAATAAAGGGGGAAGCATGTGTGTGTGCGTGTGTGTGTGTGTGTGCGCGCGTGTGTGTGTGAGTGTGTGTGTGTGTGTGTGTGTGTGTGTGTGTGTGTGGGCAGTCCGTGAGGGGAACCGGAGGGGCGGCCGGCGGAGCCTGCGGACTCCCAGCATCCCGATTGAGAGCTCAAAATAACCAACCAACCGTCCGGCCCGGCCCGGCCCGGCCCCGCCGCGGGTCCCGGGTACTTTACAGCCCATAGGTCAGCTGATGAGGATGACACGCGCACGCCTTCGCACTGCAGCTCTGCACGGCACGGCACGGCACGGCACGGCACGGCACGGCACGGCACGGCACGGCAAGGGTCGCCTCGCTACGCGGTGCTGCACGGTGCTATACGCGGCGCACTGGCCGGGCGTTATTTATCGGTTTCACGGGGCGAAGGTGCGTTTATGAGCAGTCGTCATTCAAAGAGTACACGCTCCTATACACGGTGGTTTCCACGTCCGTGTGTGTATGCGTGTGTGTGAGGAAGAGAAGAAGAAGGAGAAGAGAGAGAGAGAGAGAGAGAGAGAGAGAGAGAGAGAGAGAGAGAGAGAGAGAGAGAGAGAGAGAGGGGGGAGAAAGAGGGTGGGAGAGAGGTCCAAGTTTGCGTCGGAGAGACTTTTCTCTGGAGCGAAAATAGCATCCGAGTGGTGCTATCGACAAGCACAAGACACTTCCCGCCCACACACTCTCGCCTGCTCTGGCACCCCGGAAGCCTCTCCAGTCTGCGGACGATAACTCTTTGGGAGCGTGGGGGAGGGGAACGCATTCCGATTATCGCATTGTGACTCCCTCCCCGTGCCGTGCCGTGCCATGCCGTGCCCTCCCCGGGTCCGACAAGGGCGTTAGCGCGTTAGCAGGCGTCGGGCCGCGTGCGCTTGGTATTCCGTGTGAGGATTGAGATATTATTGCCCTTTGTCCGGGCCTGCCGGGCCTGCCGCCTGCCGGGCCGCTGCGTGGTGTCCCGCCGCGGGCACTGCACTGCACTGCACTGCACTGCACTGCACCTCAGAGCCCCCGCCGCACTAACCGCAGTTATTAACCCCCGCGGCTTTATACCGTGCCGGCGGCCCGACACAATGCAACGCAGCGGTTGATTTGCCCAACTAACTTGGCCGTCGTGGGCGGGGGAGCTGCGGCCCTGCCGGGGTCCTGCCGGGGGTCCTACCGGGGCAGCGCTCCTGCCCTGCCCATCCCACTCTGTCATTCTGCCTGATTTACTAATCACGGCCCAGCACTCGCCGACACGACGACGACGCGCACGGAAACACAACGTTTTCCGCGGAATACAAATCAAGTCGCGTTTGGCTCATTGTCCCGCACAGACGGGAAGAGGAGGGGGAGGGGACGGGCAACACCTTTTCCAAGATGAACCAAGAAAAAAATTATATCGAAATAAACAAAAAAGCAAAAGTGAAAATTTGTCATTTTTCGTAGGTTCTGTTCTGATCGTTTAGACAGTCTCGGTCTTTTTCTCGTTTCTGAAAATGTAAATATCTCTAATAATTTTGTTTTAAAAGATGAAAATGTTTTTCTTACCGCGGCTGTGGCTGGCCACTTAGACCCTGTCTCCATTCCGCCACATGCGGCCCGCGCTGACCACCTGAAATCAAGCAGAAAACGGAGAGGGGCGTCATCAGAAGGGGTGTCTTCAGACCAAAGCAGAGATCGGTCTCGTATACATGGCCCATGAACTCTTTCCGCCTCGATGTCATGAATCCTGGCTGAGAGGGCTGCAGCAGACAATGCATGATGGGATGACA
This sequence comes from Odontothrips loti, assembly GCA_038380765.1. Taxonomy (NCBI): domain Eukaryota; kingdom Metazoa; phylum Arthropoda; class Insecta; order Thysanoptera; family Thripidae; genus Odontothrips; species Odontothrips loti. Next base: position 13,908,703 of record CM076250.1, on the reverse strand, counting down.
TGGGGCGACATGGGAGCAGCAACAGCGACAATGGCGTCCACGTCGTGTTGCCGAGGCGTGCGACAGCAGTGCAGCGCCAAAATCCGTATTTCACTCGGGCAAATGTTTCATTCAGGGTGCTCGCATACATTTCATTCATTCGGGATGCACGCGGTCGGCCCGGCCCGGCCCCTCACACACACACACACATGCACACACATATGCATGGCGGACGTCTTCCATACAACATCGTAAAGTGACGCCTTTGGTCGCGTAAAATTAAAGTCCTCCGAAACGGATCCCGGCGAGACCAGTCCGAAGACAACGCCCGTGCCCGATCATTAAAATGCTGCGACTGCTCTTGATCAGGTTTCAGGAAAGTCAATGCCAATGTCAGCAGCAGCAGTGCGGGGTGCGCAGCGCGGCCAGCCTGATTCTGTTCCCTTCTCCCCGCTGAGGCTGAGACCCGCTTTTCGCAAGATGCATGACAACGGTGGCATTAGGTATTCCACTTTCTCGATCCTGTTGCGCGGGAAAAATAATTTTTAAATTTCAACAACGAAAAAAAAAAAAACAAAATTGACTCCGGCCCGTACTCGCACACCGCCGCCGCCGTCCTAAATCCGTTGTTGTGACCGGGTCGTTATGCGACAGAAACTGCTACTCCCTGTCGTTCATTTACAATATAATATTTTTATTGGCAGCCGCCGAGGGTCGCGCCGCTCTCTGCCTTTACTGCCCGAGGCGCGAGGAATTATGACATTCATCGTTCTGTTCCGTTGCCGATCCGACCCAGCGAGAGGACAGAGCCGCCAGAGGGAGAAGAGAGAGGGCCCCGGCGGCAGCAGCCAACGGCCACCAGCGTCCAACAGGCAAAAGTTACGCGAATTCGTCCGCCGACGGCGCTGTAACAGAACTGGAGCCACAGGCCGCGGCGCAGCGCAGCGCAGACGTTATGTCCGCAGGAATAATCCGCGGCCCGGATCACCCCTTTCTTTCCCCTTCCTTTCCTTCCCGCTGTCGCTTTAACGACGGCAGTGAAGGGGAATCCTCCTCCTCCTCCCCCTCCTCCTCCTTTTTGATAGCGGCGGCATTTAGGTGAGTTGTAACGCCGGCCACAGAAGAGCAAAAAAAGAAGAAGAAGATTGTTCTCCCGCCCCGCGAACTGAACGGCCGGCCACGCGACTCTACTCGGGCAGAAAGACGAGGAGGAGATGGAGAAAAAGAAGAAGAAGAAGAAGATGAGGTGAAGAAAGAGGAGAAAGAGGAAATGAAGAAGAGGTGAAGGAAGAGAAGAAGAAAGTAACATATTTTTAGCACGGGTGCACACACACACACACACACACACACACTTGACACGCTAATGCGACTAAATTGTCGGCCACATTAACACCGCTAGTGTGACACGGTAAATGCATCATAATGTCGTAATAGTCGCCTCGGCGGGACCTGGCAGGGTGCGCGTCGTGGGCTGCTGGCGTGAGCACCCCGCGCCGTCGGTGCACGGGGAGGCGGGCGGGGCCGGCGGGGCGCGGCCGGCGGAAGTTGATATCCGAGCGGCGGCGGCGCGGCGGCACGGCGGCAGCGCAGCACAAGGAGAGGGTAATTTCGGTAGGCCGGCGGGGATTGTGATTAAAACGTTTTGTTACAACTGTCCGTTGGCCGGCCGGGCGCAGCCGTAGCGCGGCGGGGGCAGGCGGCGAAGGTGAGCTTTTTGATGGGGGGCTGTCAACCCACGTCATGTCACCGCCGCGGCCCGCCCCGCCCCGCCCCGCCCGGTCCGCCCTCCACCGTTGGTGGCTACTTTGCTTGCCCTGCCCCCTCCCACCCCGCGGGCCCAGCCCAATGCGCTCGGGCCCCCAGGCCCCGCGCAGGGCCGGGCGGGGCCGGGCCGGGCTGGGGTGATTTGCATGATGTGGGGTGGTCCCCGGCGGCCCCGGCGGCCCCAGAGGCGTGAGGATGAGAGACTGCCGCGCGGACAGGTGTATTAGGCCGTCGCCGGCTCGCCGGCTCCCCTTTCCTGTGAACGCCGCGGCGGCGTATGCCCAGCCCACGTGACGAGACGATTAGCCATTACGTTTCCATGTTTATCACCCGAACGCCCTGCGGCTGATAACACAATCATTATCTGAATGTGAGGTGGTGGAGGTACGACGTACTGACGGTAAGCAGCCGGAGGCGGTCTCAGACTGTCCTCGTATAGAGAGGGATATCGTAAGAGCTGGCGCGGAAAATTCGCAAAAAAAAAATATATATATAATAAAAAATCAGTCGGCCGTCGAGTAAAAATAAATGTAAGAGAGGGAGAGAGAAGGAAGAGGCCACAAAGAAAGAAGAAAGAAAGGGGGCAGCGGGCGACGAACGGGCGCGCGAGGGCGGGAAAGATGAAAAGAGAGATGCAAATAAAAAGAAAAATATGGAAAGTAAATTTTTCGGGCGCGGAGACGTCCGAAGTCGCGGCCGGCGGAGAGGGCGAAAGCGTCGTGATAAACAAGTCTACATCGCGCTTTGGGGGGCTGTGGGGCGTGGTGCCGTCCCCCGGGAGAAAGGAAGGGGTCGCACTAGCGTGAGAAATACTACATGCCACACAGAAAAACGGCACCACTAATGTAGAATGTTGGAGAGTCGATTTGCGGAGGTTTCCGGATATGGGCTTGCTGGGTGATCTATGTCGCCGTGGATGCCCCCTCGGCCCCCATTCATCCCACCGCCCTCAAAGAATGCAAACAAAAAACAGCCGCCATACCGACACTGTGGGATTCCACGCCGCAGGCACAGCTGATTTCCATTCACTACCTAGTGGCAGCTACACACACACACGCACATACCACGGCCCACGGCCCTCTGCTCTGCGACGCCCCATGGCAGCTATGGGATGGGCATATCATGCCCCCCATGGGATTTATGTGGGCGCGGGCCGCCAAAGGCCCCCTTACCTCCGGGCCCCTGACGTGCCCAGTGGCGGCCGGCAATGTATGGTAGTTGCAGCCCTCCGCGCTATCGCGAAGCTGCCGCCAAGGCCAGCCTGGAAGCCGAGCTGGAACCCGCATCGGAACGTTAATGGAATTTTGAGATAGACGGCCACCAAAACCCTCCCGTCCCGACCGAAAAGTTGGATACCTAGGGGTATTCCAGGAAATCTCGCCAATGCTCTCAACGTAAGACACTCGCCGGTAGGTTCCCAAGACCGAGTATTTATCTGCATGGCGACAGCGTGTCGCAGTGACATGGCGCGCGGCAGCGAGCATCACAGCGCACAAGGAGTTTTGTTGTTGTTCAGCAGGAAAATGGCACTTGATCAAGCGGCCATACGGACGTTAGTCGCCGAGACGCACGGGGCTGCCGGGGGCCGGGGGCCGGCGGGGCGGGGACGGCCGAGGCTCGGGCCGAGGTGACCTTTCTGTGCCTCTCCGTTACCGATACCCTCCCGCTATCCCTCCCCAGGGAGACGACTTGTGATGTCTGCGGTGCAGCGGTGCAGCGGTGCAGCGGTGCAGCGGTGGGGTGGGGTGGAGCAACCTTGGGCAGCTCGGCTCGGCTCGGCTCGGTCGGCTTTGTGGTGGTGACCGCGGACATGCCAGTGTTCGCGTACAGCCTAATAGGCGTGCCTAGCTGCGGTCAGGCCCACTGATAATACTGGACAACTGGGGTGTTACGAGCAAAACAATCGCCCGTGAAAATTTTTATTTGTTAACTTCACGAATTTTATCAATTTTTTTAAACTGAAATTTTTCGGCGAAGAAAATGTCTTGCTTTACATCTCAAGCTAAGGCGGACTCGCCGTGACCCGCCGGCGACTTGCAACTCTGTGCTCCCTTTGGCTCGCCTCTCGTCGCCGAGCCCGTGCCGCCAATAAGCCTCAGCGAGGCCCGTCCCGTTCCGTTTCCGCGCTGACAGGCCGCCACCGCAGCCCCGGCCGCGGCCGCCCCGGGGACCCATGGGACCCACAGACACGCCAAGTACGAGCGGCGGCCGGGCCGACTAGTTACAGCGGCGGCAGCAGCAGGCAAGGCCGCCGGGCGGGCCCAGCCCCAGCGGGGGCCACAGGGGCAGCCCCAGCGGCCTGCCGTAACGTGAGAGCTGCGGACGCCGCTTCTGGAGGGGTGGCGGTGGCTCACGACCCCCGTCGCTGGCCGTGCGGGGTCCTCGCCCACGCCGACCCGCGGCGTCGCCGAGCACGTCCCCGATGACGCCCGTAGGCCCGCCACCGCCGCCGCCGACGTTATGCCGCCGCTGATGTGTTTATTGGCGGGTTGTCGCCTGACGGACGGCCGCGGCCGCAGCAGCCGCGCACCGCAGAGCCCAGTGGGCCCGGCCACCGCTAGCCACCGCACCGCCGGCCCGGCCCGGCCCGGCCACCATCGCCCACCGCAGCGCATGCGCCAGACACCCTGGCACGCGCCGCCGAGGCCGGCGAGGCTCAGACACACGATGCAGAAGGGACAAACGTAGTTTCTCACCGCCACCAACAACACGGAGGGGACCCGCCGCGCCCTGTTTCCGCTCGCTGTTCGCGGCGACAGAGCAGCTGTGACAGCAGGCGGCAGGCGACACACTGTCGCACTCGCCGCGCACCGCGGGGGCTGCTGGGCTGCGGCGGCGCGACGGCCGGGAGGGAGGGGAGGGCCTGCCTGCTGCAGGCGCAGGCCGCCTGCAAAGTGGGCGATAGGCAACCCGGTGCGCTGGCGTGTGCGGCGGTACAGGCCGCCGCCGCTGCTGCTGCTGCTGCTGCTGCTGCTGCTGCCGCATCCCCTCGCCTCCTCTTTCCGGGCTAAATTCGGCGCTCGGCTGGCCGGCGGCGCGGGGTTGCGACAAGTATGGCGTGCAACATTTCATAACCAACATGTCCAGCCCCGCCCCCCGACGCCCCCAGCTGCCCCCCGCCTCCCCCCGTAGCGCACGGGGTGTTTACGCTCGGGGGCAGCAGCGCGGCCGCGGCGTGTATATTTTGTTTGCGCCGCCCGTTGGCTTTATAGGCTTTGGAGAGCTAAGTGTGTTGTACACGTAGCGAAAAACACGGCATAACGAGGCGAAGGTGGCACGGCGAGGCGGCGGCCGGGAGCCGGGGGAGTCCCGACAGGAGCGACCCGGCTGTACAGACGCGGTGCCAGTCCGGGGATCTTGAACTTGAGCACACACACATACACACACCGACTTGACGACGACAGACACCCTTCCTGCTAGTAACGAGAGGGCTTTTGCAAACGAGCAAGGTTGTCGTTACAACCTTGCTATTATTAATTACGGTCGGAAACACACATACACACACACATACATGCACACAGCAGCGCCCGCGACGTCCCCGACATGTCGAAAAAAAAGGAGGAAATATAAAAGAGACGACGAGACGACGATAAGGCAAACAAGTGACGATGTAAGTACACCGCCCGCCAGGTGACAAAGATTCCAATCTCTACGAGCAGCCTGCCGATCGCCGGCTCGCGGCTCGGGGCTGGGGGCTGCGGATGGGGCTGGGGCTGAAACGAGGATGCTAATCGACGAGGACCGATCTATCTCCGCCCAATTTAGTTCAGCCGAACGCGCACTCAAGGAAGTTCCCTGCTCCCGAATAGAACGATTTCCAGATGCACGTTCCCCTTCCCCCCCCCCCCCCCCCCTCCCTCCTACCACGTCTATACTGCAACCAGAAGCCCCGACCCCAGCGGGCTGTGGCGGCAGCACCGCATCGTCTCAATCTCCGGCTGAGCCCCGCGAACGTGTCTTCCTCAAGACTGGGTTAGCTTCGGGGACAAACAAACGTAAAAAAAAAAAAGGTCGGATTATTATTTCAAGATACAACGTATAGAGGTTTCCAACAAGGCTCAGAATCGGAAGCTGAAGAACAAAAACCCTCCCGGACCGGAATGAAAATATCGACGCACAAGAGCCTCGCCAAATATGGGAACTGACCTCCAAATTCACTCAAAACGCCATTCAAGTTTCTCATACCTGCCCTTGAGAGTTTCCGGTCTGGAAGAGTTTTTGTTCTTCAGCTTCCGTTTCCAAAGTATCATTGGAAACCTCTTTTATACGGCACATTCGTATGTCTAATTTTGTGGTGCCTCGCTCCGGGGAGAACAAAGAGGAAGCCCTGGTAAACGGGGTACTCCGTACTACGCGTTTACGCAAAGTCTCATCTACGTATGCATACCCGCTACGCGACCCCCGAGAAGAAAGAAAAAATCGAGTCCGTCGGCGCGCGCGCACACACACTCGGCTGGGTTGACATTCAGTTCCTCTCAAGGGCCGAAGGGCTTCACTGTTTGGGAATTTATGGTGAACAAGCGTCTCCATTCTTGGATTTTTTTCCCCCCGTTCACGAGGAACAGCGAATAACTTTGGTGGCGCTCTGCTCTACGCCCGCCGCCGCGCCGCTGCGCCGCCCGGCCCACGGCCCACGCTCCGTGTGCTGACTGCGGGCTGCGCTCTGCGCCGCTCTGCGCCTCATCGGGCGGCGTGGCACGAGTCTTTGTCTCCGTGCAGACTCATTTACAACCAGCGCGCATGTTTCGGCATCATGACCGTCCATCCTCCGCTCCTTTCTATGCGTCCCGTTTCCGTCGACCTCCTCTTTGGCGTCGGCGTCGTTGCCCCCTCACGAGAGCAATTTGAATTTTGGCGCGTACATTTGAGGAAAAGCGGGAAAGACACGCTCGAATTTGTTGTCCTGCGAAATGCATGCACCGCAATTTTCGGGATGCAAGAGCGTCCGGCCTTGAGGGGACGCGGCGGCGCGCTACTCCCAAACATGCTAACTCGTTCATTTGGATGCGGTATTCGGCAGGACATGTTGGCTGCACTGAGGCTGCGGCAGCGGCTCGATGACCGGTTGCTTGGCTGCACTGCGCGAATATAAATCAGAGGCTTATTTTGTTGCACGGCGGCGGCCAGGTCACGGCCAAAGGCGCCGCATCGCATCGCATCCAAGAGGCCGTGCTCCTGCGCTGTGCTGACGGGGCCGTGGCCGGCCGTGGCCGTGCCGGGTCATACGCGGCCACCGTTCGTTCCAGATCGACAGCCCGCCTCCAGGAAAAGGAACTGCACACGACACGGCCCGACACGGCCTCCAGCAGCAGCCGTCACCGGTCCACTGGCAAACTCAGCAGCTGGTCACACGACGGGTCATGCGGCCGTCGACCGATTTCGGCTGATAATAGGAGGGACTCAATTGCTAAAAAAAAAAGTTTATACTAAGTTTCTTGAGTTGTACATTTTTCTGAAAAAGATTGCATTTGACTGAAAATTTTCATGATGTATTTTTTCGATTCTTGAATTATTTATTGTCTAGATGGTCACAAAACGGTCAAAACCTATGAACAGATTCAATAATATTTCATCGCATTTTTTTAAATACAAAAATTCGATGAAAAATGCCTTTCTTTGCATCTCTAGTTGAGTACAGTACATTGGCGGTGACTCAGCCCAGCTCGCGGCTAGCAGGGAGGAGGGGTCGTCGCCGTGGGCACATCTGCGGTCGCGTGCCGACTCACCGACTCTGGCCGCCCTGCTGGCCGCCCTGATGCTGATGGCCGCCCTGATGGCCGCGTCGCATCGCCGCCCGGTGCGGTGCGACTCTGTTGATCTTCTGGGGCGGCATTATGTGCGAGCCATTCGCCTTGTTTGCGGTCTGCTTGTCCGCGGCCAAGACTCTCTGCGGTTTCTGCAGGTTTCCTGCTTATCCGAAGCGGCATGGGGGCGATTTACGATTCACACCGGTGTGCAGTTGTCGTGTCGCCGTTTAGCAGGCGAGTGCCCCCCCCCCCCCCCTCCCATCCGGACCCGTGAGAGAGGGCAAAGGCACGGCGATGGAGGACCGACAATTTGGACAAAGATTTTCCGCGTAACGTCTTGGTGAAAAATGCATCAGTTTTACTTTCCGGACGTGTTTTTCAGATGTATTCATGCACGCACGAACACACACGCACGCACACACACACACACACACACACACACACACGCGCGCGCGCGCGCAGAGGATGGCAGCGCGCGGTGCAAGCTGTCACGCCGGGAGCCCCGTCCACTAATCAGACCCCATGAGCGATTCGATACGATTCGGCCTCGCGAGTCCCGCCTAGGTACACACACACACACACTCGTGCTGACGGGTTAAAAAAAAATTAACATTACCGGGGAAAAATTTCCCACTGGCGTCAAATCGGGTTTAGCGTCAGCAGAACTAACGAAAGAAAACGACCACGACGCATAGGAAGAAAAATAACCTCGTCTGGTTGGCGCCATTGCAACGACATGCGTACACAGCGCGTGAGCGTGCGAGGAAATGGATTAGTAAGCCGCTGCTGCAGATAAGTTCGCGCACTCCACTAATATCGCCCGAACGTCACTCAAACGCAGACGTTATTTTCTTTTCACCTCTTTCCGAGGACAAAAATAAAACGCAGTGATAAAAACATAATAATAAAAAGCGCATATACGGAAGAAGGTCGTTTTAAATCGTGGTGCGGTGCCGGACAGGCGTTTTTCGCATGACGGAGTGCGAACAAGACGTGCAGACATGAGTGGGGCTGCCTGGCGGTCTGCCGCGCCTAATCCCCGGCCCGGCTTACCCTGACAGCCACGCAGCGCGGGAGTCTCTCAAACAAAAACAATCCATTGATGGGCGCGAATTTAAATTTCCGCGCTATGAACGCGGATAGAAACTGCCAGCGGCGGCGGCCGGCTTCTGCTATGGAAACTCCATGCATGTCCACAGCCGTCGCGAATGGCGCCGTCGGTCTGCGCTCCTTTGGCGCGAGATTGCAGATACCTTTTTCTGAAGGAGTGTCGTGTGACGCGTGTCAACGCGCGGGGGCTCCGGGCTCCGGGCTCCGGGCTCCAGGTTCCGGAGGCTTGCCGGCGGGACCACCGCCTCCTCCTCTGCTCTGGAGCGCGAAACAAGACGACAACAACAACAACAAGCACGTGAAGGGGGAAAAAATAAAGCAGGCCGGCGGGGTGTTTAGTGCACCAAAAAACGACTGGCGTGTCGTTTATCGCCGGCACCACTCGATGGAGCCGGCCGAGCCGTCGGGGCCGTGGCAGGCCGGGGGCCGGGCCGGGCCGGGCCGGGCCGGGCCGACTGGCGTGACTTTTATTCCACGACTGGGCGGGCTCCTGGGCTCCTGCTGTCCGCTGGCTTCCTGGTGTCTGGCCAGGCTGGGCGGGCCGCAGGACCTGCGGGGGGACCTGCGGGGGGACCTGCGGGGGGACCTGCGGGGGGACCTGCGGGGGGACCTGCGGGGGGACCTGCGGGGGGGACCTGCGGGGGGACCTGCGGGGGGGACCTGCGGGGGGGGGACCTGCGGGGGGCAGGGGACCCCTCGCCGTGTCACCGTTTGGACGTCCCGCGCCACCAAAACACAGTGAAATATTGGCAGTCCATCGGGAATCCAAAACAGAAGGGAGCCCGGCCCGCAGACACACGGCGGCAACGCCCACGACGCGCGCGCGCACACGCACACATACACACACACACACACATGACGTCGCCGTGTCGTCTGCCCGCGTCACGCAGACAGCAGACGATTGCCGCCCGCCGAGCCAATCCTTCCCCACTTTACGGCCCCACAGCAGCAGAGGGCGGCACAGCCACAGGCCACACACACACACACACACACACACACATGTGGACTAGACGCCCGCATGCACAGGTACCAGCCGGTGCATCCGGATGTTGTGCACCTGGCCCTGGTCCCTGGGAGTCCAGGAGGCCGCCCTGCTGTTGGCTGACCGCCCCGCTCCGCCCCGCCCCGCCCCGCCCGCCTGAGTGATCGCTGAGAAATTGGGGTCCGATAAGGCGTGACGTTTACTGCCAATGAAGCGGCCTGGGCTGGGGCTGCGCTGTGAGTGCCGCGGCAGACGGCGCCCGGGCGGTAGGCAGTCCCGCCGAGCGCGCGCGTCCCCGTGCGGCCTACCCCGCCCCTGCGGCCCCGCCGGGCTCCGCAGCAACCGACTCTCCGCCACGGCGGTCGCTGCTAATTGGCGGCGCGGATTGTACGAAAATACGCATACGTACATGGCGTGTAACAGCTTCCTAATGGAGCGTCGGCCGGGGCGGGGGCCGCCGGGGGCCGCCGGGGGCCACCGGGGGCCACCGGGGGCCACCGGGGGCAGACATCCATTCCCCGACAACAGCCCTCCATAAATCTCACACAAGGTGGCGAAGGATGGGGCGTGGCGGGGCGGGGCGTGGCGGGGCGCGGACACTCCGGGGCGGTCCGGCCGGCCCTGGCCGCAGCCGTCACGTTCCCGAGCGCGCGCGCACACACACACACACACACACACACACACACAGCCGCGTGTGCAACTCTTTGGCATCACGACGCGAGAAACCAGCCGTTTTCTGGCAAAATTACCAACCCGTGCGGTGCGAAAGAGAGAGAGAGGGAGAGAGAGACAGACAGAGAGAGAAGGAAGAGTCCATCCTGCGTCGTGACCGTTGCCGTGCAGAAGGGAGCGCGAAAATTATTATCATAGCGAGGTGTGGGACGAAAAAGGAGGAGAGTGAGAGTGAGGGAGGTCGGGCCCCGGCCGGACCTCGGGCTGAACCGGTGTGGAGTTAAGGAAATGGGTTATGGCGGGCATCATTTGTTGCCGCGCCGCTTTTGCACTGACGTTCCTCGCGGCCTGACGGCCTGACCCCGGAGGACCCGGAGGACCCGGAGGACCTCGAGGACCCGGAGGACCCGGAGGACCTCACCCGACGCCGTCACTCGTCGTGGTCGCCGCCTTGCTCGTCCTCGACCCGCGCATGTTGTCTCCTTACCTTTTCGCTCCTGAAGGCCCACTGCAGCTTCGCCCCCCCCCCTCTCTCTCTCTCTCTCTCTCTCTCTCTCTCTCTCTCTCTCTCTCTCTCTCTCTCTCTCTCTCTCTTCCTATTTCTCAATTCGACGGAGGCAGGCCGATTTAAGGGCACGTGCATGTATACATGTGTGTGTGTGTGTGTGATGCTGATTTTGTACGGCATAACAGGGCCTGAATATGTGCGAATCGTTCTCTATTGCTCCCCCTTCCTCCCTCTCTCTCTGTCTTCAAGTCCACCTCCGTCACACTAGCTGCGTCCGCATAGCATATCGGCTCTTAAATCCCAGCCGCTGCCACGCTTGCCCGCGCGGCATATGGGCACGGCGACAGCGCGGCGGCCATCCCTTATCAGTGATTCACGGCGCGTGTATGACAGGCCGGCCTTGGTGTAATTAAGACGGGGCGGGTTGGTTTACACTACGGTGAGCAGGAGCCGGGGCCGCGCGCTCTGGATTACATTGCAGTTCCCGGAGCCTGCGCGTGAGTGGGAGTCTCAGTCTCGATAGTCGAGGGGGATGTGGAGGGGAGAGGGGGGGGGAGGCTTGCAGAACGTGCCCGTAAAAGTCGCCACCACCAGGACGCTGCCCCCCCCCCCCCCCCCCCGGCTGCTGCGCGCTGCCCCTCTCCTTTCTCATTGAGTGCACTGGACGTATAAACCGGGCGCGCTATACCACTGTAAGTAACCCTCATTTGCAGTCAATGAGCAGTAATAACGTGGACGCCTGTGTGAGTGTGTCCCCAGCTACCACACACGCACGCACGCACACACGCACGCACGCGCGTGAGCTGACAGAGTGCCGGCGCCATACCGTCACCCGAATGATGGAACTGCGGTAGCATGTCTCCTCTCTGAGTACGCCGGAGGGCAGGGAAGGGGGGGGGGGGTTATGAGCTGGACCACTTGGAGGGGAGGGGGGGGGGGCAGACGCCGATACGGCTTCATATCACGTAATGGCCCCCCCTCTGATTCATAGCTTCTGCCCGCCGCACGGCCGCTAGCTCTGCCTGCTCTGCCGCTGGCTCGGTCCCTGCCCTCGGAGGAGACCGCTGCGGGCCGCCCTAGTCGTTCAATAGATTAATGACACATGTCTTTGTCACGGTTTGCACCCAAAAAAAAATAGTTTTACCTGTGCAGCTGACCATGACATGTCTTGCCGGCCTATTTGCATTCACAGGTAAAGATTGCGCTCCGTGACGAAATCTCACAGCCAAAGAGAGTCCCGGAGAGTCCAGCAGGGGAACGACGTTTTAACGCGCGTGCGTCAGCTCTCGCAGCAACCCTTAACTGGTCACAGAAATCGACAGAGCGACGCTCGGCGCTGCTATAAATACTGGAGTACGTTTCGCCCGGCCCGGCCCAGGGTCTTGGCGGTCGCTCAGCAGACTGGACGTGACACGAACACATTGGCATTGAGTGCGGCTAAATAAAAGTGTTTGCGACCACCAACAGGCCGGGCTGGGCTCCGCTGGGCTCCGCTGGGCCCCGCCGGGACGGAACTGGTCACGGACAAAACCAACCCTATCGGCCCACGCGCACTGGGGGGGAGCGTCAGGAAATTTGTGAGAAAATCAAACCGGTCGGAGCGCCTGTGACGGCACACAGTGGTGTTACGCAGTTTGTGCACGGCCCCGGGGGGGGGGGGGGGGGTCAGAGACCGCGCCCGGACCGATCCACCCGGATAAGACACTGCGGCGTGATGGGCTGGGCTGCCGGGCGACGGCCAGCGGTCCAGTGGGTCCAGTGGTCAGCACTAACAAGTGGACGGGACAGGACGGGACGGGACGGATACGCGTTGCATTTACGACACATAAAAGTTCGCCTCACTGGAGCTTTTCTTTCGCCTGCAGCGAGCAGCAGGCCATCCAGTCCAGACACACATTGCCGATGGGAGGGCAGAGGGACAGCAGCGAGACAGCGAGCGAGCGAGAGAGCGAGCGAGAGAATGAGAGAGAGAGAGACAGGGAATAGGACAGGCCACTGGCCACTCCGAGAGGACGAGACGAAATATGGGAAAAGTGCAAAATCGGATCGAGCTGGACGCACCGCTTGCCTTAGTGGTGGCGATGCACGGCAAGCCGAGCCGAGCCGAGCCGAGCCGAGCCGAGGAGAGCCGAGCCGAGCAGAGCCGAGCCGAGCCGAGCCGAGCCGAGCCGAGCCGAGCCGCACGCCACCGCAAAGTGTGTGGCTATCGTAACGCGAACACCGCAGAGCCACATAGCCCACAATTTACAGTCTTGGCTCTCGTACACGCCGCCTGGGGGCTGCGTCCACGCGTGCGCTCTTTCTCTCTCTCTCTCTCTCTCTCTCTCTCTCTCTCTCTCTCTGCATACGACAGAGAGGGACCAATATACTTCAAAGACATGTGTAGCAGTGCCCGCCCCCCGCGGCGGCGCCTCATCCGTCAATTGATTAACGTGTGTAGCGATGCATGTTATCCCACCGGTAATCGACGCATCCATTCCATTCAGGTCTCTCCCACTCCCTCTCTCTCTCTCTCTCTCTCTCTCTCTCTCTCTCTCTCTCTCTCTCTCTCTCTCTCTCTCTCTCTCTCTCTCTCTCTCTCTCTCTCTCTCTCTCTCACGGGTAACGAGCGAACTATCATCATCAGCATGCACATAGAGGCCATACTGGCTTCCGAGAGCAGAAGCATCGACATATGGATGCTTCGCGGGCCCTGCTAAACTGTGCGGACCAGACCGAGGCGCCGGGGGGGGGGGGGGGGGAGGTTCATAAACCACTTTGCTAGCGAGTGGTGCTGGCAAACTGTCGTTCAGCGCGGGCCTTCCTTGCGTGGTGTTGACTTGGGTTCGATTCCCACGCGCGCTGATTTAATTTTTTAAGCGGCCAAAACGCCTTTTCTTTTTTACGTGGTTCCCGAACGGCCCCCGTTTACATACGAGCCCCGCCCTTACTCCCTTCCCACGGTGCCCCCAACAAAAAGCTCGCCTCCCTGCTGCTCACCTGCAGGGCACAAACGACAGAGGAAGTCTCCCCCCCTCACGAGAGTGTGTGTTTACATATTACAGCGGGCCGGGCCGGGAGGTGTATACACACATACTTGACCACCAATCGGCCACAGCCATCGGCAGCGAAAGAAAGTCGGTAATGCGGCATCATCAGGCCGGACTGCGGGCGGGGGCCGCGGGCGGGGCGGGGCCCTCCAATATGAAGACGTTACAGCCCTTCATTACTCCGTTACCATAATGGCCCCGGCTTCCCATAAATGTTATACGAATAAGACCGGTCCGCGCGCCCCGCTCAATTTATTTCGTAGGCGGCGCGAAGTCACGTGGTCAGTAGCCGCTCGGTAAACACTCCCGCGGCGTGAGGTGTGAACAGCCCCCGTCCGACGACTCGCTGCTGCTGCTGCCGCTGCTGCTGCTACTGCTGCTGCTGCTGCTGCTGCTACCGCTGCTGCTGCTACCGCTGCTGCTGCTGCTGCCGCTGCTGCTGCTGCTGCTGCTGCTGCTGCTGCTGGGTCGGCGACGACGTGCATTTCTCACGACCCTCCCACAGTCGTATACTCACCTGAAAAGAGACGAAAAGAGAGTTTTAAAATGAGATGGAATAATAACGCGCGCACTGGCAACGAGCAGAGCCGGGGGTAATTCGGAGGTGGGGGGGGGGGGCTTTGAGCGGCGTGCAGCAGCGCGTATGGAGACATGTAACAAAGTTGGGTTGGCAGCGCTGTGGCAGGGCAGGTGTGCGCCAGACAGGTGGACCCACGGAGCGCTGCGGCTTATATTGGCGGGCTTTGGCTTTGGCAGCCCTGGACTGAGCTCTCGACACTCTGCAGTTCGCTGACGTGCGGCACACGTGCGCCGCTCCGGCAAATGACCGCGTAATTGGCTGACCGTAACGACGTGCGGTGCACCGCCATACCGCGCCCAGTGGGGCGGAAGAATGGCGCGGAGGGGACGGGAAGGACGGGACGGGACGGGACGGGACGTCGTCCCTGCAGCACTCCGGCACGAGCTCCCCGAGCTGCGAAAACGCGGGCATGTTTACGGCCCCGAGCGCCATTCATTCCAAGGGCCACCGGGCGGTCCGCGTGCAGCCTGCGGGATCATGAGCCCCCCCCCCCCCAACACACACACACACACACACACACACACACACACACACACACACACACACCCCGTGCTAGACACTCGCTGATAATGTAAATACGAGAAGACTGACGGGCTGAGGCGACGGCTCTCCGAGCGCCTGCGAGCGCCAGGGTAGGCCAGCCCGCACGGCACCCGTGCACGCCGCAGTCCAGATTGCCTACCCAGCAAGGCGCCGTTCGTGCTCCGGCTGCACTTGGCGGTAAAGCTCAAGGCTTACTCTGCGACGAGTGCATCGTGGACGCACTTCACTCCACGATTGACTCCCCCCACATGACACACCTTCTGCTCCAGTTTCGTCACCCCGACCTGACCTGACCAGGCCGGCGCGCACCCAGCGCAGCTGCTGTCGCCTGGTTTACAGAGCTACCGGCTCGTGCTGGGGAACTCATGTGAGGCGATGCGGCCGGGATCACGAGCCGAGGCACGGGCCGAGGCACGGGCCACTGCAAACCTAGCCGAACGCCACGTGCGAGCTCGGGTCAGGGCCCGTCCGTACGGGGACATCAGCTGACACTACCATGACTTCCTGCCGCTTGTGTGTGTGTGTGTGTGTGTGTGTGTGTGTGTGTGTGTGTTGGCGTGCGGACAAGTTAGCGAATTATTTGCAAGCCCCCCCCCCCCCCCCGGGCCGCGCGATATACACGTGTCGGAGACAAAGTCAGACCGAGTGATTAATGCAATAAAATCCAGCGTTTAATCCCCATCGTGGGCACAGCAAAGCATACAAGTATAGTTTTCGCCCAATCCCCCCCCCCCCCCAGCAGAGCAGCAGGGAGTGGGGAATAATAAAGAAGAGAAATTAATTGAGTACGGATTGAGTACAGTTGAGGCGCTTTGGGGACATGTAAGGAGCCGCGGGGGGGGGGGGAAGGGAAGGGAAGGGAAGGTCCATCTCGGCATGACAAATTTCCCTGTGGCGGCGGGCATCCCGCGCGCGCCGGCAACAGCAGAGTGGGTGTGTGCTGGAGCTGGAGCTGGAGCGGCGGCGGCCGGCAGGTCTTCCCCGGCAGAGTGCGCGGCCGGCGCCAGAATCAATCAGCGATCGAGACACTCGCTGACGCCGGCTGACGCTCCGCGCTGCCGTTTCATTTGTGTTTATAAATACGGCCGCGGTGCGCTGTGTGTGTGTGTGTGTGTGTGTGTGTGTGTGTTTATTAATTGAGGGAAGAGGCGGCCGCTCAGGCGGACCGAGACGGCCGTAACTCCGGGGACGCCGCCGAGGCACTTGCGGTGCTTAAAGGTGCCGGCACTGGTCAGGCCGTTCGGTCCGCGGCAAAGCGGCCTGGTATGTAGAATGCAAATCGGCCGGTATCCGCGCCGCTCACAATAAGGCCCGGCCCGACCAGACCGCCGGCGCCTTTCCAGGCGCCCCCTCTCCTCTCTCTCTCTCTCTCTCTCTCTCTCTCTCTCTCTCTCTCTCTCTCTCTCTCTCTCTCTCTCTCTCTCTCTCTCTCTCTCTCTCTCTCTCTCTCTCTCTCGCACGCAACGTCACGGTGGCGTGGTCTATGACCTCCCATCTGAAAACTAAAAACACGGACGTCGCGGTCCCAAGATGATGTGAAACTAATTTAAAAATTCCGAAAAAGAAAATTGATTCTTTCTGTTTTCCTCTATATCGAATTGATGAAGATTCATGGAGATGACTCGGATAAAAAAAAAAAAAAAAAACAGTATCGCCGATCGCGGCGGCCGCAGGCAAATGATTTACACTAACGAGTCGTGCGCGGAAGCTGCAGAAGAGAGTTGTGCTGGGCAGCTTCTGGACTGGCATTCCGAGGGTTTTCCCTGCATAGGGCGGCACAGCCGTGCGGCACAGCCCCGGCAGCAGAGGCGGACAGCACAGCATAGCTCAGCTTCACGGGATTCCACCGAATATGGAGACAAGCCCTGACGACCAGAGACGCGACGCGACGGCACACGACGGCGTCTATTTCCAGTCCCCTTCTGCGTCACTGACGACAGTCCGCGGCTGGTATGTTTTCCACCAACTTTTTCATGGTCACGAAGCAGAAGAAAAGGCAGCAGACAGTCGCACAACAACACCGAAGGTAAGGCAAGGGGGAGCTACAGGTGCGAGCGAGAGGTAGGGCTCTTTGGGGAGAATCTGCGAACGACTTCAGCTCGGCGGCAGCGGCTTACCCAGCCCGCTGCAATAAGCTGATACTACTACGCCAGGGGGACAGTACCGGCGGTAGGGTGCCCTTCCAGTTCACTTCACATCCCAGTCCGGCAAACTTTGTCAAGAGAACTCGTTGCCAAGAGAGGCTCTCGCATCGATCCTCGGCCCTGCAGATATGTTTTACGGCCAGCGCGTCTCCAGGCCGTGTCCAGGGCGTGCCCAGGGCGTGCCCAGGACCGTCTGCAGGCCTATGCACCGAGTCCGATGATGACGGGCGGTCGTTGATTGGCTCGCGATGCCGGACGGCAGCCAATGGCGCGAAAGCTGGCGCTTTAGAGTCGGCCACTCTCCGGCCGGCGCCACGCCGCGCCACGCCCCCACCACAGCCCGGCACCTGCCTCACGACGCACTGCACAGGTGGGGAGAAAACAAATACCATACAGAGGTTTGAATGACGGCGCCCGAGAACGGGCCGCCTATGTGGGCGTTAGCGTGTTCGACTGCCGCAGACACGACGCACGACACGGGGAACACGGAATCACGGCGATCAACAAGATCCGATCAGCGTTAGCGGGCGGCGGAGCGGAGCGAGCGGGAGCCGGCCGGACCGGGGCAGCCGGGGCAGCGAGTGCAAAGCGGTGTACACTTTGACACCTGTCATCGCCTCGGCGCGGACTGGCGCTGCGTGGTGCAGCCCAGCGCAGCCTGGCGCAGCCGGGCGTAGCTATACACGTGTAAAGTAGTGCAGCAGTGCAGGGACACGCGGATCTGCGATGACACGCCCGACGCTTCCGCGTCCATAAAACCCAGTTCAAGCGAGAGGAAATTATAATTTCCCATATTTCAATGCAAAGTAGGTTGCGGAGGGAAATGTTGAGTTCGCTAACCCAACGAGAAGGTCTGCAGACGCTACGCAGTAACCCACACAAAAAAAAAAAATTCGCTCCGCGTAGCAGCAAAAGTTTGTTTTCGCTCGCTTGTTTGGGTCGTTAAACTAATTTGCTAGGGTGGCGACGTAATCGGAGAGCAAAAAAGGGGGGAAAACTCGTTTTACCAGGTGAAAAAATAAACATGAAAAAGGTGCAAGTATTTGCGTACTATTTCGTAATTATGTCGGCGGGCAGCTCGAAGGTGGGCAGGGCAGCATACCGCATACCCGTGGAGCGGCGCTGCCTGGCCACTGACTGGGCAGTGACTGAACGGCGCCTGCAACGGCTAGGATCTGTCCAATTTGTCACGACGAGTGACGCCAGGGATGGAAACTAGGCCTTGGCAGACACCGACTAATACGACGCGACTCTCGTCGTCGTCGTCGTCTCTCTCTCTCTCTCTCTCTCTCTCTCTCTCTCTCTCTCTCTCTCTCTCTCTCTCTCTCTCTCTCTCTCTCTCTCTCTCTCTCTCTCTCCCCCCCCCGGTCGCTCCCTCTCCTATCTCAAGCTTGTCCCTCTCATTCAGTATATTTCTCCTAGAGCCGGCTATGGCGGTCGGTCAGTGCAAGCATTACCGCAGAAGTGCTTCGGTTTCTTTGCAACAAGCTCGGGACGAAATCTAGAAACCATAATTTACCCGATTCTTCGCCGATTTCGTACGTGATGTTTGCTGGAGAAAAATGTTAACAACTTCAAGGGGAGGACTCCCCTCCTATATAATCCCGTGAGAGAGGGTCTGAATAATGCAGCGTTAGCTGTGCGGCCATAGCCGGCCATAGCCGCGCGCTGTCGAGATAAAATGGCAAGTTTAGGGACTAAGCCAATGACAAGTGAGCAAGACGGCGCACAGCACGGCCGCGGTGAGTTGTCCAGCAATCCTGATTAAAAGACGACACGCCCCCCGCGCGTCTGCTCCAGCGGCGGCTCCAGCGGGGATTCCAGCTCGCTACGGCCAATCTTTTCGCAGCCTTGCGTTTAGCCTCGCCTCGAACACATGAATAGGCGACGCACATGACTCGGTTTTCTTCAGCACCTGGTCACGATTCGCAGTCAGCCATATTCGCTCTCGTTTCACAGCTGTCACGAGCCGCATAACAGGATGGCGCCTGCGGGTGCCAAGGTAGGCCAGCCCGCACGACACGCATGCACGCAGAGGTCGGGGTTGCCTACCCAGCAGGCGCCATGTGTGCTCAGTCTGGCCAGATCAGGCTCGCGGGTATATCCGGCTCCGGCCGATGCTCGCGACTCTTCCATGCTCAGTGCCTTGGCTAATCCGGGCCCCTGCGATGAATGGACAGCGCTGGCTGGCTCGGCGGGGCGCTCGGGGCCTTGGCCCTGGGCTGGGCGCCCGGCCCGGACCAGGGCCTGACGCGGCAGCCGGGGTGGGCGCCGGGCCTGGCCGGTACTCGAACCCCCGACCCGACACTGACATTGGCTTGGCGCCGCGTGCGGACCATTCGGTGAGCGCCACCTTCCGCCGCCGGCTCCGTCAGCGGAAGAGTGCTGCCAACGCGCCCGCCGCCCGCCGACCGCCGACAGAGCCACAGCTGCATGCTCCGCGGGGGGATTTCACGTCCCAGAGAGGGAAAGTCGTAATAATTCCGCGAGGCGCGGCGGCCGCACTGGAAGTGGCCGGGAGCGGGCCGCAGCACCGGAGCGAATCCTGCGCAAGCCGATAGCCACGGGAATGGTGATCCCCGGTGATATTGGCGAGCGCTACAAGCGCTGCAAGTGCTGCAAGTGCTGCAAGTGCTGCAAGCGCTGCCACTGGACGGACACCGACGGCTCAGGTCTGGGCAGGGCTGGGGCTGGGCAGGGCTGCCCGGCGGCAGGCTCTCAGGGCGCGCAACATTCTAGGTTTTTGGCCCATTGCCGGCAGCGGCAGCGGGCACCGGCACCCATGACGGCACCGCCGGGCACCGCCCTGCCCTGCTGCCCCCTTGCCTCCGCGATGTGTCAGTCCAGTCCGAGCCGGCAAATAAGCCGGTTTCCTCCGTCGCGCAGCCGCGCTCTTACGGTACCCCGTCTGCCTTGGTTTACAAAATAAATTATCAATCTTTGTGATCGCGGCGCGTCGACCGCGGCGGTGCGTTGCTGGCCGGCGGCTGCCGGCGGCCGCCATGCCGGGGCCGGGCCGGGCGACGCGGTGACATCCCATTGGGAGACGCGGCGATTAGGACTAGACGGCGAGGCGCGGCGAGCCGACAGCGGCGGCGGCAGCAGCCAGCCCCTGGGGCCCTGCCCTGCCCTGCCCTAGCCTGGCCAGTGCGGAGGCAGCCCGCGAGCCCAACAGAACCCTCACTCACTCTACAGTGATTCATGAAATATCCTCCCTCGATATCGATAAAATAAAATCGACTTTCGAAAAAAGGCACTAAAATGGCTACAAGAAGTACTTCTCGAAATTATTCACGAAAGTTTTTAAGTCCAATTCTGTAGTTTTTCTACAAAGTTTTACGTCTGTAGCAGCCCGACGCGTTTGGTTTCTTCATTTCCGGCACACTGCTTGCACCGCTTGCCGACACAACAACTCTCACTGCAGAGAGTTCGGTGCCTTAGTGCCTTTGCACACGGCGGGTCCGGTCTGCACGGTCAGGACTGTCATCGCCAGGCCGCACGGGAGGAAATAAATAAATTCACGTCATCCCGCGGCGCGCGGCTGATCAAAAGGCCGCCGCGGACAGGGCAGCTCTCCGGCAGGGGCGGCCGGGGGCGGCCGGGGGTCACAGGAAGCAGCAGAGTATATAACATTGATGCGGTGCAACGAAGCTGTTGTGGCCCCGCGCCGCCCCCGCCGCCCCGCGCCGCCCCGCACTGCCCACGCCCGCGGCCATCCGCGCTCACGGCCCCGCCCGACTATCATCTCTTAACGAACCCACCCACCCGGCCTGCCTGCCTGCCTGCCTGCATGAGCCACGTCGAGTGTTTTTCATAAATGCAGCGAGGTGCTCGCGCGCGCACACACACACATACACACACACTCACACTCGTGCAATCGAAAGAAAAACGAAAGCAACCGGCGACTTTGATTTCGGCGAGCGCGCGCGTGCGCTTGTGTCGTCGGGCAGCAAAAGAAATTCATCCTGTAACGTGTCCCCTCCGGCCGGCCTCTCTCGTAGTGTTTCCGTTCGCGAGAGCCTTGAGAGCGTCCGCCGAGTGGATCTCGGAGCCACGCCGCACTCCACGCCGCGCGTTCCCACGACGTACACCGGCTCGGGGTTGGGGTCCCCTCGGACGGCGCGACGCACAGCGACACTCTTCTGTCTGCTACCAATACCGCCGCCAATCTGCAAATGTTACTGCACCGAACAATTTTTCATGGAAACCTTTCAATAACCATCACCGACGTATCTCAAATTTTTAGTATTGTGACTGAAAGTACAACTTACAGTATTACAACTTAAAACACCACTTTTCGGGGGGGAGGAATTCCTCCATTTGCATCCATCGCTGTACCTAGCCGCATCACGATTCGATCACGATCCACTTTCGCGCAGTGGTCCCCCGTCCCGACATGCGCAGCGCGCGGCACATCACACCGCCCTGAAGTGTGTACCGTTTCGAAAAGCGGTACTGCACCAGGTGGAATGTCAAGGCGGGGCGTGGCGGGGCGGGGCGGGGCGGGGCGGGGCGGGGCGGAGCGGGGCGGAGCGCGGAAGACGCAAGCGGATGCGCCGAGGGCGTTCCCGCCCCCTCGCCCTCTGGGCCCCTAGGCCGGGCCTCTGGGCTGGGCCGGGCCCCTGGGATGGGTACACGATGACGGCGCTGCCTCCCCCAGCAGGCGATAGCAAGCCCCCGAGCGCTCACCGGCCGCCACACCACAATCTGTCACCGGCATTCCAATACGTCAGCGGACCACGTTAATTTGTCTCTCCTGCGTTAACCAGCCGGGGCCGGGGGCACGACGTGAATGAGCTCATCCAGAGCGGAGTGTTCGGCCGCCATGTGGGTCCTCTGGGTCCGGGCTGGGCGGGGCGGGGCGGCCGCGTGCCGTTCTAATAATAAAACTTTGTAGCATTTCCTTCCGCATATCTTGAAATAAGCAGCGCGGCGGCGGCGGCGCTGGAAACAAATTTTCTGAACACGAACGACGTGTAGTCTGTGCGTGCGCGCGCGCGCGTGGTGCGTGCACACTTCCAGGAACGGCATACGGCCATCGTTGCGTCGTGTCCTGGATCGCTCCCTGGCGTTTATTAATGGTTCTCTCGGCCCAACGGGGACTAGACGCCGAGGCCCGGTCAGGGGGGTAGGGAAGGGGAGGGAATGTTCGACGGGGACGTCGAGAGTCGACAGAGCGCCGCTGCCGCTGCTGCTGCCCCGGCCGCCGCGCCGAGCGCACCGAACGCGCGCTGGTCACAGAGTCCATGAGGCCTCCGGGAGACCAGGGCAGGCCAGGCGGGGGTCAAGCGGGAGTGGAGGAGGCCTCGGCTTCCTGGAACACCTGCGCTGCCTCGGGTCGGGTCGGGACCGGCGGCGGTGCAGTGAGGACAGGTACGATACGGTACGACGGCTTGTCATACTGTACACAATAAAATTAGAAACCTGTTGCGAGTCGCGAGCCGGGCTGCCGCGCCACGCCCACCCTCGGCGACGTCTCGTCACGCCGTGTGACGATGAGAAATCTGTGCTGCTGCTGCTGCTGCTGACGGCGCGCGTAAACAAGCAGGCCGAACCGAACGAAAACCGAAAGCAAGGCAGCGGAGGTGAGCCGGTGCCGACGCCCACCGCGGGAGAAGTAGTCGTGTGATTTGGGAAGCACGCGGCAGTTTGTCAGGTCAGGGAGACGTGTGCGCTGCTCTGCTGCTCTGCCGTGTCGCACCGCGCTGCTCTGCGGCATTCCAGGCCGCGATCCTCTCGTGTCGTGTCGCCCCGAGAACCGTACCGCCGCCAGCTCCAGATGAACACTACTCTCCCTGTCTTTCGGGGTGCCCGCTCATGGCAGACGCTCATGGCATGCCCCACTAATTTGTTGCCGCGCGTACGGGGGCATGAATGAATGTCTGCCATGGCAGTCATGGCAGCGCCACGCGGGCACCATGAACCAGACGCCTTTACGGCGCGTTATTCGACGTCGTCAAGCCACAAAGCTACAATGATGTCGAACCGGGCAGAGCGGCGCGGGGCCAGTGTCTGTGAATGAGAGAATGTAATGTGAGGGAGGGGAGGCGCCGGCCAGCCGACCGGCAAATCAGCGCCATCAACCGTCCGGCAGCCGCGCCGCACGCCGCACACGAGAAGGCACCTTCACTTGCCATTCAGTGTCTCACACAGTTCGGGGAGGGCCGGGCCGCGAGGAGGTCTGCGAAGAGCGCTTTTCGTGGACGCTGGATGCAGACCCTTGGAGTCACCTGGCCGATGATCTTGAAGACCACGATGACGATGATGATGCGCAGTGATGGCATGGCGGTACTGACACAGACGCCGCTCGCACACTTGGCTCGCAGCGGGGTCTTCCGCACACACCTCGCGGTTCGGGCCGCGCGCGCGCGCGCGCACACACACACACACACACACACACACACACCTTGTAGCAACTCGTAATGTCTTCTTCCCAGGCAGTAACTCATCTTTACGCCCCGCTGTAAGCCCTGGCCGTTCACCCCATCACGCTCTGTAATGAGCCGCATTTACTGCCCATTTCAGTGTGCACTATGCACCTGGGCCCGCCTGGGCCCGCCTGGGCCCTCCCTACTTCATATAACGATGCAAGGCGGCGGTGTGCATCGGTTTGTTGCGACGCCGTGCAGCGCTTCGTGGAAACGTGGGGACAGCGATAGAGTACATGTGCGGTAGCTTTGGGGCCTGCTTCGGGGAGGCTGAGGCTGCTGAGGCGCCCTGATCAGTCCGCGTGGTGGCTCCAGCTTGAGTCACCAGTCCGCAGCGGTGGTGGTCTCAGCCCGGCATGTGCGGTCCCCCAGTCCCCCGAAGCCCCCCAACGGGACGAGGTCCGGGTAGAGTAGGGCGGCCAAGTCTGCGGGTTCCGCACAGAAGGTACATGGGTTTCGGGTCGACGCGCCCGCAGGGGACCCGAGGACCCGAGACCCGGCCGCGGAGGTCCACGTCGTCGGGCACGTCCGCGGGTTCGAAACCCCCGCAACTGGGCGGGATTGGCACGCCGGTTGAGGCGTTTGAGGCGCGGCGCCCAGCACCAACGCCACGGCACCGCCGGGCCGGGCCGAGCGTCGACAAGGCATTATGATGTCGCTTATCAGAACGACTTCTTCAGCCGGACGGAGGGAAAAAAATAAAGCTGGCAAGTTATGACGCTGGCTGTGCTGCGGGTACCGGGCGGGTACCACCGGGCGGGTACCACCGGCAGGGCAGGGCAGGGGTGAGCCAGGACCACTGCGTACGGCACATCTGCCTGCTGCCACTTGTCCCCCGTGGGAAATGAGGACAATGGACGTTTCCAATCAGACTTTTAAACGGAAGCAGAAGGGCAAAACAAAAACTCCAGACAGTGAACTCTCGAGGGCAGGTATGAGAAACTTGAATGACGTTTTAAAGTGAATTCGAAGGTGAGTATTAATATTCGGCGTGGCCCTTTACATCGATATTGCCTGCTTTCAAGATTTTCCAGTCTGGAAGTGTTTGTTATTCAGGTTCCGCTTCTCAGCCTCATTATTGGAAATTTCTCTACCCCATCTTAAAGCCCCCAGCTCCATCTCCTACCCTGGGAAAGGCTAGACGACAGATCATTCTTCCCCGACTACTATCTAAAAGATTCAATCATTTAAACATCCCACCAACCAACCAACCAGGGAATCTCAATAGTGCCTAATTAGCAGCGGAGTGAATCACAAGTCCTCAGGCAGTGTTCTTCGGCGCGGCGCAGCGCGACGCTTCAAGATGGTGGGCCGGGGCCGGGCCGAGGCGGCAGGCAACAAGGAAACATCTTTTGGAAATGTCACGCTGTGTACGACACGACCCGACGCGGCCCTGAATACCAAATCGACCAGTGATTGAAACATCATCAAAAAAACAAAGTGGACGACGACAAACCTGCTTTTCGACCACACAGGAACCGCGCGGCCTCTGCTCGCGCCCGCGCCGCCCCGCGCCGCTCCGCCGCGCGCCGCGCGCTCTGGCGGCGGCCGGCCGAAACGCCACAGCCTGCCCGTCTGCCGGCCGGGGAAAGCGAAACGACCCCCTGCATGCCGAAATCGGGATACACTTGAGTTCGATCTCATCGCAGTCAGGACCAGGTATCCTCGAAACGCATCTGGTGGTCGGGGCCGCCGATGAGCGTGGCGGGGAGACCGTGGGGTAGAATGGAGCCGAGTACCAGCGCCCATGGACTTCCCCTTCCCCACCACGAACCCCGTGGTGGCCCTGCCCCCTGGCCCCTGGCCGCCGGTTGGCGGAGTCAAGCAGTCTGGTACCTGTGCGGCGGCCACCACCACCACCACCACCACCACCACCACCACCAACGGTTTGACGGCACGGCCAGTATTTTACCTAAGTTAGTATGCCGTGGCGACGATATTAACCGGAAAGCCAAGCAGGTGTTTATTGTACTCGAGGCCTAACCCAGATCCTGCCGAAAACTCGTTCCGTCTCCTCCTCGAGTGGTCCAGTCCCGACCGGGAGCAGCGGCGGGGGCGGAGGTGTGGCGTGCCGGGGGCAGCCGGGGGCAGCCGGGGGCAGCCGGGGGCTCGCGGCCGGGCGATAGAGGCAGATCAGGCAGAAAGGCAGCGCAGGCACACATGATAGACACGGCGTGGGGCGTAAATGATTGGGCTGAAGCCGCAGTGTGTGTGTTTGAGGAGAAGGGGGGGACGGGGGGGGGGGGCGCTACTCATCTCTGAGAAGCGTGAGACTGTATTGGGGGGGGGGGGCAGCAGCGCCGAGTAACGACCCAAGCAGGCGTCACACGATTACATGGTGTTTGGAGACGAGGCCACGAACGACTGCGCTTCCACGGCGAGCGGTCGTCTCCACGAAGCAGTACCAGGCCACCAATATGCGGTCTTCGGACCAGAGATGTGAATTTTCAGTGAGAAAAGTGTAAAACTTGACCGAGAACGACCGATTTTCGTAGCCCTCCCGCGGTCAGCGAACTCGTCTTCTCGTTCGGCTGTGCACAAAAAGAGATTCCGAAAATTTGGACATTTGAATATTTATTTACATCAAAGCAGGTTCGCCTTGTCCTGCGACGCTCCAGCGCGCCGGTTCGCGCTTTTGCCGCGGTGTACATAATCCGCTGCGTTTGCCGTGATGGCCGCGCACATGTCATGTCGATGAGATGGGCGTGCCGTGGCGGGGCGTGGCGGGGCGGGGCGGGGCGGGGCGCTAGCCGCTACCCTGGGAGCCCCGGGGCTGGCAGACGGGCTCTAATCCGCGCCGATGACAAAGAGTTGGCGCTGCGGCGGGGAGTGCGATAATCACCCGCAGCAGCAGCAGCAGCCGTACGTGTTGTTGTCGTCGAGGAAAAGAAACCAGACCGGCGGCTTTATTTGGTCGCGAAGGTGAGTGGAGTGCACGGCGCGGTGGTCGCGGTGCGCGGTGCAGCAGCATCAGCAGCATCAGAGCGGGCAGAGCGGGCAGAGCTCTCTGGCGGCCCGTTTCCGCGCTGAGGTGAGGCCTGGCCTCGGCCAGCCTCGACTCCCCGGGCAGCGCGGCACGGCCAGCAGGCGCCACCGCCAGCACAGGCGCCAGTGCAGGCACATTCGCGATCCTCTCTCTCTCTCTCTCTCTCTCTCTCTCTGTCTCTCTCTCTGTCTCTCTCTCTGTCTCTCTCGCTCTCTTGACGTAGGTAGTTTCATCACATATTAATAAACCGTGATATGTGCGTAAATTTTTATGATGTAATCCCGAGCGCTGCAGTCACAACGGGTACGGATTGTTTGGGCGATATCTCCACCAGGAATCTTTTTTACATAAAAAAGATGATTATTATAAATTAATGGTTTCATCTATTATATTTTTTATTGGACGGCGCGAGGGGTTTCTTAGATTAGCTCCCAGCTCAAGGCAATGAAGGGGATTAGCTTGAACTGGTCTGATGGCGACACGGCGCGCGCGACCCGAGGCGGCAGCCGACCTAACCGGCAGTCCGGCAGGGATAACACTACTGGACACACATTCGCGGGCGGCGGCCGGCCCACGGCACTGCCAGCTGCCAAACCCCCAGCAGGGTAGCAGGCCCCACGGGAGAACGGCGGCGCCCGACACCCACCGCTGCTGCAGCCGGAAGTCGACAAACGACAACAAGGTTAAGGGAGGGGGAGGTTTGGTTCCGGGCCGGGGGCCGTAGGCGGGGGCCGTAGCCGGGGGCGGAGGTGAGGGCGGAGGTGTGGGTGCGGAGTGCGCGGTAAGTGCCGGGACGCGGTGACAGAGTGCGCGCGGGTGGCAGCGGCTCTGCGCATGTGCAGACCGCGATGCATTCGTCGTGGCCGTCAGCGCGGCGCGGCGCCGTGCTGCAGGTAAGGCGACAGGAAGTCATCTCTTGTCTCGCGCGTGTGCTATGCGCCACTCTTGTCGTTTATTCTTCCCGCTCTCTCTCTCTCTCTCTCTCTCTCTCTCTCTCTCTCTCTCTCTCTCTCTCTCTCTCTCTCTCTCTCTCTCTCTCTCTCTCTCTCTCTCTCTCTCTCTCTCTCTCTCTCTCTCTCTCTCTCTCTCTCTCTCTCTCTCTCTCTCTCCCGGACTAGAAGTTGTAGTGGTCGTAGTTGTTGGTGTTGTTTTTGTTGTTGGCGCTGTCGTGGCTGCCGTGTCGGTGGTTCTTACCTCCACGGAAAACATAACAAACGTTCGTTTCCCCCGACGAGGGGCGGCACTACTACACTGGCAGGAGCAGGAGCACTAGGCCGTGCCGCGCCGTGCCGCGCCGTGCCGCGCCGTGCCGCGCCGTGCCGCGCCGTGCCGCGCCGTGCCGCGCCGTGCCGCGCCGTGCCGCCCGCCCGGTCCGGCCTTGGGCCTCTGCTGCTGAGTGATGGGCCTCTTTACGGTGACAAAACGCATACCGATTCCCTTTCCAGGTGGGTGGCAAGGCAGCAGGCAGCAGCAGGCAGCGGAGGCTAGCGCCCTACGCAGTTCGTGTCCCGAGGATATCGGGTCAGGCCCTGGCCAGGACCACACCTCGGCCGTGGGTGGTTCGGGCCGCTCAGGCCGCTCAGGCCCCGCCGCTCGCTTCGTAGCATTACATACATTTCGAACGATTTCTCGGTCGTCGCGGCACGTCGTGTACGACATCCCTCTAGACAGACGGCCTTCGCCGCCTGGGAGACCGATGCGAGCGAGAAGAAATGCACCGCAGGAGAGGAGCCATTTGGAATTGTAGGCGAGGCGAGCGCGGACAAAAGCCCGGGGAAATTTGTCTGATTTTCAATGTTACTACTCAAGGTTACAATTATTTACATGGGGGTCCAGACAAACATCTCCGGAAGAGGGGCGGTCGCGTAGTATTGCGAGTAAAGCACAAGGACGACGTCTGAAAGGCCTAACTAACTCTGCGGGGGGCACGGGCCCGGGGGGTCACGAGGCGCGTGCGAGGGTTGGTGGGGAGGGGGGCAAAGAATGCTAGATAACGCGTCCCTCAAATGGGCCCGCTGTGAGGAGGGTGCGGTGCGCAGAGCCATGGGCAGAGCCATGGACACAAGTCATGGACACAAATTCATGGACAAAAGTCATGGACTCATCAGTCAAGGACACAAAGTCATGGACTCAGTCAAGGACACAAAGTCATGGCCAAAGCCATGGGCACAGTCATGGACAGTCATGGCCGTCAGCACCCTGGAGACCTCCACTGCTCTGCCCGGCTCTGCCAATGCCGCACGACGCCCAAATGAATGCCTCCCGCGGCACGTACGCACCATCACCATCCCGGTGACCTACCACCGGCCCCAACACCCGCCTCCGCCACTGGATGTGGTGCAGCTCCCCCCCCCCCCCCCCCCGCCTGCGCCCCCTTTGACCCTGGTCCCGCCTTGCGGGTGCGCTGGCACAGCGCGGAGCGGATTCCCGGAATTTGGGTGCGACACGGGACCGCCGTGCCGGTGGGAACGTTGGGGGCGGTCTGTTGGTCTGTGGCGGCGGTAGCGGCGGCAGCGGCGACAGCAGCGACAACCGGAGCGATTCGCAGTGAAAGCAAAGCCAAGCCACACCTCCCCGCTCCGCCCCTCCCCGACGCCACAGTCTACTGCGTAGTATAGTACGGCACCTCCGGCACCTCCGGCCGGCCTCCGGGGTCGAGCCTCCGGGGCCTCCGGTGCGGCGTTTTCTTTTATTGCAAAAAAAAATATTGCCTCCCGGGTTGAAGTTGAAGGCTGAATTTGATGATTTCCATCTCGGCAACGACTCGACTAAGGCTCTCGGCGGGGCGCTAGGACGGGAGCTGCGGACTCCGGGCTCCGGGCTCCGGGGGTACGGCAGCCACATGACGGCGGCCCGGCGAAGGCTGGCGGGGCTTGAGGCCGCTATAGGCCGCCGCCGGGGGATTTATTGGTTTTATCGGCCGCCCCATCGGCGACACGCACAGACGACGAAGGCTTGTGCGAAATTTCGGGAACGGTCCACAAAACTAACGCCCGGCCGACTCGGCCCAGAACGGAACAGCTGCTTCGGCCCCGAAGGAGCAGGGTCAAATAATTTGTCGGACCCCACAGCGTTTCACACGGGCCGGGCCAAAGCCAGCGCGGAGCGGAGCGGGGCCGCTAGCGGGGGAGGCAGAGGCAGACACGATACATTGCGGTAGGCAGGCCGATAGGCATCAGATGCCCATCACTTTTGCGCGGGAGGTTCGGATGACAGGCCGGGCTGGGGCCGACACAGAGCGCCTTGCCCCGGCCCGGCCCGGCTGCGGCCAAGGCTGTGGCCAAGGCTGTGGGCCGGGCATCGCACTAGGACGGTACGGTACTATAGGCAAGGGCCGGGCCGTGCCGGGCTCTGGTTGGCGCCTGAAGGGTCACAGACCCAGACTGAGCCAGTGGCGTGTCCCGTGTCCTCGGCCCGGTGGAGGTGAGGGTGCCGGCGGGGCGGCAGGAGTCGACGACGACAACCCCTCCCGTCCGGTCCGGGCTGCACTACGAGCTCTATCCTATCCGGGCTGGGCTCTGCGAGAGCCACGGTCCGGCCGGACTCCACTCAAGGCGAACCGCTCCGCGCCACGCCGCGCATTGCGCAACGTCACGCCCCCGCCACGCGGCGCCACGCGGCGCCACGCGGCAGTGCACCACCGCACGGCACGGTGTCAAATTACCTGCTCTCACCTGGTGCCAAATTGTCTCTTACTTGGCGGACGATCGCCGGCCATTATTTCCATAGGAGGCCTTTTCCGCCACTCAGGCGCGTTATAACATTGTGTGCGGTGACGTTGGCAGGCCTGCCGGGCCTGCTTAAGTGGTGGCCAGCCTGGAGGGGTGAAATCGGTGCAGCCCAAAGGCCTCGTTGGCGCTCAGGGGAAGCCTATCTCCACGACAAGGAGGGCGCACCCACACGCACGCACGCACACGCACACACACACACACGGTGACCTTTCTGATCGACAAAACGCAGGGCTCCGTCGGGGGCCGAGATAACGACGAGCCTAACCTGGTCGGGGTCCGGGGGGCGTGGCGAAGCGTTGCGTGGACCGCTGCGCTCGAGTGACGTCACCGACACACCCCCGGCACGACCCGGCACGGCCCGGCACGGCCTGAATGGTCCTTCACGTGACACGCGTGGGGGGGGGGGGGGGGGGAGCAATCCGTAGATGAATACAGTTAGGCGCAGGAGGGCTTTTTTTCTCAACCGGGCGACACGCTGGTTTGCACTCCGACAAAAGGAGCAGCAAAAACACGCGGCATCGGCTTGTGTTGTGCCGTGATGGACGCGCGTAGCGGACGGGACAGGTAGCTTCAGACGGACATGCTACAATTACTGCGTGCGGAAGACACCTCCCCTTGCCCTCCGCATGCCGTGCCCACCGCGTCCTCACAGAGTTATGCACTCGGGGTTTCGGTCATTCCCATGCCGCCTACGTACTACTATCGACCCCACGGAGAAAGCACACCATTTCACTCCCAATGATTCATGCCGTTGCCAAACCATCCTCTATTTTCTTTTTCCTTTTTTTTTCTTTTACTACCACAGGTTGGGTCTTTGCTCTCTGCCTCTGGCCTTTGAGCATGTATATATTGTTTGGCCGGGAGGTTGAAGGAGTGGCGGAAAGGGAAGGCGGGGGGGGGGGGGGGGTCGTGCCGGTGTCTCATTGGTGGAGAACGACATCACCCCATGCCCTTCCGGCTGGGCGGCGGCGGCGTACACACACACACACACACACACACACACACACACACACACAGAAACGCACCCCGCGCGAAATTCGTCGTAATCCCAGCCCCTCCCCCCACCTCCCCCCTCTTCGATCTCAGCTGCAAACCCACGTAAGCAAGCATCGGCCGGCGGCACGGCACCGCGACGGACCAGTGGACGGCACGATAAAACTGCTGTTGCGATTCGATCTTGTTACTAAACGAAGGCTATACCGTACGCGCCAAAGTTTGGCCGTAAAATATGGATGGCCGGAAAGGGAGAGGGAGAGAAAGGGGAGGGGGGAGTGGGAATGAGAGAGGGAGAGGGTTGAAGGTGAACGGCACGGCGAGCAGAGAGCTCGGCAGCCGCAGCCGAGACGCGCGAAGAGCGGCCGGCAGCCTATGCCGCAGCCTATGCCGCAGCTTGGCCGCAGACCGCTGCTGCCGCTTCTGCCCCGCGGGCCTTCGGGCCAGGGCCGATGGCTGCAGTCTCCCCCTACAGATATGGAAAATTAGATTCGGACATCAGGACCCGACCCCAAAACGAATCCGGGTTGGATCAAAGTCGGCCGGCGGTTCGTCTCCGGATGGATGACGAGGCCGGTCTCCTTCCGACAGAGAATGGTACACGACAGAAAATGCGATAAGTTCTGGGGCGGACTTGGCAGGAGAGGGAGGGCTAGGGCATAGCTACATGCTCCGGATAGGGCGACCGTCCTGCTGGAGGAGGGAGGGGAGCACGAACAGCACCCATCCCCCTGGTAGGGTCAGCCCCTTGGCCCCGGGTCACCCCGGCCGAAGGTCGAAGTTCACCTCGGTGGTGCCTGCAGCCTGCACGCCTGCGGGCCCCCAACTGGCGCTAAATACGTCAGCGAGCACTTCTTGACGAATCCATCGGAAACGTACATGGTAGTCATTGAGGGCTATTAGACTTATCAGGGCCGGCTGCGAGCGCTGCTAGCTCCCTGGGCTGGGCTTTGGGGCAATCGAGTAGTAGTTTTGTGTCGTGGACAACAGGGCCGCTTTTGGTCTGGCCCCGCTGGAATGTGGCGCTCAGAGCCTTATCAGACCATCTCTCTCTCTCTCTCTCTCTCTCTCTCTCTCTCTCTCTCTCTCTCTCTCTCTCTCTCTCTCTCTCTCTCTCTCTCTCTCTCTCCCATCTGATCGATTGGGTTTACCGAACACCAAATACCAACACCAAAAGTTGAGGTTTTAACATCCGCCGTTCGTTATCAACAAGCGATTCAGCGCCCTCTCCCGAATCAATCACGGCGCGCACGTCACAACGACATGGTCAGCAAGGCGGTGGCAGCAGCATCCGCATTTTTGTGTCTTTCGCCTGTTTCTTTCTTCTTTTTACTCGTTCTTTGCTTCCTCTACTACGACTATGACGTAGAAGCAAAAAAAAAAAAAAAAAAAAAAAGTATTGCGCTCGCCCTGTCAGTTAAGACCCCGATTCATCTCGAAAACTGCGTAACGGAGGGATTCTGTTTTGGGGGCGTTTTTGTTGGGCGTTGATCTAGTTTCAAAAATGACATATTAGATTTCTGAAAAACAAAAAACAAAAAAAAATCGTATTTAGAGACCGCAGATCAGTGGAAGTTTGTCTTGGGACCAGCCGTCGCCCGCAGTCAACAATCAGTTTTCGCGTACTCTGCAGCGCTCGGAGTAATAGATCAGAATTTTAAAAAAATCACAAATACTGAATGTGCATAAATTGTTCGTAAATATGAGAACCAAAAACATTAAATTATGAAACCTTGAAAAACCTTATTTTCCTTCAAAACTCAAAGAACGAGTCTGTCCTATGACGCTAAAGCGTTCTCCACGCCTGTCTTGTTTTTTTATGCGAGCACCATAATGGCGCGACGGCGTGCGAAACCCGTTTGAGTTCCTTCCTCTTTGTGGCGGGAAAGTAGTGTCGGCGGTGCATGTCACGTGATACGCGTCACGGCCTTCTCGATGAGGCTGCGGGCGGTCAGCCGGGCCGGCGGTGGCGGCGCGTCGTCTGCTATTGGCGAGCCGCCAGAAACTGGCCGCCCTTTATATTTGGTCAACACTCGGCGCACTTACATGGAAATCAAATGGGGTTTGAAATGGCAGCCGTGCATGGGCCTATGCATAAGCGTGCGTCCCGGCCGACATAGAAATGGTGCCGGCCAGACCAGCCGAGCCGTTTTCAAAGTGCCTCTTTTCCTCCCTCCCCCCTGTCTCGAAGAGACCGCAATGTCACCAGCTAGAACCAATGGCACCAATAGCGTGCCGCAAAGCGCGAAAACTGTATACCAAACGATGAGATCTGACCAGCGTATGCGGAGACTTGGGCTGCTGGATTTTTCATACGGCGCCCTCCGCGCGCCCGGCTGAATAGGGTCGGAAATGTGCCAAGGTGAAGCAGAAACAAGAGCAGAAGCAGCCAGAGGGGCTTATCTTTCCGTACAGAATCTCATTCATCAGCAGAGCGGCCGTGGCGTGGCGTGGCGTGGCTCGGCTTTTGCAGAGTCGGGGCGGGGACGGGCGGGGTGCAGCGCAGCGAAAACGCAAGGCACGCGCGGCAGGCGGCAGCGTGAACGTAACTTGGAATGTTTACGTCCACGTGACGTCTAAATTATGGCGCCGCATCGCTCCTTCCCGAGATCGCAGAGAAAAGCGACGCGCCGCCACTCTGTTTATTCGCAGCGACGACGGCGTACGCTGAGGAAAAGCGCGCGCAACTTGTTATCAGCTCGTCGGCTAATCAGAGAGCGGGGAGCGGGAGCAGGGAGCAGGCCAGGCGATTCCAAACAGACGTCTCTGTTCCACATCCGGTGAGGTCGTCGGGACAGGACGGGACGGGACGGGACGGATTAGCGGCAGTTAGCCGGGATTCGCGCGGGTGAGCCGCGCTCTCGGTTTCCATTGGCTCCCATGCCACCCCTTGCCGCGCCCACCCCCACACCCCGCGGGCGCCGCGCACCGCGAGGAGGCCGGAGGGGACGGGGAATCCCCCAACGTCTCGACTTATTTTTAATTTGACTCTAAAAAACATGGCGTGACGATTGATTTGTAATGCCGGGTTTCGGTGGTTGGGCCGGCTTGGGTTTGGTATACTTCCAATATTATGTCGCGTCCGCGCGGCGGCGGCGGCGGCGGTGCCGGCAGCGGTGGCGGTGGCGGCGGCAGCAGCACCACCAGAGGACCCGAGCCGGTGCGGAGAGTCGTCCCAGCTCAAAATTTTCCCATCGTAATATACGTATTTTTCTCATTGCCCATGGGACGGAGCGCAGCAGGGGCTGGGTCTGGGGGGCCTCGGCGACCGCGGCGAACGCCCCACCGCGAGACCCTCCTCTCGTCTCGGCCCGTCAAGTGGCGGCATTGGCGGGCGCGGGCGGCAGACTTGCGCCCCCCGCCGGTCGCTCTGGTCCCTCGGGGTCCCTGTGGGCTCCTCCACGGCGCGCACAGGGGTGGCGTCCACCACACGACGCTAACGAAGCCAAATTGTTCTTCCCTGCTCCCCCATGACCAGCAGCAGTGGCAGCAGCAGCAGCAGCAGCAGCAGCAGCTCCTTCCTGTTACCATGCGGTGCGCGGCGCAGACCGCCGGCTAGCGTCGTAAAGGAAGTAAAGAAAGCCGTGTTGTCGTCACTGACCTAACATATACCGAGTCGTCGGCGTTGTTGTCGTCGTCGTCGACGGCGCGATGAAAAATAAATCTGGCGGCAAATGAGGGCGGACGGCGTGCGCCACGTCATGCGACGCGACGGGGCGGGGCGGGGCGGGGCGGGGCGGGGCGGGGCGGGGCGCGCTGGCTTCGGAACGGCGCTCGCAGGGAGGGGCGGTCGGGAGGGCGGCGGCAGCGGATCGGAGATGGTGCTCTCGCTCACTCAACGCGGGGGGCAATTTTCCATCTAATGCTTCTTCTCTACCAACACTATGCGTACAAGGGAAAGAAAGAGTGCAGCATAACCTCCCCTCCCCTCACCCGACTGGTATTCTTCCCATTGCCAGCGCGTGTAGTGGTTGTAACGACTTTCATACTCCCCCACCCCAGCGTTCCGTCTCGTCCCGTCGCGTCCCGAATGGTAACTGGTATACAGTGTACATGTACCACGAGTGTGTCGTCGTCGATTTCTACACTCGCTCTTGCGTAGACAGCGCGTCTCAGCGACGCGCAAACCACAGGGATTCTGTGTGCCGAAGCCACGGGATGGGGGCGGGGGCGGTGGTGGGGGCAGTGCCCGTCAATATCGCCAGAACCGTGCGCCGTGTCGCTGACGCCAGCGGGGCCGACGGCGGCCGTTTGACTCGGCGCGCCGTGGCGGGGCGTGGCGGGGCGTGGCGCCGCCCGTGCTGTACCGGTGTCATGTCCGTGCCGTACTACTACGGTCTGGCCGCGGTCCAGGACCTATCCCGTCACCTCATCAACAAGTAGTGCGTGAGGGGCGCGCGGCGGGGAGGGCCTGCCGGGGCCAGGGGGCGCCGCCGCGTGTCCCCCACATCGTCTGCGTCTGTCACCGCCGCGGCCTCGGTGGCGTGGTGCGCGCCCGCGCCCTCCCTCACCCCACGGCCTCACCTCGCCCTTCCCCTTCCCCTGCTCGGGTGACAGTGAAAGTGGTTGTGTGGATGATGAGGTGGGGCGACCGACCCCCCCGGGACCCCCCGCGACCGCCGCACCATGCCTCTCACTCACACACGCACACACACTCTCTCTCTCTCTCTCTCTCTCTCTCTCTCTCTCTCTCTCTCTCTCTCTCTCTCTCTCTCTCTCTCTCTCTCTCCATCCCTCTCTCATTTCTTTGAGTTGCGAATTATTTGGACGCGTGAATACATCGCGTGATATATCGCCGCACGGTCGCTGCGAACGCGCTTTACTTTGCAAACGTGCGGGTCCCCGGCTGCGCCTAGCTGCGCCATATGTCTACGCTGGGCAGAGGCTACGACTGGCTACGCCGCTGCCGGTTGGGTTGTGTGTGTAGGCGACGGGGGCTCGGGGACTCGTCGAAGGGTGGAGAGGGGGGAAGGGGGAGGGGGCACTGGCCGGTAGTTGTCGGCGGGGAGGCAATGGGCTTGGCGCCCTCCGTCATAACGGTCACCGCTGACCCTTGCGTGCGCTCGCTGCAGCTCCGGCAGCTCCGTCCCGGAGAGGTGCCCGGAGGTAGGCGGGCGGCACGCCACGGCCACGACACCGCTCGCCTCCGGCACAGCAGGGCAGGCGTGATATTGTGGTGTCGGGTCCGGGCCGGTGGTCCGGAGTCCGGAGGTCCGACAGCGGCCCGGCGCGGCCCGGCGGCTGCCAAATAGAAAAGGGTCGGTGTCTTTTAGGTGCACCGGCACCAGCCGTGTTTGTGGGGGCGGCCTGGGACAGCGCCAGCCTGGGACGGCGGCGGCCGGCGGCGGCGGCAGCGGCAGCGGCGGCAGCGGTGCGGATGGACACAGACGCCGCCGGCCCGGCCCCGGCCAGACCCGGCATCGGCTTATCGCACCTTTCGCTGTATATACGTGACGTTTAGGCCTGAATGACAAATGCGGTCATAAAAAAAATGGCCGACGACCGGGCTGGCAGCAGCGCTGCTGGTCGAGCCTGGACAGAACAGGGCTCCCGTCGGCGCTACCCTCCCCCCCCCCCCCCCCCGCTACCTCCCCTTTCCCCTCGCGGGGTCCGTCCCCCAATCACGACAACGACGGCGGGCTGCCGCGCAGCGAATTTGTTCAATTTCACCAAAGTGCTCTCTTCTCCGTCTCTGGACCCGGACCCCCCGGCGCAGCGCAAACGGCATGACATCGTATATGGCAGTGTCCAAAAGTTTGTCGGGTTGCTCAGCTCATCTCGTCTCGTCTCGGTGCCCCCGGGGCGGAGCGGAGCGTCAATCCATTTATCCATACAAGCGTCGCATGATCCGAAGACGAGGGGCCCAAGTCGCTGACCCGGCTGGTGTTACCGCGAAGGGTGGCGGCCGGGGGCGGCAGCGTCGGCACGGTCCACAGGGCGCATGGCGGCGCGGTCCGGCGAGGCGCGGGACTCACTGGTTTCCCATTGGCTCGCCCAGTAACCCACTTGACACCGACTGATGTAAGCCAGACAGCGAGAGCAAAAGTGGGGCCGAGCGCGATCGCAAAGTGACGCTTTGCTTCGCCGTTGCGGCCGCGGCCACAGCTGCGATTCCGAGGCGTCGAGTCGGACTCGGATCTCGGCTCAAGACGGATGATTGCCTCCCCTGGGAGAGTTGCTGTACAGTGAGCAGAGCAGAGCAGAGCCGAGGCGGTCTTAAACTCTGTCGACGCCCAGCCCGGCCCGCGGCCACCTTCCCAACACGACGGCGCGGCGGGGCTAGGGAAGGTGCATCTCTGTCTGTCACAGTTGCCCGCGGAAAAACTCACAGAATTTCACCGAATAAATCGGGATTAGCGGAGAAAGCCTTCACGGGCGCTTCACTGGTGTGCGCCGCGCAGGGGATAACATTGAATTAATAGACCACCTGTCCTAATCTGGATTTTGATTTGTGTCGATGCTACTGCTGCTGCCGCTGCGATCGGCGAGGAACGAGAAAAATTATACACAGGCGTTTGGAAAATAAAAGCAAGAGCATCCGTAAATTAAGATACAACCGCGCGTCATAGCATGATATATACATATATATATAGGTGCGGCGAGGCACGACAACGCCGGAATTCTTTTCTTTCCTCCCATTTTCTGATTAGCTTTTATGGCCTGGTGAGTGAGTGGTGGACGGTGGCAGCGGCGGCGGCGGCTGGACTCGTACGTACACCTCGGCTCGCGCCCGGAGCCCTGGAGCCCACGGTCTTTAGCGGGCCCAACGCCCAGCCGGCGGCCCCGCAGGCCCCGCAGGCCCCGCAGGCTGGGCTGGCATTCGGTAGCGGACGGACCACCTTGTCATGGCCGGGGCCGGGCCGAGCCGGGTCTACGCGGGCTCTGGTCTGGTCCTGGGCCCTCTCCGCTCCATGTGATAATTAGTAGAACGTTACCGCTCTGCTCTGCTCCGCTCTGCGCCGTTCTGCTCCGCTCGTGTTGCCCAATGCGAGTCAATGGAACGGGTTGGAGTGGACCCGGGCGGGACGACCCCCCGGGGCTGCATGGGAACTGCCTTGGTCGGGTCGCGTCGGGTCCGAGACCACCACCGGCCACTGCCGCCGCCGCTGCCGCCACCGCTGCGAAGCCACTCAGCTCTTGTCTTGTTATCGAAACCAAAAAGAGTACAACAGCAGGAGCTTTTTACGCCTCGTCGGAAATATGGACGTTGAAATCTGACTCCCCATACGAGCAGTGAAGGTCACAGCCCTCCATACCAACCGTGAGTAACGCCTGCACCTGACGGGCGTTCATCCTTTCGGCCCCGCCGTCGTCGCCTTCCCGCGAGACCCGCGGTGTCTGGGGTCCGCGGGGGGGTCCGCGGGGGGGTCCGCGGGGGGCGGGAGGGGGCCGCGGGGGGCGCCGACGGGGAGGTTTGAGACGGGCGATGCTCCTTCTCACTCGCAGGGCATTAACTTCAAGGAACTCCATGCTGTTTAGAGAAGGCTGGGCCCGCGTGGTGTAGAAGGGGCGTGGCAGCGCGGCGCAGGAGAGGGGGGGGGGGGGGGGGGGGCAGCCGGCCGGCCCCCGACAGACTTTCGCCCCGCCGGCCCCCGCTGGACGCCGGCCCGGTCCGGCTTCAATCGGTATTTGATCTCGCTGTACTCACCCTTGGAGATGCGTGAAGGCTCGGCGTGCTGGTCGCCTCCAGGCGTCCGTCGGTGCCGGAGCCTCCAGCCGTGGGCCCCGCGGGCCCCGTGGGCTCGGCAGGCTGGGCCCGGCGTCACAGCCTCGGCCGGCGCGGTGCAGCGGTGCTGCGGTGCAGTCCGCAGCGGCGGGGCTGGGCGGGGCGGAGTTGAAGCTGCTCAAGGTGTGTCTCTGACGACGTCGTCGCCGCGGGCCGGAGCGGAGCGTCTGGGGGGTCTCTGCGTACCGCCCTGGCGCACGCAAGGGCCGCGCGCACGCACACTGATGCACCCTCTGCTGCAGGTTAGCCGGGCGCGGGGGTCGCCGCCGTCGACGACTTCATCACGGCCTCGTTGCTATCCTCGGGGACGCGGGGCGCCGGGGGCGGCCGGGGGCGGCCGGGGGCGGCGTGCGGCACGCCCTCTCCCAGTCGCGGACACACACGCACACGCGCCGCACCTGCACGACACTGTCGCCACAATCACACGTAATCCAGATTTTAAGCACTCTGTTGCACTTGTCACACGGGGCTGACGCGGAAGCGCTCTGCGTGTCGGCGAGGCGGAGACGAGAGGAGACGAGGACGAGACGGTGCGCGGGACACGAGGACGGCGATGGGGACGGGAGGGACGCGACCAAACAACCTTCCCCGGGGACGGCGCACCATGCTCTGTGGAGGAGCGGCGCGGCGGCGTGGAGCCTAGCGCTCCGCTCGCAGTCGGGTGCCGTGCCGCTGCCGCGCCACCACGCCGCTGTCGTGCCGCTGCCGCTGCCGCCGTGCTCGTGCCGCCCCGTCCGAGCTGGCGGCACGGGCCCCGGCCGGTCCCGTCCCAGGCCCCGCCAAGCCGGCCGGCGGGCTGCTGCCAGCCCCGTCTGACCTGCACACCCTCACCTCCACCCACCGCGAGCCTGACAGGCGACAGGGTCGGAGGTCGGACGCAGATAGGAGAATAAGGTGTGCCCGAGAGCGACGGAGAGGGTGGATTTCTAGGGGTGGATTCTAGATGCACGTGCCGTGGGCCGGTAGTCGAACCCGCGGCCCTTGCACCCCTCGCAGCTGCGAGTGACCGATTGGTGACGCCGTTCTGGTCTGGCCGGAGTCGGTGACGCTTTCTCGCATGCCGAATTCCGATAATCTCACGCGTGTCGCCACACAACGCCGCACCGCACGACTCGCAGACGGTGTCGGTAATCCCTCCACAGGGTGTCGGGGCAGCTGCAGCGCTGCAGCAGCCGCCGACGGGGAGGGAGTGGGGGGCTCAACCCGACCCCGCACCGGGTAGGGCAGGGCGGGGGCACCGCTCCGCACCGCTCCGCACCTCCTCGGGGCACCCGTAGAGAGACCCGTCAGCATTGTCGCCGTCCGGCCGCTCTCCGCCCGCCGCTGACAACTCGGCCAACAAAATAATTCCGAGTGATGGATGGTGTTCCGTCACGGTGCGACCCGATCCGATCCGATTCCGTCCCAAACCGACCCGATGGCCGGCTGCGATTACTGGACGCCCTGCTCTGCCCTGCCAGGGCTCCCTTGGTGTCCTGGGGGCCCTGGGCACAGCCCTGCGGTGGGAGCCCGCAGGGCCTGCAGGGCCGGCGCCGGTGGGCAAGCTTCCTACTGCTCCACTGTCCAACAGTGGGCAAGGGCAGGAGCCAGTGGTAGTACCGAGGTGCCAAGCTCTCTTTAAAAATAAAAGTCATCCCGAGATTCACTGACGGAAATATAGCTTAAAATTTTTGGTGCAATTTTTCTTTCATTTAAAAAAAATATTTTTCTGTAAACTTTGTGTACGTTTTTAGTGTAATAATTTTTTTGTTTCGAAATATTTTGAATTCGAAATTTCTGGTGTACACTGAAAAACGGATTTATTTTTCCTTCACGTCCTCACTCCAGAGCGGAGCCGCGTGGGGCGAATTTCATATCTCCCGCCCGCCGCTCCGTCGCTCCCCGTCGGCGCCACAAGCATCGCTGGCGCTGTCCTGTCCACGGACCGCTCCCGCTCGGCCAACGCTCGGCTCAGTCGTCTCACGGGGCGCCCCTCGGTGGCCGAGGCCGGCAACCCATCCGACGCGAGCGTCCCGCGGGCGGCATCGCCGCTCCTCGCAGGCGTCGTCGGCGCGGCGGCCCGCTGCCCACAGAGCCGACGCCGCTGACGCCGGCCTCGCGGTCCGGCCTTCGGTTGGGGCGTCGGGGACCTCGGCGCGCGGATCGTGTTATTTTTCGTAGGGCGGGACGCAGCCCTCCATTAGTCTGGTGGAGCGAAAGCCTTGACGGCGATATTAGCCTCCCGTGACCCCAATTGGCATAAATTTGGGCGGAGGGAAAAACCTGAGGGGAATCTTGTGCTGCCTCCCCCGGCCCTGCCGCGGCCGGCCTCGTCTGCTGATAGAATTCCAGACCGGCGAGCGAAAGTCGCAGCGGCAGATCTGTCGCGAGCCGGCGACAATATGTGGGGCCCTGAGGCCTGCCGCAAGTCCGCCGCCGGCCGCCGGGTTCAGAAAAGAGCCCCCCCCCCTCCCTCTCTCTCTCTCTCTCTCTCTCTCTCTCTCTCTCTCTCTCTCTCTCTCTCTCTCTCTCTCTCTCTCTCTCTCTCTCTCTCCCTCTCTCTCTCTCTCTCTCTCTCTCTCTCTCTCTCTCTCTCTCTCTCTCTCTCTCTCACTGCGCCGGCAGATAGCCATCTCCATGGACCAGCGCCCTTGGAAGATTTGATTATCAGATTCGCATAGCACGCATAGTTCTGCTGGAGGCTGGGCGGTGGCCGTGGCCGGCCGTGGCCCGTAGGCACATCCAGTAACTTTGTCTTCTGGTCCATCAGGTGAGTCGGTCGGATAGGCTGTGCGGGGCGGGAACAGGACTTGCCGGGCCTAACGCCAAGGACAGCTATAAACAGGACATCGCGCCGGGCATCGGGGTGAAAATGTGTAACGGCAACAAACTTCCAAGGACTCATCACCCGGTCCTGCGCGCCATGCGCATGCTGGGGTAGGACCTAACTTGGCCTGGACCCTTTCCTTGGCAACGAACGAGTTGAAAACCCCAAACCAGTAGTTCGTTACAGACTGGGATGGGAATAGGAGTGGAAGGGCTGTGCCGGGCTGTGTCGGGCTGTGCCCCCTCCCCCTCCTCCGACGTCTCCTCTCGTCGCGCCTCGGAGATGAGGTCGAGATTATTGGCGCCGGGAAAAGTTTTCTGTGTCTGCAAAAGAAGCCCCTCTCCCTACGGCTTCGGGCGAAAGTTTTTACTGAACGGCGTGGAAAGGGTTGGGCCGCGCGAGCGGGGCGGCGAACGGGGCCGCCATAACGCTCCACCTGCGAATAAGATAAAACACGCTTTATTGGCAGGTGTGGCGCTCAGGTGAGCGCACGGTGAACGCAGTCCTTGAAGTCGGTGACGGCGGGGGCCACGTCGGCCGGGAAGGGCTGGCCGTCAACGCACTGGGAGATAGTGTCCGCGGCGTCCACCGGCGGCGCCCCGGCCGCGATGGCGTCCATCCCCTCGCTGGCGCAGGCGTCCACCTAAGCACCGGCATTTTCGTTAACACATTTCCTAAATCAAATATTTCGTTTTTGAAATCCTCGGGGCGCTACGCGTGAGGGACGACGTGTTGATTAGCTGAGTACCCTGGCGACGTGGATGTAGGTGCCGTCCAGGAGGCTGGGCGCCGCGGTCCTCACGCAGCGCTGCACGCGCGCGTCCTCACTGCCGACGGCGTCCTCCTCGCTTGACGCGGCGCTCGAGTCTCCCCCGCTGCTGAGGCTCCTGCAGCGGCCCTCCAGGGCTCGGGGCATCTGCCGGCCGAAACACGGGGTCGCCGTCAACAGCCTCGCTCAGCGCTACGGAGTAACCTGGCGTCGCCAGCAGCAGTCTCAGGGCCGTGGAGAAGAAGCCCTGGACATGATTTATACGTGCAGACGACGCCAGCCGCCACTGACAAGTCGCGGCGCCGATACGGCCCCCTGTAGAGCAGTTCACTCACCGCCATGAGGACGAGCATGGCGGCGACGCAGAGCGCCCGCTGGCTGCCGTTACTGCATGCGGCGCGCAGCAGCATGGCACTGACAGTCAATCACCACCCGACCAGTGTTATATGTTGTCTTGATGCAATAAAAAGAGGAGCTTCGAAATCTGGAGCAGACGCCACCTGGGTACATATTAGCTCCAGTGATGGGTGCAATTGCGTACGTCATGATGCATCGTGCGTGTCCTTCAAACTCTGTACTGTACAGCAAATATTCCATGCAGGCGGTGCAGCTCAATAAAATGAAATGAAGTCTTGTGTGACGGGCTATAGTCTGTTTGGCCGTTGAGAACAAAACCGCCTATATCGTTCCGGCTTCCGCCAGGACCCCTGCCTTCAACTTCGATGATCGTACGGGAACCGGTTCTTCACAGCTATGCTGGTTGGTCCCGGGACACTGCTCTAGAACCTGCTAGCCGGCAACCCCTAGCCCGCGCCACTATGCGCGAGGCCCCCTCCGCTTAACCACGGCCTTCCGGGACTACATAATACTGGAGTACCCTTCAACCACGAACTCTGGTTTCGTTTGACCCATTAATCATACGGGTCTGCCCCTACCAAGATTTGGGGGACATCCCTTCGTACACGGCCGACGCCGGTGTAGTGCTCTACTCGCTACGCTCCGAGTACTAGTGGCATGTGCGCTGGGCGCACCTGCCAGTACTGTATCCGCTGTAGAGCAGAGCATCTTTTTAAAGGTAGTGGCAAGAGTTGAACCTTGGTCACTACTTTCCATGACACGGCAGCGCCTAGCCCGGTTCGTGTGTCACGATTTCCACCGCCCGAAGCATCCGATATGTACAGTAGCATTTGGCCTCAAAGCAGAAAAGGAAGAAACATGTTGAACCACGCTCTCCGGTCTCATTCAGTTATTTTCCACAACTTTTCTCCAGTCATTTGGGATTATACAGTTACCGTGCACATTTTTAAAAAATTTCATCTTGATTTATTCTTATTTTTTTTTAAATTTCACCGTACACTAATTATTATTTTTAAAGTGAAGTCCCTTGGGAGATTGTGCGGTCACTATAGCCGATGATTGCCCCTATGTCCGCATATTGGACTGTCTGAGTCTTTTGTTTTCCGGCATATTTGGGATAATAACTATATAATAATAACAACTACACTCAACTAATTCCGATGAGAACATATTTTATTATCATGTATTTCAGTCGTAACATTTCATGTTAGGGCGCGAGCGATGCAGTCCTTGAACAGATTCACGCTCGGCATGACGGCGTCCGGGAACTTGTTGCCGTCGACGCAGCCGTCGATCTGGTCCTTGACGGCGGGGGCGGCCGTGCCCCCGAACAGCGCCGACATCCCGTCGTCCGCGCACGCCTCCACCTGACAGGGGCAGAA
The DNA here is from genome assembly GCA_038380765.1 of Odontothrips loti. Classification (NCBI taxonomy): domain Eukaryota; kingdom Metazoa; phylum Arthropoda; class Insecta; order Thysanoptera; family Thripidae; genus Odontothrips; species Odontothrips loti. The sequence goes on along the minus strand of CM076250.1, from coordinate 13,864,467 downwards.
GGCACGATTGGTGGCTGTTATCAAGAAAACAGAAGTCTGGATGGCGATTGGCGTCGGTGCTGTACTCGCCTTGGCGAGCTCAGCGACGTTGCCGACGGGGAGCACGAGGCCCGGGGAAGCGCCGCGCACGCAGCGGTGGATCCTGGACTCGAGCCGCGCCGCCAGACTCTCCTCCGAGGACGACACGGAGGCCTCTGATGACGAGCTGCTGCTGCTGCTGGAGTGACTCGCCGTCGTCACCGTGGGGATCTACAAGAGCACAAACATGTTACTCTGATCTAACTCTGCGGCCAGAGGCGGCCAAGCTTACCGCGGCCGAGAGGAGGGCGCCAGCGGCTGCCAGAGACCACAGAACGGCGGTCATCGCGGGCATGTCGGCGGCGGCCTGCTGTCAGCGGGGCGGGGACCCTCTGGGGCGCCCTGCCCCTCGCTGGTTTTATACACGCGGCGGTCCATGGAGCGCTGGGCTGGGGCGCCGGGTCAGGGCGGTGTGAACAGCTGCGTCTGAACTGTATCAGCGGCGGCGGCGCTGCAGCTGAGTACACCTGCGGCCTCCGGACCCTCCGGACCCCCCACGACTACAAATGCAGACAGCAGCCGCCGAGAGTGACCACAGCGCGCACGCCATGGCTCCCGCCCGCACCAGCACCCGCACGCTCGCCGCCGTCGTCTGCGTCCTCGCCGCTGTGAGTCCCCCCCCTCCTCCAAGTAGGATGGGCTGCCAACCCGCCAGGCGGTCGGTGCTGACCGCAGCGGGTGCGTGTTACAGCTGCCGGCGCTGGCGCTGAGCTCGTCAGCGTCGTCATCCTCATCCGCCGAGGACGGCATGGACCTGGAGGAGGCCGCCGTCGAGCGCTGTGTGCGGATCGCCACGCCGGACCTCATCGCCGGGGGCTCCTACGAACACCTGGGCAAGGTCTGTGTCGGGACGGGCGGGGGCGAGGTGTCGGGGCGACGCGCGAGGCACGCAGACGAATGTTTGTAGTTGTCACAACGACCTCGTTCGTTGATTTTGGGACTAGCAGCAAATTTTGTTGCGACAAACTGATTTTCCGTAGCAGTTCGTAGTTGTTGCCCCCAAACGAAATTTTAGTTCCCACATCCAAATTTCAAATTTAATGTTTGTCACGAATGTTATGTTGTGACAACGGATCTTTTTTCTGCATGTGCTGGCGGAATTTTCCGCGGAGCTCGTTTCGACGCAACACTCCCTAATGAGACAAAACAAGTGCTAATGGTCGCAGCACGAGCGGTGCTGTAGTAACGCGGGTTGTGCTTTTTGGAGCACGCCATCTCGTATCAGCCGTGGCTTACCTTCTAGCAAGTGCGTATCACGACCTCAAAAGATTCGCTGCGCCGTGAGAACACTTTCGCCAGGGTGACCCACAGGCGATTTCCTCTCATTTTCTACCCAACTGCAGTGAACTAAATAACTGAAGTTATGAATATGAGAGAGAGAGGCTCTGCTTTCTTTTCTGGGCAGGTCGACCCGTGCGTGAACGACGGCCTGAACGGACTGGAGGACGGCAAGGCCCCCGCCGCCATGGCCAGGCAGATCGTGGGCTGCATCAACGGCAAGGCCTTCCCGGACGCGCTCAAGGCCACCGTCGACGCCCTCACCGCGTGCATCACGGCCGCTCTGCCCTGACCAACCAATCAGTCTGTCAATACAAATAAAGATTATGACATCATAAGCGCGTGTTGCGTGTCACTGTTTTACATGCGCCGTCTTTAAAAAGAGACCCGTGCCAACAAGAAATATGCACGAGGGGAGTGTGAAGTTAGCGTCGTGGTGTCACCTGCTTGGAATCTGGATTATATAACACTAACCACTAACCGCGCTGTGTGGCTGTGCTACGCGCGTGCATGCCAGGTCGGGTCGGGGGCACGCAGTGTTGGCCTGACCTGGTCATCGTTCGGCTTTTGTCACGAATCGGCTGATGAAACCGCTGCGATTTTGCCAGCGACTGTCGCAGTTTCTCGTCGTTCCCAGCCCGGGGTATCAGCAATCGGCGGTGGCTGTGGCGGTGGCGGCGACCTCAGCTAAGTGCACGCTCCGGGCCGCACCCCCGGCCTGCTGCCAGCGGGAGCGTTAGGTGCGCCCAAAGAATCGTTGTGATACATACATGGCTCCCGTAAAATATCGAAGTCTCGGAGAAATTCGCAGACGTATATCGCTTTGTGCGATCGGAAGAAATGATCTCGAGAGTTCACCACGACACTGCTCATGCAGTTACATACCAGCGTGGGTAATAATGGAAAGATCACGCTGAAGTTTGTACTCGCTGGCGGTCGTAAGACCATAATTGCACAAGTTCTAACGCCGTAAGCCTAGCGAGGCATTTCCAGAATGCAAATTTAATACACGTCTTGGAATTGGAGATCGCCTTCGGTACCATTGGCTATTCGACCGTAGTATGACGGAATCATGGGCCGTTCCTAAGCTGCGAACGCGGAACCGCGTAGTCGTTCTGTGAAGCGAGATTGAGTGAGATTGAGTGATAGAGATATTAACTAATGCCGAGACGAAGGTCTGGTGTTTTCGCCAATATTTGGGGGATCATGTCGAAGTCGTAGGCTAATTCGGTGCACTCTACAAAACGCCTCCGAACAAGCCTTTCACTAGGGTAAAAGTCTAAAAAAAAAAGGGGGAATCTTGTTTCACGCATATTTTCTGTTGTTGGCGGAATTCTTCTGATTAGGCATCCGCGTTGCGTTTAAGGTTTAAGCCAGAAACTCCGCCAAACAGAAAATATGCTTGAAAAAAAAAAAAAAAAAAACCTTACCTCTTTGGGAGAAGTGCGGACGTCACGTGAAGTAGCCAATCGAAAACAAGATTTGGGCAACTGGCCGACGGCTGCTGGACAAACACTACTTAACCACCCTCGACAACAGAAAGCAGCTGCACCCTTTTTCTAAATGCACAGCTGAAGCGTATTTTGATGCTTATTGGATATTTTTGGCAACTCTCATTGTTGTACGCAGTCTTTGCCTTTCGCATGGATATATCCTTCACCATGTGTTCTGCGCATAGGATACTCCCTGTAAACCTGGTATGCTTTGCAGACGTATGAGCAGCAATGCTTTCCCATTCCAGCTCTGATGGAGAACTGTGAGTGTGGTTCTCGTCTTGACCCCGGAATGTTGACTAGTTTCTTTCCCCTCCACCTCACCGCTTCCTAGATGCCTAGATACGTATTTTGATCACATGGTATAGGCGGGCGGGCGGGCGGGCGGGCGGGCGGGCGGGCGGGCCTTTGGCTGGGGGCCCGGCGGCCATGGATGCCATGGACTCCGAAAGCGCGGCCGCGAAACAGAACCAGTCTCCGTTCGGTGCAGCTCGGAGCTGCTCGGAGCAACGAAACCATCCCCTCTTCTCTTCTCTTCTCTTCTCGGCTCGGCTCGGCTCAGCTCGGCTATGTCACCGGGCGGCTGCCTCGCTCTGGCGGTGCTCTGCGCCGCCGTGCTCGCGGCTGCGGCGGCCACCGTGGTCCCGCCTACACCGAGCAGCAGGTGAGGGCGACGACCCCCAGGCATCTGCAATTCAGTTTTTCAGTTTCAAATTTCAAAAACCTGGAAAAACAAAGTAACCGAGCGTCTACGAGTGCTCGGGTAGGTCAGCCCGCACGACGCGCGTGCATGCAGACGCCGTGGTTGCCTACCCAGTAGGCGCCAGTAGTTGTGCGCTCATCGTGTGCCCGTGCCCCAGGGCGCGCCGCAGCAGCACGGCGACCATCTGGTGCCCGGACGTGGTGCTGGCGGACGGCTGGGATCCCATCCTCCGCCGCATCATGGACGAGGGTCCGGCGGCGTGGGGGGACTCGGGCGAGCCGGAGAACGCGCCGCCGCCCTGGATGGACGCGCGCCGCTACGCCGCCGGCAAGGCGTTCGTCGCCCGCCACCCGCTGAGCATCACCTACGCGCACGTACACGCCTTGTACCTGCTGCTGGCCGCGCCCTCCGTGCTCGACGTGCTCGTCTACACCGGCAACTCGGACACCCCCGACGAAGCCTTCATCAGGTGGGGGAAAAAAAACGTCTGAACCCGAAATTCTAAAAATCAAAATCAAATAGTTAAATGTTAATTTTTGGGCTGGAAGGTACTTCGACACAATCAACGGCGTGCTCTCGTGGTACGTGTCGGACATCTTTCAAAAGGGCTCGTGGGGCTTCGAGCAGCTCAAGCAAGTGCGCTGGCTGCACAACCTAGTGCGCCGTGACATGAACGAGAACAAGAACCCGGAGATGGTTCGCGACAAGATTCGCCTCGGCGGCAACTTCACGGGGTGTCCTCTGAGTACGGCCCTGCGGCGGGACCTGGACCGGCTCATGTACGAGAACTGCCCCTACGGGGGCAGGATGAAGCCGCAGCAAGGCAACGACATCGACAAGGTGAGTCCCGGGCCCGGGCCTCTCGCGGCGTCGGTGGACGGCGAGTTAAAACTAACGCAATACTCTTCTGCGCGGCGTGTACAGGACATGAACAAGAAGAGCAAGTACATGAGCCAGTACGACATGGCCATCACGCAGTGGGCCTTCGTAGGGCCCGTCATTCAGTTCCCGGATCGGTACGGCATCGGCAACGCCACCGAGGAGGACCTGGACGGCTTCGTCCACCTCTGGGAGGTCTTGGGGTACGGCCTGGGCATCGACGACAGGTGAGGACGAGGTCGCCGTCAGAGCGAGGGTGAAATAACGGGATGAGCTCGTTACACTCATGCATTATCGGTCGGAATTATTTTTACCATTTTATGTCTTGATTGGTGTAAAATGTCTCATTTCATTTTTAAACAAATATTTCATTTTGAAACAAGAATGGCAGTTGTTCTTATTACTTTAAAATTAGGAGCATGAGTGTAACGAGCCACTCCCAAAATAACTTTGAATTCTCTTGTGAACATCCTCCTTGTAAAACACATTTTTGTAAATTTTGTGGTGTGATATTTTCAAGGAGTTGAAGAAGATTTTAGGAATTTAAGATTTTGTTAAAGAATTGTTGGTGTCAAGTGAATGGGTAGCGGGTAGAGGTGACCGTTGGTCCGTCCGTGCCGCAGGTACAACTTCTGCCAGGGCGGGCTGGGGCCGACGCTCCGCCGCTCCCGCCAGGTGCTGGCGGGCATCGCCCTGCCCAGCATGCGGCAGGCGCGCCCGCCGTGGGAGTACATGACGCGTTGCATGGCGGACGGCCTGGGCTACGTGCTGCCCGGCGTCGACTTCCGCACCCAGCTCGCCAACATGCTACGCGTCACCCTGGACGCGCCGTCGCCCTCCGTCGAGGCCTTGCTCACGCCCCGGCAGAGGACGGCGGCCGCCGGCTACCGCGGCGTCCTGTCCGACATCAAGGACAACAAGGGGCTGTCCAACAACGTCGCCAACTTGATCCTGCAGCTCGTCCCCGCCGTAATGTGAGTGCCCGTTGAGTCGTCTTCTGAGTTTACGCCGAGTTCAGACACAGGCCGTTCACACATGCGGAACTCCTTTACAAGCCAGTAGTACTGACGCAAACCAACTCAAATGACGATTGCACATTGCACGTTGAAATGTCGCTTTTAGGAACGTGTGCCTAATTGAAGTATATAACCTCCGGAATACTTTATAGTATCCAAAAGCATTATTGACGAACAACTCGATTGTCTTTCACATCCAGGTCCTTGCCAAAGGAGCGTGTGAAGAAGCTCCGCCACCGCCCGCCGCACCGCGCCACGGGCTGCTACCCCACACTCCGGCCGTGACGTCATATCCCTTCCCGGGACATCGGCCTCTCTGTTACAGTATTTATTTTTGTTGTTGTCTGTAAATGAATAAGAAATCGAGCCCTACGTATCTGTGATAAGGTTAAGACATTTTTAATTCATAAATAAACCCAAGTACTTGTTTTGTTCGATAAATTGTATCGTGCATCCACACTGGTCACTCCTACTCCTGGTCTCGGCTGGACCAGCGGACTGCCCGTTGACCTTTCTTTCCCGTTTCATAACAAGCCAGGGAGGCGCATGCTGGCTAGGCTCGGGCCCCCCACCACACTACTTGATCTAAGTCTAAGTGGTGCCGCGGTAGCTGCGGCAACGCACCACACCACAGCGCACGCCGGGCCGGGCCGGCACCAGTTCCCTCCTAATCTAATCGTGTTCAGTTTGACGCTTGCTTCTGCCGGCATCGGTATGAGTCCCCAAGGCCGTCGTGAGCGCGAGGCTGCCGTCGGTGTCTCGGCCGCCGCCGTGCTCCTCGTCTCTCTGGTGGCGTCCGCGGTCGCCAACGCGAACCTCACCTTCCCGGACGGCTTCATCCTGGGCACCTCCACGGCCGCGTACCAGATCGAAGGCGCCTGGAACACGAGCGGTGAGTTGTGGAGGCGTTCGGTTAGGTGCTGCATTATTTTTCATACCGTGAGAATTCATTCATCTGAGCGTCCCTTCGACTTTTTAAGTAGGCACCGTTTTTTACGTCGCGGGTTTTCTGCAGGAAAGGGTGAAAACATCTGGGACCGCATCGCCCACACGAACCCCGACTTCATCGCCGAGAGACACAACGGGGACGTGGCCTGCGACTCGTACCACAAGTTCAAGGAGGATGTCGCCCTTGTCAAGGCCATGGGGGTGAGCCGTGACCCGAGACCTAATTACTGCGTCCTTCAGCCCTGTACTGTACTGTCACTGTCAGAGGTGACGTGAGGCATTGCTTCACAGTTCGACGCGTACCGCTTCTCGCTGTCCTGGTCCCGCCTACTCCCCTTTGGCGGTCTGGAGAGCCCCAACCCGGACGGCCTGCGCTACTACAACGACCTCATCGACGAGTGCCTCCGGAATGGCATCAAGCCGATGGTGAGTTAGGGCTTGCTACCGGTTTGTGCTAAATAAAGGTTTCCAGCGAGGCTCGGAAGCGGAAGCTGAAGAACGAAAACACTCCCAGCCCGGAAGCTCTGGAGAGCAAGTATGAGAAATTCTGATGCATAAAAGCGGCGCCAAATATGACAGATAACCTCCAAATTCACTCAAAACGCCATTCAAGTTTCTCATTCCTGCCCTCTAGAGTTTCCGGTCTGGAAGTGTTTTTGATCTTCAACTTCCGTTTCCAAGTCTCATTGGAAACCTCTAATAGATTTCAAAAGTTCCAAATTCTTCAAGGATAAAATGTGTTGTGTGATTTACTAAAGGTGTTTTTGTGTTTTTGTGTGTCCCTTAGCTTACACTGTACCACTGGGACCTGCCGCAAACCCTGCAGGACGTGGGCGGCTGGCCGAACGAGCACCTCGCCGACTTCTTCGTGGACTACGCCGAGTACGCATTCCAGCACTTCGGCGACAGGGTCAAGAACTGGGTGACGTTTAACGAGCCGTTCGTGACGTGCGCCGAGGGATACGGCATCGCCGCCATGGCCCCAGGGATCCGATCTGAGCGCCGCGCCGACTACATGTGCACCCACACCGTGCTCAAGGCCCACGCCAGGGCGTACCACCTGTACCAGGACAAGTTCCGCGCCGTCCAGAAGGGTGAGTCGGGTGCGGAGCCGGTGAAACCGTCCAAAATCTGTAAATCCGCCCCCCCCCCCAAAAAAACAAAACACATTAAAAATAAAAAATGAAATTTTTAACATTACCTAGGCGCCGTGGGCATCAGCCTCAACGCGTTCCACTTCGAGCCCAAGGACCCCGATAGCCCCGCCGACGTCGAGGCGGCAGAAACACTGCAGCAGTTCTGGGTGAGGCTCGTTTGACCCTGGTCTTGGCCTTGATGATGGCGTTCAGGAGCGACTCACACCTCACTGCCGACAGCTGGGCTGGTTCGCGCACCCCATCTTCTCGAAGGGGGGCGACTACCCCCCGGTGCTTAGGGCGCGGGTGGACTCGGCCAGCGCCGCGGAGGGGCTCAAGCGGTCCCGGCTGCCGCGCTTCTCAGAAGCCGAGGTCCGCGAGATCCGAGGTCGGCCCGGCAATACAGACTGCACTGCCGACGGTCAAATAATGTGAAAGCCTGCCCTCCTGCTCCACACCCACAGGCACCGCTGACTTCTTCGGGCTGAACACGTACACGACGAAGCTGGTGTCCCCCATCTCCTCGCCGAACCACGAGGGCCGCAGCAGGGACCACCTGATCGCCACCTCCACCGACCCCACCTGGAACAGGACCAGCGCCGACTGGTTCAGGGTGAGAACCATGCCAAAAACGAAATCCGAATGACTGCGGTGTCTGTTTCATTTCTTCACGGATGGTATCTCGTGTAGGTTGTGCCCTGGGGATTCCGGAAGCTGCTGCTGTGGATCCGCGATCACTACGACAACCCGCCGCTCTACGTGACGGAGAACGGCTTCGCCGACTCGGGGCAGCTCCACGACGTCGGTCGGATCAACTATTACCAGGTCAGGTCCGACAGCACCCTACCCGATAGCCTCGGCTGCAGCCCGTGACTACGGCCTGGTTGTTGCTGCAGAGCTACGTGTCGGAGTTGCTGGCCGCCATCCACGAGCACCACTGCGACGTGCGGGGCTACGTCGCCTGGAGCCTGCTGGACAACTTCGAGTGGGCGGCCGGGTACACGTGAGTATCGACGGGAGCGCCTGTGACGGTAGGCCAGCCCGCACGACACCCGCGCGTGCTGCAGTCGAGATTGCCTACCTGCCAGGCGCTCACTGTGCTGAGGGCGCACACTGATGTCTACTTATCTGCGCAGGCAAACGTTCGGCCTAGTGAAGGTGGACTTTGAGGACCCCAACCGGACCAGGACGCCGAAGCTGTCCTCCAAATACTGGAAGATGGTCACGGGCTCCAATCCCAGGCGGCTACCAACGGAGGCCGAGCTCGCGCGCCTGCTCGGAGACCGACACGGTGAATGAACCACACTATGCTACCGTCCGCACCGCGGCCGGCGCCGAAGCCGGGGCCGGGCACGTCACCGATGAATCTCATGCGTTGCTTTACAGGTCATCCGGAGTACCACGCCGAGCTCTGACTGCAAGCCACGCAATCAACTCATTTTTGTTAAAAAAAAAAAAAAAATAAAGAGCATTTGTAGAAAACGGAGTGAATCGTGAGACTTACTCGCCAATACCCCTTGTCCACCGACTCACTCATGTCGCAATACTCCGCGCCGCCAGAGGAACTAGGGGGAATACTCAGACTGCGGTGTCCCCAGCCAGCGTGGAGTACGGCCGCGGCGCGGGACGGCTGTTCTCATGGCCCGACGGTGGGTATCTCCGTGGGGGCTTTACTAGGGCTCTACTCTCCGCCCGCGGCCCGGCGGCCCGTGGCGCGGCGCAGCCTCCCCCGTCGGCCGCGCGGCTAGAGTCGGCTCGGCAGTCGGCTAGAGCCGCAGGGGGAGGGTGGTTCCGTCGCGCACCTCCGATACGTGCCGTCGTCGCCTCGCCGCGGGTCCGTCGGCGGCCTCGCACGTCCATGTGGCCGCGTGCGTTTGCTCGTGGACCACGCCGCACCAGCGCCGCGTCCGCGTCCGGAAGGTGTCCGCCGTAGTCCAAGCCGGAGTCCCGCTGCACCCGGGCGGTGCGAGGCGGTGCGGGGCGGGGCGGCCGTCGGCCGCGGCGACAGCGCACCTGTTGCAGACGGTTTGGTGTTGTCCCCACATTTACTACAGGAACATCGACGAGGTGGCCGGAACCGGCGCCGGCCCTTGGCCACGACGGACTACGGGCAAAGGACCAGAGGCCGCCAGAAAGTGACACAGGTCAGCGATCAGAATAACGCATCTCCGGGATGCTACATTTGAACGGCTGGGGGTCCGGACTTGCGGTCGGGGGGTCGGGCTTGCCAGCCCAGGTGCCCCGCAGGGATCATTGAGTGTGCACTAGTAAATATTCCTGCCCCGGTCACCAGCACCGATGCGATAGTCATAATAAACGTGATGGAGGAGATGGCGGGAGGGGGGGGGGCGAGGGCCGAGAGACGAGGGGCCTCCAGCCAGCCACAGTGGGTGCCAGCCAAGGGATAACCCATAAACTGCTTCGAGTGAGAGTGAGAGGCAAGAAGAAGCAGGGAGGTCTCTCGCACCTCCTCGCACATCTTTGCGGGTTGCGCATGTATGAAAAATGGCGGCTTTAAGGGGCCTGCTGGGCTCGGTGGCCTGTGAGTTATCTCGCTACTTTCTTGCGCGAGTAAATCCCTCAATCTATAACTTGGGCCCTCCCGGCTCGGCCCGGCGTGGCCCCAGCCGGGCGACAAATTCGATTCAAATGTAGCCACACTGTGAGAGGACAGTTTGATAAAGCGAGGCGAGGCCCGGAGCTGCGCGCACCGAGCCGAGGCCGAGCGCAAGTTAGCGCGAAAGGGAGTCGGCGAAAAAGAGGAAAGAAAATGAAGGCAGCAAAGCGTTGTTCCAGCGGTGCCCGGCCCGGCCCGCCCAACTCCGGCCCTCCTCGTCCAGGTTCCAAAGTGTAAGTCCCGGTCCCAGACCAGAGACGCTCGGCGGGGCGGACCGGGCGGACACGGCAGGGCCAGATGGGTAAGGGCGAGCAGAGGGGGAAAAAAAAGGAAGACAGCTGGAAAAAAGTTAAACTACTCCATCCCATGGTCGCGTCGAGTAACCGCCCGGCAACATTTATAATATTAAGTCAATAGGCACAGGAACGTATCCCGTTCAACAAACTGCCAATGCCGCTGCCCTCCCCTTGTCCGGAGAGGTGCTGGTGTCAGACGTGCTCTCAAGGAGGCAGGGGAGGGCGGGGAGGCGTTGACGCGGAGCCCGAGAGCAAGGTAGTAAGTGGGCGTGTGCGCGTGTCACCAGCAGCGGAGCACAGCAGCAGGGCAGCTCGCCTCGCCCCCCGCCCCGTTCCGTTCCGAAGGAAGCTGTTCGCTGCTCGCTTGCTCGCTGCTTCCCTCCCGGCCCCGGCCCGCCGAGGGTACTTTTTCTCTCGCTGCGCCGCTCCCGTCGCGTCGGCATGCCGTCGGCCACCAGCCCGGCCCCAGTCCCAGAGGATGTGGGAGCAGCTCACGCCGTCCAACTCCTGGCAAAACTCGAGAGGCAGGGGGCGCCGCCGCGTGGCCTGTCGTGGCGCGGCACGGGGCCGATAGCAGCTGCCACGACACAAACATTTTTCCCCGTGTCACGCTGACAAATATGGACTTCTTTCCATGTGTGAAAAGTAATCCCAGCCAGCCGGCAAGACGGATGGCCTCCATGCGCGCGGGCCGGCTATGGCGACCCCCCCCCCCTCCCCTCCCACCCCTTGCCATCCCGGGGGGGGGGGGGGGTATAAAACGCGGCTGACGGGGGAGCGGTAGACGAACCCCCGATTACGCCCGGCAAAGCCGATATGCGGCGTTGGAATCCTTTGACGTCGACGCGTCCCGAGCCCAGCCCAGCCTATCGGCCCAGCCCGAGCCGGCGCGGCCGCTGTCATAGGCGCGCTGATGAAACAGAGCTGCCCTCCCCCACCCCACCGGCAGCACCACCCCCGTCACTACCGTTACCAGCAGCCCATCACACGAAGACCAAACTCTGCCGCCCCTCAGCCCGCCCAAACTACCCTGCTCACCGAGAGTACCTCTGAACCTGAGCTGGCCGCGGCTTGCCTCCCCTCCCGTCCCCTCCCGCCCGCCCCGGCCGGCCCCAAGCCCACGGGAGCGGCATCTGATAACACTTCAATTTGCGATGAAAGCCGCACAGACTGGGACGGGCGGTGCGGGACGGGGCGGGGCGACAGGCCGCGACTGCACGGCCAGACTAGGCCAAGCAGTGCTGTGCCTGTGCCACATTTTGTCTCGTCCCCTCTGATTAGGGAGTTTAGACGGGACGCCAAAGCCAAAGGGAATCCGGAGGCTTCGGTGCGGTCAGCGGGAGCGGGTCGGTCCGGCCTCTCGCCCGGCCGCCTGGGTTAGAAGCCATGGTTAACTCGGGTTCGAATACCCTCCAACAGGCCTGGCAACTTTTTCTCGATTCCCCGCTTTCCGTATGTAACAGGTCGGCAGATGCGTCTGCCCACTGACGTGATCTCTTGGCGCTAATGCTGTTGATTGTGCTGTTTTGTGCAGGATCGCCGCGGCGCGGGTCGCGGTTCTGGCTCGTCATGGCCATGCCGGCCTCGGACCTGTGGGATCCCTGGGAGCCCTGGGGTCTGTCTGGGCCGGGGCCGGGACCAGGGCCGGGGCCAGGGACGGGGGCGGCGACGGCCCAGCGCCCCGCCAGGTCCAGGATGATGACCATCGCGTCGACGCGGTCCTCGCGGACGCTCACCCTGAGCGGGCTGACCGTCACCACGTTGCTGCGGCCGTCCCGGGGGTCCGGGTCCGGGCCGTCCTCCGGTAGGGAGCGCACCCTGTCCGGCCCGGCGCACCTCAATGTCGGTGAGCATCCCCACCAGAAACTTGGATAATGAAATTCGTCTGTTGAAACGGAGCGGGAGAACGACTCCTGCGTGTCTGTGGCGAGGAACTGCACGGCGGGGCACGGCGCGGCACGGCACGGCACGGCACGGCACGGCGCACACGTACGAACACTGCAAACTCCGTGGCGTGCTTACGTAGCACATTATGTGTGTTTCTGTGCACACTGCAGTTCATTAAGGAGGCCGTGTACGCCGCAGCCGCGCTGCGAGAACCCCGAGAACCTCGTCTGCCTCGTGAGCAGTCTGCTCTCAGAGAGAAAAACGGAACGCGAATATTCGGTGCTAGTTTCCGTGCACGGCCTTCATTAAGGGCTGGGGGTGTTCGACCTGCCGGTACGGGGTGGAGTGCGGCGGTGCAGCGACCTTAAAGCTGGAACGGGAACGCGTCATTTCGTAGTGCCTGCCCGCCGGCCCGGCCTGGCCCTCCCCCCTCGCCTTTGCTGGCTGGCGCGCGAAACCCCGGCAGAGATGGGGAGCCCTTTGCCGGCTCGTTGGAGCCCTTAGGTGGTGCAGGGCAGGGGAGGCCGGCACTAGCTAGAGCTAGGCCGGGCACCACCGGGCATGGTCCAGGTGGCGTCCCATCGCCATCATCAGACGTAATCTGAAGCAAAGCCTTTGTCGGCCACGGGGCCCTGGCCACGCCTCGCTTCGCCGGCCCGGACGCCCGACTCGCAAACAGGTTGGTTAGGTCAATTTACTACAACGAGGCTGGGCTGGGGGCTGGGGCTTGGGGGCCCAGCCCCCAGCCCAGCCCGTGGTACTTGTTACGGAGGGTGGCGTGGCGTGGCCCCGCATGGCGCCGCGCACTCTGCCCTACCCCGCTGGGGGTGGGCCTGGCTCGGCCTGGCCAGGTGTTGGCATCGGCCGAGAGTAGTGGGGCAGGGCCTTGTTGTTCAACTTGAAGACGCCGAGGACGCCGTGAAGAGTGGCCCGGCCCCGTGGTTTACGGTAACGCCGCCCTGCAGGGCTCGGGGCGCCTGTTAGCACCTCGACTCGGGACTCGGGTAGGCTACTCTCTCTCTCTCTCTCTCTAGCACGGCCTGGCGCGGAGCGGCGCGGCACCCGGCGCAACCCGCCCGCTGCAATGCTTCCGCCCTAATTTGGCAGGAGAGGATCAGGGTAAGAGGGGAGGCCGTCGTTGGAAGAGCGGGGGAGGAGAAAGGGGGAGGGGGGTGTCGGACATGTTTTCAAGTGCTTAAAGACAGGTAAAGCCTGTGCCCGGATTAGGCCGCTGCTGTGCGCTCAGACTCCAAAGAGTATTCAGCTCAGCCAAGTCGGGCCGCCGCCGCCACCGTCGGGGAGGAGGAGGAGGAGGAGGACAAGGAGAGGGAGGGGGAGAAAGTTTGGGGTTGACGATGACGACGCCTCCACGTCAGCCCCTCTGCGCTCTGCGGCGCTCTGCGGCGCTCTGCGGCGCACGGCGTCCTGCCTGCGGTCCGCGAGGCGACAGCGGCGGGGATCAAACTTTGTCTCGGTCTCGGCCGGGGGCCCAGGGCGGCCCGGGGCCTCGGGGGCTCGGGCCGGCTATGACGAGGACCGACGGGGACGTCACGTCACGCCCGCACCCTGCCAGGGCTTCATCTTCGCTCTGAGGGCAGTTTTAATTCGGCCGCAGTCCCGTCACTTTGTCACGTTGTTGGTGGGCTCACGACGCTCTGTTTCGGCAGCAGACGACGGCGGCGACCTCCCGGACGGCAGCTGCTTCCGCCGGTCCATCCCGACCCGGCTGGCCGTCGTGTCGTCGCTGGTGCTGCCGCTGCGCCTGCCCGGCCCGCCCGCGACCACCCCCGCCACGCCCCCCGCGTCCGAGCCGCGGGGGTTCGGCAGCGGCGGTAGCAGTAGCAGCAGCAGCAGCAGCAGCAGCAGCAGCAGCGTGGCCGGTGACCCGGGCGCCACCACCGCCGCCACAAAGCGGGCAGCGCAGGTGAGTACAGCAGGGGAGTCCCAGTCCCCCGGGATTAGATAGTCCGCGTAAGCTGCGTTCGCCGGGGGTCGTGCTGCAGCGGCGGCGCGCCGAGCTCCCCGCCGCCCCCATGGCCCCCGTGGTGGCCGTGGTGAATGGGGGCTGCTGGCCCTTAAGCCCCCCGAACAACAGCCGGGCTTTAACTTATCGGGTCGGTGATTCATGGCGTGTGCTTATCAAGGCCTTTGTCGTCAAACCGTGCGCCCGCCCGGAATCCGCATGAGCGTAGCGGCGTAGCTACCCGGCGCGTCCCGTCCGCGCTTTGTCTTGTCTCTCTGTCGCACTCGCTGCAGGCCCGGCGGCCGCGACAAGGATGGATAGATAGTGTCGCGGCCGCCTCACTGCGCGTGCCGAGGCCCCGCGCTGTCCTCCCGGGCAGGCTGCAGGCTTAGGTGTCAGAGTGCGGTGTGCGTGTGAAGCGGTGTGAAGAGTGGGAATTAAATCCCGCCGGCTCCGCGGGAGGCTTATAACGCGGCTTAATGCCGGCAGAATGGGGCGAATGGGCGCGGCGCGGAAAAGCAAAATAAACATGCAGGGAATAAGAGTGCGGGGACGGGAGGG